>BSBM01000001.1:31130000-31845000 GCA_027924585.1 Larix kaempferi | reverse complement strand
ACTTATATCATTCCCTGTTATGTTGAAAACTTTCTAAGTCACTTTGTGTCATGCTCACTGATTAAGGATATAACCTGTGTCGGCCATTCTGCAGTTTACCTTGACTTCATGTGTTGGCCATCCTGGTGTCAGTTTGTTTCATATTGTTACTCATCCTACTCCACATCAGCTCATCCCTGTGAGTGTTCCTCATGTTGGATGATGGAGGATGCATTAATGCCTCCCTTCCAGTGGACTTCTTCCCATCAACCTCAGCTCATTATGATCTAGGAATGAAGTTTAGAGTTTCAATTAGTACCTTGGGGATTGCAGTCATCAGTGGCAGTTTCCCTCACTATTGAATAAATGGGAATACATCAATGTCTATTATTCGACAGGTTCCTCAAGTGTTCGACTTCAAGTCCTCTTATTCAAACTTGTTGGATTATACTAGGTACCTTGGACCCCATTATCACTATCGATGGAAGTCCTCGCATTTGTTAACAGTATACATCAATGACCAGTAATCAAACGATACCCCCCATGTTCAACTTCAGCTCATTTATTCGCATGGTTAGGGTTTGTACCTTGGGTTTTTTTGGATGAATACCTTGGGACCATGATAGCATCACCATATTTATGTTATCCCCCAAGCTGCGCAAGACTGAGCCTCACTCATTTTGGCTCTTTATGAGACATAGATCCAGCTTGTTGTTATGGCTATGATCTCGCTGTTGACATAGATCCAGCTTGTTGTTATGGCTATGATCTCTCTGTTGACATGGATCCACGCTTGTATTTCAGTGGCCATGCTCTATATATACATCTCCTAGTTATGTCTTGGATATCATGTTACACATCTATATGATCTCAAGATTGTAATTGCTTGCTGACCTTGATCGTTGTTTTAGGTGCTTTTTGTGACTTGGTTCTGCGGTTTCTTCTTCCTCCTTTGACTTGGACTTATAATGTATTTCGGCTATCATTTCCCTCTGACCTCACACATTAGGGGGAATCTGTTATAGGTCAAATCTGCGCTTCTCCATCCCATTATCACCTTGCCTTGTAGATCACACAAAGGACACAAAGGATTGAAGAGCTAGATTGCCTTGGATGTTTTGCTGCTAGAAGTACACTCCTCACTTGAAAAGATTGCAATTTATCATGATTTTTCCACATGTATGCCCCTCTCTGCATACAAGACCAACATATTGTACCCTACTCTCCTCAAGGGAAACCAGTGTACAGCTCCCAAAAAGTTGTAAACGCATGTTGTAAAGCATAAAAGTTGCTTCATGTATGCTGCTCTTGTTGTATGAAACCTGCGCACATCTTAGGATGAAATAAAAAATATATTAATTTAACGAATTGGGATTAGTTGAAGTTGGTTCTGCAACTTCCCCAACCTCCCAATCCAACCACCTCTCGATCTTAACTTCCTACCTTGTCCCATAAATACAAGGAGGATCCATGAGAAGGGTTACTCACAATAGCCATAAAATTTTGAGAGAAAGCTTGAAGTATTGTTACGCTGGAGGAAAGTTCTAAGTCAAAGTGAAGAGCAGGAGCCCAGGATACGGTTGCAGAAACATCTCTACACGTCAGGTATATTGTACTGATTTCATGTTTCTTTGACACTAAAAAGGTCGAAACACCCTTCCTGTCCCAAATAAGATAACTATTGGATTGTATTTCTATTTGGCTTAATTCTTGATTATAGTTGATGTTAGATTTCTTTGTAATTTCATCATATGTTATGTGTTCAAGATACGCTGAGGAAGGTATATTTTGTATTGCAGGTTCGTCAAGCAGGAGATCAAGGGGGAGATCAAGTGAAAGACCAAGCGAAAGCTAGGATCAAACTTAGAAAAGAGGTATGTCTTTCAATCCCAATCTATTTATTTTGTAGTAACTAAATGCAATATAATCAATGTGTTTACCTGTCAACCCCGCCCAGTTGGTAGTGTCCATCTCCTCACTATAGGGTAGAAATCTCAAACAACAGACTGGAAACTCCGCTGGGGAGTAACCACTTCGTTGTTCTGCTCTAGGAGACTTAATTTTGGTTTTCGTCCAGCCCATTTTTCAGTTTTGATTGTCTGAGAGGCCCTGTAGGTCTGTGTTATCTTTCCTATTTGCTTGATTCAACTCAGTTTTTGGTTTGCAAAGCATGTTTGTGCCCTTTTGAGGCCTGTATGCTGGTATCCCCTACTTACAGCTGCGTTTTTCACCTGATGAATGCCCCTCCTTGCACTGCACAGTAGCGTACCTGTCCTGGTGTACGCTAGTTGCAACACTGCACAGGGGTGTATGTTCCTGTAGTGTCCTATTTTGCTGTTAGGGTTTGTTTTCCAAGTTTTGGTTTCTATTCCAGCCAGTTGCTTTGCTATTTTTACTAACCCCTGAGACCTCATATGTCTTGGTTGAGTCTTGTAATCCTCTCCAATCTCTTTTAGCCTATTTTGGTTGCTTGAGCCTTTGTTTAAGTGTCTTTGCTGCTTACGGGCCCTTTTTTGGAGTTCATGTGCTATTCTTTTTGGACATAGCTGCATCTCTTCACCCTAGTTGCTGTTGTAGTCATGCAGACCTGCACTTTGAATGTTTGTTGTATGTTGCAATGTTTAGCACACTTTCACTTGGTCTCATCCTTTTCATTAGGGTTTGACTGTCAAGTTGAGTCCTTAGGGTTGCTTCCGAAAGGTTGCTTGGTTTAGACACTTACTGATTGTTTTATCACTTCATCTTAAGTGAGTCAAAGCCTCCTAGTCTTCTTGCTATTGATTCCATGTGTTGTTTAAGTCATTCTTGGTTCGCTTGCTTACTTTTTTCTTGGCTTAGTGTTTTCTTAGGGTTTTGATGCTTAGGAGCAACCTGTTTAAGTTTGCCTTTCCGTCATAAGTGTCTCTTTTCATTGTTTATTTTTTAGTTCGTTTCCAAGCCTCAAGGTTTTCTTTTGCAAAAACTTGGTAAGTCAAGTCTTCATCGAGTCTCTTGATTCGTTTGCTTTGATCCATTTAAATGTTTTCCTTATACACACTTTATAGTTAGATCTTGCTTGATTTTGTACAAAGTTCTCTTTCTTTTATATTTATCAGAAAAAGCAAAAAATGTTCAAATAGCTCAGTAGTAATATCTTGCATTATTTCGAGGTAGCATAGTTTGCTTTGAAATATTAAAAAGAAAATACAAAAAGATTTTGATTTAGGATTGCTTAGTTTTCGATTTCTGAAAGAATACAAACGGAAAAGAGAAAAAAATTTGTGAATTTGAAAGCTTTGCTTTACATGCACTTTACTTTCATACAAACCATTCCACACACCGCACTACCACCCTTTAGTAACAAGTAGCCCTTAAAAGGAATTATTAATAAAATTTATTAGAAACATTTTCTTTTTAGGAATACATGACATCAATTAGCTTAGGCTAGAGTTTCGAGCTTAAATCACCTTAAACTGCTCAGAACTGGCTTCATTACTCAACAATCATAGTACAACTTTCATTTAGGTAAATCCATCTATATCAAATGGTCCTGGGAAACTCTGCTTAAACCAGAGCTAAGCACAAGGCCGTGGGAGATTGGAATTGTTGAGGATATCCCCTCACTTTCCTTTTGACCATAAACCAGAGTTGACTCACATACGGGGGTCCTTTCAGACTTCGGGCTTTGTTACCCTTCCCATGCGTTTCGACTAGGATGATGACTGTCCCCCCAGGTTATTTCGTATTGATGGTAGCCTTAGTATCAGACCTTTAGGATCTTACACAGGTAGAGTGGGCCATTATTCCCACTTCACCTCGGACAGATGTGGAAGGTAACCCTCTGGCAGTAATCACTGGGAAGTGGTTTGCTGATTCAAGCGCTTGCACCTAGTTGACCTCCAGAGGACACCACGTAACTGACAGTCGATGCTCTGTTAGTTTTTTTTAGGCCCTGATCATCCCAGACTTACTTCTGAGAGTATTTTCCATCCATTTGATTGGTTTGATTACTTAGGAAAAAAATTTCGTGGTATGTTGTTTGCTCCTTAGTTGTAGTGGCCACTAGGTTTTTTACTTAGTTTACTTTGTTATAGTTGAGGAGTAACAACATCTTCGTCGATCTCGGAGGTTGCAAAACCTCCCTCCTCCCATTGTGGAGCCTCCACCGCCACAACGACGTGAAATAGAGGTTCTTGGAGAACCACAGCCCAGAACCCTCGATCGAAAAGTCTTTGATACTATCGAGGTTGAGGACCTAACTTCTAGAAAGTTTAGTACTCCTTTCAACCCTCCTCTTACTGGACCCAACGATCCTTTACGGGTACCTATTTGATTTCAACAACCTGAGCACAATGCGTGTGCTCTTTGTGCTGCTTGTTTTTAGTTGGCCTTAGAGATTTCTGGTTTGTTGAGTCGGAAACTAGGAAAGCATCCCGGTGAGCACCAATCAACGGACCCCTCTTAAAGGGGCTCCTTGTGTTTTTCCATTCATTGGGAACATTGGTACTCCCTTAATGGATACCTTAAATCTTCCAGGATTCACTATAGGGCTACCGGTTTGGTTGTTTTCCACTCCAAATGCCTTGCATGCTCCTGATGCTTCTCAAGTAAGCACCTCACATCAAGAGCATCAGAACCCACTGCTGGCTTTGCCAGTAGAATATTCTCTTCCTCCTTCCACCTCATGTGGGAAAGTAGTAATACTAGTAACGAATAGTCTAAAAGGAATAGACGGAGGAAGAATAGGAAAAAGATGCCAAAGCAAGGGGGCAGCCACCCAGCCTCTGAAGGTCATGCTGGGGGAACCTACCCAACCTCTGGTGATCATGTTGGGAAAAGTCACCCATCCTCCGGAGGTCATGCTGGGGGCACCTACCCAACCTCTGGTGGTCATGTTGGGAGAACTCGTTCAGTCACTGGAAATCAAACTGAACCTCGCCACCCATCCTCTAAAGGTCATGCTGGGGGCAGCTACCCAGCCTCTAGAGGTCATACTAGGAGAAAACTTTCAGTCACTGCAAATCATACTGGAAGTATGTCTTCAACCACTGTTTCTCATGTTGAGGACACGTCATTGATCACTGTTGGTAATATTAATGACAAGTCACCAGTTACTATGAGTCATACTGGAGACACTGAATCAACCACTACAAGTCATGCTGAGAAAGTTGACATTGTCGACAAACCTAATAAACAGAAGCTTAAGTTTCCTTGTAAGTTTTGCGAGGGAGACCACCTGACCTATTTGTGCCCTGTACTTCCAGAAGTGCAAAGAGTGTGGTCCATAGTTCAAAAGTCTTCTGCTTCTGAGCAACCAACCACTGCAAGTCATGCTGGGGGCACGCTATCAGCCAATGCTATTCATGCTTAGAGTACTGTTGTTGTAAAGGAGTCTAATCTTATAGGATGGAAACCAAAGTTCCCTTGTAACTTTGTAAGGGAGATCACCTTACTCAGATGTGCCCTGCTATTCCAGAGGTGCGGAGAGTGTGGTCCATGTCTGAAGGATCCTCTGCTCCTGAATTGTCTATTGATTCCCAACATTTGGATCAACCTTTGGTTGATGAACTGGTTGAACCAATGCAATCTTTGGTCAACCCCACTCTTTCTTTAGAGAGTGAAGTGATCGAATCGATGCAATCTTCGACCGATCCCATTAATCCTTCGGAGATTGATGCACCTGTACCTGAAGTCTTCTACATTGTTAGCTCGTATGTTTTCGAAATGGGGGGCACTTCATCTGTGCCGAGTGAGCCCCTACCAAGCTCTGGGATAGTTTCCTATGATTGGAATAGTCTAACTGGGCCTCGCCTTCCTTCTGCTACACCTTTCCAGATAAAGGTTGATATTGGAAACCATGCAGTTCATCGATGTGTTGTAGATAAAGGAACCTCTGTTAGTATCTTATCCCCTTATGATTGGAGAGATTTAGGTTTTCCTAACCTTGTTCCATCTGTTGATTGGCCGTTGACTTTTGATAAAAGACCTAGTGAACCGTTGGGATTTCTCCCTCAGGTAGCTGTTACTTTGGGTGGAAAAATAGTCTTAGTTGATTTTATCGTTTTAAAAGACCCCATGGACTTTGATATGATCCTAGGGCGTGATTACGTATATGTTATGCAAGCTGTGGTGTCTACGCTCTTCCGTGTGATGCATTTTCCTCACAACGGAAGCATTGTCACTATCGATCATCTTACATTTGTTGATCCCACTTATTACCCAACTATAGACCAAGTGTATCCCTCGCAAGTAGGAACTACCATGTCACAATCAAATATTGTGGCATATTGTTCTTTGAGTCCAATTTCTACTGAGAAGAAGCCTCTGAATTCATGCTTACCTTCTCGAGACTGGGTCCCGACAATTGACCAGGTGATGACTCCATCTGAATGTTTAGACATGTGTTCTATTTGGGATGATATACTTCCCTTTGATGAAGTTTTCCTAGAGCCTATAATGCAGTCTGCCATTCATTTGGACATTGATCCACTTACGAGCATTCTTCCACCTTTCCTTCGAGCTCATTAAAAACAGTAAGGAGGCTACGAGCATTCTTCCACCTTTCCTTCGAGCTCGTTAAAAACAGTAAGGAGGCTACGAGCATTCTTCTACCTTCACTTCGAGCTCGTTAAAAACAATAAGGAATTTATGAGCATTCTTCCACCTTTCCTTCAAGCTCGTTAAAAACATTAAGGATGCTGCAAGCATTCTTCTACCTTCACTTCAAGCTCGTTAAAAATAGTAAGGAGGTTACGAGCATTCTTCCACCCTTTCTTGGGGCTTGTTAAAAACAGTAAGGAGGCTACGAGCATTCTTACACCTTCACTTTGAGCTCGTTAAAAATAGTAAGGAGGATACGAGCATTTTTTCCATCTTCACTTTGAGCTCGCTAAAAATAGTAAGGAAGTTATGAGCATTCTTCTGTATCTCCTTTGAGCTCGTTAAAAACAGCAAGGAGGTCACGAGTTTACCTTTTCGGGCTCGTTAAAACTTTACGAAAAATATTTTTATAGAGTTCTTTAATGCTCTTGTTTGACTCTTTAAATATGACAAGATTGCCGAGTATAGTTGTCATTTCAGACTCGTTAAAGGATTTGAAGCGACATCTGCTTAAGTATAAGTTTAACCCTTTTCCGGACTTTTACGGATTACTTACGAAAAAGCAATACTGTAGTCATACATGGCTAGAAGAGTTATCCTCTCATTGTTTTACACTTTTTTAGGAGATGGGACTAACTGTACAAAAAAGGACTTTTGGAGCCTCTCTTTAGGGTTTTCAGGCTCTCTAAACATGAAAACACCAAGCGAGCATTCACCTACTCGGGTTCGATGTAAAATCCACAAGAAGGTAAATAGAGGATTGTTTAAGTTTTTCAGACTCTATAAACAGGAAAACACCGGCGAGCATTAACCTACTTGGGCTCTATATTAAAATCCATGAGTATGTGTGTGGATTTATTGTTTAAGTTTTTCAGACTCCTTCAAATTGAAAACAATGGCGAGCAAAAATAGATCTCGGCTCGATATTAGGTCCCGAGTCTTCCTCCCATGGGCTCGTTAAACTTATTACATGGTTGGACCTATTGAGTTTTCTATTTTTCTTGGACTCATTAAATAAACAAGAAGAACATTCTTTTACCAAAAATAATAAGGGATAAGAAGGGTGTATCGCATCTCTTTCAGTTTCAACGGTAGTTAAGTCAGTCATATCCTTGAACATAGCACCTACTTGAGTCTTTCATGTCAGTTGGGTTTTAGTTTTTGACCTTAGGGTGAACCTGATATCCGAGTTTGTACTTCCCCGGTTGAATATTCTTCCAACCATATGGAGGGTCTATTATGTTTCCTACACTGCAGACTTATATCATTCCCCATTATGTTGAAAACTGCCTAAGTCGCTTTGTGTCCTAGTCATTGATCAAGGATATAACTTAGGTCGGCCATTCTACAGTTTACCTTGATTTCATGTGTCGGTCATCCTGGTGTTAGTTTGTTTCATCTTGTTACTTGTCCTACTCAACATCAACTCATACCTGTGAGTGTTCCTCGTGTTGGATGATGGAGGATGCATTAATGCCTCCCTTCAGTGGACTTCTTCCCATCGACCTCAGCTCATTATGCTCTGGGAATGACGTTTAGAGTTTCGGTTAGTACCTTGGGGATTGCAGTCATTAGTGGCATTTTCCCTCGCTATTGAATAAACGGGAATAGATCAATGTCTCTTATTCGACAGGTTCCTCAAGTGTTCGACTTCAAGTTCTCTTATTCAAACTTGTTGGATCGTACTAGGTACCTTGGACCCCATTATCATTATTGATGGAAGTCCTCGCGTTTGTTAATGGTATACATCAATGACCGATAATCAAACAATACCCCCCATGTTTGACTTCAGCTCATTTATTCGCATGGTTAGGGTTTGTACCTTGCGTTTTTTTGGATGAAGACCTTGGGACTATGATATCATCACCATGTTTATGTTATCCCCCAAGCTGTGCAAGACTGAGCCTCACTCATTTTGGCTCTTTATGAGACATAGATTCAGCTTGTTGTTATGGCTATGTTCTCTCTGTTGATATAGATCCAGCTTGTTGTTATGGCTATGATCTCTCTGTTGACATGGATCCACGCTTATATTTCAGTGGTGATGCTCTATATATACATCTCCTAGTTATGTCTCGAAGATCATGTTACACATCTATATGAGGTCAAGATTGTAATTGCTCGCTGACCTTGATCGTTGTTTCAGGTGCTTTTTGTGACTTGGTTTTGCGGTTTCTTGCTCCTCCTTTGACTTGGACTTATAATGTATTTCGGCCATCATTTCCCCCCGGCCTCACACATTAGGGGGCATCTGTTATAGGTCAAATATGCACTTCTTCGTCCCGTGATCACCTTGCCTTGTAGATCACACAAAAGGACACAAAGGATTGAAGAGCTAGATTGCCTTGGATGTTTTGCTGCTAGAAGTACACTCCTCTCCTGAAAAGATTGCAGTTTCTCTTACTTTTGCCACATGTACGCCCCTCTCTATATACAAGACCAGCGTACTGTACCCTACTCTTCTCAAGGGAAACCAGTGTACACCTCCCAAAAAGTTGTAAACGCATGTTGTAAAGCATAAAAGTTGCTTCCTGTACACTACTCTTGTTGTATGAAACCCACGTACATCTTAAGATGAAATCAAAAATATATTAATTTGACGAATTGGGATTAGTTGAAGTTGGTTCTGCAACTTCCCCAACCTCCCAATCCAACCACCTCTCGATCTTAACTGCCTACCTTGTCCCATAAATACAAGGAGGATCCATGAGAGGGGTTACTCACAATAGCCATAAAATCTTGAGAGAAGGCTTGAAGTATTGTTACGTTGGAGGAAAGTTCCAAGTCAGAGTGAAGAGCAGGAGCCCATGATCCGGTTGCAGAAACATCTCTACACGTCAGGTATATTGTACTGATTTCATGTTTCTTTGACAATAAAAAGGTTGAAACACCCTTCCTGTCCCAAATAAGATATCTATTGGATTGTATTTCTATTTGGCTTAATTCTTGATTATAGTTGATGTTAAATTGCTTTGTAATTTCATCATATGTTATATGGTCAAGATACGCTGAGGAAGGTATCTTTTGTATTGTAGGTTTTTCAAGCAGGAGATCAAGTGAAAGACCAAGCGAAATCTAGGATCAAACTTCGAAAAGAGGTATGTCTTTCAATACCAATCTATTTCTGTTGATTCTGTGTGTTGTTTAAGTCATTCTTCGCTCACTTTCTTACTTTTTGCTTAGCTTAGTGTTTTCTTAGGGTTTTGGTGCTTAGGAGCAACCTGTTTAAGTCTGTCTTTTCATTATAAGTGTCTCTTTTCCTTGTTTCTTTTTCACTTCATTTCCAAGCCTCTTTTTTATTTTGCAAAAACTTGGTAAGTCAAATCTTCATCGAGTCTCTTGTTTCGTTTGCTTTGAGCCATTTAAATGTTTGCCTTACACATGCTTTATAGTTAGATCTTGCTTGCTTTTGTACAAAGTTCTCTTTCTTTTATATTTATCAGAAAAAGAAAAAATTGTTCAAATAGCTCAGTAGTAAGATCTTGCATTATTTCGAGGTAGCATAGTTTGCTTTGAAATATTAAAAAGAAAATACAAAAAGATTTTGATTTAGGATTGCTTAGTTTTCAATTTCTGAAAAAATACAAATGAAAAAGAGAAAAAGTTTTGTGAATTTGAAAGCTTTGCTTTACATGCACTTTACTTTCATACAAACCATTCCACACACCGCACTAGCACCCTTCTGTAACAAGTAGCCCGTAAAAGGAATTATTAATAAAATTTATTAGAAACATTTTCTTTTTTGGAATACACGACATCAACTGGCTTAGGCTAGAGTTTCGAGCTTAAATCACCTTAAACTTCTCATAACTAGCTTCATTACTCAACAATCGTAGTACGACTTTCATTTATGTAAATCCATCTATATCAAATAGTCCTGGGAAACTCTACTTAAACCAGAGCTAAGCACGAGGCCGTGGGAGATTGGAATTGTTGAGGATATCCCTTCACTTTCCTTTTGACCATAAAACATAGTTGACTCATGTACGGGGGTCCTTTCGAACTTTGGGCTTTGTTACCCTACCCATGCGTTTAGACTAGGCTGATGATTGTCCCCCCAGGTTATTTTGTATTGATGGTAGCCTTCGTATCAGACCTTTAGGATCTTACACAGGAAAAGTGGGTGGTTATTCCCACTTCACCTCGGATAGACATGGAAGGTATCCCTCTGGCAGTAATCCTGGGGAAGCGATTTGGAGATTCAAGCGCTTGCACCCAATGGACCTTTGGAGGACACCACGTCACTCACCATCGATGCTCTATTAGTCTGTTCTAGGCACTATTCCTCCCAGACTTGCTTCCAAGAGTATTTTCCATCCGTTTGATTGGTTTGATTACCTAGGAAAAAATTTTAGTGGTATGCTGTTTGCTCCTTAGTTGTAGTGGCCACTAGGTTTTTTACTTAGTTTACTTTGTTATAGTTGAGAGGGACCAACATCTTCATCGGTCTCGGAGGTTGCAAAACCTTCCTCCTCCCATTATGGAGCCTCCACCGCCACCGCGACGTGAAAGAGAGGTTCTTGGAGAACCACATCCCAGAACCCCAGATCGACAAGTCTTTGATACTGTCAAGGTTGAGGACCTAACTTCTAGAAAGTTTAGTACTCCTTTCAACCCTCCTCTTACTACACCCAACGATCCTTTACTAGTACCTGTTGGATTTCAACAACCTGAGTACAGTGCGTGTGCTCTTTGTGGTATGATCTTCGTGCTGCTTGTTTTTAGTTGGCCTTAGAGATTTATGGTTTGTTGAGTCAGAAAATATGGAAAGCATCTCGGTGAGCACCAATCAACGGACCCCTCTTGAAGGGGATCCTTGTGCTTTTCATTCATTGGGAACATTGGTACTCCCTTAATTGCTACCTTGAATCTTCCGGGATTCACTATAGGTCTACCGGTTTGGTTGTTTTCCATTCCAAATGCCTTGCATGCTCCTGATGCTTCTCAAGTAAGCACCTCACATCAAGAGCATTAGAACGCACTGCCCACTTCGCCAGTAGCATCTTCTCCTCCTCCTTCTACCTCATGTGGTGAAAGTAGTAATACTAGTAACCAACAGTCTTAAAGGAATAGATGGAGGAAGAATAGGAAGAAGATTCCAAAGCAAGGGGGCAACCACCAAGCCTCTGGAGGTCATGCTGGGGGAACATACCCAACCTCTGGTGATCATGTTTGAAAAATTCACCCAGCCTCTGGAGGTCATGTTGGGGGCACCTACCCAACCTCTGGTGGCCATGTTGGGAGAACTCGTTCAGTCACTGGAAATCATACTAAACCTTGCCACCCAGCCTCTGAAGGTCATGCTAGGGGCAACTACCCAACCTATGGAGGTCATGCTGGGAACAAACTTTTAGTCACTGCAAATCATACTGGAAGTATGTCTTCAACCACTGTTTCTCATGTTGAGGACACATCATTGAGCACTATTGGTAATATTAATGACAAGTCACCAATTTCTGTGAGTTATAATGGAGACATTGAATCAACCACTGCAAGTCATACTGAGAAAGTTGACATTGTCGACAAACCTAATAAACAGAAGCTTAAGTTCCCTTGTAAGTTTTGCGAGGGAGACCACCTGACCTATTTGTACCCTGTACTTCCAGAAGTGCAAAGAGTGTGGTCCATAGTTCAAAATTCTTCTGCTTCTAAGCAACCAGCCATTGCAAGTCACACTGGGGGCACACTATCAACCAATGCTAGTCATGCTGAGAGTACTGTTGTTTTAAAGGAGTCTAAGCTTATAGGACAGAAACCAAAGTTCCCTTGTAAACTTTGTAAGGGAGATCACCTTTCTCACATGTGCCCTGCTATTCCAGAGGTGTGGAGAGTGTGGTCCATGTCTAAAGGATCCTCTGCTCTTGAATTGTCTATTGATTCCCAACATTTGGATCAACCTTTGGTTGATGAAGTGGTTGAACCAATGCAATATTTGGTCAACCCCACTCTTTATTCAGAGAGTGAAGTGATCGAATCGATGCAATCTTCGACCGATCCCATTAGTCCTTCGAAGATTGATGCACCTGTCCCTGAAGTCTTCTGCATTATCAGTTCGGATGTTTCTGAAATGGGGGGCACTTCATCTGTGCCGAGTGAACCCCTACCAAGATCTGGGATAGTTTCCATTGACTGGAATAGTCTAACTGGGCCTCGCCTTCCTTCTGCTATACCTTTCCAGATAAAGGTTGATATTGGAAACCATGGGGTTCATCAATGTGTTGTAGATGAAGGAGCCTCTGTTAGTATCTTATCCCCTTATGCTTGGAGAGATTTAGGTTTTCCTAACCTTGTTCTAGTTGTTAATTGGCTGTTGACTTTCGATAAAAGACCTAGTGAACCATTGGGATTTCTCCCTTAGGTACTTGTTACTTTGGGTGGAAAAATAATCTTAGTTGATTTTATGGTTTTAAAAGACCCTATGGACTTTGATACGATCATAGGGCGTGATTATGTATATGCTATGCAAGTTGTGGTGTCTACGCTCTTTCATGTGATGTATTTTCCTCACAACAGAAGCATTGTCACTATCGATCAACTTACATTTGTTGATCCCGCTTATTACCCAACTATAGACCAAGTGTATCCCTCGCCAATAGGCACTACCATGTCACAATCAAATATTGTGGCATATTGTTCTTTGAGTCCAATTGCTACTGAGAAGAAGCCTCTGAATTCATGCTTACCTTCTTGGGACTAAGTCCCGGCAATAGACCAAGAGATGACTCCATCTGAATGTTTAGACATGTGTTCTATTTGGGATGATATACTTCCCTCTGATGAAGTTTTGCTAGAGTCTATAACGTAGTCTGCCATTCATTTGGACATTGATCCACTTACAAGCATTATTCCACCTTTCCTTCGAGCTCATTAAAAAAAGTAAGGAGGATAAGAGCATTCTTCCACCTTTCCTTCGAGCTCGTTAAAAACAGTAAGGAGGCTACGAGCATTCTTCTACCTTCACTTCGAGCTCGTTAAAAATAGTAAGGAATTTATGAGCATTCTTTCACCTTTCCTTCGAGCTCGTTAAAAACAATAAGGAGGCTATGAGCATTCTTCTACCTTCACTTTGAGCTCGTTAAAAACAGTAAGGAGGTTACGAACATTCTTCCACCCTTTGTTCGATCTCATTAAAAACAATAAGGAGGCTACGAGCCTTCTTCCACCTTCACTTCGAGCTCATTAAAAACAGTAAGGAGGCTACGAGTATTTTTTCCATCTTCACTTCGAGCTTGTTGAAAACAATAAGGAATTTATGAGCATTCTTTTGTATCTCCTTTGAGCTCGTTAAAAACAACAAGGAGGTCACGAGTTTACTTTTTTGGGTTCGTTAAAACTTTACGAAAAATATTTTTATAGATTTATTTCATGCTCTTGTTTGACTCTTTAAATATGACAAGGTTTCCGAGTATATTTGTCATTTCAGACTCGTTAAAGGATTTGAAGCGACATCTGCTTAAGTATAAGTTTAACCCTTTTCCAAAATTTTGCAGATTACTTACAAAAAAGGAATACTCTAGTCATACGTGGCTAGAAGAGTTCTCCTCTCATTGTTTTATACTTTTTTGTGGGAGGGGATTAATTGTACAAAAAAAGTACTTTTGGAACCTCTCTTTAGGGTTTTCAGGCTCTCTAAACATGAAAACACCAAGCGAGCATTCACCTACTTGGGCTAGATGTGAAATCCATGAGAAGGTAAATAGAGGATTGTTTAAGTTTTTCAGACTCTATAAACAAGAAAACACCAGCGAGCATTAACATACTTGGGATCGATATTAAAATCCACGAGTAGGTGTATGGAGTTATTGTCTAAGTTTTTCAGACTCCTTAAAATTGAAAACACCAATGAGCAAGAATAGATCTTGGCTCGATATTAAAATCCAGAGATCAGTACTATAGAGTATTCTTCTATCTCTTCTTCGAACTCTATAAACAATGAAGAAGGTCCCGAGTCTTCCTCCCATGGGCTCATCAAACTTATTACATGGTTGGATCTATTGAGTTTTCTATTTTTCTTGGACTCATTAAATAAACAAGAAGAACATTCTTTTACCAAAAAGAATAAGGGATAAGAAGGGTGTATCACATCTCTTTCAGTTTCAAAGGTAGTTAAGTCAGTCATATCCTTGAACACAGCACCTACTTGAGTCTTTCATGTCAGTTGGGTTTTAGTTTTTGATCTTAGGGTGAACCTGATCTCTGAGTTTTTACTTCCCCGGTTGGTTATTCTTCCAACCATATGGAGGGTCTGTTATGTCTCCTACATTGCAGACTTATATCATTCCCCGTTATGTTGAAAACCGCCTAAGTCACTTTGTGTCATGCTCACTGATCAAGGATATAACCTATGTCGGCCATTCTACAGTTTACCTTGACTTCATGTGTCGGCCATCCTGGTGTCAGTTTGTTTCATCTTGTTACTCGTCCTACTCCACATCAGCTCATACCTATGAGTGTTCCTCGTGTTGGATGATGGAGAATGCATTAATGCCTCCCTTCCAGTGGAATTTTTCCCATCGACCTCAGCTCATTATGCTCTGGGAACGAAGTTTAGAGTTTCGGTTAGTACCTTGGGGATTGCAGTCATCATTGGCACTTTCCCTCATTGTTGAATAAATGGGAATACATCAATGTATCTTATTCAATAGGTTCCTCAAGTGTTCGACTTCAAGTCTTCTTATTCACACTTTTTGGATCGTACTAGATACCTTGCACCCCATTATCATTATCGATGGAAGTCTTCTCTTTTGTTAACGGTATACATCAATGAACGGTAATCAAACAATACCCCCCATGTTCGACTTCAGCTCATTTATTCACAGGGTTAGGGTTTGTACCTTGGGTTGTTTTGGATGAAGACCTTGGGACTATGATAGCATCACCATATTTATGTTATCCCCCAAGCTGCGTAAGACTGAGCGTCACTCATTTTGGCTCTTTATGAGACATAGATCCAGCTTGTTGTTATGGCTATGTTCTCTCTGTTGACATAGATCCAGCTTGTTGTTATGGCTATGATCTCTCTGTTGATATGGATCCACGCTTGTATTTTAGTGGCCATGCTCTATATATACATCTCCTAGTTATGTCTTGGAGATCATGTTACACATCTATATGATGTCAAGATTGTAATTGCTCGCTGACCTTGATCATTGTTTCAGGTGCTTTTTGTGACTTGGTTCTGCGTTTTCTTGCTCCTCCTTTGACTTGGACTTATAATGTATTTCGGCTATCATTTCCCTCTGACCTCACAGATTAGGGGGCATCTATTATAGGTCAAATCTTCACTTCTCCGTCCCGTGATCACCTTGCCTTGTAGATCACACAAAATGACAAAAAGGATTGAAGAGATAGATTGCCTTAGATGTTTTGCTGCTAAAAGTACACTCCTCACCTGAAAATATTGCAGTTTCTCCTGCTTTTTCCACATGCACGCCCCTCTCTACATACAAGACCAGTGTACTGTACCCTACTCTCCTCAAGGGAAAATAGTGTACACCTCCCAAAAAGTTGTAAATGCATGTTGTAAAGCATAAAAGTTGCTTCATGTACGCTGCTCTTGTTGTATGAAACCCGCGTACATCTTAAGATGAAATCAAAAATATATTAATTTGACGAATTGGGATTAGTTGAAGTTGGTTCTGCAACTTCCCCAACCTCCCAATCCAACCACCTCTTGATCTTAACTTCCTACCGTGTCCCATAAATACAAGGAGGATCCATGAGAGGGGTTACTCACAATAGCCATAAAATCTTGAGAGAAGGATTGAAGTATTGTTACGCCGGAGGAAAGTTCCAAGTCGGAGTGAAGATTAGGAGCCCAGGATCTGGTTGCAGAAACATCTCTACACGTCGGGTATATTGTACTGATTTCATGTTTCTTTGACAATAAAAAGGTCGAAACACCCTTCCTATCCCAAATAAGATAACTATTGGATTGTATTTCTATTTGGCTTAATTATTGATTATAGTTGATGTTAGATTGCTTTGTAATTTCATCATATGTTATATGGTCAAGATACGCTAAGGAAGGTATCTTTTGTAGTGCAGGTTCATCAAGCAGAAGATCAAGCGGGAGATCAAGTGAAAGACCAAGTGAAAGCTATGATCAAACTTTGAAAAGAGGTATGTCTTTCAATCCCAATCTATTTCTTTTCAGTAACTAAATGTAGTATAATCAATGTGTTTACCTGTCAACCCCGCCCAGTTGGTAGTGTCCATCTCCTCACTATAGGGTAGAAATCCTAGACAACAATGATGATGATGATGATGATGATGAATATGATGATGATGATGATGATGATGATGATGATGATGAAGATGATGAATATGATGATGATGATGATGATGATGATGAAGATGTTGATGAGGAAGAGGGTGATGATGATGATGATGATGATGATGATGATGATGACGATGATGATGTTTGAGTCTGGAAACCCTCCCACACTGTCAATGCATGCGTCTAGTCTAACCATGCCAAATTTCAGTCCAAGCCAACACAAATTTAAAAAAATTCAATGTTGGCCCCATGTAGCACATTAATTAATCTATAGCTATGGTTTTTGATTCTCGAATTGTTAGTGTAAGTTATGTTTGAGTCTGGAGGCCCTCCCAAACTGTAAATACATGCATCTATTCTAACCATGCCAAATTTCAGTTCAAGCCAACACATATTTAAAAAATTTCAACATTGGCCCCGTGTAGCACATTAATTAATCTATAGGTATGGTTTTTGATGCTCGAATTGTTAGTGTCAGTTATTCTCTAGTTTTGAAACCCTCCCACACCATCAATGAATGCGTTTAGTCCAACCATGCCAAATTTCAGTCCAAGCAAGCACATACTTATAAAATTTCAACGTTGGCCCTATGTAGCACATTAATTAATCTATAGGTATGGTTTTTGATTCTCAAATTGTTAGCGTCAGTCACATTTGAGTCTGGAAACCCTCCCACATTGTCAATGCATGTGTCTAATCTAACCATAACAAATTTCAGTCCAAGCAAGCATAGATTTAAAAAAATTCAATGTTGGCCCCATGTGGCACATTAATTGATCTATAGGTATGGTTTTTTATGCTTGAATTGTTAGTGTCAGTCATGTTTGAGTCTAAAAACCCTCCCACACTTTCAATGCATGCGTCTAGTCTAACCATGCCAAATGTTAGTCCAAGCAAAAACAAATTTAAAAAATTTCAACATTGGACCCATGTAGTACATGATCAAGCACGACATTTGGGTTAGCATGATAATTGTGAATTTCCTTACTAAGATTCTCTTTGTTTCGAGAATAATTTAATATTCTCTACTAAACAGGGCCAGTCACATGAAGGTGTAATCTCTTATGGCCCCTCCCCCCCCTCTCACATCACTATCAATTCCCCATAACCCAACAAAATCTATGTAAAAAAAAAATGTGTTTTTTGTCATACTTTATAAGAAGCAATGTTTCTAATTATAACATATGCCAACATATAGGAAAATGGAAAAAAACACTAAGAAATAGTTAATTTATACGTACCAATAAAATTCAATATTTCTATCACAATATTAAATCAAAATATGTAGAGTATATATATTAAGGCATACCTCATACACTTCAATGGACTTCATAATCTTCTTCATCCAAGTCAGTATATGTATCATCCAATCCAAATTCAACATTGTAAGGATTGGCCATATCATCATCGTCATTGATTTCAGTTACGATCATCATGTCATCGTCGATATCATCTTCATGGACATTATCTACTACATCATATGATTCAACTAATTCTTCGACATATTATTTTGGAACATGATCATATAACTCATGTTGATCATATTTAACATCATCTTCTTCTTCAAGACCTCGTTCATTACCTTCCTCTATGTTATACTTTACTGGACTTCCCCTTGGATCGTGTCTCACAACAAATGGCCAATCCCCTCTACCTGGAACCTCAAAGTAAAATACATGTTCACATTGGCTTGGAAGAACATAGGGCTTCGTTCCTGGCTCAAACAATATTAACCATCGTAAATCCATTATCATGTTCAATAATAGTTTTATCGAGATCACGTTGATTCAATCGTAACTTGTACCATTTGAAAACGAACAGAACTACCTTGAAGGAGTTAAAGTCACACTGAAGAATATCTTCCAAATACCCATAGTATCAATTTTCTAAGAGTTCTGCATGTCTGTCACTTCTAGAGGAAACATTGGTCACCTCAAAGACTGCAGATATCCCACAATCTGATGTTTTCTTCGTTTCATACAACTTTTTGATGCGATATCTACAGCCATTGCACCACATAGCCTTATGGTGTTTTACCTACAACAAGCCATACACGAAAAGATTACATAATGATCCAATATTTATGATTAAGTGCATGTTTATGCCATACAGGGAAAAAAAACAACATGTACATCAATATGTTTGCAAAAAAAAAATAGTGTTCTTGATTAATATGCTTGCCTGCTTATCTTTTAAACCATATGCTAAATCGATTTCCCTTTGTGTAAGATTGGTATCTCCTTTGTGATGTGCTGCTTTAACCAATGAAGCCACACCTTCCCATGATATTCCATCACCAGATTGTTCACATCGTTCAATCCATAACTTCATCCAGTCAAAATTGTTTACGATGTATAAATGAAGTGCATCCCACTCTCGACCAACTGTTTGATGACAATAAAATATTTAAAACTCAATACAAATGTATATTCACTTAACAAAGTATACACTATTAATTGATGCATATTGAATATAAAAACAGAATATGTATGATATATACATAAAAATCAACAGTCAAATGTATTATATTAATTAATCTCCACTAGCTAATAATTACTTTTCACCTTCCTCGATCTACCTTTCCCCTTCGGGTACTCCCCTTCGAAATTCTTATTGGAGTATGGATCACAAATGCGACATAAATTGAGCTTTGACACTAATTTAAGAAGATATTCACTAATATACAACATGTTTTGGTATACCATATATCCCTCCATCATAGAACCCTCAGCACGTGCTCGTTGTCTAACCAAACCCTTCATAAATTTCAAGTGCCTCTTAACCATCCACATGGACCCTGAGTGCACAAATACACACAATTCAATCTCCTCATCTTGGTGTATGAGGTAGTGTTCTTGTGCATTGAAAAATGTCGAAGGTAGATGCTTCTGCATTTCACACATGAGACAAGGAATTTCTCTCCTCCAATACTTATATCTTCTTTATGGATTTCTTTAGATGACAACCATATACAAGTGACACAAACCAATCAAGAGATTTAACAAAAAAAAATTATATTACATAACATGAATTAGTGCACAAAAATCAAACATAAGTTCTACAATGAATTAAACAAATAGTAAGCACATGCAAAAAATCGCCACTTACCTCATGTATTTCCCAAGATTATATATAACTTGTTTGACATTGTTGTCGAAGTTGTCCGGGAGAGAGAGAGGTAGAGCATACTGTAACAATATACAAATCGTTTCATTTTTAAAACAAAGAGTAGACAAACAAAATACCAACAATATGCATTGGAATATAAAAAAAAAACAATAATTATATGCATGCCATAATAATTACCTTCATGAAGGCATGGCAATCATGCATTTTCACCCCTGCAAAATCACCTTTCTTTGTTATGATATTCTTCATGTTCGCACAAAATCCGGTGGGAAATTTATTTTTTCGCATGACTTCTTTTACAACATTACTTTGCTGCTCCGTTAACATCCATGGAAGTGAGTTTATATTAATTTGGTCTCTATTGCTATGAAATTGAATGACGTCTTTCATTGCATGGTTTCCTTCTTGAATGTCTTTGCAAATTTTGACAATTTTTCTTTCTCACTCCTTCCATCCAATATTCACCATAATGTTTCAATCACATTCTTTCTGATATGCATTGTATCAAATAGATGAGCAATTTGGAGGTGCTCATAGTAGGGCAACCTATTGAATTGTCTACGGTAGCTTTTCACTCCTTGTGGAATCCCATTAATGCCTTCATGATCATGTCGGCCATCATGAATCATATTTTATAAATAAATTATAGAAACCAATGCCAATTACAGTAAACGAAACACAATAAAAAAAATACATAACATTTCATATACAATGATTCCTACGTACCTTGACGATTTCTATTATATTGCAACTTCCATAGGTGAGGTGTCATTCTCTGCGGTTTTAATGCAGTCTCTTTCTTTCCATTGAACATATGTTTTTTGGTAGTTTGATACCTATGATTCTTAAAGAGGAAGTGCCTATACTCATTAAACACCTCCTTTCCTAAGCTTTTTGAACGACGAGATTTGATCTTAGGACCACAAACTGGACATGCAAATTTTCCCTTTGTCTGAATACCTACATAAAGAGATGGATTATCTATGTCAATTATAATTATATATAAAATGAATGGATTATTTAAAAAAACATGCATGCATAGTATATTAACTAATTCATAAAATTAAATGCAATTAAAGTGGAACTTATAATTACAAACCGCAAAAATGGGTTAACCCTAGTGCATCATGTATTGTCCATACAAGCAATGCATGGAATTGAAATTTCCTTTGTCGTATGGATCTAGATACATCATACATAGTGATCTCATTCCATAACTTTAGTAGCTTGTCAATAAGAGGTTCGATATATACATTCATATATTTAACTTAGTACTTACCTGATTGATTTGAACATATAAAATATATAATTATGAGTACCATTTAGATATATAAACAATACACAAGAGAAAAATAAAAAATATATATATGAAATTATGCAACAAAATACGACAACTGAGATGCCACTACATTAAAAAAAATTGTAGACACAATATACCTGTAACAATCATCGACAACATTATGTGATCCCTCTTTATTGACAACCATGGAGGAATGTTATTGTTGATAACAAAAATAGGCTACACCGAGTAAACGGATCTCATATCTGCAAATGGATTGACACCATATGCTACCAAAGAAGTCCTAAGGTTACGAGGTTATTCTTTAAGGTGAGGTCATTTTTCCTCCATATCTCTAAATGCAGACCCATCTGCAGGCATTCGAATAATGTCATCTTGACTTATGTTCCGTGCATAGTAATCCATAAATTGCGCTATGTTTTTGCACCTGAACAGTCGTTGCAAACGTGGAATAATGGGAATATAAAAAAGAACCTTGTGAGGCACCTTTTTTGTTACTTGATCTGTTCGATATCTATTGATATGACATTTCGGACATTCTGTTGAAAATTCATGTTGATTATAATATATAACATGGTCATTGGGCATGCATGAATTGCTTCATACTGCATTCCAATTTATTTTATGATGGCTAAAATATTTGACAGTGGTAACAAAAATTCAACTATCAAGCTACAACAAATAAAAATAAAAATCTAGTTAATATAATATATAAATAATATTAATGAAACACATTTCATCCCTATTAATTTGAATTATGAATTAACAATAAAATTATTAGATGAACAGTGATAACCTTTAGCGCGATCATATATATTATGTGATGGAATATATTACATACCTTAACATCCGTGTGACTGATATATTTGAAAGACCATTCATAACCTTCAAGTTCATTATCAACAATATAGCAAAGAGAAGATTTGTGTTGGAGCCCTCATAAAGGGGTTTGTATGCCTTCTCAAGAAGAGGTAAATCCTGAATATTATCAAAATGATCATCATCATCCATTCTAACATTAAATGAATCATGGATCAATGTATTTGTACCATCATCTTCAACTATGTTATCAGTATGATCATCTTCTTCAATATGATCATTAACTTGTTCTCCATTATTCATAGCTCCATGTTCCTCCGGTACTACTTGCTCTGAAAGCACTTCCTCCGAACGATATGCTGTAGGATGTCTTTCCTTTATAATCACATGAAACCATCAATAGATAAAATTTAATATAAGAAATATTAAAATAATACATACATTTACAAAAGCAATCAATATAAAAACATAGATAATGCAAAACTTACAAATGGACGATATTCATGTCCCCCCTCAGCGTGTCCATGTTCCCTACAATGTTTTCCAGCTGATGTGATCTTTATTCTTCTCCTCTTAAATCCCCTGCATTGAATACATGGACGATAACATTTCCCGTGACCCTTTCTTTTCAATCCATCCCACAATCTAGCAAGCAATTGTCGATTTTGTTCGTCTGGATCAGGAATATTGCTATTTGACATTTTCTCATAAAGAGCTTGAATGAAGATTATCAATATTAGAAAATCAAGCTCCACACTTCACTATTTTTAATCACAAAAACAATAGAAATAATTATGTATTCTTTTACGGAAAACAGTCCGTCAAGAATAAAATAATTTTCGCAAACCGTCGCTTGTATAGCAAACATGTCAGAATGTTTTGAAATTTATAGATTTTAAAATATAAATTTTTGTCGTATATCCGACGACTTAAGAATAGTTACCGTTATGAAATACATGTCGTATATCCGACCACTTGAGCATAGTTACCGTTATAAAATACATGTCAGATATCCGACAACTTGAGCATCATCGGAGCTATCAAATATCCGACAACTGTTGAATATCCGACAACAGTTGTCAGATATTTGACTATCATCGGATATCCGACCGATCCTTCTATCAATTAAAAAAAATTAATCAAATTTCGTAATTTTGAAGGTGAAATCCGACGACACGGTCATTTTCTTTGGATGTTGTCGGATTTTTCCGACAACACTAGTGAATACATGGTGACAATTCTTCATTAATGATTGGTATGATGGAGTGGAAAATAGATGAATAGGGATGGGATATGAATCTGCACTAACTATCTTTCCTAACCACTTGTCTATTGATGGGCCTTTAATCACTCACTCACCTCTAATGTGGACACCAGTCCATAACTTGAATTTTGACGCATGACACTTGACCGTTTTCATTGAATTGTGACCTGAGTAGACTATGACTAACCCTATTACCTAATGTTTGATACAAGTAATGAAAAATGTATCTTGTCTCTTTCTCTTTTTCTCTTTTTATCTCTTTTTTTCTTTTCATACTACACTGGTTTTATAGACTTTGCTGGCCCTTGTAGGCCATAGTAGGGTTTGAGGTGGCTCTCATTACACTAATACAAAATGGGTGATAAGTGACTAAAAATGGGTGATAAATGACTAAATTTGGTCACGTTACCGTTGGTCATAAATTAGCACACTTATCACCCAACCAAATTGGTAATTTATCGCTTAGTCATAAATTGCTTGAATTGCTTCATACGTTGGTCATATATTTAGTCATTAATTGTCGCTATTTGGTCATTAATTGTCGATATTCGGTCATTAATTTTCGCTATTTGGCCATTTCTTTAGTCATCAGTTATCATTGTTTGGTAATACATTTAGTCATTTATTTAGTCATTGATTGTTGTTAACTAGCCATTTATTTATTCATTGATTGTTGTTAAGTCATCATTTATTTATTCATTGATTGTTCTTAACTGGTCATTTATTTAGTCATTGATTGTTTTTAAGTGGCCATTAATTTAGTCATTGATTGCTTTTAACTGGTCATTTATTTAGTCATTGATTAATGTTAACTAGTCATTGATTTCTGTATATAGGGAACGGAAGAATTGAACCACCAACCTCCTACATCTAAGGCAGGTGCTCTTCCATTGAGCTAGCACCCTTAAATAGAATCAAAGTTCACACTAAAAATATATTACTAACTCTTACAAACATTAACCCACTACAATTCCAACTATAACATGAAACATATCAAAAACTATTAAAAAACTTAAAGGTACCATCACAAATGGTGTATATATGATAAATAAGTGTGGTCTTCAGAAGTCGATGGTTGTGATATTTCATTTTGTCATACTTTAGAAACTTGGTCGATTTGGATTTGAAAATATTGCATGCTTGCTAAATTTAAAATCAAAACATTATCGATGATCTAATATCCCACATGCTGTTGAAACTAAAATTTGGATAAATAATTCCAGGAAACTAGAAAAATAATGATAAGGAAGAGAGTCAACAAACTTTCTATATAAGAAAATTTTGTCAAAATATATAGACAAAAACATACAACCAAAATTGCAACAAAAATGCATTCATAAAAATAAATATTCATGAAAATTTTGATTCAAATACATATCGCATATAACTTCCAAATAAATAAGAGGCAACATAGCTTCAAACCACTAATAATTTCAAGATATTATATATATATATATATATATAATACAAAAGTTGTCATGCACCATTTCAAATTGGATTCTCATCTTTATTAAATTTATCCCTTTGTTTCGTGCATAAAATGCAATCTTTACAAACACATTTCTCATGTCAAGATGGACATAAATTGTATACAATATTAAAATTATTCAAAGTTCAAGACATTTATAGCTAAGATATCCATACCTTTGTTTCCAAAATTGACTTTGGAGTTTTTCTCAACCATTAAAGCTTGTCATCTCACTTTTATAGAAATAGACTTTTAAATAACACCTCCTTTGAACACCATCTACGACAATTCTATAGTGGTTCTTCTTTCCTTTTAAGAGACACTCACCCTCATTGAATTCAATCTTAAAATTTTGCTTTGCAAATTTGAGTCATTGGCAATAGGTTCTTCTTCAGATCACTTGGTATGTATAACGCATCATGCATAAGCTTTAACATCACCATTATCCATCTTCATTAGAATTATTTGTGTCTTTTTACCAAGTGCACCAGTGCCACCTCCTAAAGTAGCCATCCTCTAATGAGTCAAACCACTCCTTTTTGTTTGTCTTGACCCTCATGGAACCTAAGTCTATATACTATGCCTCTTAATATATGTGTTTGGTTACTATTAAAGTAATAAAGAGTCCACAATCTATCTTTCTTTTTTAACTAGCACTATTTGCTATCATGCTCCTTTATAACATATTTGTTAGAGGTCCTTTTAGGCTTTGGATGTGAAAATCCAAACTTCATAATTTATCCATGTAGCCAAAACATAATATTCATGCTTAAAAACTTCATAATGTTCAATATATTACATTTATTGATGTAATTTAACATTCATACATGGCAATATTTCAAATCTTTATATATATATATATATATATTCCCTTGAAAATATTAGTAGTTTGAATTTATTTTGCCTCTTAGTTATTTGGAATTTATATGTGTTGAGGGCCATGCATGAATGTTATATTACATCCATAAATGGAATATATTGAACAATATGAAGTTTTGAAGCATGAATGTTATGTTTTGGCTACATAGATAAATTATGAAGTATGGATTTTCAATTTACCTCCTCCTTCCCAAATCCTATATACCACGTCAAGAATTATTTTATTTATTCTCCATTTTGTTGAGCCAAGTGTATCCAATTCCTACAAAGGGTAAATAAAAACTCAAATATATAGTCAAACTAGAATCACTTGATATACATAACAAATAAAATCCTTATATAATAGAAGCCTTAGATAATTAGGAGTAGTATGTTGTGTGAAACATGTACAAATTAATCCTGAAGGGAAATGAACATCTAACACACATTGAAGTGCATCCGCAAACCAGTGGGTCAACCATGCTTCACCTTGGATTCAAACTACATGTATAAGGATTGAATTGTCAGAGATATGGATCTAACTAAACTAGCTTACCTATCTATGCAAACAATAATATATCAACAATAAGTACAAAAAGAGAACAAGATACAAGAGTACACCAAATATACGTGGTTCACCCAATTGGGCTACGTCCACGGGAAGGTAGTCTTCTATTATCTCCAGAATATCTCCATCAAGCTTACAAGAGAGCAATGTCAATAACCCCAATACAATATAGCAGTACTTGTGTGAATAAGTAAAAATCATCTGTGAGATGTGACTCTCTTGACTCTATTATATACTAAGAGATGAGGAGGAATTACTCTCACATATTACATGTGGGATAATATAATTCTCCATAATAACATCTCTTTATATAATAATGAATATCAAGAGTATATTTTACCATAATGAATATGGGATATAATGTATTACTCTTTTACATAAGATTGTGGATATCTTCTGACATAATACAAAGACATTATTACCTTCCAAGGAATATAAAATATTCCAATACTCCCCCTTAATAATGGTTGGGGGAAAAGCCCACTAACAAAGGAAGGAAGGAGTCATTACTGCTCCCCCTTGATGACAACATCCAAAATATCCATAAGCTGTAAAATGGAATTTGATGAAGAACAACCGCTTCTCACTGAACCATGAAATTGCACACGAACCAGGTTGTACGATGAAATACCCAACTGTAAAATTCCGAGAACATGTGACGCAATCCAACAACAAGGATCCCCGATCACCACAAGAATCATCACAACCATAACTGGTAGCTGAAGAAATATGATATAACATCCACACCAATGTATAGATACCTTCTGACGGCTGAGACAACAGAACATGTGGTGAAGAACACCACAATAGTGTAAAAAATACCCAGATGGCCAATATACATGCAGATAGCAGACATTCTTCCAATCAAGGTGCAATATAAATATCTGTAGAAGAATTCAAACATCGAAGAAACAAGACCCCAATGGTCTATACATCGAAAGTGATATCATACAGATGAACATCATGACTTTAACCGTAGAAGATGGTGCTTCATAATTTCTGGAAACATAAACAGAGAACTTATCTGCATAAGAACTTCCAAGATTAAAACATACAAAGATCATAAAAACAACATTGCTCATACAGAAATGAAAATGCTTATATACCAAAGGTTAGCAAACATCATATAAAAGATGGCAACATGATATGATCAAATAAAATATTAACTTGAAAATTAAGGAAAATGAAGTTACTTTTACACATTAAGTGTCAGCCACAACATATAAATAGTAAGCACAAAAAATGAAAAATATTAGATTGCTTTTGTAAAATTGCTCAAGAACAAAATAAACATGACATGATTAGAAATCAACATGATTAAGCATGAACAACAACAAAAAAGCAAATTTAGTCATTAAACAGTAGAAGAAGAACTACTAGATGACAACAACAGAGGCACTTAAAGGTACTTGTGATTCATCAGAATATTTCTTTTTTAGCTTTAGCCATTAAACGTTTCGCTTTAAAGCAATTATTTTCAGGATGATTAGTTTTACCACAATGCTTACAAGGATCATACACTTTCGTATTCTTACTATTTTCATGATGGGATTTATTAGTATGATTTGAAGTGTGTGAATTAGAACCTTTAACATTATTAAAAAATTTAGGATTATGTGTCATAAGAGCCATATTAGGTGAGACTTGTCCTGAAACAATTAACCTTTCTTGCTCATTTATCAATCCTTTACAAAAATCATCAAAAGTAGGTTTTGTGGTATTTGAAGACAATTCAAGAGCTCTATTCCTAGTTTGAATGAACATATCAAAATAAGATGACAATTTTTGTTCTACAAGAATTATAAGAGCAGTGTTTGTTTTCTTGTAATATTTACCACAATTATTTAATTTTTCATTTAAGGTTTTCACTTCAGCAAGATATAATTCTACTCTTTCAAATTTAGTAGCATCTAGCTCAAAAATCTTCTTTCCAAGGTAATAAGCAGAAACATCATCAGATTTATCAAATAAAGAAGCAAGAATTTTCCACACCTCAATGGAGTTGTCTTCTACCTCTATACTTACCTGAATACTATCTGAAACCGTTTGACCAATGAGCCCTCTCGCTTGATCACATTTATCTTCCCATATAGCCAAAGCTTGAGCATCAACAGGTTGCATGTGTTCACCATTAACAATCCTCCATAGATTCTTACTCCTGATAACATCAATCATTTTTCTCTTCCATGCAAGATAGTTAGGACCAACCAGTTCAAGAACAAAAGCTACTTCTGAATTCATAATGATAGAAATATTGACAAGAAACCCAAATGCTAGAAATGACAAGAGAAAGAAAGTGAATAACAGAAAACGGAAACACTTTACCGTACTAATCTGAATCTGCAGAAACACAGTTAGAAAAACAGTAAAAGAGAAGAAACTTTTACTTACAGCCCTTTTGAAAAAAGCCAATAAAAGTCACTCGTGGGTCTGCCAACAAGAAACTAGCGAATAAACACATATACTCCCGGGTTCTGCATGGAAAGAGTTGCGGTTACTCGCGGGTTGCAGTGTAATGGAGTCACAGCTACTCGCAGGTCTCTGTACTGTAAGGTCGTGGTTTCGTCGAAGCATTCGTGAGCTCAGCACATGAAGGGTCGTGAATAAACTGAAGTAAACGCAGGTTCGGCAGTGGAACAGTTGCAAGTATGCCGAAGCATATGCGGGTCTACACACTGGGATGCCGCGAGTTTGCAATGTATTCGTGGGTTCACAGTAGGAACTGTCATGGTTAACCACGGGTTCTGCGAAGAAAAGTCGTGAGTGCCCAGTTTTAAAGCCGAAAACAGTGTTGAATCTGCCGAAGACAGAAACCTGCACAAAGTCTACCAAAACTTGGACGAAAAATGCCCTTTTGACAACCGGAAGATAGATATCCTTGAGGAGAATCAGAAAATCATATAGATATACAAAAACAACATCAAGAAACCCTTGAAAAAATTCTACAAAAATCTACACAAACAGGGTTAGGGTTAGACAAAAACTGCAGAAATATGCCGAGATCTGAAGAGAAGCCTAATGGCTACCAAATAGAAAACAAATCTACAAGAAATAAACAATTCCCAAATGATAAAATATTGTTTTGAAAGCAATCGAAGATGCTAGATCATAGCACAAGCTCTGATACCATGTCAGAGATATGGATCTAACTAAACTAGCTTACCTATCTATGCAAACAATAATATATCAACAATAAGTACAAAAAGAGAACAAGAGACAAGAGTACACCAGATTTACATGGTTCACCCAATTGGGCTACATCCACAAAAAGGTAGTCTTCTATTATATCCAAGATATCTCCCTCAAGCTTACAAGAGAGCAATGTCAATAACCCCAATACAATATAGCAGTACTTGTGTGAATAAGTAAAAGATCATGTGTGAGATATGACTCCCTTGACTCTATTATATACTAAGAGATGAGGAAGAATTAATCTTGCATATTACATGTGGGATAATATAATTCTCCATAATGACATCTTTTTATATAATAATGAATATCAAGAGTATATTTTACCATAATGAATATGGAATATAATGTATTACTCTTTTACTTAAGATTGTGGATATCTTTCGACATAATACAAAGACATTATTACCTTCCAAAAAATACAAAATATTCCAACATGAATTATGCAACACGAGTACACAAAACTTACACCCATTATAATGATGAAGGTTGAAAAATCATCTACTCATTCTTCTATTTAGAAAATGCATGACATGTCTAAGTAATTGTTTTTATAGTTGTACTCCACTATCATACAACAAGCTTTTATTTGATAATGACAAACTTAATTGTAACCTAATAATAATAGTCAAATATCTATAACTAATGAGGAAACACATATAAATCTTACATCCATAGTATTGACCAATAGACCAATTTGACAACTAACAAAAATTAGACAAAAAAGTTAAAAACAAAAATAAAAAAGAAAAAGTACATCCAATAATTACACCAAGAGAAGCTATGTTGCTTTATAGGCCATTTTGATATGTAACATGTATTTTTCACAATAATAAAATAAAATAAAAAACATTTGACATCCCACATCAAATTTTGAAAAGAAAGAAATAACGACCAATAATAATAATAATAATAACTAGCATAGACTTATCTTAATCCTAGATCTTTTAAACACCTAGACGTTTCTTCCTTGATTTTTTATCCCTTTCAAGTTTTGAATCTTAATGGATATGGGGATAACATGGATCTATGCTAGTAATCGTTAATCCACAAACACAAAGGAATAAATGGGCCTCCATTCCATCCACCTGTTAATAGAAGAATTGTATGGGTGTTTAAACAAATGATAAATCCAAGCAATAACATTAGCAGGAAAAAGGGATCCTTCATCATTTCCAAAAATAGTGCAATCATAAAGTTTTCTGTATGAAACAGATTGACATTCTTTGGGTTAAGTTGCTACAATGCTAGGCCATACTTACTATATGTTCACATACAACCAGATATTTTCTCAATTTAGATACACATAAGCATGGTAGGATTGATGAAGTTTTTGAATCTTTATCCCTTTCAACTAAGTAAATCAGAGTATTATGATTTATCATCAAATATGGTTTTATAATTTATCATTTACTAAATGTGACAAATGCTTTCTTCTACTACATTTGAACTCAAAGAAATGAACTACATAATCCACTTAACTAAAAGATACTAAACGTAGCAATTATGGTCTTCGTGGAGGCACAATAATCATGACCAATTAAGTGCTTTATATGATAAAAAAAGAATTCAAGGAGACACACAAGCATTACCACTTACCCCATAGCTATTATCCAAGCAAACCAAGACAGCTGAAGACAATGCTCCAAAGGCTCTTGTCATCTAGTAGAGTGATTCTTCCTCCCAAAACGAGCATCACCACTTACCCCATACCTATTATCCAAGAAAACCAAGCCAACTGAAAGCAATGCTTCAAATGCACTAGTTGTCTAGTAGAGCGATTCGTACTCCCAAATGAAAACGAGGGCAAATAGATAGCTCATTTCTCTTGTAAGGCACTCACTAATAGCTAAAATTAGCAAATTTTTAACCAAAATTCTAACCGCGAGAAACTAGCTAGGTTAACAAGCACATACAGAGAAAAATCCAACCTGAATAATACATACAAATATTTTTCCCTACTGCCAAAGACATATATAATAGCATAAATGCTATGCGGAATAACAAATCATTGAAGACATATAGAGAATCGACAAGGTGTGCAGTGAAGCAATTTACTAAAAGCTTCTTTACAAGGAACTTCATTAGAAACACACTCACCTGAAATATTCCTTTCATTAATCTCAGTGGTTGTACCATCATTGCTGGAATTTCCAAAAGCGTCCTCTCATCAGCCCCAACCACTGTAGATCTAGCCAGTTCTATGGCATTGTTGGCAATCTCTTTGATATTACTAGGTTTAACTAAGTCTAGTGTTGATTCCTCTGATCGTTTAGATACATCCTCTAAATATCCAATACCATGCTCTATAAATTGTCCTTTTTATCTTTAGTGATTTGAAAATCACTTCTAGTTCCTTCATCTTCATGACCTTCCTCAAGCAAACTTTCCTCTCGCCATAGCAATGAAGCAGTGGTAGGAAGAGAATTTCCAAGTGAACTTTCCTCCTTGTCAGAATCCTTTTTCTCCTCCATATTATGTTGACCCATAGGTTGAAAATCATCATAATTTGCAGTTTCTCCTTTATGTGTTGTTCCATTGTAGTTCCTGTTAAGAAGTCTTTGCACCCAAAGAGAGTTTTCCACAAAATCCAGCTTCCAGAATACCTGTGTGCATATAATATACACATTCAATTAAAAAGTATACATATTTTTTAAGCAAACAAACTGTGAAACATGGTACAGTCTAAGACAATCCTTATAGAAATAAAGGTCATAGAAACTAAGAATTATTATTATCCAGTTTCTAAGACATGGAAAAATATGGTAAAAATATTCAAAACCAACTCGTTCTCTGTTGGTATCCTAGTGGACCAATGAGAGCTTCATGTTCAATCAAGCAACGGATAAGACTACGCCATGCACGTGCTCCCATTTTCGTCCAAAATCCATCAGCAGCAACAACTAATGCACGCCTGTCAATCTGCATATAACAATAAGAGATAAACAATCAAAACCATCATTTATAATTCAGATTATAACAAAAAACTTATTGGCTCAGTCACAAAGTAATCTATATACCTCTACTTGCCTCATCTTTCTTGTTATATCAACAATCGCAACCAATGCTTGAATATACTTGCCTCATCTTTCTTGTTATATCAACAATCTCAACCCATGCTTGAATATATTTTAACAAATAAATACTAGTTATACTATAGCAATGGATTTAGACCGACGAACTTAATTAAATATGTACGTTCAAACCATCCAACGGACCAGCAGCGAAGTCAGATTTAGACTGAAAGCATGTGCGTTTCTACCGTCTTCATTAGAGTCTTAGACACACGCATCGATTTGTATGCAACATGTTCTACATCAGTTCATTAGTTATATAGCTCTCTGCTTATACCAATTGAAATATTATTTAGCTATAAAAAGTTGTGGACATCAGAGCTTGTCGTGCCTTGAAGCAATATAACCCGCTCATACTTCCTAAGGAAGTCGTTTCTACTTGCAACTGTGACCATGGGAAACACAGATACATATATAAACATAAACTAAGTCAGTTAAAACGGCGAGGTCGAGGCATCGACTCTCTCCTTCATTACTATCAAACAAGGAATAGTTAGAATGGCGTACCAGCTATCATCCCTCTCCTTTAGCATTGTATTATTATAAATAGGGTAGTTAAATGGAGAGGCAATGGCATCGAATATATCACACCATATATAAACAATAATGAGAGTGTGTTTTCTCATAGAGTATGCCTATTGCAATAAACAATATATAAGAAGGGAGGATGACGGAATTCAGCTCTTTCCTCGAGGCCGCTCCTCCTCTTAGTGATTATCAAACTATATTTATATAAAAGAACTATTGTACATTTTGTGAGACAATGTCGTCCTTTTTACACACAGAAAATATCTAACGAATGCAGAGATATAACAAAGATTATCACAGAAAATTATCAATTTTAAAATAGAAACAAAGATTGATTATATCACAGAGCTCCTAAGCAATGGGAGTCTTCCCTCTTCTCAAACCATTTAAGACTATTCTTCGAGGGGTTCTAGGGAAACCTCTTTGTTGTAGTGATAAACCATTTAAGACTATTCTTCGAGGGGTTCTAGGGAAACCTCTTTGTTGTAGTGATAACACCAATAGTCATGTGTGTCACAGCCACGTTTTTCCGCAACACCCACAAGCTTGTGGGAGTCTTGCACTCCCGCCCAAGAGGCTAGCTTGGGCGCCCAGTTGGGCAAAACGATGTTTGCTTACACGAGACTTAGCGAAGAAGAAAGCGATGGACCGAACGGAGGGATGGGCGGACCATGCCTCGGCATACTCCCACAAAAGACGCCACACTCACCCATCGGCGCATGGCAAGCCCGAGAGTGGGGTGCAGTTGCAAAACGACAAGTCAGAAAGACGAAGGGGCGTCAGGTGCACCTTTGGACCAAACGGATGTGGGAGTAGTGGCATGACAAACGAATTGCCCACATACACTCCATGAAGCAAACCCCCAAGTGTCCAACACTTGTCCACAAAACGAATGATGGCACGGCGGAAGCTCGAGTTGGAAGCCGGTCGAGTGGAGGTTGAAAGCCCACTGACGTCAGGTTGGAATCCTGTCAACTCAGGATGGGAGCCCTCCGCAAACACTGGATGGAAGCTCCACGAAGTCGGGTTGGGAGCCTGCAAACTCAAGATGGGAGCCCACCGCGAAGTCGGGATGAAAGCCCGCAAAGGTAGTCCGCGAACTCGGGTTGGGAGCCCACGCAAACACCACTTGGAAGCTCAACAACAAAGACGAGTTGGGAGCTTGGCAGCAGCACGGGTCGGAAGCCAAGGGACGACACCCAACGAACGGACCAACGACGCGTAGATTGCGGAATACTTGGACCAAGACCATTTGAAGTGGTACGTCGGCAAGGAGTTGACGTGGGTGCCAAGCAAGGGTGCGCCCAAGGTGGGGTCGCACCCTCCCACATGGCATCATATAAAAAGGCTAAGGCAAGTAGCCAAGAAGGTAGCAAGTTGGAAATTCGGACAAGGAGAAGTTCAGAGCTAGGGAGGCTATCCGAGCTCTGCACTTCGCATAGTTTGTTCCAGCAAAGTCCAGCGGCAGCAAGGTGCTGCAACAGTGCAAAATTTGGCAGGTTCGCACGAAATCCGGTTGCACAGTGAGACAGTTCTGCAGCAGCAACAAGGGGTTGCAGAAGTGGGCAGTTTCAGGAGTTAGACGCATGTTGGAAGGGTTTGCTCTACCTTTTTAATTTGTATATCTATTGTAAGGCGTGTTGCTGGTTTGGCACATGTTGGAGCAATGCTAGGGAAACTCTACCTGTTGTAAACAATTGATTATACAAAGCTTAAGGGTTGCTGGTTTGGAAACCCCAACTTATACTTGTGTGCTATTTACTTGATGTTCATGCATGTGTAAAATTGTCTAAATGTTGGATGTTAGGCTTACATGTTAAACTGGTTAAACAAGTAAATTGTTGCAAGTGTTAAGTTGAGATGATTTCCATAGGTTAGGCGTAGTCTGTCGGTGCAACACTTGAGTTGGTCACGCCCTCAAGTCATCCCCAGGCAGTGCCACACACCAAATTTGGATGCAGGTGACTAGCGAAAAAGTATGGTTGTGACAATTGATATCAGATCCTAAAGTGTTGCGACAGTTGGAGGGTTTGTGAAGAAAACTCTTCGTTTCAGAGTTTGGTAAAGCTCATTGACCCTCGTTTAGAGCGAGGGTTGTGCGGAAGGCTGCAAGCCCGACAGAACCGCAGGGTCGTAGAACCGCAGTCGCAGGGCTGTAGTGCCGCAGGACCGTAGATCCACAGTTGCAGGGCCGCAAAACCGTAGGCACAGTGGTGTGCACAGGGTGCATAAATTCAGTGGATAGTGAAAGGTTCCACGAGCGCAGTCACAGGTTGGACACAGAACAGTCATTTGGGTTGCAGTAGAAAACTAGATGTCGCAGTTGTAGCAACAGTTTGAGCAGTCTGTTAACAAAACAGTAGAAAACTGGACAACGTAAGCCTTGGTCATTGAAGTCAAGGAGAGCTTGTTGCAAGCTCTCAGGAGTGTGTTTGTTGGGAACCTCCATTGCGATCTCAGAACATAACCGCAGGTCGGTTGGATGGAGACTCGCAGTTTGGCTTGGCAAGCTACTGCGTTAGAGTGTCGCAGAAAGATGACAGTGTGTTGAACTTTGGACGATTGCAAGTATTCACTAGAGAAGATGCGAATTGGTTAAGAAGATGAACAACATGGCAAAAGCATGCTGTGAACGTTAGTCTGATATGATGGAGGAAACAACGAAGTGTTTGTGAGAGATGGGTTACTTCTTTGATAAGATGTACCATGAGCAGACCAAGCAAGAAGCACTTCGGTTGCAGGAGCTTTCGAACTAGACGCCTAGGAGAAAGACGAAGGCAGAGTTGCAAGACGCTCGAGGAGAGTCAAGCTGGTTGCAATCGGATGCGCCAAAGAAGAAATGGATTAACTGTTATATCTGGGAAGGTGACCACTATGTGAAGAACTGTCCATTTAGGATAGCAGTGATTGCACAAAGTGGTCCAATAACGTGGATGGAATCCATGACGGTGTTGGAAGCACTGCAGAGTTCAGATGAGATTTATGAAACGATCAAGGTAGTCAAAGCCTACCTTAGAGAAATGACAGGTGGTCGAGACACAAGTCTACAAGAAACGTAGCATGGTCTGGATTTCGTGGAAGCAACGATAAGTGGCTTACGAGTTTCTGCGTTGGTTGATACAGGCGCAACTCATAGTTTGGGGAGCTGCAGGACTGCGACGTCCTTACACAGCTCACTAGAGTTCAGTCAAGCCAAGTTTAAGGCATTGAATTCGGAAGTGAGTGCAGTGACGGGAAGGATAAATGCAGCTCCTCTCAAAGTCAGAAGATGGTATAGCAGCATAGATTTGAGAGTCATTCCGTTAGATGATCATTCGATGATCCTTGGACAAGACTTTCTTCAGGTGGCCTGAGCCGTGCCGGTTCTGCACGCTAGTCGTTAGGTGTTCTTGGGAGAATCTGGAGCATGGAGCATGCCTATGACGCAGAAAAGCAGGTTAGGATACAGACCATGGTTGTCTTCGATGCAGTTGCTTGAAGAACCGGGGATGTCCAAGGACTATCTGCAACACAGCACAGGGAAAAATATGGATTCGGTTGAAAAGAACAAGCCAAGCGTAACCCTGGGGGTTATCCATTCTTCAGCAAAGAAGTTGGCATCATTGGAAGAATGAGCAGAATTAGTCCGCGGGGAGATTGAGCAGTTGTGCATTTGAGGAGACACTTCGCGACAGCATGGAGGCAAGGGGGTGCTTGCACCAGCACAATTCGCAAGAGTCACTGCAGGAAGCACACAAGAGACATCGTTGAGCATCCAAAGCAACGATGTTTCATTCAATCCAAGTCTTGACACGGTACAGCATGAGCAGGTGTTGGACCAGCCTAGCGAAACGCAAATTTTGAAGGAGGCCAAGGAATTTGAAGGAAACACCATTGAATATTATCCTTCACGGGATGCAGCATACATTGTGGGTTTCTGCAAGCACGCCATAGGCATTCCAGAATTGCAGCTATCGTAGGAAAAGTTGGCACAAGTGGGTTGCAGTCCAGACGAGGTGGAGGCAGTCCTTGTTCACTTGGAAAGCGAACGTTTCCCTAAGGTTGCAAATGAAGAAGAGACCAAGTATGCGGTGGCAGAAATAGGCATTCTTCAAACGCAGCATGGGCAAGAATCACTAGCAGTTTTGGATGGTTCGACGCACCAGGAGGCTTGTGAGATCAAGGCAAGTGAACCGTTCAAAGGGTTGAGCAAGAGTGAGGAGAAAAGAGCCAGGAGAAGGCTGCGACGAATGGAGATGGAGGAAAAGTTCTCCGTAGGTTCACACGATAGCAACGGATTTGCAACAAATGTGAGCACGCTTGTGTTCAGATGTGCTGGGTCCGAACTAACTCATACTCGGTTGGAAGAGTTGGGTTGCAGCGACACAAAGATAGAATTTGTACTAAGGCACTTGTGCAATGCAGATTTTGATGGTGGTGGCCTATGGCACCGCCAACTACTTTGCATGGATTGAGGAGGAAACAAATGGGCTCACTGTCTTGGGCAGCAATAGTGAGGCCCTAGGCACCTTAGCAAGGTGGCCTTAAAGAAAAATTTTCCCAAGGAAAAACGCAGTTGGTTGAGGACGTTGAAAAGAACTTGGGAAAGATGGGTTCTAAATGAGGAAGTTCGTCTTGTGATATGGACGTCATGGTTGGACTAGCTACCCAACCAGTCCACTCATTGGGTGCACAGCAAACGGAAGAAAGATGAAAGGCATCCAGTATGGGTTGCAAAGTAAGTGGTTAGAAGAATCAGCTGCACGAAGATGAGTTTCTTAGGAATCCTGCACGGTTGCAATGATAGTTGCAGACTTTCCGAATGGACAAGATAGTGAGGATGGAACGTAGCGGTTGCAGCATGTTTCTGAGCAGTGGCGTTACTTGGAGACATTGTTGAGACAGAATGAGGAAGTTCGTCTTGTGATATGGACGTCATGGTTGGACTAGCTACCCAATCGGTCCACTCATTAGGTGCACAGCGAACGGAAGAAAGATGAAAGGCATGGAGTACGGGTTGCAAAGTAAGTGGTTAGAAGAATCAACTGCATGAAGACGAGTTTCTTAGGAATCCTGGACGGTTGCAATGATAGTTGCAGACTTTCTCAACGGACGAGATAGTGAGGATGGCACGTAGCATTTGCAGCATGTTTCTGAGCAGTGACGTTACTTGGAGACATTGTCGAGACAGAAACAAGCTTAAGTGGGGGAGGATGTCACGGCCACGTTTTTCCGCAACACCCACAAGTTTGTGGGAGTCTTGCACTCCCACCCAAGAGGCTAGCTTGGGCGCCCAGTTGGTAAAAATAATGTTCGGTTAAACGAGACTTAGTAAAGAGGAAAGCGACAGACCAGATGGAGGGGTGCGCGGACCATGCCTGGGTGCACTCCCACAAACGACGCCACACTCACTATTAATTTTCAAGTATTAATTCACAATACTCTAAGATCTTTACTGAGAGAATAACATGTACAGTATATCAATGCATATCAATTATAGCAAGCATATCAATCATCACAAGATGCAATCATAAGAGACAATAGACACAGAGTTTCCGTGGGGAAAACCCTAAGGTGAAAAACCCCACAACTTCCTCATAGATAGATAGAGCAATAGCACAACCAAAGTACAACCCAAGTACACAGAGATAGACTCCTCCTAGCAGCTGATCCTCCTCCTCACATGTGCGCCACTTTCTGAGTGATGGATAAGTGAGTAAGTGAAGTGATCAAATAGAGAGATCCCGCTCTCTATATATACTTGTTCTGAGCAGCCTAATAAACCTATGGGACTGACTTGTCTAACTCAACCTAATAACCCCAGGTTAACTTAATTAGGGCCGACCCCACACATGGTGGTCTAATAACCCATCGACAAGTTACGACACTTACGACACTTGTTAATACAAATGACGACACTTCCGTATAGAGGAATAATACATCTCTATAGGAGTACAATAAAATACATAGATGAAATACATTCCGAAGTTACATATACATCAACAATCCCTCTTAACTAGGAAGGTATTTCTCGACACAAATTTGCTAACACAAGTCTTCTTCTCTGGATCATCATTAGCGAATCATCGTCATCATCAGTGTTGCTGCTATCTCAATCAATCTCTGATCTACTTGTCATAGGAAGTTCTATAGAGCCAGTCCTTTTTCATATTGGATGTAGGCCCACCACCTGTAGGTCTTCATCATCACTGGCCATACTGTGGAATACTCAGGACTAATTGCATGCCTCAACAAAACCTCGAAAGAGCATCCCAGGATTGATACGAGCACACTGCTCAACCTATCGAATCTCCCAGGATCTTTTACATGTTGACCTTCACAAAACCTACTCAGATCATACCAGGATGTTACGAGCAAACCGCTCTACCTGTCTAGATCTCGATAGAGCATCCCAGGCTGCTACAAGCACACCGCTCTACCTGTCCGTATTTTAAAGGATCTTTTCTATGTGAACTTTCGCAAAACCTACTCAAAGCATCCCAAGATGTTACGAGCAAACCGCTCTACCTATTTGGATCTCGATAGAGCATCCCAGGATGTTACGAGCACACCGCTCTACTTGTCCGGATTTTAAAGGATATTTTCTATGCGAAACTGTAGCAAAACCTACTCAGAGCATCCCAAGCTGTTACGAGCACACTGCTCTACCTGTCCGGATCTTGATAGAGCAACCCAGGTTGTTACAAGCACACTGCTCTACCTGTCTGGTTTTTAAAGGATATTTTCTATGCTACTTGCACAACCTGTCCACGACCACAGAGTATCAAACCGATACTCACCATACATCACCCTGATGTACATCATCACATGATCAACCCGATCATCATCATAGCATCGACCTGATGCATATCATCTAGAGCAACATCTTGAATCTCGTCATCTATGATCATCCTGATCATCATCTTGATGCATATCATCTGGAGCAACATCCTGAAGCTCATCATCTGTGATCATCCTTATCAAACAATATATCCATCTGATGCATACAAAGTATCTACCTGATACATATCATCATACATGATCTACCTAATCATATAATGCATCCACCTGATATATATAATGCATCCACCTGATACATACATAATGCATCCACCTGATACATAGCTAAGTACATGATCTACCTGATCATACAAGTATCCACTTGATACATATACAAATACATGATCTACCTGATCATACAAGTATCCACCTGATACAAATCCATGATCCAACTGATCATATCAAGCATCCAACATGATGCATATACAAATACATGATCACACTGATCAAAGCATCCAACATGATGCATACATACATATACATATAAATGATCCAACTGATCATATCCAGCATCCAACATGATGCGTACATACATATATAGAGCAGTAATTGGAGCATCGTCCTGATGCTCATCATCCAGCGCTTACATCCACAGCCATGTGAAGGATCCTCCTTCCAACATGCTTGGAATGGCTTCAGCAAATGTGTCCATCACTTCTTCCTCGAAGTGTTATCGATCGGAAGGACACCAAGCCTCTCTCTGAAGTACTCGAACTTCACTCTGGCTAGTGGCTTCGTCAGCACATCTGCAATATGCTCATCTATCACAACATACAGGAGCTTCACTGCTCCTCTTTGCACCATATCCATGATATAGTGATATTTGATCTCTATGTGTTTCGACCTTTCGTGGAACACTGGGTTCTCAGATAGCTTCACACAACTCTAGTTGTCACAAAAAATACGAGTAGCCTCCAACGAGAGATCAAATAACTCAGACAGTAGCTTTTGGAGCCATATTGCCTCACAACTAGCCAAACATGCTGCAACATACTCTACTTTGGCTGTACTCAGTGCTACACAGGATTGCTTCCTGCTAAACCAAGAGATCACACCTGATCCCATACTGAAGTAGCACCCAGATGTGCTCTTCCTATATGCAGCACTATCTGCCCAATCTGAATCAACATAGCCCTGCAGGTTAAACTTTTGATTCGCATCATACTTGAGCCCATAATCAACTGTACCCTTCAGGTACCTCAGAATATGCTTTATAGCAACCAGGTGAACACTCCTCGGATCCGTTAGGAACTGGCTCAATTTGTTCACCACAAAGCAAATATCTGGTCTCGTGTTTGTCAGGTACATCAAGGAACCAATCATCTGACGATACATAGTGACATCAACCGGCTCAGATGAAGCATCACACAGACGCTTCAGGTTCGATGCCATAGGTGTGGCCATGGTCTTGCAGTCCATCATCCCGGACCTCTTCAGGATCTCTACCGCATACTTCCCTTGTCCAAGGAAGATACTATCTGCACTCTGCCACACCTCCATGCCTAGAAAATAGTGTATCATCCCCAAGTCCTTCATCTAGAACTCGACTTCAAGCTTCCTCTTAGTATCGGCAATCAAACTATCATTACCTGTTGCAAACAGATCATCCACATACAGAAGTAGTATCACTGGATTTCCTTCCTCAACCTTGTAATAAAGGTTGGAATCTGCTTTACTCTTAGTAAATCCCAAACTGGATAGGATACCATCCATCCTACCATACCAAGTCCTAGGAGCTTGCTTCAAGCCATACAAGGATTTCTTCAGTTTGCACACATATGACTCCCTGTCATGTGTCTCAAAACCAAGTGGCTGCTCCACATACACTTCCTCCTCGACTACACCATTCAAGAAATTTGTCTTGACATCCATCTGGTGTATCTTCCATTTCATCACTGCAGCCAAAGCAAGTACTGATCTGATGGAAGTGTACCTAGCTACAGGAGCAAAAGTTTCTTCATAATCTATTCCCTCTTTCTGAGAGAAACCATGAGCTACGAATCTTGCCTTGTATTTCTCTATGCTTCCATCTACAGCATGCTTGATCTTGTAGATCCATTTGGAAGTCACAACAGACTTCCCTTTAGGTCTTGGGACAACATCCCAAACATCATTCTTCCATTCTTTCTTTTCCGCTGCTTCTTCATAATTGGAAGGTTCTTTGTTCATGATATCACAGAGTAAGCAACATAGCTGGTATGAGATCTAGTTCTCTTCTTTGCTCTGTGTTCTTCTTCTGGGATGCCATATCTTTCTACATCTTGAATGAGCTCTCTAGCCCATGCAAGTTTCCTCTTGTGAGAGTTATTCTCACGGGGTGGATCTACAGGTTCTTGCGGATCTTCAATTTCACAATCTGCATCTGGAATTGTTTCAGTCATAGTGGTGTCTTGAAATCTAGTTTCCTTAGGTTCTTCATAATCTTCAATAGGTGTCTTCCTTGATTTGATGAATGTTGAGTTTTCATCAAATGGCACATCCCTGCTAACATCGATCTTCTTGAAACCTGGAAAGTATATTCTGTAAGCCTTCGAGCTTTCACTGTAACCCACAAAGATACCCTTCTTTCCTGAAGGATCTAGCTTGGTCCTCTTTTCCTTTGGGACATGTGTGTATACTGGACAACCAAATATTCTAAGATGGATGACTTCAGGTTTCTTACCAGAAAAGACCTCTTCTGGTGTCTTGTTGTCCAATATCTTGTGGGGTGTTCTGTTCTGCACATATACAGCTGTCCTAGCTGCTTCTACCCATAGATGCATAGGTAGATCTTGGTCATGCAACAATGCCCTTGCTGCTTCCATGATTGTTCTATTCTTTCTTTCTGCAACTCCATTCTGTTGTGGATTGTAAGGAGTAGTCAACTCCCTCTTAATCCCTGAATCACTGCATAAATTCTTGAAGTCACCTGAAGTGAATTCTCCACCATTGTCGGATTTGAATGTTTTGATCTTCTTATCAGTTTGGTTCTCCATCAAGGTTTTGAATTCCTTGAACTTATCAAACACTTCATCTTTGTTCTTCAAGAAGTAAACCCAAGTCTTAATGGAGAAGTCATCAATGAAAGAGACATAGTAAGCATACCCACTCAGAGAACTGGATGACATCGGACCACATACATCGGAGTGGATAATTTCCAAGATACCTTTTGCCTTGCTTTCACTGCTTGAAAATGCCTTCTTTATGTTCTTTCCTTTTGCACATCCTTTGCAAACACCTTCATGCTTGGTCTTGATTTCAGGAAGACCTTCCACAGCTTTGCTTGCAATTGGTAATGCTGTGTAGTGCATATGTGCAAGTCTTCTCTATGCCAAAGTTCATTTGGCTCCATGGATTCATGTACCATGTCATGTTCAGGTTGTCCCTTCAATTTGTACAATCCTCCCTCTTGCTCTCCAATCACCACTGCATCATCAATAGTTTTACCCTTTGGCCACATTAGGACTTGGCCATCTACAAATGCAACCCTCATGCCTTTTTCATCCAATGCAGAGATGGAGAGTAAGTTCTTCTTGAGTCCAGGTACAAATAACACATCTTTCATCTTGAAGGATTTTCTAGATTCTAGGTTGTAGGAGGCTTCCCCACTTCCTTTGATAGGGCATTGATAATCATCCCCAAGTTTCACTTTATGGGGTGATTCATGTTCAGACATATTTACAAAAGATTCTTTAAACCCATTCATGTGTTTAGAATCCCCACTATCAACTAACCAATCATTACAACCATGAAAAATAGTACCTATGAGAGCAAAGATTAGAACATACTCTTCTTCGCTTGATGAGTCAGCATCATCACTTTCTGCTCTAGCTTTCTTCTTGGAAGGTTCATCATCCTCAGCAGCATGAGCATGATATCTTCTTTTGTTATTATTCTTCTTCTTGTTGAAGTTGTTGTCTTTCTTCTTCTTGGGGAAATTTGAAGCAAAGTGTCCCATTTCATTACATTCGTAACATCGAAGATGAGATAGATCTTTCTTCTTGTGATGAGGATAAGAATGTTTCTTGTTATGAAATTTCTCCCTCTTAAACTTGCTTCCCTTGGTGTGAGCTATGAGAGCTTGATCTTCAGTCCCCATCTTTTCTTCTCATGCCACAAGCCTTGCTTCTTCTTGTGAGCATTCTTCCCTTAGTCTGCTGAAGGATACCAACTTCTCTCTTGCACAAATTCCTTGGATAAAGGAATCCCATGACCTGGATAGGCCATTCAGATTGGTCATGACAACTTCACCATTCTCCACCATTTCATCCACTACTTCTAGTTTTTCCTTGATCTAAGAGACCCTAGAAAAATAAGATTGAATGGATTCTCCATTCTGAAGCTTTACCACTTTCAATTGGTTCCGCAGAGTCATCTTCCGATTTATGTTCTTCCCTTCAAATAGCTTGGATAGGGAATCAAACATCTCTTTGGGTATCTTCAGAGATGACACATAAGGGATGAGATGGTCCTTGATAGAATCAACAATGATTCTCTTTGCCTTGACCAAGTTCTTCTTGTGGAGGGCTTTAGCCTCTTCTCCCTCTGGGACAGGGACCTCTTCCCTTATGTAAGTATCCAATTCATTTTCTTCCAGGATTAACCCAATCCTATACTTCTAGGCTCGGAAGTTATCAACCCCTTCAAGCTTATCCTCAAGCTTGGTGTGGTGAAACATCTTAAAGAGTACTTCAAATGGAAATAGAAAAGATTTAGGTCTTACCAATTGATTTACTGAAAACTGGATCTGGTCCCGGATTAGGGTTTGTCAGAGAAACCCTAAAAATTCAAAATGTGAATTTCAAATTTTTGAAAGGATAGAAAGATGCGCCTTGATGAGTTGATCATCCTGGTGTATTCAGAATTTGAGATCTGCAAAGCTTCACCCTTCAGAAATGCCTTTTAGTCTTCCCGAGTTCACTAGAGAGGACCCTGAATTAGGGTTTGAGTTTCCCGGAGATTTACCCAGCCAAAAATCTCAATCCAAAGCTCTAAACTTCGATTTTTCCAAGGAGCTTCCAGCTATGTCTTTAGATTTCAGAAATTCCTATTTTTGTGGAAACCCTAATTTTTAGGGCCAAAACTGAAAGTGCTTAGAACTGAATTATGATTGAACATAAAGATTCACCTTGTTGAGGAGAGTCAATCTATCATATTGCTTTTCCAAAATCTGTGGAGAGAAACCCAAAAACAACAATCCCTAGCTTCCGCAACTGCACAGTATCTTCTTCTCAGGTTAGCTCTAATACCATGTTAATTTTCGAGTATTAATTCACAATACTCTAGGATCTTTACTGAGAGAATAACATGTACATTATATCAATGCATATCAATTATAGCAAGCATATCAATCATCACAAGATGCAATCATAAGAGACAATAGACACACAGAGTTTCCGTGGGGAAAACCCTAAGGTGAAAAACCCCACAACTTCCTCATAGATAGATAGAGCAATAGCACAACCAAAATACAACCCAAGTACACAGAGATAAACTCCTCCTAGCAGCTGATCCTCCTCCTCACATGTGCGCCACTTTCCGAGTGATGGATAAGTGAGTAAGTGAAGTGATCAAATAGAGAGATCCCGCTCTCTATTTATACTTGTTTTGAGCATCCTAATAAACCTATGGGACTGACTTGTCTAACTCAGCCTAATAACCCGAGGTTAACTTAATCAAGTCCGACCCCACACATGGTGGTCTAATAACCCATCGGCAAGTTATGACACTTGCGACACTTGTTAATACAAATGACGACACTTCCATATAGAGGAATAATACATCTCTATAGGAGTACAATAAAATAAATAGATGAAATACATTCCGAAGTTACATATACATCAACACTCACCCATCGGCGCATGGCAAGCCCGAGAGTGGGGCGCGGTTTCAAAATGACAAGTCGACAAGACGAAGGGGTGTCAAGCGCACCCTTAGACCAAACGGGCATGGGAGTAGTGGCACAACGGACCAAGTGCCCACATACACTCCATGAAGCAAATGCCCAAGTTTCCAACACTTAGCCGCAAAACGAATGATGGCATGGCGGGAGCTCGAGTTGGAAGCCCGCTGAGTGTGGGTTGAAATCCCACCACAGTCAGGTTGGAAGCCCACGAACTCGGGATGGGAGCCCTCCACGAACACTGGATGGAAGCTCCGCGAAGTCGGGTTGGGAGTTTGCGAACTCAAGATGGGAGTCGGCCGCAAAGTTGGGATGAAATCCCACGAAGGTAGTCCGTGAACTCGGGTTGGGAGCCCATGCGAACACCACTTGGAAGCTCAACAATGAAGACGAGTTGGGATCATGGAAGCAGCACGGGTCGGAATCCAGGGGAAGACGCCTAATGAATGGACCAACAGCGCATGGATTGCGGAATACTTGGACCAAGAATTTTTGAAGTGGTACATCAGCAAGGAGTTGACATGGGCGCCAAGCAAGGGTGCACCCAAGGTGGGGTCACACCCTCCCACATGGCATCATATAAAAAGGATAAGGCAAGTAGCCAAGAAGGTAGCAAGTTGGAAATTCAGACAAGGAGAAGTTCAGAGCTAGGGAGGCTATCTGAGCTCTGCACTTCGCACAGTCTGTTCTAGCGAAGTGCAGTGGCAACAAGGTGTTGTAGCAGTGCTGAACTTGGAAGGTTTGCACGAAGTCCGCTTGTAGAGTGAGACAGTTCCGCAACAGCAGCAAGGGGTTGCTGAAGTGGGCAGTTTCAGGAGTTAGACGCCTATTGGAAGGGTCTTCTCTACCTTTGTAATTTGTATATCTATTGTAAGGCATGTTGCTGGTTTGGCACATGCCGGAGCTCTGCTAGGGAAACTCCACCTGTTGTAAACAATTGATTATACAAAGCTTAAGGGTTGTTGTTTTGGCAACCCCAACTTATACTTTTATGTTATTTACCTGATGTTCGTGCATGTGTAAAATTGTCTAAGTGTTGGATGTTAGGCTTACATGTTAAACTAGTTAAACAAGTAAACTATTGCAAGTGTTAAGTTGAAACGAGTTCTGCAGGTTAGGCGTAGTCTGTTGGTGCAATGCTTGAGTTGGTCACGCCCTCAAGTCATTCCCAGGAAGTGTCGCACACCACATTTGGATGTTGGTGACTAGCAAAAAAGTGTGGCTGTGACAATGTGATTCACCAATACAACTGTGATTCTTCATTATTTTCGGCTTCATGGCCTCGGTGTTTTGGTTTTCTTGGTCATCCATGTCAATAGTTAGGGTAACTAGGGTTTCAATTGTTCAAGTTCAATCTATGCAAGGCCAAAAATGCAATTACACAATGAATGCTAATGAGAGTTTCAAACAAAAAGAAATTGGGGGTGTTTTTGCTTACCTTTCATGGAGGAATGTTTGATAAGAGGCTCATGATGATTATTCCCACCAATTTCCGCCAGCTACCTATAATACCACTTGAGAGCATGCCCATTAATGTTCTTTTTTAATTTACTTTCCCTCTCTTTATTATATTTGTTTTATTTATATTCTTATTTTGTTTATTTGTTAATATTAATATTAAAAATATATTACATATAGTAATTATATAAATATATATAATAACTATATAATATATTAATATATTAAATATGGGTGAAAAAAAGGGAATGTTAATAGGGATAGAGGGAAAAGAAGGATTTTTTATCATTTCTTTATTTTAAATGGGAAAGGAAAAGTAAAGGGGTTAGGGGTTATGAGGGCATAAAATTTATTTTTGTTATTATTTTTTTTTTATTCAAGGAGATGGGAGTGAATGCATTTTTACAAAAAGGAAGGTATTTTTTTTCTTGTCAAAATGGAGGATACTAGCAATTTTTTGCAGGGGAGGGACCCAGGGGGGACTTTAGAAATTCCTTAACTCAGGCACGAGGAGAACCATGATGAATGGATGCATATGGAGAATTAATGGAGGTTGTGAAATTGACAAATTTTAGCTAACATGACGCAAAATACATGAACTTGCCGAAACTTTAACACACTACCAAGAGGGTCAAACGGCAAACACAATGAGACCAACTTCACGACATGACGATGCACAAAGGGAAACATGAAATATCGAAGATTCTACTCAACCACATTTTGATGACGTGCATGATGCAACTTGGCGGGACAATTGAAGGGATAATACGAAAGTAAAAATGGTGAAATGAGATATGATAAGCACATTGAACTGGATGTGATGGTACAGATGGAATGATCTTGCAAAAAAGTTGAGTTTGTTTGCCTATGGTGTCATGTTTCGACACATCGGAATCATGTCGATGTTGAGCATCAACACTATATTGCCAAGTAAATGGAGCATGATAAATATCATGGAGCATTCTTCCCTTTCTAGTCATCAATGCAAACTATATAAAATATTAGTCATTGCAAACTAATTAGGTTTATTATGGCAATTACAATATTGACATATATACATACGTTTAGAAACATGTTATATATAATTATAAAATCCTATATTATATTATATATAGAAACTCTTAATTTGTGTGTGATGTATAAGGAAATATTTGATAATTAGAACATCTTATATAATTATTAACTTAGACTGTCTAATCATACTTTTTATCCCATGACTAAATTAGTCATATTTTTTTGTCTCGTGACTAAATTAGTCATTTATTTTACTCATTTCTAGTTGTAATCACTTAAAATTGCTCAAATTCAGTCATATTTCACTTAAAAACATTGTGGTGACCAACCTTTTTTTGTATTTTAGTCATTTATTTCACATTGGGACTAGCGTTTTTGGTCACTTGGTCATTTATCACCCATTTTTCTACTAGTGAAAATTACCTAGAAACGTCTTTCTTGGAGGAAAACTAGCAAACCAATGATCTTTCACTCATATATTAATCAAACACTCATAATAGATGTTTACAACTGTGACTTGCTAGACCACAAATCACACTTCATTACATGATCATGCTACACACTACAAAGATCCAATGCATAGCCATTACATCCAATTTATAGATGCAACACTGCTCATTAATGACAATCCATAGCTTCCTAACCACTTCTAGTTATTTTTTTACATTCAGCTTTACTGGGTGAAATTTGGTCTATTTCCCATTGAGTTTTGGTAATTTCGTTGACTTACAGTCAACCAGTCATTTTCCTTCAACCAAAAAACTATTTCATTCGGTCAGCTAACCAGACTTCCGCCATCTATTTCCTCTGACTCCAATCGACTTCTGACAGTCAACTATCAACTTTTCCAATCAAATTGCATGCAAAGAATATAACATTCCCAAAATTCCCCCACTTGTTGTCTTCTTTGAATAAACAGGAGATTCAAAACTTTAGTTCATTATAGAGAGGCTAACAAGCCCATCATTTCCCTACACTAGAAATAATTATTTGTGCTTTTTGACTTGGTCAATGAGTCTACAAATTTCTTCACCATGTTTACCTTTTCCAGTAACACCTTCTAGTTCTCCACCATCTCCCTCAAAAAATGTTATTGAACATCAATGTGTTTCGTCTTTGAATGATATGTTGGATTCTTTGCTAGGAAGATTGCACTCTGACTGTCACAATCCTACCTGACAACATGTTTCCCAAACCCAACATCTATGAACACAATATCTATAAACATACAACTTCCTTACATGCATGAGTAGCTTTGATGTATTCAGCCTTAGTAGTTGAGGGTACAATGACCAATTTCCTCCTACTCACCCAACTGACTGCATTGTTGAATATATTAAACACATATAAGTTGGTCGACTATATGCGATTGATATCTCCAGCCTAGTCGAAATCAACAAAACCATGTACATTGATTTCCTTGTTGTCCTCAGGCTCTCCTCCATAACAGATTGCATAATTTGTCATTCTGTGCAAATACCTAAATACTCTATTGGCTACAGTCTAGTGCTCTTTTCCAAGTGTCGACATGTACCCTCTCAATACTCCCACTGCATGGGAAATATTGGTCGAGTGCAAACCATAGCATACATTAGACTACCTACAACATTATCATAGGGCACACATAACATGTACCCTATTTCTTCTTGTGTGTAAGGACATTATTCAATAGATAGCTTGACTCCCATAGGAATAGGGACCTTGACCGTTCTGCTGTCCTACATGTTGAAACGTTTCAAAACTATATCAACATATTTTCTCTAACTTAACCAGATCCTTCTACCTACACGATCTCTCTGAATTCCATTCTAAAAATGAAATTCGTTGCTCTGAGATCCTTCATTTCGAACTTGGCGGACAATTGCAATTTCACCACCTTTATCAAATCCATGTTATTTCTGACCAAAAACATGTCGTCAACATACAAAACTACATATATGAAATGACCAATGAATTTCTTCCCATATACACTGTGATCTTTCTTTCTTTTCTCCTTCTATTGTAAACCCTCCAGGATCCTTCATTTAAATATCTTCTCGAATATCACCATGAATAAATGTTGTCTTTACATCCATATGTTCTATCTCAAGATCAAATTTGGTATATAAATACATTAGTACCCTTATGGAAGTTATCGTAGCAACAAGAGAGAAAATCTCACCAAAGTCGAATCCCTCAACTTGGGAATACCCTTATGTTACCAATCGAGACTTGTACTTCTCGACTTGACCTGCTACATTCAACTTTTTCTTGAACACCCATTTACTGTCAATGGGTTTCCTTCCATTTGGTAACGCAACTAGATCTCAGGTTTCATTCTTCTTCAAGGACTCCTTTACTTCTTCCATATCCTTTTCCATAGTTTACCCTCTATTGAGTCGATTACTTCCTTTATCAACCGAGGATCATTTTCTATGGCAGATAATGCAAAAGAGAAGTGAAAGTTGGGTGGACTATGCCTTTCTAATTGTTTCCTTACTTGACTAGACCTCCTAATATTTGGATTTGTTGTTCCACCTATTTTTTGGATTCAGTCGACTCTCCTAAATCCATAATCTTGTCATTCATTTCAAACTCTTCCTTTTATGGTCTTTCTCTTTTAACCTCTTCATCCTTAGAAGTTTCTCCAACTTCTATGAAGATCACATCTCTACTATAAATTGTCTTCTTCATCACTGAGTTCCACAACTTATACCCTTTCACTCCATCTGTGTACCCTATGAACATGCATTTCTTCGAGTTGATATTGAATTTGGTTATTTTTTCCTTTGGGATATGCACAAAAGCTTCACACCCAAAAACTTTGAGATGTCTGAGAGAGGGATTTTTACCATCCCATGCCTCATATGGAGTCTTAATGACCAAATCCATCAACATTGACCTATTCACCAAGTAACATGTTGTGTCAACTACCTCTTCCTAAAATTCTTGTGTGAATCCTACACCATTGAGCATGCTCCTCACTTTCTCCATCAATGTTCTATTCATTCTTTTAGAAACTCTGCTCTATTGAGACTTGTAGGGAGTTGTGTTTTTTTGAGATATACCATGTTGTCTACAGAACTGGTCAAACATATTTCCACAAAATTATCCTCCATTATCACTTCTCAACACCTTGATCTTTTTACCAGTCTGATTCTCCACAAGAGATTTGAACTCTTGAAATTTATTAAAAACCTCATATTTCTTCCTCAGAAAATACAACCATGTCAATCTAGAGAAATCATCAATAAAAGAAATGTAATATTGAGATCCTCTTAGTGGAGGGACCGACATAGGTCCAAACACATCACTATGTATTAACTCCTATATTTCATTATCCCTAGTAGCACCGGATGAGAATCTTACATGACTTTGTTTAGCATAAATACAATGTTCACATAAGTCAACTTCTTCAAAGCAGTCAGGGAGAACTTTGACCATACCTTTATTGTGCATAGCACGAAGACCTTTATCACTTATATGTCCCAACCGATGATGCCACAACATGGTTGAGTTGACTAGACAATAATATATGTTGTCGGACTCTAAAAATACCACATTAGCACTTTTTTCAGTGTCTTTTCTTCCCAATAGATTACACAAGGTTCTAGTCCAAAATCCATTCATTAGTGCCATTGCTCCTCACACCATATTTCATGTATATTTCTCAAATATAAACTACACACCTACATTCCCCATCTTACTTAACGAGATCAGGTTTGGATCCCAACCTAGGATATGCAGTACTCCTGGAAGTGTTCCTATGTTCCATCTTTCAGTTTCAATTGAAATTGACCTCGTCCAACTATCTTGGTCAGTGAATCATATACCAGTAAAACATTGCCACCATCGATATTCTCATACTCATAGAACCTGTTGGTGTGCTTAGGAAGACCCGGGTTCGGAGAAGTTCAGCATGACAACAACAAAACCCCTTTCACTCGTCTTTTCAGCATCAACCTGTAAACAGGCTGAAGTCTCACCCAAAGTGAATATGGGGGGTTACATAATCAAGCTTTTGTAACCGTGATGATGTGGATATGTGGTTAAAAACCTCGCTAAAAGCCTTCTTTAACATCGACTAGCAAAAGAGAATTAACAAATGACTTCGCACTTCGCAGCTTATTAACAGTATAGTTCTCTATTGTATTCACTAGTTAGCTATGCATTCATCATTCTAAGTGTTCCTCCATAAAATTCATACATATGTATTCCATTTACTTAGCATGCAATTACCATTAACATACACATCAAAGTAAATACATAAACACAACATAAACTCGTACACAAAGCATATCATAAGCTCAGATACATAAACACATAGATTTATGAGGTTCACCCCCAGGCGGGAGCTATGTCCACAGGAACTGTTCTTATATTAACTTGGAAGGGTAACATTTCCAGTATGCGCACTCAGCTACAGACTCTTCTTTACAATCAGATCTCTATGCACTCAACTATAGAGTACGTTCTCTCTCTTATCACTACTCTTCTATTCCAACCAACTAACCAAAAACACCAACCCTTCTAAAAAAATAGAGTATGTTCTCTCTTCTCGGCTGCAGACTCTTCTTTACAATCAGATCTCTACGCACTCAGCTATAGAGTATGTTCTCTCTCTTATCACTACTCTTCTATTCCAACCAACCTAACCAACCAACTAACCAAAAACCCCAACCCTTCCTTATAAAAAAATACCCTTATATATAAAGGTGCCCAAATGTCACATATTACAATAACTATGGGCCAATCCCCATAGTACCCAAAACCCAAAAACCCCCATGGTTATCCTATAGACCACGCTAATATTTAACTTTGTTGTCCCTTTGGAATCGCTTCCTCTGACTCTGATGCTTTCTCTAACAACGCACCTGTAGCTTCTATAGTGGCATGTCCTTTACATTACTTCACTTCATAACTTCATGTTCCTGTAGAATTCAGGTCGCCTCTAAGCCCTTAACTGCGCCTACCACCTCTGTTTGTCCTTAGTATTTGTCTTTATTAAGGGAACAGGTCCTTTCTTCTCAATTGAAATTCGCTCCATACCCTCTACCCTGGATTTGCGGAGTCACTTTTCTCCCAAAAATAGTCAATGTCAGGCCTCGCCTAACTGTACTTTGCCTTAACAACCTCCTCTTCTTGAGTCGCACCCAACAGGCCCCTAACACTTACTTGTGGCTCGTCCCCGAGCCACTTACACTTGGTTTTTATGACTTCACATTGCTTGGGGTCTTCATCTTTCCTGCGAAATATTGATATGTTGCGCTCAGCTTCGCAATAGCCTCCTTAGTTTCTTGCTCGCATTCCTTCATTGTATCGAGCAGCGTTGCAGATATCGGTTCCTACATTTTTTCCTTAACTGTGCGCTTTGTCATACGAAGCTCTTGCAGCTTCACCTCAATCTCTTCGGAGAGTGCCAAAATGCATTGGTTGTCACTTTGCCAAATTTCCTGCTTCCTTTGTCCTTAATGCCTTCAGTTCTTTCTGAAGCTCTTAAGTTTCTGTGAACTTTTGTATTCTCTGCCTCGACGGCAAGTCCTTCATTGCTATGTTTAGTGATTCGAGTTCCCTCTGCTTATTTTGGACTTCATGCTAGATTTTTTGTAATTCTGGGTCTTCTTGCAGTATGGCCCATGACTTGTTCACTTGTTCTAATAAATCTTGGCACCTCGCAACTACCGCGGAGATTCTCTCTATCGAAGTTTTTAATTATTCAGCTCTTGTTGTCTTTACTTCTGGTGGAGTGCCAGGTTGTTGTCTAGCCTCCAAGTATGCAATATTTTCTTTCAATCTAATTTCCATGTCCTCCATCTTTGTTTTAATATTTTCGACTATAGCACCAATCTTGGCTATAGTCGCTTCTACTTTTGGTTCTTCATCGAATTCTGGGATCTTCGCATTGACTTCCTCTATGGCCTTCCTCAACTTCTTTTGCCTCTCGCGATCATCTACTAACTCATCCGTCTTCATCCGACACTCATTCTTCAACTCATTGTAGCTCTCTTGCAGCTTCAAATTCTAGTTAAATGTTATCATGTCCCTATCTTTGATTTCTTCTATGGACTGCAAGTGTAGATCATGCAGTCCTTCTATAGGAAACATTCCCACATTAATATCTAAGTGTGCAAGCTGCTTCTCACCTTCAGTGACTTCATCAGATGGGATTGGCTTGATGCACACCACCCAAGGTCTCATCGTTAGTGCAGGTGCTTTCCTTTTTCTTCAACTTGTCTCCTATGATCTATATTCAAAGTCTGATTCTTTAATTATATCTCTTTGTACTTGATCTACTCTTTCCATCATACTTTTCAGCTTGGCAATACTTTCTGCCATGCTTGCTTGAAGCTTCTCTTGCTTCTTGTCTTTTTCTGTGAGTGTTTCTTCAATATGGACTTGGACTCTAGCTACGATGCAGTCATAGTCATCATCATGTAACTTTGCATTAAGCGGAGTCTTACTCTCTTTTTTATTCTTTCTTTTTTACCCTTCTGGCACATCTGTGATGGGGTTCTTTCTCTTTTCTCCTACTAGCGAATCGTCATCCTGCTGTTGTTCTTTCTCTTGCTCTTCTTCCTGTTGATCATCATCTCCTTCAGCACCATCATTCTCTTGCTAGTCATTTTCATTGGTGCTATCATCGGATGTTGTCAGCAATGCCTCTAGCGCATCAATTTTCCATTCTGTCGGCCAATCCTCAATAATGAGGTCAATCTTTTGCTCATCCAGCTCATATTGACCCTCATACTATTCTGGATTTGTTGGCTCTCTGGGATGTATAAATATTGAATGGAGGTGAGCCTTGAATCTCATCTTCCGGATATATACCGTTGTTATCTCTTTTGGAATACACAAAGTGCACGTAATCACCTTGCATAACTGCTAGTAAAATGTGTATAGTTGAATATTGTTCAACCTTTGTCTTTCTGGCCTCTCGATACTCCACATATTTGCGTATCGAGGTCCGCGTAAGTCTCCAGGTAACATCGGTACATTCTCTTGGTACTTGGGCTCGGTCCATCCCATAAATGCGATGAGGAATATCAGCCAGCTATAGTGAAACTGATAGCCATTGTCTTGTGCATCTGCTACATAATCCAGAAACTCATTCAATAGGTATCCTGCCCAATTGAATGGCATCCCTTCCTTACTCAGAGCCTTAGCAGCTAGGGAGATCGCAGCAACTGGCACTTATGTCGGTCTGCATTTTCTAAGTACTCTTCCTACAAGTAATTGCACTATGAACCTCGTGGAGTCATCTTGAATCTGGTCTTCCTGATAGCCCCAATTTCCTATAACTAGTCCGAACTCGCTCTTCATCTGCTTTGCCAGGTATTTATCCTTATTCTTACCCAAAAATTTCATTGCGGGGTCTATACCTCGTTTTCTTAGATGGGTGATCCTATAAATCATATCGATATTGATATCTATCATGTGGTCTAGCCACAAGTATCCTTGGTGTGTGCATGACAGCAACACGTGCACAACAACTGTTAGCTCTAGAATTCGCCCAAAGTGCGGAATTCTTAAGAGGTTTAGTAGTCCTGAAGACTGTAATGGACCAATCTAGTCATGTGCTTGTATAGTTGTCTACTTAGTGCCTTTATCAAACTTTCGACACATATATCTGGCGGGCTGGAACTGCGGATACTTGTTTGCATCCAGCAGATTCTAATCTACTAACTTCACATCCAGGATCTTTCCCAGCAAGTTTTCATTTTCGTGAACATGGCTTGACATCGGTGGCATAGCAATGTCATACAATGGATTCCTTTTTAATACTACCACCAGTGCATCATCTTTTTGTGGTGGAATGTACTCAGGTATCAACGGAATCAGCCTTTCACGAGGTCACTCTGCCTATTGTTCTCTTGGTGTTTTTGCATCATGAGGCTTTTGTTGTTCCATAGATTTATGCTTATCCTTATTCTTGGATCCCGATGCATGCCAAGGTGAAGCTTTATAAGACCCACCCTTCTCTTGAGTTGCTTTCTTGACAGGTGTTTTCATAACTACTTCTAGACCATACTATAGAAATTTCTTTAATACTTCTTGTAGTTCTTCTTGCTCAGACATGCACTGTCGGAATGTTGTTTTCTTCACTAGTAAAAGCTCATAATTTACTCACGGTAAAAATAACAATCACGGTAAAACAAGTAACTGTGCGCTTCTTTACTATTTATAGCCATAGCCCAAACTGAGACACGCCCAAAAATGACTAAGTTAACATTAAATTCTATGTTTTTTGTCCAAATATAGATTATATCCTAGTCATTTCCTTACATTAAATGTGTCTTAAGTGGACAAGTATGCCTTAAATCGGAAAAATCTGATTTCCCAAAAGTACTGTATAACGGCTAGTTTCCAAACAAAAACTGTAATAGCTAGTTTTCTCTAACTTCGGCGAAGGTTAGGTGAGTGGCGAAGCTCTCTTCGCGTTCCCATTCTCTTGATGGAACTTTGTAACACTACCCCCTTATTTACTTCGCAGCTTGACTTGCTATGTGTGCTTCGCAACACATCTTCAAATCTGTGAACTTCGCATTATGCCAAAACTATTGTGTGCAGACTTTGCTCTCTGTTTAGTGTCCAATTTCAACTGCACTTGACACTTAAACTGCATTGCGTTGTCTAATTTTTGGTTGTAGGAGTAGGGCCATCCTTGTAATGCTTTAACCTACTCCCATTGACAATTCCTTGTAAGTTTTTTCCAAGTAATGTGGCTAACTACACTGCGCCACCATTAGTAACATGTTTAACAGTGTATGGCCCTAACCAATGCATTCTAAATTTTCTAGGAAATTTCAAAAAAAATCTATCATAGAGGAGAACAAGGTCTCCTACCTGGAATAAATTGTGCTTGATATGTCTATCATGCCATATATTTTCTCTAGATTTCTGCACTTGTTGGGGAAAGCCTGCAATGAAGAGGTCTTCCTCCAATCCAATCATTTGTAATAGTATCTCATCCATCGTTTTAGCATCAGCCATGTATGTGAATGCTGCAATTCTCAAGCTTGGTACTATGTATTCCATGGGAATGATAGCTTCCTGTCCATGTGCTAACCTAAAAGGTGTATGACCTGTCAATTTTTTACAAGTTGTTCTATATGCCCATAATATTGTTGGTATTCTTAGTTCCCAATCATCCATGCTTGTATTGCATACCTTGGTCAATGCATTCTCCAATACTTTATTAAAGGCCTCCACAATGCCATTAGCTTGTGGATGATATGGTGTACTCTTCTAATGATAAATCTAAAATTCTTTTGCCATGGCTTCAATGGTTTTATTTAGGAAATGAGTTCCCTGATCACTCATCAAAATATTTGGACATCCAAATCTTGTCAATGTGTTCTCAAAGATGAACTGCGTTGTTGTAGCTACGCTACAGTCCTTCACTGGTTTTGCTTATGCCCATCTAGTTAGATAATTTGTAGTTGTAATGATGTATCTCGAGCTAGTTCTCTTCCCTAGTAGGGTAATAGGTCCCACAAACTCAATAGCCCATTTATCAAATGCTTGTGAAGTCAACTATGGTATCAATTGCATCTCATCTCTACGAGATGGATTTCTTGTTCTCTGGCTTACATCTCAACTCCTGCAATGCTCCTTTGAATATTTATGTATAGTAGGCTACCACAATCCTTCTCTCAAAATATTTTGCGTAGTAGCTTTCCCTACATAGTGTCCTCCAGATACTCATGAATGTGCTTCAGCAAGTATGATAGGTCTCTCATGCTCTAGTACACACCTATGCAACACTTCATCTGGTCCCAATTTATATAATTGTCCTGCAATCAAGGTAAAGTTAGTTGATCTTACCACTAATTGTTTCTTCTGTTGCGTAGTGAATTCTATAGGTGCTAACCCTATGGTTAGAAATTCTACAATGTCTCTAAAATAGTCATATTCTATGTAAATAGAAAAAAACTGTGCATCTAGTAAATTATCCTCCAAATTAGTAGGTTCCTCTCCTTAATCAATCCTTGAGAGATGGTCAGGTCCTGTATTCAATCTTCTTGGATTCACTATGATCTCAAAATCATATTCGTGAAAAAGTAGAATCCATCTGCATATTCTTCCCCCTAACACTGGTTTATTGACCAAGTATTTTAAAGTTGAATGTTCAGTGAACATGCAAAATTGCGAAGCTAGAAAATAATGCCTAAATTTTTGCAATGTGTACACAATGGCTAATCCTTCTCTCTATGTTGTGGTGTAATTCTTTTATACTGAAGATAAATTTCTACTAGAAAATGCAATTTGGTGGTCGATGCATCCATTGCTAGGTTGTGCTGGTACAATTCCAAGTGCTATAGATGAAGCATCTACGTCTACATGAAATGGCTTATTCCAGTCAGGAAATACTAGAATAGGTGTGTACATGAAATGGCTTATTCTAGTCAGGAAATACTAGAATAGGTGTTGTGACCATTTTATCTTTCAATGTATACAATCCTCTTTGGAAATATTCAGTCCACTCATACTTCGCTTCTTTTTTCAATAGTTTCTCCATAGGCGCATTTATCTGCGCATATCCCTTAATGAATTTTCTATAATATCATGTGTGTCCCAATGTAGTGCGTAGCTGCTTAACTCAATTAGGTGGTGGGAGATTTACTATGATTTCTATCTTCACTGGATCAACCATCAATCCCTGTTTGCATACTATGTGTCCTAACAATATGCCATAAGGAATGCAAAAGACACACTTCTTCAAGTTCAAGGAAATCCGATACTATCTACACTTTGCTAACATCATCCTTAAGTTCGCATGATGGTCCTTCAAGAGGCCAAATATTGTCCAGTCATCAAAGTAAACTTCCAGGATTTTATGAATATAATCCTTAAATGCAGCTACAACCACCCTTGAAAATATAGCAGGTGTGTTCTTCAATCCAAAAGGCATAATAGTTTACTGAAATGATCCCCATTCAGTAGAAAATGTAGTCTTGTGTCTATCTTCCGCGGAAATTATGATCTGATGGTAGCCAGAAAATCCATCAGTGAAGGAGTATACCTCATGTCCACCTACATTATCTAGTACTTCATATGTGAATGGAGTAGGAAATGGTTCATGCACAGATGCATCATTCAATTTTCTGAGATCCACACAAATTTTGATTTCTCCTTTAGCTTTCTTGTCTTGAATCACCATGGGACTTATCCATTCTGACTCTTCTAATGGTTCAATGATTCCTGCCTCCATCATTTTATCAATTTCTGCTTTCACTCTTTCTTTATATCTAGGGTTCAATCTGTAGTCTCTTTGATTGATAGGCTTCACAAAATGCTTGAGAGGTATTTTCATAACTCCCAAGTCACCTAAAATGCCTTTCATTTCAGAAAACTTGGTAGGAAACAAATCTTGATATTCGTGCAGTAGGTTTGCGATCTGTCCCACTGTTTCTTCATCCCAATAATCTCCAATAGAGGCGAACTTTGGTTCTTCATCTATGCTAATATTGATCTTTTAGTCTTAATGGGGTTACTCATATCTGGAATCTCCAAGTAAGGTCCTTGTACATCGCGTTTTCCTTCATAGTTTGGTATATTCACATCGCGAGGGTCTTCATTTTCATCTTCATCCAGTGTAAAATTATAACATTCAAGGGCATGTTCCAATTGTATTGCTTAATCTGGTTGATTATACACAGGCAACGAGACATCATCAAATATCTTCTTTTTAATGATTTGCAGAGCCTCATTAATGCTCGGACAGTCATCCTCAAAATTGAAAGTTAGCTGAAATCTCTTTATCGTCATGTGCCAATCTATTGTACCACATCGAAGTTCTATTTCTATATACCAGTTCTTTGCTATTGGATCCAATGTGTGCACAAACATATGAACCCACTCTATTTTTGGTATATGCCTCCATGATTTCAAGCAATATTTTATATGATATTTGGGATCAGTATGTCCATTGTACTTTGCTTGTACATTCTCATTTTGTTCAGCAAATCTAACTTCCATTAAGTGCTTACATTCTACCCATGTGATCAATTTGTTCTTGTGCGCATCCCACCATCTAGTAGGTGTAGCTCGCAATGCTATATCTAGACATGATAGCCTATTTTCATCTGAAACTGATGCTAGATATTCATTAAAGAATGCATGTATGCTACTCAAACCATCATAAACAAGAATTGGGCTTACCTCTGTTCCAATCCAACAAAGTGACTTTGTCATCCTTGCACATCGTCTAGCTGATACTTCATGCATTCTACTCTTCCAATTCTCCAGTCCTATGTCTGACTCTAGTACGCAGGAACTGTCGCATCTCCAGCTCAACATTCCATCTTCTGTAGGATTAATGTAATATCTTTGATTAACTGTCATCTTGTAGATGTTATCTAGTTCTTGAGCTTTGTATTCTTCTCTTATTGGCTCAACATACCTCGTTTCTTGTGAAGGATCCAAGGGTGAAATAACCCTGATATCCCGTTCTTCAAATATCATTTGTTTTTTATTCAAGTTGATAATTGTGAGGTTATTAATTGCCCAATAAATCCCTAATAGTGCAGTATAAGGATTACTATCGTCTATGATCTCAATCAACTCAAAATATGCTTTACTTTGCACTCCATCAATATCAACAGGAACACTTGATAGTCTCCCAAAAGGTATAACCTTCTCCTGGTTAGATAATCTCAATTGTATAGGTGACCAAGATAGATTTGGTTTCCCCATATGCTCCCATGTTTGTTTTGTCATCATGTTCACCTCTGAACCCAGATAGAGAATGACCTGGTTCATTTCAAAATCTCCAATCTGTGTGCTTAACCTCATTTCTCTTCATTTTCTTTTATGGTTATTAATGTGATGGACTTATCTATGTGCGTCATTTATCGTAGTGCGCTACTCGTAATAGCCCATTACATTATGCAGTTCCCCTAAGGCGTTCCCATGCCTTAGCATCTTCATGCAACTCTGTAGAAATTGTGTTACAGGACTTGTCTGTTCTGGAGAAGCTCACAACTCATCATACAAGACTGTCATACCTAGTAAACGTGTCCTATCACTTCACAAAGGGATCATTGTAATCGAAGCTCCCAAGTCCTCAAATTATTTTCTTGCTTCCATGAATACTTTTTTTTTCTGTTAGGGTCGAATACAGGTATCTTTCCAACTGCTTTCTTACCCAAGGTACATCAATAGGATTTGGTCTTTTTATGTGATTATCAGAAGTTGAAGCTTTGTTTGTCTTATCATTTCCTGTTGAAACTCCATTTTGCATCACAACATGGACGTTGCGATCTTCATTCCTTTCTTAGCTACGATCATCCGAATATTCTAGTTATGTCCTTCTGGTCTTTTTTCTTGCATTTTTCCTAGCAAAATGGGACATGCTTCAATGATATGGTCATAATATTTACAATACTTATAAGTAGTGCAAGGGTTCTGACAGCCTCTTGCCAAATGTACATGTTGACCACAATTATAATAGACAATCTGGCCTCTACCTCGTCTTGGGCCAGTATTACGTCCTCTTCCTCTAAATCCACCACGTCCTCTGTATGTACCTTGATCGCACTGTGCATTCTCATTGTTTTTATGTATTTCTCCTTGGAATCTGTAGTCATCATGCTTTATTTCTATCATGAGGTCGTATGCTCTACAGTTGGTGTCATCATGGCCAACTGAATTACAAAATTTGTAGTACAAGTTCTTTGGTGTCTTTACATACTTCTGGAGTAGGTAACATTCCTCTGGTCGATGTCCTCTAGAGATGGTCCTTGAGGTTGATTTAATGGGTTTGGTTCCCCACTGGAGAGGTAATCTATGAATACAAGACAATGTTCCTTGGAATGTCCTTCGACTTTACATTTATTACACCAAACCTATTCTCTTACTTATTTTCGTTTTTGTATATCTTGTAGCTATAATGTCAAGTTTGCTAGTTGTGTCTATATTTGTACCATACCTGCGCTAGTTTCTCCTACAAGCGAAGCTTCTAGATTCATCGCAATTTCCAATGCTTCTGTTTGCGAAGCAACCTTCTATTGCATCAATGGTAATCTAATGTGGGGCAACAACGCAGCTATAAACCACTCCTGTTGTTGTTGCGGTGCAATGTCAAAGCTAACTTGATCCAACAAGGCTTTGAACTTCTGATCAAATTCCCACACAATCTCATTAGGTTTCTGTTTTATTTATTTCAACTCTATGATGCATTGAGACTGGGATTTAGGATTCTTAAATTCTCTAATCAACGCAGCCTTGATGTCGGCTAGTGTTATGTTCTCTCCAACAGAATATTTCATGAACCATGTTAAATCTCTATCTCTGAATGTAGTGACTAATTGGGCTTGCTTTATATCATCGTATTGTACTTGTTTAACGTTCCAGACAGCATTGCAGAGAAACCAATGTTGCTCTGGATCTTCTAGACTAGTTCCTTTAAAAATAGGTAGCTTTATATCATCTGCCATCCTTCTTCTAGGAGATGTAAGGTTCTGAAATACTACAGTACTAGATGTGGAGTGAAATGGTGGAGGTACACCACCACTTGGTTGATTCTTTGTACTTGATCCTACATTATTACTACTAGTAGTGCTATGAGAACTATTGATATTTCTTTCAACAGCTATAGGTTTCTGTGGAGTGATAGGATGATAGAAAATATGTCTAGGTTATGTCTCACTATCAGACTCGGCTTGAGATGAGTTTCTATCACTCTCTAACTCAGTTTCTAGGAATGTGTGAGGTTCAACATCACGAGACCTCTTTCTAGTGCTAATTTTATATATTTTTCCACTACGCAGAATGTCAATGTCTTCATCTGTGTCACTATCTATGTTTTTTAACATTACACATTCAAACCCTAGGAATCTGACTACATTCTTAACACACCTTTTTCATCTAACAACATTTTAATGCATAAACTCAGTTTTTTCAAGTACATACCTCTAAATCCCTTGAAAAATTATCTTTCAGCTACACTATAGGACTTCAAAGTGTCCACAGAAAACTCTGTAATGTAGCCTTCCAACAAGCTATCCAGCCAAAAGTCTATTTCTCTTGAAATCTGGTTATTAATCCCTTTAAGCGTCTCAAGAGAAATAGACTCCACCCTAAAAAAAAAAAATCTTTCTGCTACCCAAGATATCCACTCATATAAATCGTTAGCAAAATATGCGAAGAAAACTTCATGCAACTCAGTAAATATGTATCTCTTTAGCCATTGTTCTGTAGTAAGCCGAGGATGTATGTTTTCTTTCTTCGCAAACTCATGTTCTGTTTGACTCGGCCAATTATGTATTTCACTCTTATATGGATTCCACATCAACGTGACACATCACCAGAATTTCAGTCCAAAGTCGGCGACGGAACCATTTGTTGGTATGCTTAGGCAGACCCAGGTTCGATGAAGTTCAATGCAAAAACAACAAAACCCATTTCACTGGCCCTTTCGGAATAAACTTGTAAATAGGATGAAGTCTCACCCGAAGCGAATATGGGGGGTTATAGAATCAAGCTTCTGTAACAGTGGCGATGTGCAGATGTCGTTAACAACCTCGCTAAAAGTCTTCTTTAACATCGACTAGCAAAATAGAATGAACAAATGACTTCACACTTCGCAACTTATTAACAGTATACAGAACTACGCTGAATATCTATTGTATTCACCAGTTAGCTACGCATCCATCATTCTAAGTGTTCCTCCATAACATTCATACATATGTATTCCATTTACTTAGCATGCAATTACCATTAACATACACATGAAATTAAATACATAAACACACCATAAACTCGTATACAAAGTACATCATAAGCTCAGATACATAAACACATATATTTACGTGGTTCACCCTCGGATGGGAGCTACATCCACAAGAACTGTTCTTATATTAACTTGGAAAGGTAACAGTTCCATTCTGCGCACTCAGCTCCAAACTCTTCTCTACAATCATATCTCTACACACTCAGTTGTAGAGTATGTTCTCTCTCTTATCACTACTCTTCTATTACAACCAACCCAACCAACCTACTAACAAAAAACACCAACCCTTCCTTATACAAAAATACCCTTATATATAGATGTTCCTGAAGGTCACATATTACAATAACTATGGTCCAACCCCCATAGTACCCAAAACCCAAAAACCCTCGTGGTTCTCTTGTAGACCACGCTACGATTTAACTCTGATATCCCTTTGGCATTACTTCCTCTGACTCTGACGCTTTCTCTAACAGCACACTTGTAGCTTCTGTAGTGGCATGTTCGTTACACCACTTCGCTGCATCACTTCCTGTTCCTGTAGCTATCAGGTCGCCGCTCATCCCTTAACTGCGCCAACCACCACTGGTTGTCCTTAGTACTTGTCTTTATTAAGGGAATAGGTCCATTCTTCTCAACTGAACTTTGCTCCATACCCTCTTCCTAGGATTTGTGGAGTCGCTTTTCTCCCAAAAATGGTCAATTTCAAGCCTCACCTAAATGTACTTTTCCTTCATAAATTCCTCTTCTTGGGCCACGCCGAACAGAACCTCTCTCTACGAGGTGTCATATGATATGATGCACTAGATTCTATCATCCAAGATTCACAATATGATTGTATAATTGTGGAGGCCAAATACACATCTCCTTTCTCTTCTTATGAAACCTTACTATCATTCGACTGACCTTCCTCAAACCCTTTTCATTTCTCAACTTTCATTGAATTACATTTGCGTCTATAATTCCCGACTTTACTGTATCAGCAACATGTTTTCATTGTTGGGTGTTCTAGTCTGAGATCTACCCCTTGACTTCTTCGTTCTACTGGATGTTTTTCCTTTTCTTATGTCTATCAGTTGACCTATAACCATCAGGGCGTTGTGGGTCAAAACTTCCATGTTCTTTCATCTCATCTCTTCTAACAAATGAGATGCAAACACATCATCGATATTCAATGCGATATTATTGCTTCCAATAGCCATGACCAGGCTATCTCGGGAATTTGGAAAATAACACAACAGACTGATGCATTTCTCCTCCTCAGTGATTTTAATATCCACGAACAACAACTAATTGATAACAATGTTGAATGCATTCACATGATTTGTAACTGAGTCACCTTCACCCATACTCAAAATGTATAACTTCTTCCAAAGAAACAACTTGTTAACTAGATATTTCAACTAGTACAAGTTCCACAACTTTTCCCTTGGCTTATTTGCAGTGTCTTCTTCTGAGACATTCAATAATGTAGAATCTACTAAACAAATTTGGATTTTACTCCTTGCCTTTCTGTTAATATTTTTCCAGTATTCCTTTGACACTCCAGACGGATTCATTCCTGGGTCGAATACAACCATTGTTCTCGATATACAAGTAGATCCTCCATTTTTAAGCTTCCAAAGCTCAAAAAAATTCCCATTAAACTTTTCAATTTATATCCTTGATGTGTTATCCATTATAACTTTAAATCAATGTTTCCATAAATCTCCCACTGTAACGGGTATTCACTAGTCCATGACCAAGCCAAACCCTCAGCAATAAAGGCATCCCCTTGCATCCAAATACAAAATTGATACCAAATGTTGGTTCTAATACCGATTACAACCAGTTTGAAAATTAATTCATATAGTTAAGTACAATTTAAACATAAAACAATGGCACATAACACATCAACACATTAAACATAAATTACCTTAGAAACATCTCTCTTGGAGGAAAACTAACAAACTAGTTAGCTTTCACTCATCTATGAATCAAACATTCATAACAGTTGTTTACAACCATGACTTGTAGACCAAAAATCACACTTCATTACATGATCATGGTACACATCAGTCCTCTCCATGCATAGTCATTACATCTAATTTATAAATGCAATACAACCAACTGCTCATTAATGAAAATCCATAACTTCCTAATGACTTTCAATTATTCTTCTACGGTCAACTTGACTAAATCAACTTTGGTCTATTTCCCATTGATCTTTGGTCATTCTGTTGACTTCCCATTGACCATTCATTTACCTTCGACCAAACAACTATTCCGGTCAGTTAGTCAAACAAAATTACACCTTCTATTTCCTCTGACTCCAGTCAACTATCGACTTTCCCAGTTGATTTACATGCAAAGAATATAACATTCCCAACACTTTCTACAATATTGTGTGTGTGCTTTCATTTTATTGTCAACCAAATTTGGATCATATAATATATGTGGGATATGATATTATGTATGTAGTATGATGCATGTGATATGTTGAACTAATGTCTTATGTATGGAAACTTATATGTGTAGGGAAACTTACATGTGTATGGAAACTAACATGTAAGTTAGAGAATCTACTTATGATTTAGGCATATGGGCAATGTTATTGCAGGATAATTGTTTTCATTGCAAATTGTGATGGATTGACACCTTCAAGAGCAAATTTTATTGATAGAAAGTGACACCTTCAAGAGAAAATTTTATTGATGGTTAATATTTTGATTTTGATATATGGGATAGGAAGGTCCAATGGAAATGATCCCAAGAAGTGAATAATTATGGATAAATATTGTTGTGATTTTGTGATATGGATGGGGCTACATAATATGGTTGTTCTTGATGAATATGAAGGTCATAGTTCCCCTTCCTAAAATTTCCAATACATATTGGTGTGGTATATTATACAATGGGTAAAAATGAAATAACCATCAGGGGACTAACAAGGATGTTGACAAATTTGGAGAGGTTAGAATCTAACAAAGACTGGAGGTGATGAGATGCGATGTGTGATTTGACATTTACAATAGACTTTTGAATATTAAATTTAATTAAAGGATAAAGAGAGTGATAACTAATGATGAACCATGGAATAAAATAAATAAACTATATGTGTGTGGGGGGGGGCGGTTGGGGGGGGGACTTGAGAGAAGAAAAGTATGTGTGTATGTGTGTAGTACTTGAGAGAAGAAGATTATCCATGGTGGTTGGGATGTGAATTGATAGTGAAATCTGCACTTGGAAAGGTGAAAAGAGCTGGGCTTGGAGGGCTAGGTGTGAGTGCACTTTATCCTAGACTAGAGTTGACAAGTGTCTATGTCATTCTCCTCTTTATCGCTTGTACTTATTTAGAATTTAGAATTTGTATATATAAATCCATTATGGACATTGTTGTATTTGAATTAGCAATTGGATATATTCCAAACACCTTGATTATGTTTCTCTATATGGATGAATGGGCTCTCTAAGAGTAAGACATTCCTCTAAAACTCTAGATTAGGGCTACCCACATTCATTATACCAGGATTTTGGCCATCCATGGTCATTAATATTAGGGCCACATATGGTCATTATACCATTATTTTGTCAAATTTCTAAGTTGATTATTGGTTGATGAGTTAGATATTCCTCTACAATTCCAAAATTGAAGCTACCTGTGGTCATTATAGATTATTCTGTCAAATTGCTAAGTGGATTTTTAGTTGATTAATTTGACGATAATTATTTCTAAAATTCCTTAACACTTATGTTATATTTTAGGCTCTATATTTGATTTTTTACTGATTATTTATTGATAATAAGATTTGGTTATTAAATTTTTAAATGGTTCCCTTCCTTTACTCACTTACTCTCCTTCCCCCTTCGAGGGAAGGTTCCCTTGAATTAATTAATTACTTGACTCTTCATGTTTTTCTCCCTCGATACTTATCTCAAACCCACAAATCTAAGCGGATAGCCTAAACATCCAATTAGAGAATAAAAATACCTTGAACACGTTGTGAGGAAAAACCACCTCAAATCAATTTATTTCAATGAAACAAAATGAATCAAATTATATTGCATCTCATTCAATGCTGAAATATGACTTTCCCTTTCACTATGCTCTTATCAAGCGTATCCATTTCTAACTCATTAAGTTATTGACTCAAATTTTGCTTATCTTCGTATTATAATTGACTTGGTAGAGAAAAGACTACCTAAAGTTAGAAATACCTTTTGGGGTTGTGTCTTCCCTTTCTCTTATATTGTTATTACTACATGGCATTTCTCATGGCTTGGTAACTTATGCTAGTACCTAACAATGTGATTCCATGTATTCCCCCCACTAGTTGGAGGGATGATTTGAACTAGTAGGGATTGATTAGATATCAGGACTTGGACAACATATGACATGCTACTCCATGACCCCAAGTTGGTCGTGACATAACCCAAACTTATGTTTCTAGAGGAGATAAACCTCCCTAATAACCTTGTGAAATTTTTAACCCCACTTTCTATGCTTACTCATTACTATTGGTGGAGAGGATTTCTCATACATGTGACCTAGAACATATCATTATATACTTTTTCATAATTATGGGTACAATATAGGTTGGTAAATCATATATATGTCCTTGTCGAGATTGATTTAGGGCTCAATCCTAATTTGGTGATTTAGGGTCCTAGAACTCTGGAGCTTGTTGGGGAAATTAAAGAGTCATGTTTTATGTCAAAAAATTTCCAACCTAGTTTCCAACCCTTCAATATGTGTTGCTTGTCAATATTTTTCCAACAATCCAAAGAGCATATCAAGTGGACTTCATGTGAATGTGTAATGCCTCTAACAGACTAACCTATGCTTTGAAAATCACATTGCCAAGTGGATGTCACATCAATTACCATCACTCACATATGTTGAGCTAGTGATAACATTTGGAGTTTCGAGAAGATTATAGAGGATCCAAAATCCCAACCCTAATCAAGAGCTTGGGCATGCAAAAACTTTAACCCTAACCCTAATGTCTATCAATACATGTTAAAAAGTGAGATACAATGGAAGAAATGTGTTCCATTCTTATTGTAATAACTTACTATTACATATATGAGAAAAGTAAAGGTCCATGGGATATTAGAGAAAAATAAAGGAAGGATTTGGTCCTATAGTATCCTAGTCAAGCCATAGTTTCCATCTACTACATAGTAAGTGATTATCTTTGTTTGTAATTTTCATTGTAAATCCAAGAATAAAAGAGAAAGACATAATACCCATTTATTATTGGATTTTTCTCATATCAAGTTTCTCCAAGGTACATCACGTTTTCAATGTGTGAATGGTGCCCTCTTTCTACTACTGATTTTTCTTCTTTTTTTTAGTTAGTTACCATATTATATTTGTTATGCTTATAATGTTACATCTTAATCACAAGTAATCACTTCATAGTAGAGGATAGTTTCATTGTCTTTGCAATAAGGTTTGTTGTAAAAAACTATACAATGGCATATCCTTGGTCATTTACATATCATATTGGTATAAAAAAGATACGAAGATTGGAACAAATTAGGTGAGGAAGTATTTTCAAACCCTAGCCATGATGAATGAATACATCAATTTTCTGGGGAATGAATTGGAGGAGAGATATGCAAGAGTTGAAGAGTGAGTCTTTGACATATCTAGGATTATGGAACTACGCCAGGATCTCCACTTTCATTAAGCTTCAGCAAACATTACAGACTCTTTATGTGGATCGACTTCGGATTGCGAAGTTCGTCACCACTTCAATCTGACCTATGCCTGAACACAATGTCTTGGGTCCATTTAGTTTTCACCACTTCCCGAAGGCATGAGGTTACTAACAAGCTCTTGGGAGTCCCAAGATATGCTCACTAGCACACCCTTACTGACTCAGAATTTACAGAGCGACTCTAAGCTTTCTGGTGCGATGTTATACCACATAGGGAAAATCGTAGATCATACAGCCTTTGGCTCTCACACAACCTAGACACTTGCAGAGCGGACTACTTGCTCATGCGACTCGAGACTTTCGAATGAATAAAATGAACCTCAAGTCTCTTATTTATAGCTTCTAAGGCGGTGAACCGGTAACCCGAAACACACACCAACCGATTCAAAAGCTAGATTCCCGGGGCATGGTGGGACAGCACCATGTTATCTCGTCCCTTAGAGGCTCGGCCATATGGGGACCCGGTACTATGACTCTGACTGACTAACAACCACTACCAAAAGTAGATTCTTGTGGCCGACATACATTGTCCCACTAACATCAGTCATTATTACAATTCTTTGGGGAAAAGCATCCCTAGAAACAAAACAAACAAGCGGCTAAAACATGGCCGACAGAATATTACAACTGGAAGGCCCACTATGGCTTCCTTACAAAAGCAAATATGTACAAGATATTCATTCACATGCATTTTGGACCAGCTGGCTTCATTCCCGAACAAAAGCATCTTTAATCGGTGCCATATCCTGATCCACAAACACATCGGATTCCATCACTGTCATCTCCACCAGGAACACCACCGCACATGCAATCGAGCACTCCTTCATTGTACAGGTTCTCTTCCAGCTCACGCTATGCCAAGTCATCTTCAAAATTATACTGTGATTCAGGATGACGCCAATATTCATTTTCTGGAAATTCTTCATCCATATCAGGGTACAGTAGCTCTCCAAAGCACTGTTCAACATCGAAGCCCTTCAATGATTCATTTGGACCAAATATGAATTCAGAGGCAAACAGTGATTCTACTCTGTAATTTAGCGGCAAAGTCCTGCGGTGAATTTTGGTGTCTAACCGATTACCATTGAGGTCTCTCTTGATAAAATTTTGGGTAATGGTCATTACATGCTCTAGCGGAGTATAGCGACCACCATGATGTCGCAATAAAAATTTGAACCACTGATTGTGCTGGTCAGCGGCTTGCACGTCTGCTTCAAGATGTAAAATAAAATTGGCTCTTCTCTCCAGCCAATCTTTTCTTGGGCAAAATTTATCTAGGAAGACTTCCGTCCACCCAGACCACTTCTTGTTTCTCATATTTCCTGGGTCAGCGCAGATCACTATGGAGGTCTGCTCTCTACAAAACTGCAATATTAAATTGTAGGTAGTCCAGGTTAAATTGCCTTCACCTAGATCCACATACCATATAGTTCCTTCTTTCTCTTCGTTATAGTCGACCCAGATTTCTCTGCATTGTCTCAGCTTCTCTTCAGCATTTTGAAAGCCTTTGAAATCTTTCTTCTCCCAGTGCTCTAGAATTTGCAGCTTGCATGGGCTGGCCTGAATTTCTTTGATTAGGGTTAAGTTGAGGTACTTTTCAGCTTGATGGCGGTCTGCATAGTCCAACAATTCTTTACGCTCATCAACTGAAATACTTTTATCCCAGGGCTTTAGAAATAGAGCATCTTTTGGAACCTGCATCTCTTCTTCAGTCATTGGGGCTTTCCCCTTATTTTTAGAACTGGATCCTGCTGAAAACATGTTTAAACTGGGCACTTCAGTCTGCACAGTTTCCCTAGTAAGCATATCAGCAAGACAATTAAGATAGCCTGGTTTATAAACAATATCATAATCAAAATTGCTTAACCAAATAAACCATTTCAAGATTCGGCTACTATTTTCAGCCATGAGGTTTTCATTCTTGAATATCCCTGGCATGATTTTCAGATCAGTTCTTATTGTAAACCTGACAGGTTTCAGATACAGAATAAAATGACTGACAGTTTTCTTCACGGCCAAAATCTCCTTGTGACTGCTGGGATAATTCAATTCTGCATTCTTGAAAGAACCAGATGCATAGCCACAGATGAATTCTTGGCCATCTCTTTCTTCTAACAAAACACCACCCCATGTAGTGTTTGATGCATCTGTTTCAATAATCAATTTTCCAACTCCCTGTGGAAGACTGAGAGCTGGTAGCTGGTTTACTCTAGCCTTGATTTTCTGAACTGCTAGAGTCATTTCATCAGACCATGGAATGGGCTTCTTTTTCAACCTTTGCTGCAAGCAATGAATATCAGCAGCTTGTCCACGATAAAATGGTCTAATGTAATGCAAACAGCCTAAAAATATTTGAAGTTGGGTTTTCTCTAAGATTTTATCAGGAAAGTGTTCAAAGGACTGCAAAACATGTTTATGTAACACTACCTGACCAGCTTTAATGTGCAAACCCAAAAATTCAATATCAGTTCTGCCAATTTCCATTTTTGACTCGGACAGAACTAAACCATGCTTAAATACAATATCATAAAACTGCTGCAGATGTTTGAGATGTTCCTGTAGATTCTTTGAACAAATAAGTATGTCATCTATAAACACTGCCAACCATGGAATATCTCTAAAAATATCCTCCATCCTCTTCTGGAATTCTGATAGTGCATTGTTGATGCCAAATGGGAGGACCTTCCACTGATACTGACCATGGGGAACTACAAATGCAGTTTTATATCTATCCTTAGCCTCTATCCCAATTTGGTAGAACCCTGATTTTAAATCAAACTTACTAAAGATAGAGCAACCAGTAATCTTTTGCAGTAAGCTTGCCTTATCAGGCAATGGATACCTGATCTTCTGAAGAACAACATTCAAGGGTTTAAATTTTACTACCAACCTTGGCTTTCCTCGTTTCTGCTCAGAATGCTTATTGACAACAAATGCTCTACAAGCCCAAGGACTCTTCGAAGGCTCAATCAAACCTTTCTTAAGCAAATCTTGAATTTCCTTAGAGCAGAATTCTCTTTCTGAGGGACTCATTAATCTGGCTAAGGCTTTCATAGGTTTAATCTTCTGCAGTGGATCAAACGGCAAAGAGACAAAGTATTTATCTCTTGTCCAGAAAGCATTTGGGCTTTCAGAACAACAGTCTTTTTTAATTTTCTCACTGATCCCTGCAAGAAACTTCTCACTATGTACCTCTGCAAATGAGATACATCTTTCCATCTTATTTAAAGAAACTTTGGACTTGGACTGTACAGGAGGACTTTGTTCAGAAGGAAATGGCTTACATCTCTGAACAAACTTATGACTCAAAGGTAAAGAAACAGACTGACCATCAACAGTACAAGCAAATACCATTTTTTGAGTATCTACAGAGAAAGGACTGACTTTAAGCAAAAAATCAGAACCTAAAACACAATCCTCACGGACTGCATCCAATCTAAACAAAGACAATGAACTCTTTATATTTGACAAAGCAATAGGGAAATTTTTCACTTTTCCAGTTAAATATACAGGGGTACATTGAACTGCAGAGCCGAACTCTTTGGTCTTTTCCCAATAAAAACTAGGTATTGCATTACCCTTTGCAAGGTTAAACTGACATCCAAAATCTATCAGACATTGAATTGGATAGGATTTAAATTCATCTGGACAAAACTATAACGTAATGAATAACTTGGGACCAGACACTGCTCCTAACAAACTGACACTTTGAGACTGAGGTGAAGGAGATATTTCAGGTGATTCAACAGTGGATTCCTCTGGGGATTCTTCTTTAGCTTCAGGGTTTCCACAAACTCTCTCAATCTCCTTGGAAATCTCTTCATCAGAAGATTGGTCTCTTTCCTGAAGTAGGACAATTAAAGCATTTTTTATCTCATCAGCCTGTTTTAGCAATACTCTGATCTGAGATTGTTTCTCTTTTAACTTCATTCTCAATAACTTTTCTCTGTCTGTTCTGTGAGCTTGTCTATCTGCATGACCACTGGGGTAATCCTGGTATAGTTCTGCTATATTGAAAGCAACTGAAACTTTTTCTTTTCCTTTTGCATCAGTTAAAGCTTTTAACTGAGCTTGCAATGCTTTCTTATCTTCCCTTAATTCTGTTCTTTCAATATGCCTATATACAGGAATGGAAGATAATTGCAAATCAATTGAAGCAATCTTCTTTTCTAACTGAAATGGAGAAATAGATTTGGAAAACATATACAAACTGAAATCAAACTCAGGTAACTCACACCCCCAATCAGGCATTCTTGCAACATCTTTACATAAGGATGCTGAAAACATTTGTTGATGCCTTTTAAAATCTTTACTAACTCTCTTATCTAGACAGTGTTCTTGCCAAGTCTCTAAGATGTGATTATGCAACTGTGCTAGAGAGAGAGAACAAAGCATTATCTTTTTATCTTTAAGTGCTTGTTCCACAGCATCTAGAACATGACATGGGTAACTTCTTAGATAATGCTTCAGATAAGCGGGGTCTCCTGACTTTCCTAAAGAAATTATCAATTGTTGCATAAAGCAGAAATATTCTTCTGCTTTGCTAAGATCACACAAATGGGCAGACATAAACAGTGAGGCGAGGTGATCATAGTCTTCTGCATCTTCAGGACCATAAAATTCTCTACCAAGGGCAGAGAGAATCTGCTCATCTGCATCATTAGCAGATAGCAACTCATTTCTAGTCTCTTGTGGCAACCATCGCCACCATTCATATGCCAAACCTAATAAGCCAGCAATCAATTGAGCACCAATCATTTGGCCTGTAAGATTGTGATCTTGCTGCTTTTTATAAAGTATCCAGTGTGTTAACAACTGAATGGCATTTTTAATCTCTTCTCGAGATTGACACTGAATATTCAAAACAGGTTGCTCAGGCATTTGTGAAATTAAATTATTCATAGAGTTGATACCAAAGTTAAAAACTTTTGCAGGAGGATTTGATACAGCTTGTGCATCAGGCATATGGGTATCAAACTCTTCTTGATGAAACCTAGGGGCTTCAATCCTTCTCTGATTTGAAGATTCTGACATCATATTCAAATCTCCTATGTACTTGGGATCAAGTACAGGTCTGAACTCTTTAAATGCTTCAATCCATTCCTCAATATCTTGTTTTTCTGCATCACTAGCTCCGAAATCGCATTTGGGCTTTTCATCATCTGGAATACTATTAAATTGACCAAGAGACACAGATTTTGTATGACCTTTTCTAGCCAATTTCAACACATGATCAGGAACAACATATTCTTTTTTCTTTAGTTCCTTCGTTCTTGTAGTGAGTTCTGCAAGAACATCCATTCTTCTTTGAAGCTTATTAAAAGCTTCTTCTATGGCTTTTTCTATCTGTGTAGTATCATGCAACAGATGATCAAGAAGTTCTAACTTTGTGATGACTTTCTCCAACTGCTCTTTTTGTACAGAGCACTGGTGTTTTAATAACAAGATATCATTATCCATATCATCAATATTTATTGCAATATGAACTTGCTGCAAGTTACTCCAGTTAGCTAATTTAACTTCATCAGAAACAGACTGGTCTGAGGCTGAAGACTTGAAGGGTAGAAACTCTCTCCAAGTTGTACCATCTTGGGAGTACTGTCTGAAGGAAGATTCAAGAAGATTTCTTCCAGGGTAGAAAGATTTTTGACCCTGTGGGTTTGTTGTTTCAGTAGAGGCACCAGATCTAGGAAGAGCAGAAAACATTCCTAGGCTGGGGAATTCATGCAATGATTTTTGTTTTTCTTTTTGTAATAATTTTGTTTTTATTTTTCTACATGCAGGACAGTTTGCATGCTAACCTCTATGTTCATACTCTGACAAACCAGAAAAAGACTCATTATTATTTACAACAAGATTTTGTACAGAAGCAGAGGACTCAGCTAAATATTTTTTACTTAACTGATCCGACATGGCTTGACGCTTAGCATTTTGGTATGATGACATGGAAGTGGATCTGATCAAAGGAGGATCAAATCGGGGAATGGGTTCTTCTTGGGCTGATCTAAAAGAACAAGAAGCTTCATCATAGACAAGGGGTTTTGGATTCATGGTAGCAGCAACTCTTTCCCTATGTCTTAACTCAGTATACTTCATTTCCCAAGACTGTGGATATTGAATACCAGTCCAGTTGAATGTAATTGGGGTCGCATTTTTTGATTTTGAATTTGGTTGTTCCACCATGCTGCAGTCTGCAGAGCTCTGATGGACATGGGACCTCAACTGGGGAAGAGTGCCATTTCCAAAGCGGACACAGACACCTCCTTTTAACTGGATTATTCTAGAACCATTCTGCATGTCAAAGCCTTTTGGCAAGATATATGCTTTGAGGATATTGTAAATGTGCGGATCATCTAAACTGACAGAAAACTTAGGATATATGGTTCCAAATGTAGGACCATAATGCAATGGTGCAGTGAAACCACCTATGACAGCATCAGAAAACTTATTATGCCTAGTATCTACCACACAGCATAAAGAAGAAACGGAAAGACGAGGGCGTACTAGTGGACCGAGACCAAGCTTTACAGCACCAAAATGTGCATATTTGAAATTATGTTCTTGTTGTTGCAGCAACATCCCCCCAAAATTTTGTACATATTGGGGCCCCTCCTTTAATTTTTTAGAAAGGCTGCCTTAAGAGGCCATTTCCACTTTTTGATTTGTTTCTCAATTGAAAATCTTGCTTTAAAGAATTTCCAAGTTTTCTTCCCAAAGATAGAATTCGTGAGGTTTTCCTGAAAGTCACGAAAGCATTTGAGAAAGCCTCTCGAGTTGCGGAAGTACTCATCTTTTCCTCCCGAAACGGTGGAAACCGTTTGCATAAGTCTCCCGAAAATATTTAGAGATTATTGTTGAAAACATTTCGGAAGCTATTGGTGAATCCCTTCCGAAACAACGGAAGAATTCAAGAAAGCCGCCCGAAACTTGCGGGAGCCATTCGCCAACCTTCCCCGAAGCCGCCGAATGACTTAGTTTCTTTTTGAAAATTCTTTAGTCCCGAATTTGTGGAAGCTATTCTCCAAAGCCTTCCACAACTGCGGAATCCTTCGCGTTATCTTTCCGAAACCCCACCGAGAGAATCTTGCGGAACCATTCATGTTTTCCTTCCGTGATTGCGTAAGTCTTTTGCGGAAGCCTTCACCATTTTTTTTCGAAACCCCGCGAAGACTTAGAAACTTTTAAAAAAATTGCGAAGCCCGCCGAAAGACTTATTGCGGAACCATTCGCTTATCCATTCTGAAACAGCGGAACCATTCGCTAATCCATTCCGCGGAAGCCAATTACGAAAGCTTTCCACAACTTCGGAAGCACTCTCGAAGCCCGGCCAAGACTTAGAAAATTTTCTTTTGCGAAAACCATTTGCGAGAACCTCCCGAAACAGCGGAAGCCGCCACGATATCTTTCCGAAAGACTTGAACTTTTGCGGAACGTTTTTCAATTTCCCTTTCACGACTGTGGGAGCCTTTTGCGGAAGCCTACGCGAAACCCTCCCGAAACTGCGAAAGCATTTGCGATATTCCTCCCAAAACCCCGCGGAGCGTTTTTTTTTTTGAAAGAATGCGGGAGCCATTCTCCATTTCCCTTCGAAACAGCGGAAACCTTCGTTCTATTATCCCACAATGGTGGGTGGAATTCATGAGCCCGTCCCGCAGTTGGTGGTCGCACGCGCATATCGAGACCAATTGAAAAGACCGCGACGTACGTCAATATTTAAAGCTCATTTTAAATGCGCCACCCACCATATTAAACGCCGCACGTGCCCAATTCGTTTAAATAAACAATTGGGGTTTGGACCGATCATTGTGTTTTTCGATTAACTAACATCGTTGGAGACCTCGCCGCACCAGACAACTCAGCTCGTTCGTCCACGTCCGTGTCCACCTCATCCGGCCATCTTCACGGTGCCAGGTAGGATTTTTAACCGTTAATTTTGTCTCATCTACACGTCAGATTATCTTTGCTTTTTTATTTTTGTCTGAGATGTGGCCGTTAGGCGTTGGTCGGATATATTGTTATTTCGTTTTTTAAGCCGTCGAGGCCCCATGGGTTTCTCATTCCACTGAAAATCAAGCAAAAAAAAACTATGACCGCCCGAGCCTTTTCGTCAGCGTTTTTCCAGGCGCCCCTGTTCAAGCCTACCATAGAACACCTCATCAAGTGCCACAAATAACCATGGCGGTCGAAGCCCTCACCTGTTCATGAATATGAAAGCGGCCCCGTACTCGCCTGTTCATAAGTGGGGAAAGCGGCCCCTTATTTCGTCGTAGGGCTGTTTTACTCCCAGACTCACCCGCCACTAACCATTAAAAGCAATGACGAAGGTTACCATCTCTCCTAGAGCTAGACCGAGAGCAGGTTACTCCCTCGACATACCTATCCTTTTGGGAGCATTCCGAACCTTGTCCCTTTAAAAGAATCAAGTCTCTATAACTAGATTTCTTGCTTGGAATGGTGTATTTTGCTTCCCAACATACAGCCTCACAATTTATTGATATACCTCATCAGCATGTTAAATTGGTGCTGCTCTTTGTTAAAATCTCACAGCATGTTGCACATTGTTTATAATGACTTGTATTTGGTTGCCACCAGAGATAAGTCAAAATGCCAAAAGGTGGTAGGAAGAAGGCTAAAATGACAGAACCACATCCAGCACCACTTAGGACTGAGACTACACTCCAGGATACTAGGTGCACCATCGGTATTCCTCCAGAAGTCCGCTGGGGTGACATCTACAGGATGATCCGAGACCAAAATATCCCGGATATGTTGCTAGAAGAGGAGGAGATTTATCTCAATATCAGAACTTCAGGCATAGCCAGGGATTCTACCTGCCCTGAACTGTTCCCATGTTCTGAAGTAATTGGATGGATACTCCAACATACTGATGCGGAGGCGAGAGTAATAAATGACAGCGGAAAAATAGCCATCGCCTCATTCCACCCCACATATCTTGCCGCAGCCTACAAATTTCCCCGCACCCAACAATATCTGACTGATGAATGGTTGGGCCAGATGAACAACATTGAAATGGCCAAAAAATTACTGGTCGCAGGAAAGCATTTAAGAAAGAAAGGTAATGACGAATATGACGTCCAGAATTTAAGACCTCCTTTCAGGTTGATCGCCTTGATGTTGTGCAGAATCTTCGGCATGCCCGATGGCACCGTGTACAAGATTCAGTGGGTCCCTATCATCCACTTCATGGCATTTAAAGGAACTGTGTTTGACTGGGCCACTCTCCTGTCAGACAGTTTGGCCTCAATGGTAGTTGCTGCAAGAGAAGGACTGGCCTTAAAGAAGGCAAAATTCTACATGTCCTCATATCTTATTGATTGTGTTTTGGCCAAGTTATCTTTTCCCAAATTAGGTTGCACATGGGATAAGGCCAACAACCCAGTTTATACCGCTTTCAGGATGTTTTGGGCTCAGAACTACAAACCCAGCTATAAGCTCATCTGTGAGGGGTTCATCATGCCCCTATATGAGCAACTATTCAAGGAAGAGCCCAACTTCCTGTTGGAGAATGCCATGGAAGTCCTTGAGAATTATGGAGATTTTTATTTATCGGAGCAAGGCACCTATCTCAGAATGTTTGGAGGGACTAAAGCTCCATATATTTTGCCAAGATATGCTACAGATTATGTGGTCCTTAAGGAGGCGGTGAGACAAATTTTCCTAGATGGAATTGGAGCAATGCTCAACAAACAGCATAAGGCTTCTTTCCCGCCTTTGCCCTTCTGCATAGGAGCATACAAATTCTCAGGGGTTGCCTCAGCCAAGGATTTTGTTCATGGGCTGAAAGCCTTCCACTTCGGCGAGGTGATCTTCCATAGGAATGACAGGAAGGGAAAAGTGGTCGAGCATTGTAAAGAAATTTATGCTCATTTTGAGTATGCTCACTATCATGATGCCAAGGAAGAGCCATTCAAAGGCATCAGCAACATGGCTGAGCTGCGGGTCTGTCGCCAAGGCAGTGGAGCAAGTTCTAGCTCTACCAGGACCCAGAAAACCAGCTAGCAGAGGGAGAAAGAAGCTGATGATGCCCGAGCCCAAGAAGAAAAAAGGTTAAGAGAGGAAGCAAGGGCACGGCTGGAAGCTGAGGAAGCGAGGTTGCTGCAAGAGGCTGAAGTTGTTAGATTGCAGCAAGAAGCAGAAAGTGAGAGGCTACAGAAAGAGGCTGAGGAATCCTAGCAGCAAAAGGAAGCTGAAGATGAAAGGTAGCAAAAAGCTGAAGAAGAAGAGAAAGGGAAACGAGCTGAGGAAGAGCAGAAAGCTGAAGAGGAACTCAAAGCAGTTGAAGATGCCCAAGTAGGAGACCCCGGCACCCAGGACATGGAAATAGACGTACCTCAAATAGACGTCTCTGGCTCTCAAAATGTGGAGGCAGACCCAACACAAGCAAGTGTCTCTGGTACCCAGAATGTAGGAACAGATCTAGCTCAAGTAGCCCAGACCCCACTAGCGGAAGTAGAAATAGACATTATAGATCTCCCAATCGTCCCATACACTCCATCAGGAGAACATACCGTGTCCAGATGGGATGAGTTTGTCTATGATAAGAAGAGGAAGGCAATGGTCCTTAAATCGGAAGAGAGGATCAAAAGACTCTTCCAGGAGGATATCATTACCCACCGGGAGATCACTGTAATGCGGAATACAGATAAGGATCCCTTAGCTATGGCATCCGCCACTGTAGAGACAGCAAAAGCATCACTGGACAATGTAGGTGATATAGTTAGAGAAAATGAATCGACAAAGAGAAGAGCTCATATGCTCCAACATAATATGGCTAATGAGCAAGCCTACAGGGATCTCGTGGTGAACAGGTATAATCGCATGTCTACTGAGCATAAAGAGCTATTAGACAAGTATAACCAGCTAGAAGAAGAAAAGGAACAGCTATCAATCCTGATGATGATTGTGGAAGCAGAAAAGAATGATGCAGGAACTAGAGTGTCCCAATTAGAAGCAGACAAGCTAGCATTAACCGAGCAATTAGAGCAAGCTGAGGGCAGAACGATCGACATGTCTCCCTTCCACGAGCTGTCCTGAAGCAAATGCATGACACTCAGGAGCTAATCACTAATGAAGTTTGCAAGCTCAAGGCCATGGTGGTCAGATTAAAAGAAGTTAATGCAGAGGCCCATAGGATTAAAGCTAAGCATACTCGGGTTAAGGCAAATATCCTGAGCCAGATAGAATGGAGAGAAGGAAAGGTGGATTTCCCCACACATCTCCCATTCAAGTCTGTGGAGGGTTTTAATGAAGACATAGCCCTTTTGGAATTCTGCAAAAACTGTGGCAGTAAGCTAATGGCCAGTGTACGAGGGACAATGGATAGGATTAACGGTCTGTATCAAAGAATCCAGGGAGTGCATGACAAGTCCAAATTGAGTTTCCCGCAATCCCTTGATGATTTCCCGTGTGAAGAACAACATTTGGCTGAACTAAAGGAAGAACTGGGCATCCAAACTGAATATGTGAATAAAATTGATGTCCTAGCAATTGATGACCTCCAACATTATATTGGAATGTCATCAATCCACAACCATCTGCTTAAAGAAGTGCATCAAGCTGCAGTGACAGAAATTCAAGGCATTGGAGTAGAGCTTAGAAAAAATGTGACTTCTCATAAAATCTTGCTCCCTGCTTCCGCAAATGTAGTCATAAGGGAGACGGGTATATGGTACAGTTACATTGCAGAGGAGGAGAAGAAAGCAGTAGCAGCAACTGTAACAGCAAGCTCGATGTCTGCTTCCCCAGCAGTAGTAGAGATTTCAGCTGGCTCGATTCCTTCTTCCCAAGCAGCAGCAGCAGCAATAGTGGGTTCGAGTGCCTCTCTTCCAGCTGAAGCACATGCCCAGGAGTGAAGGCGCTAATTTTAGAGCATAAATTCTTATATTCTGAATTTTGGACTCTCATATGTATAAAACATTTATGGGACAGCTGTCCTTTTTTCCCTTTTTAAATAATTTCTGTTAAGGAAGGAATCACATTTTTGTTTATGATAAGGAAAATTTCTGAAGGTGACAAGTGTAAAAGGCCAGGTGGCAGCCCAAAGGGCATTTTGTAACATTATAAATAGAAGTTAGGAAAGAATAGCAACGGACTTTTGGCAGGGAATTATTTTCAGACTTGTACGAGCTATCTTGTATATGTTCTAAGAAAATAAAAATCGTCTAATAAGAGCCTGGAGAGGACGTTTTGCATGGGATTGAAGAATGGATGTATATTGGATTATTCTAGTGACTTCCATACTTTACTGTGAGATCTTTCTTGCTGTCTGAATTATTTCTTTGTAACAAATGATTTTACTCCTTTCTGTGCAAACGAATTCTCTATTTCATGAGCAATGAATGTGTTTTATATTAAATTAGAAGCTATCTTCTGATATCTTTATCTTTGCTGTAGCTTTCTCTTTCAGATTTAATGGCTATCTGTTCTTTCTTTAAGATAACTTCTACAGCTCATTGCTCATGCTTTAAATTCGCTCCTTGCAGGGATAGTTAGATTTCTTTCAGTCTTAAACTTAGATTTGTTTCCCAGTCTTGCATTTAGATTAAATTTAAACTAGGCACTTGCATATCATTATAAAACATAAAATTCAAAAGAACGGTGGATCGGGCCATAACCGGTATAATTTGAATAAAACTCCAAACCCAAGGTTGCCGGAACCGCTAACCGGACGGATTCCCTATACCAAACGGTAGATAATCTAATTGGGATAATCTATCGGGGAGAATCCCTTTCTGATTAATGCTACGATATCCGAGGCATCAACAGTTCTTTTGCCCAGTCTATTTGAGCTTTGTCAAGCAATGGGATATGGATGGGTTCTTGGTTATCAGTAAAAGACACATCTATACTTGACACTTTTATTTGGGTTACTGAATAAAGATTCCACCATCTAAGTCTGTAAACTTCTTTAGGGAGAATTTGGGGTAACTGCCACTTCTCACTGGGATTCTGGTCATTGATAGCGATGTATGATGAATTTGCTCCAGAGGTGGAGGGATTGAATTATTGATTTCTACGTTCTACTAAAGAGACTTCTGTATCATTGGCTGATTCACACTCTAATGTCAGCGGAACAGCATCCATTGTGGGATCCATTTCAAAAATGTGAGGGCTGACTTCTACTCTTCGGGCAACCTGTAGACTTACTCCCCTACTCTCCAAACGGGCCTTACTGCTAAGACTTCCGAACTACGGTTACACCATTAGGATACCACAATTTCCTCAACGGTCATTTCCACCGTCTACTGAATGCTTTTGGTTCTTTAGAGTGATTGAAAATAACTGATCAACCATAAACTTAGACACAGAGATGATATTGCAGCAGAATAGCATTCATACAAAGATTAAAGCATTAGATATTATCAGAATAAATTGCAAGGTGAAAAGAAACTAGAACTGAACAGTCTCTGGCTCCGATACCAGCTACGCCAGGATCTCCACTTTCATTAAGCTTCAGCAAACATTATAGACTCTTTATGTGGATCGACTTCGGATTGCGAAGTTCGTCACCACTTCACTCTGACCTATGCCTGAACACAATGTCTTGGGTCCGTTTAGTTTTCACCACTTCCCGAAGGCATGAGGTTACTAACAGGCTCCTGGGAGTCCCAAGATATGCTCACTAGCACACCCTTACTGACTCGGAATTTACAGAGCGACTCTAAGCTTTCTGGTGCGATGTTATACCACAGAGGGCAACTCGCATAGCATACAGCCTTCGGCTCTCACACAACCTAGACACTTGCAGAGCGGACTACTTGCTCATGCGACTCCTACTTGCAGAGCGGACTACTTGCTCATGCGACTCGAGACTTTTGAATGAATGAAATGAACCTCAAGTCTCTTATTTATAGCTTCTAAGGCGGTGAACCGGTAACCCGAAACACACACCAGCCGGTTCAAAAGCTAGATTCCCGGGGCATGGTGGGACAACACCATGTTATCTCGTCCCTTAGAGGCTCGGCCATATGGGGACCCAGTACTACGACTCTGACTGACTGACAACCACTACCAAAAGTAGATTCTTGTGGCCGACATACATTGGCCCACTTACATCAGTCATTATTACAATTCTTCGGGGAAAAGCATCCCGAGAAACAAAACAAACAAGTGGCTAAAACATGGCCGACATAATATTACAACTGGAAGGCCCACTACGGCTTCCTTACAAAAGCAAATATGTACAAGATATTTGTTCACATGCATTTCAGACCAGCTGGCTTAATTCCCGGACAAAAGCATCTTTAATTGGTGTCGTATCCTGATCCACAAACACATCGGATTCCATCACTGTCATCTCCACCAGGAACACCACCGCACACGCAATCGAGCACTCCTTATTTTTTACAGGTTCTCTTCCAGCTCACACTGTGCCAGGTCATCTTCAAAATTATACTATGATTTAGGATGACACCAATATTCATTTTCTAGAAATTCTTCGTCCATATCAGGGTACAGTAGCTCTTCAAAGCACTGTTCAACATCGGATCCCTTCAATGATTCATTTGGACCAAATATGAATTCAGAGGCAAACAGTGATTCTACTCTGTAATTTAGCGACAAAGTCCTGTGGTGAATTTTGGTGTCTAACCGATTACCATTGATGTCTCTCTTGATAAACTTTTGGGTAATGGTCATTGTTAACACCCAAAAAGTGCTCACTAGCTCATTTCCCTATTCACATGACCCATTTATCCACTTTTTCACCATCAGAGCCTCTGAAACCAACAAAAGGTCACCAAAAGACCTGAGTACACCCCTTTTTCCATTAAAAAAATTTATTTTTCCCAAAAAAGCATAAAAAACCCTCAAAAAGAGTCCAAATTCCCAAAAATATTAAAAAGGGAATTAAAATATTAATTTTATTCAAAAAAGGAAAAAGGAGGGAAAAGTACCTAAACCATGTTGGTCAATACCATTTGGTTTCCACAAAACCACAAATGGTATTTCCCACCACCAAAACCTATAAAAAGGTGGTAGGGGCTCCTCATTTCACATCCATCCATTATCTCATCCTTATGCTGCTGAAATCTCACCTGAGCATTTTAGCCATTGCAAACCACATTGGAGAAGAGACCATTGGAGATTGGAGTTGCTCATCCTTGGAGCCATTCAACCTCACCATTAGAGGTATTGATTCCGCAAGCACTTGCTTGCCCCATTCTTTCAATACAAATTCATTATTCTTATATGTTCTTGTTCTTGATTTTAAATTATCTTTGTTATTTGCTTAAATATCTTTGCTTAGATCCATGAATAGTCTTGTTTAATTAGTTTATTGTTATTTATTTCCATTGAAACTACTGCTACTAGTTAGCAGGTGCCCATAGCACTAAGCCTAGTTGCAAAACCGGGCCAACAGTTTTTGGCGACTCCGCTGGGTTTGAACAATAGATCTCTAGTTTTGCCCTTTTAATCTTAGTTTTTTATTAGTTTTTAACCTTTAGATCCATAGATCTGCCATCTTAGACAGCAGATCTATTGCTGTTCTGAGTTTTGGCCTCATCTATTGCCATTAACAGCTCGGAATTCTCAATTTTCGGGTTCGTTTTTCGGCTTCCGTGCACGGCTTTCGCCTCGCGGTTTTTAGCCTGACAGTCGCGCGGTCCATCGCGGCTTTCGGCCTTTTTTCCGCGCGGTTCATCGTGGCTTTTCTGCTTTTTTCCGCGCGGTTCCCCGCGGCTTCGCGGTCATTTTCCGCGTGGCTCATCGCGACTGTGCGACAGAAACTCGCGCGGTCCATCGCGGCTTTTCTGTCAAAACCTGCGCGGTCCATCGCGGCTTTCGGCCTTTTTTCCGCGCGGTCCATCGCGACTTTTGGCCCAAAACCTGCGCGGTCCATCGCGACTTTTGGCCCAAAACCCGCGCGGTCCATCGCGACTTTTAGCCCAAAACCCGCGCGGTGCATGTGATTTTTTGGCTGCGCAGCTCAATTTTCAAACGACCATATCTCCCTTTCCCGAACTCCATTTGAAACGATTTTTTTTTTCAAATTGGGTGTTTTCGATCAAGGAATCCAAATATGCTATTAGATTTAAGAAATTTTCCATATAAATTTATCTAATATTGTATTTTAGTGTTATTTATCACTTCAGTTCACCCATTTTGGCTCATATTTTACAGTACTAAGATTCCAACATTGTTTACAGCCATAGGAACATTTTACTATTTAGAATGCACATGTGAAAGAAGTCTTTTTAAAAAATTTCATCAATTGAAAGAAAGATCTATTTTTGCATTTTTATCTAGATTAAAAAAATTTCCTGTTTACTTCTTTAAAATCTTGCCCTTAGCAATTTCCTTGAAAAAAGAAGTCCATTTATTTCTTTTAAAGAAGTCCATTTATTTCTTTTAAAGAAGTTTATTATTTGCTTTCAGAATTCAAAAGATTCACTGTTTTTTGAGTTGATATTTGCAAAGCAATCTATTTGAAAAAGTCATAAATATTTGTTTTTATTTTCAAAAAGCTCCTTTGTTTTCTGAAAATTTCCTATAAAGCATTTCCCTTTTTCAAAGTTTAGTTTCAATACCTCACGTGCACTCACTCGATCACTTAATTGAACTAAGCCTTAAAACGTACCATAATCTCAACACACTTTTAACCCCACTTGGGGAACACTAAAAGAATTCTTGTAGCTAGGTAGTATTGGGGGGATAGGTGTTCCAATAACACCCCTTAGGTTTTACATCTGAGACATAGAAGTTGTCCAATTAGGGAGCTAAAATCTCTTAGTACTTTTTGGTGCAGTCACAACCGGTTTGTGGGAAGGCCTCTCCCTTAGGAGGGTTGAAGTCGCGAGGATGGTTCCGGAAGCCTGAGTGGAATACCGAAATCCATTCAGTAACCGAAGGGCTACCATTCGCAGTTCTCGGGATATCCCTGTATTGGGATATTGCGATCAAAGGACCAAACGGCAGATTTACCTTTTCTCGACGCGTCATGAATGGAGTATCCTAGTAGCCTGTCTTTAGGATTGATTACCCAGTGTCCCTCCCGGTAGGGGGATATCTAGCCGTTGTCTCAACACTCATATTGTCTGACTTGGATTTCATCACCTTGCAGAGGATATCGTTTGTTTGAGTCACAATACTTTTAGTTAGGTGTTTGCATGATTTCAACCTACCTGTGGTCTAGTTACACCTATTTTTTCTAGGAGCCGTTTGCATGTTGGTATTCTGACCAGTTGTTGCATTCCTCCACTTATTGTAGCACAGCTGCTAGGATAAGTGCCTTTTTTTAGGTTGATTTTTTGGCCTGAGAGCCTTCTTTTTTCACTCCCCTTCTTGCACCCTTGGTTGCATTAGGGTTTTGAGTCTTTTTTAGATATATCACCACCTGATACTTAAACAAATTTTTACATAAAACCTTAATTCTCACCATTGAGAATTTTAGACGCTCTCGTCGTCTACAGGGCGAACTCCCAGAGTTTAGTCCACTTGGCTCTCCACGTGACGGACGCAGAGCCTTATCCCTTGATTCGACACATTGTTAATCAACTACACAGTCATCCGATTCTGACACACCTCACTTCACTTTTGATTTGGAGGTAGAATCCGAAAAACCCACAGAGTTACCACCAACCACCATTATGGCTGGAACACCATTTGATCCATTGTTTACAAGCACCATAGGTGAGACATCCACAGACCCTTCTGCGGCGGTGCCATCCATGGCAACAACCACCCCCCTGGGTATGCCCAACATGGGTAACACTCCACATTTAGGAATGCCCAACATAGGGCCACCACCTGTCATAGGTATACCCAACATAGGGGTCACACCCCCTCTGGTTTCCACAAACCCTATCCCAGGAATCCCCACTGCTATTCCTAACCCAAGTGTAACCCATGTTGCACTTGGAGGCGCTGGCCCATACCAGACTACACCTATTGGAGGGCACATACCCTCCATACCTAGCATACCTTTAGGCGCTACTGGACCCCTACACCATACCACAATGGCTAGGCATGTCCCAGTTCCAGTTACCACATCTGCTAGCTTACCATACATGGCGAGTATGAACCTGCCAGACTTAGCTAGGCTAACAAATGACCCCATCAGACATGATCCTGTGTGGCCTCATATGCCCACCAAACTTCCCTCTGACATCCCTAAGTTTGAGGGTAAGGCAGGGGAAGACCCCCAAAACCATATCATGTCCTTCCATTTATGGTGTTCCTCCAACTCCATAGTGGATGACTCAATCCACCTCCGGCTTTTACAATGCACCTTCACTGGCTCTGCAGCCAAGTGGTATATCGAGCAGCCTCATGGGACGCATGCCACCTTTACCTCCCTTGCCTCGACCTTCCTGCAATTTTTTCAGTTACCTGTCCGCTATGATGCGGGCGTTGAGATCCTACTGTCTTGCAGACAAACCACGGCCACCCACATCACTGACCACATTCATGAGTGGCGTCGACGCAGAAGCCTCTGCAAAATTAAATTAGACGACCGTATCTTTTTAGATTGGTTTCTAAAATCCCTCCTCCCTCTTATTGCGAAGGATGTGGCATCTGAAAGACCCCAGTCTGAAGAAGAGGCCATCCTCAAAGCCCAACGGTTTGATCTCATCTACGCCCAGTCGGGTTATCTATACACAATCATACCTGACGCCCCACGAGGTGACTCCTCACGTAATGACGCACCGGGGGCATCACATGCCGCTGATGGCATCATTGGCCAAATCACCCCACAACCTAAACCTTTCAGCATGGTGAGCACCATGCCCGCCCCAGACCTCTCTAGGGCTACATCCAGTTCCGGAGCAACAACTTCTTATGCTCCAACAAACCAGACCCATCACATTCATGGACCCTCTTGTCCACAACATTGTTATGGGCAAGCGCCATCAGCATATGTACCTCCTACATACTATGCTCAACCCGCTACACAGAACCCCATTCAGTTCTCACCACAACCGTTGCAGTACCCACAGCAAACTGCACTAGCTAATCCACCACATCCAATAGCTCAGGGGTACCAACAACCCCAACAGGCAACTGGACCACCTCCAGCTCCACCTGCATACTACCCACCGCAACCTGCTCCCGCACCTGTGGCTCCCCAGAATCCCCCCAATGCTCAAGGGCATGTGTACGCACAACAACATCAGCCCCAATACCAAAATAACCAACGCAACCAGGGTGGGCAACCAAACCGCGGAAGAGAACGTAACCGTGGAAACAACCAAAACCATAACCAAGCTCCACAACCTACCCATCCTCCGCAAAACAATAACGCAGCGCCTGCTCATCAGAATCCTGATCGGCCACCTAAGCAAGCCAAAAATGCTAATTTACAAACAAACCATCCTTGTTCCATTTGCGGTGTCTATGGCCACTATACCCACGCTTTCCCACATCTGGAGCGAGCTCGACAACTATGGACAGATGACGCCCATCGTCAGGGGCAGGCGGCTCCTCAGCCGCCACCCAACCCCCCACCACCTCAGCAACAACCTTTGGTGTTACAAAACCCTTTTCCCACACAAGGAGTGGTGAACACTCAGCCGTTAGCCCCCCCACAGGGCAACGTGCAACCACAACAAATCACTTACGCCGCTCCTGATCAACCCATGTTCGATTCAGGTACTCACCATTTGTTGATGATGTCAACTGCCAATGCCAACCTCCAAACCCGTCAGAACCAATATGGCTCCACGTCTGAAGCCCCTCCCGCCGACAAGAACACTAACGTTAATCCCACAGATCAAACGTTACATATACCTCTGGCTCCACTTGATGGCGCTTCCAAAGCACCTCGCTTCCCACTTCGTCGCATCAACAATAATCCCAACGCTCGGGCTACATCGAATTACAACATCGTAGACGACTTAGCCCAGTCTCCTGCAGCCATGTCTGCTTTAGAAGTTTTGAAAAACTGTCCTTCGCAGCGCAAGACTTTACTCTCTGCCATTGGCGCCATTGACCCCAATGATTCACAGCTGATCGCATTCGATTCAGACCAGTCTGAACCACGCTTGCCTTCCTCTTTAGCATTCCAAGTTTCCGTTTCTGTTCGGAATCTTGTTATCCATCGGTGCATTATCGATGAAGGGGCCTCCACATGTGTCATGTCTACATTCATTTGGCAGAATTTGGGATCCCCTACTCTCCAGCAGTCCACCACTGCGTTGCGAGCCTATGACGGTCATTCGGCACAACCCCAGGGTCTCTTACCTAATGTCCCCATCCAGCTCGCGGGTAAAACCGTGCTCATTGACTTTGAGGTCATCACTGCACAACTTGACTATAACCTTCTACTTGTCCGTAGTTACATGTATGCCATGCGGGCTGTTGCCTCATCCGTTTATCGTACCATGCAGTTCCCCCATGAGGGACGCGTGGTCAAGGTGGACCAACTCACCTATTACGATCCCAAGGCCCCCGCTGCACCTGAAAATGTTCTCCCCATGGTTGAACAACCTGTTTGCGGTGCAAATACCTCGTTCGTTTCCTCAGTCAGACCCGGACTGTACTCCGACGCGTCGATGACTTCTACATTCCAGGCCATACCACCACCGCCATCGGAGACCCATGTCGCTAACCTCTGCACTCTGTCACAACAACCTGGTAACTAACCCTCCTTGTTGCCTAAACCACCATTGGTACCTAGTCACATTGGAGTTACACCCATCCACACAATCCCCTTTCTATTCCCTCCCTCGGGCGTAGTAAGCGCTCCGGTTATGGCTACCCTCAGCCTCCCCGGGTTAACATTGGGATTACCCGTGTGGTATATTTCGCCTCCCGTTTCCCCACCGACACCAAATGTCATCCTGCAACCGATGCAACCCATTGTCACTTCTACCCAACCACCTCCCGGTATCACGACTCCTTCGTCGTCGACGAATCCCCCTCCATTCGTCAGGCCCACTGGGGGCAGAGGTCCACAACCATACACTGCGGTACCCCCACCCAAGGCAGTTAAACCTCCCCCCGTATTTCGTGCTCCTCCAAAATGCTCATTGTGTGATGATTTAGGCCATCCAACCCATCAGTGTCCACAGTTACCTGCATTGCAGGAACACATGCAAATGTTGGACGACGACCCCAACATCCCGGTGGTCAAATTAGATCCAAACCCCATGCCTCGCGATAAATCACTGCGTACCAACCACCCATGTGCGATATGCGGTATTTACGGCCACTACTCCCATCACTGTCCTGACATCCCACATTACAGAGCAGCTCTCTACGAGATGAATAATTTGGACCTTGAGACGGTGCCCCCAACAATTGAGGAAATTCATCCCCCACCATCTTCCTCCTCGAAAGAAATTAACACCATTTACACGATTTCTACTGGATACCCCTCTTTCCGGTCGGCCCCTTCCATTGATCCCTTTGACAGACAGGTTCAACCCTTTCAAATCGACCAGGAAACCACATGTCCACAACATGGGGGCAGGCCCAAAACCTTGCCTACTCATCACCATCGTGATCCTCATCGGAGATACTGGGGGCATCCACCCCACAAGGGGAATCCCCCATCATCATATCATCACTTCAGTATGCCACCACGACCCACAGCCTCATGGTATAACACCCCGCCAGCAGTTGCTCAATGCCCTATTGATCTCTCTCTGAGACAACATCTGCACCACATTGCCACCTCTGAGTTAGGGGGCATAATAGATTACCTCGACCCCGGGATAGGGGGCATGATCAATCATTTTGAACCTTCCCCATCATCTCTATCTCAACACCTCAATGAGCCCATCGTTCAAACCAACACATATGTGATCCACAATCACAAACCCCATGCACATAGCATGGGGGCAGGTCATTAACCCTGCTCACTTTTTCATATTCGTGATCTCAACCATTTTTGAGGTCACGTGTCACTTGTATATTTCAGTTGATTTGATACACCTAGTATTTTTCCCCCACGGGTCATCATTTCTCCCCACCACTGCATCCTTCGCTTGGTGGGATCACCTTTATTTGTAGCCATTTTTTAACCTAGTTCTTTCCTTTAACCATTCCGGAGTCCTTATGACCTCCGTTTTTCGCACCATTTGCACTGCCGTATTCATATTTTCGTGCCCGTGATGATGCTTGAGATCATTTCTCGCTCTCACCTTTATATTTTTCGGGCATTTTTTCCATGCCCCCCTCGTCGCCTCGGTTTGCGTGCCACATCGGCCGTTCTCCGTTTTCGACGTGCCTTATATCGCCGGATTCAGTTTTCCACGCTCGTGATGATGCTCAAGATCATTTCTCGCTCTCACCTTTAGATTTTTCGGGCATTTTTTCCACGCCCCCTCGTCACCTCGGTTTGCGTGCCACATCGACCGTTCTCCGTTTTCGACAATCCTTATGTCACCGGATCCAGTTTTCCGCACTGATGACGATGCTTGAGACCTTTTCTCGCCCTCATCAACCCATTTTTGTTCGGTATAATTTTATCCCTTTTTCGGGCCGAGCAACCCCTTTTACGAAAAAGGCACTTAGGGAGTTTCTGTTAAGCTCTTTTCTGACTCCTAAAACAATGAAAAGATCGCCGAGCAATCTTGCTTCCTTTCATGCTCGCTAAACGTATCTGAAAGGGTGTCTACCTGGTATAAGTTTACCCCTTTTTCGGACCTCGTAGACTAATTACGAAAAAGGTATACTCTAGTCACATCGGCTAGAAGAGTTCTCCATCCGCATCATTTTATGCTTTTTCGGGCCTTGGAGACTAAACTTACGAAAAAGAAACACCAATAGAGTCCACTTACCGCTTTCAGACTCTCTAAACATGAAAGCAACCATGAGCATGAGCCGTCCTGGGCTCACAAAATCCACAGGACCGTACCATTTCAGAGCACACTTTTATCCCTTCTTGGAGCTCATTAAAACTACGAAGAAGGAATCAATGGTGCCTCTTGGCGCCACGACAGATCATGTCTACTCACATAGCAGCTTCCCCATTTTGGTCACCTTTGTTCAGAGTATTCTGCAGTATGTCACTCTAAAACTCCCTCGACAGCTACCATCAGCTTCACCCCCCCCCCCGGAGTCAGTACATACCCTTCAGTCCCTAAAAAAGCTATGATCCCTGCACCTACAAGTCAGTTCCCTAAGCTGCCAGGTCAACCATGTCATCATGCTCTGAACAAAGGAAGTTTGAGTCTACCCATTTTTTGACCCAGTTATTTCCCATTCCCATAAGTATGTCAGTCCTACCATCAGTACTACAGCACTTCAGTTTTACACCTTGTGCTCCTATCAAGGAAACATCATCGCCTTGTTAGTTACTGGTCTCCCTCTGTCGACGACAACCACATTGATTCCAGAGGATAGACCTAGAGGTCCCTGTGTCTTGGACTCATTACCATTTATGATGAGTGCCTACGAATCATTTCGAGAGGAATCCTCAGTGCCTCTTCGAATGGTTGTTTCTCACATGCTCGACTTCAACACCTTGATCGCATCGTTGAGACTCGCACAGGGTATTGGTCCGTTCAGTTATTAGTCGAAGACCCCGGATACCACCTGACTCCTCCACATTTGAGAGTCTACCTATGGATACAACCAGTTACATCTTTTCTATAGATATCCGGGTTGCGTATGGCGACAGTATTCCAGATGGCTCACAGTCATTGAGTCCATACAGATGTTGGACACCTTCAGTTTCAGCAGTTCAACAGTTATTCCAGTGTATCAGTTATTAAGATCAGCCATGATCATGAGTATATCCCACAATAATGTCCCCTCTGGACCATTATGATGTACCAGTATATTTCTTTACGTATTAGATCCCCCTTCTTGGGACTAATTGTTTTGTATATGTCTTGATACGAGCATGGGAATGCCCGCCTCGTCCTTTATCAGAGATTATACCTCATTCATATTGAGGCCATGTAATATTTTTTGTTTTTGCAGCTTCCAAGGGCCGTGGCTCCAGTCTCCAACCGGTCTCTTCTCTCCCCTAAAACCCCAGAAAAAGACAAATGAACTATGATGTCTATCGGCCATACGATGAGCTCCTGCCCTCACACATCAGGGGGCAATCTGTTAACACCCAAAAAGTGTTCACTAGCTCATTTCCCTATTCACATGACCCATTTATCCACTTTTTCACCATCAGAGCCTCTGAAACCAACAAAAGATCACCAAAAGACCTGAGTACACCCCTTTTTCCATTAAAAAAGATTATTTTTCCCAAAAAAGCATAAAAAACCCTCAAAAAGGGTCCAAATTCCCAAAAATATTAAAAAGGGAATTAAAATATTAATTTTATTCAAAAAAGGAAAAAGGAGGGAAAAGTACCTAAACCATGTTGGTCAATACCATTTGGTTTCCACAAAACCACAAATGGTATTTCCCACCACCAAAACCTATAAAAAGGTGGTAGGGGCTCCTCATTTCACATCCATCCATTATCTCATCCTTATGCTGCTGAAATCTCACCTGAGCATTTTAGCCATTGCAAACCACATTGGAGAAGAGACCATTGGAGATTGGAGTTGCTCATCCTTGGAGCCATTCAACCTCACCATTAGAGGTATTGATTCCGCAAGCACTTGCTTGCCCCATTCTTTCAATACAAATTCATTATTCTTATATGTTCTTGTTCTTGATTTTAAATTATCTTTGTTATTTGCTTAAATATCTTTGCTTAGATCCATGAATAGTCTTGTTTAATTAGTTTATTGATTTTTATTTCCATTGAAACTGCTGCTACTAGTTAGCAGGTGCCCATAGCACTAAGCCTGGTTGCAAAACCAGGCCAACAGTCATTACATGCTCTAGCGGAGTATAGCAACCACCATGATGTCGCAATAAAAATTTGAACCACTGATTGTGCTGGTCAGCGGCTTGCATGTCTGCTTCAAGATGTAAAATAAAATTGGCTCTTCTCTCCAGCCAATCTTTTCTTGGGCAAAATTTATCTAGGAAGACTTCCATCCACCCATACCACTTCTTTTTTCTCATATTTCCTGGGTCAGCACAGATCACTATGGAGGTCTTCTCTCTACAAAATTGCAATATTAAAATGTAGGTAGTCCAGGTTAAATTGCCTTCACCTAGATCCACATACCATACAATTCCTTCTTTCTCTTCGTTACAGTCGACCCAGATTTCTCTGCATTGTCTCAGCTTCTCTTCAGCATTTTGAAATCCTTTGAAAGCTTTCTTCTCCCAGCGCTCTAGAATTTGAAGCTTGCATGGGCTGGCCTGAACTTCTTTGATTAGGGTTAAGCTGAGGTACTTTTCATCTTGATGGCGATCTGCATAGTCCAACAATTCTTTACGCTCATCAACTAAAATACTTTTATCCCAAGGCTTTAGAAATAGAGCAACTTTTGGAACCTGCATCTCTTCTTCAGTCATTGGGGCTTTCCCCTTATTTTTAGAACTGGATCCTGCTAAAAACATGTTTAAACTGGGCACTTCAGTCTGCACAGTTTCCCGAGTAAGCATATCAGCAAGACAATTAATATAGCCTGGTTTATAAACAATATCATAATCAAAATTGCTTAACCAAATAAACCATTTCAAGATTCGGCTAATATTTTCAGCCATGAGGTTTTCATTCTTGAATATCCCTGGCATGATTTTCAGATCAGTTCTTATTGTAAACCTGACAGGTTTCAGATACAGAATAAAATGACTGACAGTTTTCTTCACAGCCAAAATCTCCTTGACTGCTGGGATAATTCAATTCTGCATTCTTGAAAGAACCAGATGCATAGCCACAGATGAATTCTTGGCCATCTCTTTCTTCTAACAAAACACCACCCCATGTAGTGTTTGATGCATCTGTTTCAATAATCAATTTTCCAACTCCCTGTGGAAGCCTGAGAGCTGGTAGCTGGTTTACTCTAGCCTTGATTTTCTGAACTGCTAGAGTCATTTCATCAGACCATGGAATGGGATTCTTTTTCAACCTTTGCTGCAAGCAATGAATATCAGCAGCTTGTCCACGATAAAATGGTCTAATGTAATTCAAACAGCCTAAAAATCTTTCAAGTTGGGTTTTCTCTAAGATTTTATCGGGAAAGTGTTCAAAGGACTGCAAAACATGTTTCTATAACACTACCTCACCAGCTTTAATGTGCAAACCCAAAAATTCAATATCAGTTCTGCCAATTTCCATTTTTGACTCGGACAGAACTAAACCATGCTTAAATACAATATCATAAAACTGTTGCAGATGTTTGAGATGTTCCTGTAGATTCTTTGAACAAATAAGTATGTCATCTATAAACACTGCCAACCATGGAATATCTCTAAAAATATCCTCCATCCTCTTCTGGAATTCTGATGGTGCATTGTTGATGCCTTTTAAAATCTTTACTAACTCTCTTATCTAGACAATGTTCTTGTCAAGTCTCTAAGATGTGATTATGCAATTGTGCTAGAGAGAGAGAACGAAGCGTTATCTTTTTATCTTTAAGTGCTTGTTCCATAGCATCTGGAACATGACATGGGTAACTTCTTATATAATGCTTCAGATAAGCGGGGTCTCCTGACTTTCCTGAAGAAATTAACAATTTTTGCATATAGCAGAAATATTCTTCTACTTTACTAAGATCACACAAACGGGCAGACATAAACAGTGAGGCGAGGTGATCATAGTCTTCTGTATCTTCAGGACCATAAAATTCTCTACCAAGGGCAGAGAGAATCTGCTCATCTGCATCATTAGCAGATAGCAACTCATTTCTAGTCTCTTGTGGCAACCATCGCCACCATTCATATGCCAAACCTGATAAGCCAGCAATCAATTGAGCACCAATCATTTGGCCTGTAAGATTGTGATCTTGCTGCTTTTTATAAAGTATCCAGTGTGTTAACAACTGAATGGCATTTTTAATCTCTTCTCGAGATTGACACTGAATATTCAAAACAGGTTGCTCAGGAATTTGTGAAATTAAATTATTCATAGAGCTAATACCAAAGCTAAAAACTTTTGCAGGAGGATTTGATACAGCTTGTGCATCAGGCATATGGGTATCAAACTCTTCTTGATGAAACCTAGGGGCTTCAATCCTTCTCTGATTTGAAGATTCTGCCATCATATTCAAATCTCCTATGTACTTGGGATCAAGTACAGGTCTGAACTCTTTAAATGCTTCAATCCATTCCTCAATATCTTGTTTTTCTGCATCACTAGCTCCGAAATCCCATTCGGGCTTTTCATCATATGGAATACTATTAAATTGACCAAGAGACACAGATTTTGTATGACCTTTTCTATCCAATTTCAACACATGATCAGGAACAACATATTCTTTTTTCTTTAGTTCATGCATTCTTGTAGTGAGTTCTACAAGAACATCCATTCTTCTTTGAAGCTTATTAGAAGCTTCTTCTATGGCTTTTTCTATCTGTGTAGTATCATGCAACAGATGATCAAGAAGTTCTAACTTTGTGATGACTTTCTCCAACTGCTCTTTTTGTACAGAGCACTGGTGTTTTAATAACAAGATATCATTAGCCATATCATCAATATTTCTTGCAGTATGAACTTTGTGCAAGTTACTGTAGTTGGCTAATTTAACTTCATCAGAAACAGACTGGTCTGAGGCTGAAGACTTGAAGGGTAGAAACTCTCTCTGAGTTGTACCATCTTGGGAGTACTTTCTGAAGGCAGATTCAGGAAGATTTCTTCCAGGGTAGAAATATTTTTGACCCTGTGGGTTTGTTGTTTCAGCAGAGGCACCAGATCTAGGAAGAGCAGAAAACATTCCTAGGCTGGGAAATTCATGCAATGATTTTTCTTTTTCTTTTTCTAAGAATTTTGTTTTTATTTTTCTACATGCAGGACAGTCTGCTTGCTGACCTCTATGCTCATACTCTGACAAACCAGAAAAAGACTCATTATTATTTACAACAGGATTTTGTACAGAAGCAGAGGACTCAGCTAAAGATTTTTTACTTAACTGATCTGACATGGCTTGACACTTCGCATTTTGGTATGATGACATGGAAGTGGATCTGATCAAAGGAGGACCAAATCGGGGAATGGGTTCTTCTTGGGATGATCTAAAAGAACAAGAAGCTTCATCATAGACAAGGGGTTTTGGATTCATGGTAGCAGCAACTCTTTCCCTATGTCTTAACTCAGTATACCTCATTTCCTAATACTGTGGATATTGAATACCAGTCCAGTTGAATGTAATTGGGGTCGCATTTTTTGATTTTGAATTTGGCTGTTCCACCATGCTGCAGTCTGCAGAGCTCTGATGGACATGGGACCTCAACTGGGGAAGAGTGTCATTTCCAAAGAGGACACAGACACCACCTTTTAACTGGCTTATTCTAGAACCATTCTGCATGTCAAAGCCTTTTGGCAAGATATATGCTTTGAGGATATTGTAAATGTGAGGATCATCTAAATTGACAGAAAACTTAGGATATATGGTTCCAAATGCAGGACCATCATGCAATGTTGCAGTGAAACCACCTATGACAACATTAGAAAACTTATTATGCCTAGTATCTACCACACAGCATAAAGAAGAAACGGAAAGACGAGGGCGTACTAGTGGACCGAGACCAAGCTTTACAGCACCAAAATGTGCATATTTGAAATTATGTTCTTTTGCCCAGTCTATTTGAGCTTTGTCAAGCAAGGGGATATGGATGGGTTCTTGGTTATCGGTAAAAGACACATCTATACTTGACACTTTTATTTGGGTGACTGAATAAAGATTCCACCATCTAAGTCTGTAAACTTCTTTAGGGAGAATTTGGGGTAACTGCCAGTTCTCACTGGGATTCTGGTCATTGATAGTGATGTATGATGCATCTGCTCCAGAGGTGGAGGGATTTAATGATTGATTTCTACGTTCTGCTAAAGAGACTTCTGTATCATTAGCTGATTCACACTATAATGTTAGCGGAATAGTATCCATTATGGGATCCATTTCAAAAAGGTGAGGGCTGACTTCTACGCTTTGGGAAACCTGTAGACTTACTCCCCTACTCTCTAAATGGACCCAAGACATTGTGTTCAGGAATAGGTCAGAGTGAAGTGGTGACGAACTTCGCAATCCGAAGTCGATCCACATAAATAGTCTGTAATGTTTGCTGAAGCTTAATGAAAGTGGAGATCCTGGCGTAGTTGGTAACAGAGCCAGAGACTATTCAGTTCCAGTTTGTTTTCACTCTGCAATTTATTCTGGTAATATCTAATGCTTTAATCTTTGTATGAATGTTATTCTGCTGCAATATCATCTCTGTGTCTAAGTTTATGGTTGATCAGTTATTTTCAATCACTCTTGTTAACACCTAAAAAGTGCTCACTAGCTCATTTCCTTATTCACATGACCCATTTGTCCACTTTTTCCACCATCTGAGCCTCTAAAGCCAACAAAAGGTCACCAAAAGACCTTAATACACCCCTTTTCCCACTCAAAAAGATTATTTTTCCTAAAAAAGCATAAAAAACCCTCAAAAAGGGTCCAAAATTCTCAAAAATTTTAAAAAGGGAATAAAAATATTAATTTTATTCAAAAAAGGAAAAAGGAGAGAAAAGTACCTAAACCATGTTGGTCAATACCATTGGTTTCCTCAAAACCACAAATGGTATTCCCCACCACCAAAAACTATAAAAAGGTGGTAGGGGCTCCTCACTTTCCATCCATCCATCTTCCTATCCTCATGCTGCCAAAATCTCCCTTGAGCTTTTGGCCATTGTAGCAATCTTGGAGAAAGGACCCTTTGGAGTTTGGAGTTGCTCACCCTTGGAGCTTCTCAACTATCTTCATCACTTGGAGGTATTATTATTGCAAGCACTTGCTTGCCCCCATTTTCAATACAAAGTTATTTTTTCATTTATTGTTCTTGTTTTTTAATTCAAAAGTTTATTATGATATGCGCATGCTAGTTTAGATTTAGTTTATTGTTTTTGCTTAATATTGAAACTGCTGCTACTAGTTAGCAGGTGCCCATAGCACTAAGCTTGGTTGCAAAACCAAGCCAACAGTTTTTGGCGACTCCGCTGCTTTCGAATTTCTAGATCTCACTTTTGCTTTAGATCTTAGTTTTTGATTGTATTAGTTAGTTTAATTCATAGATCTGCCACCCTAGACAGCAGATCCATTGATGTTCTAGATCTTGGCCCATTTTATTGCCATTAACAGCTCGAAATTTTCAATTTTTGGGTTCGTTTTTCGGCGTCCACGTACGGCTTTCACCTCGCGGATTTTTTCCCAACAGTTGCGCGGCTCATCGCGACTGTGTGGCTCTTTTCCGTGCGGTTCACCACGGCTTCGCGGCCGATTAGCGCGCTGCACATCGCGTCTTCGCGGACCTTTTCCGCGCTGCACATCGTGACTGTGCGAGGAAATCCCGCGCTGCACATCGCGGCTTCGCAGCTGAAACCCGCGTTGCCCATCGCGACTGTGCGACAGAAACCCGCGCGGTCCATTGCGGCTTTTCTGTCAAAACCCACGATGCCAATTTTTTCATTCGGCCGATCCGTTTAAAAAATTAATTTTTTACTGTATTTTCTGCCCACATAGCACATTTTTACAATGTTAAAATTCCTACATATTTTACAGCCATAGGAAAATTTTACTATTTAGAATGCACCTTTGAAAAAGTATTTTTAAAATTTTCAGAAATTGAAAGAAGGATTTATTTGCATTTTATCTAGATTAAAATTTTGCTGTTTACTTCTTTGATATTTTGCCCATAGCAATTTTTTGAAAAGAAATCCATTTATTTCTTTCAGAAGTCATATTATTTGCTTTCCTATTTCAAAAGATCCTTTGTTTTTTGAATACTCTTTGCAAAGCATTTAATTTCCATTTATTGAAAAAAGTCATATTATTTGCTTTACTATTTCAAAAAATCCTTTGTTTTTTGAATATTTTTTGCAAAGCATTTACTTTTTCAATTTCAGTTTAAAATACCACACGTGCACCCACTCAAACACATAATTTAAATTGAGCCTTAAAAACTAACCCTAACTTCAACCCACTTTTAACCCCACTTGGGGAACATTAAAAGAACTTTGTAGCTAAGTAGTATTGAGGGGATAGGTGTTCCAATAACACCCCTCGGTTATTACATTTGAAACATAGTTGTTGTCCATTAGGGAACCAAAATCTCCTAGTATTTGTTGGCACGGTCATAACCAGTTTATCGGAAGGCCTCTCCCCTAGGAGGGTTGAAGTCGCGAGGATGGTTCCGGAAGTCTAAGTGGAATACCGAAATCCATTCAGTAACCGAAGGCTACCATTCGTAGTTCTCGGGATATCCCTGTATGGGGGTATTGCAGTAAAAGGACCAAACGGTAGATTTACCTTTTCTGGACGTGTCATGAACAGAGTATCCTAGTTGTCATTCTTTAGGATTGATTACCCGGTGTCCCTCCCAGTAGGGAGATATCTAGCCGTTGTTTCAACACTCAATATTGTCTGACTTGGATTTCATCACCTTGCAGAGAATATCGTTTGTTGATTCACAATACTTTTAGTTAGGTGTTTGCATGATACAATCCACCTTTGGTCTAGTAGCACCTCTTTTATCTAGAAGTTGTTTGCATGTTGGTACTTTGACCATTTTTTGCATCCCTCCACTTATTATAGCACAGCTGCTATAATAAGTGCATTTTTTAGGTTGATTTTTTGGCCTGAGAGCCTTCATTTTCACTGCCCTTCTTGCACCCTTGGTTGCATTAGGGTTTTGAGTTTTTTATACATTACCATTTTACACAGAATATTTTTTCACAAAAAAAAAAACTTTTTTTCTCACCATTGAGAATTTTAGACGCTCTCGTCGTCTTCAGGGCGAACTCCCAGAGTTCAGTCTACTTGGCTCTCCACGTCACTGACGTCGAGCCTTATCCCTTGACTCGACACATCGTCAGTCAACCATACAGTCATCCGATTCTCACACACCTCGCTTCACATATGATTCTGAGGCAGAATCCGAAAACCCCACTGCGTTATTCCCAACCAACCTTATGGCTGGAACACCATTCGACCCACTTTTTACCAACACCGTAGGAGATACGTCCACATACCCTTCTACTGCGGTTCCATCCATGGCAACCACCATCCCCCTGGGTATGCCTAATATGGGGGACACTCCATTTTTAGGGATGCCCAACACAGGACCACCTCCTATTATGGGTACGTCGAACATAGGGGTCACACCCCCTCTCATTTCCACAACCAATATCTCAGGAATCCCTACTACTATACCTAACCCTGGTGTAACCCATGTTGCACTTGGAAGCGCTGGCCCATACCAGACCATAGCAATTGGAGGACACATACCTTCAATACCTAGCATACCTTTAGGCGCTACTGGACCCTTACATCATACCACCATGACTAGTCATGTCCCAGTCACTACGCCACATCCATCTGCTAGCTTACCATACATGGCGAGTCTGAACTTACCAGACTTAGCCAGGTTAACCAATGATCCCATCAGACACGACCCTGCGTGGCCTCACATGCCCACCAAACTCCCCTCCGACATCCCTATGTTTGAAGGCAAGGCAGGCGAGGACCCCCAGAACCATATCATGTCCTTCCATCTATGGTGTTCCTCCAACTCCATAGTGGACAACTCTGTCCGCCTTCATCTGTTACAGCGCACCTTCACGGGCTCTGTAGCTAAGTGGTATATCGAGCATCCCCATGAGACCCATGCCACCTTTACCTCCCTTGCCTCGAACTTCCTACAGTTCTTCCAGTTACCCGTCCGCTATGACACGGGAGTCGAGATCCTACTGTCTTGTAGACAGAACACGGCCACCCACATCACTAACCACATTCATGAGTGGCGTCGACGCTGAAGCCTCTGCAAAATCAAGTTAGATGACCGCATCTTCTTAGATTGGTTCCTAAAGTCCCTTCTCCCTCTTAATTCTAAGGATGTGGCATCCGAACGACCCCAGTTTGAAGAAGAGGCCATCCTCAAAGCCCAACAGTTTGACCTCATTTACGCCCAGTCGGGTTATCTGTACACCATTATACCAGACGCCCCTCGGGGCGAGTCATCCCAACAAGATGCGTCAGGGGCATCCCATGCCGCTGATGGCATCATTGGTCGTATGGCCTTGCATCCCCAACCCTTTTCCATTACACATCCTAGCCAGGGCCCCGACCTTTCGCGGGCTACATCTCAATCTGGAGCAACCAATTCATATGCTCCCATGGCACATCACCACCATATCTACGGACCTTCATGTCCACCTCAGTTTTTTGGTCATGCACCACCCACATACGCCCCCCCAGCCACACCTCAACCACTGTATTACCCACAGCAAGCTATGACAGCTAACCCAACACCTCCAATAGCTCAGGGTTACCAACAACCCCAGCAGGTAAATGGACCACCTCCAGCCCCACCAGCTTATTATCCACCACAACCTGCTCCCGCACCTGCGGCGAACCAAAATCCTCCCACTGCTCAAGGGCAAGTGTACACACAACACAACCAGCCCCAGCACCCAAACAACCAGCGCAAACAGGGCGGGCAACAAAACCGTGGAAGAGGACGTAACCGCGGAAACAACCAACAACAACATCAAGGTCCCCCACCTCACAATCCTCCGAAAAATAACAATGCTGCTCCTCCCAACCAGAATCCAGATCGTAATCCCAGGCAGCCCAAAAGTAATAACCTCAGAACAAACCACCCTTGTTCTATTTGCGGGGTCTATGGCCATTACACACATGCTTTCCCACATCTGGAGCGAGCTCGGCAACTTTGGACTGACAATGCCCATCGCCAAGGAAACACGACTCCCCAGACGCCACCCAACCCACCACCCCCTCAGCAGCAACCAATGGTATTACAAAACTCCTTACCAAATCAAGGTATAGTGAACGCTCAGCCATTGGATCCCCCTCAAGGCAACGTGCGCCCACAACAACAGATCACTTATGCCGCTCCTGATCAACCCATGTTCGATTCAGGTACCCACCATTTGTTAATGATGTCATCCGTCGATATCAACATCCAAACCCGTCGGAACCAATATGGCCCCACCCCTGAGGCCCCTCCTACCTACAAAAACACTAATGCTCATCCCACTGATCAAACGTTACGTATACCCCCAGTTACACTTGATGGCGCCTCTAAAGCACCTCACTTCCCACTCCGTTGCATCAACAATAACCCCAAGGCTCGCACCGCGTCAAATTACAGCATTGTAGATGACTTAGCCCAGTCTCTAGCAGCTATGTCTGCTTTAGAAGTCTTAAAAAACTGTCCTTCGCAGCGCAAGACTTTACTCTCTTCTATTGGTGCTATTGACCCCAATGATTCACAATTAATGGCATTCGATTCGGACCAGTCTGAACCACGCCTGCATTCCACTTTAGCATTCCAAGTTTCTGTCTCTGTTCGGAATCTTGTCATCCATCAGTGCATTATCGATGAAGGCACCTCTACGTGCGTTATGTCCACATTCGTTTGGCAGAAGTTGGGATCCCCTACTCTCCAGCAGTCCACCACTGCGTTGCGATCCTACGACGGCCGTTCAGCTCAACCCCAAGGCCTGTTAGATAATGTCCCCATCCAGCTGGCTGGTAAAACCGTGCTTATTGACATAGAGGTCATCAACGCCCAATTAGATTATAACCTCTTACTTGGCCGCAGTTACATGTATTCCATGCGGGCAGTTGCCTCATCCGTCTTTCGTACCATGATGTTCCCCCATGAGGGACGTGTGGTCATGGTTGACCAACTCACCTATTACGACCCAAGGCCCCCGCTACACCCGAAAATGTTCTCCCCATGGTTGAACAACCTGTGTGCAGTGCCACTACCTCATTTGTATCCTCCGTAGGACCCGGACTTTACACAGAGTCACCTACGACTTCCACTTTCCCTTCAATCGCACCACCTTTCCCGATGACAGAAACATCGGATTTGTGCACCCTGTCGCACACCACACAGCAGCCTTCATCGCTACCACAAACACCCACAGTGTCGACTCATATTGGCACAACGCCAATTCACACCATCCCATTCTTGTTCCCATTCTCCGGAGTTGTCAGTTCGCCAGTAATGGCTACCCTCAACCTTCCTGGCTTAACATTAGGGATACTTGTATGGTACTTACATGCGCCGAATCCCCCACCGACACTGACTGTTATTTTACAACCGGTACAACCTATCCCCACTACTAGCCACCGACCCCCCCCCCCCCGGTCACTCAACCGCAAAACAAACCTCCCCCAATGGTCACCATGGCATCAACATCCAGGAACGCTCCACCCCCGTTACGAAATGCAGGGGGCAGAGGCCCACCAACGTATAACACTGGACTCATAACTCACACCCCCCCAGCAACCCCCAAGGTAGCTAAGAACCCCCCAGCTATTCGTATTCCCCCTAAGTGCTCGTTGTGCGACGACGAAGGCCATGCCACTCATCAGTGCCCACAATTACCTGCACTCCAGGAACACATGAACATGTTGGATGACGACACCCGGCATTCCAGTAGTAAGACTTGAGCCACCTCCTTAGCCTCACGACAAAACACTCCGCACTAACCACCCTTGTGTGATATGCGGCATTTATGGCCACTATTCACACCACTGCCCTGATCTCCCAGATTATAGAGCAACGTTGTACGAGTTGAATAACATCAACTTAGAGATATCTCCTCCCCTCATCGAGGATATCCACCCCCCGAAACCATCTTCTTCGGAAGAAGTCAATACCATATATATGATTTCAACCACATACAAACCAGAACCCGTCGATTTATGGTCTGACTACTTCCATACTTACGAACAAATTTTAGAAACACTTACTGCACCGGATTACCCTTGGGACTATATGCATCATCGCTCATACTTCCTCCCTGAGGCGTCTACATCCACCGCAGCAAACCAGCTATCAGTCGAGTCAAAGGAATTTCTACCAACTAAGGTTGATTGGTTAAAGGACCCCATCCCAACACCTGATGCCTTCGAAGAAGGGAACATGTCTAACATCTCCCCTACTATCCAGATTGACATTTCCACCACACCTGGAAAACTTGAGCTCATCTCGCTAGGTGCATCTTGCACTCAAGCGGAAACTCAGGCATACAAAAAACTCTTCCAAGAGTTTCGTGATGTCTTCGCCTGGTCTTACACTGATATGCCTGGCCTCGATACCAAAATTGTGGAACATCACATCGACACTTGGCCAAATGTGACCCCTGTCCGAAAAAAACAATGGACCATTCACCCTTCCAAACTATCAGCTGTCAAAGCTGAGATTGAAAAACTTCAAAAAGCAGGATTCATATATCCTATTGCTTACACCACCTGGGTTTCAAACCCAGTACCAGTAAACAAGAAAGTGGGCACTATACGCGTTTGTACTGATTTCCGAGACCTTAATATCGCTTGTCCCAAGGACAACTTCTCCACACCTTTCATTGACCAACTGATTGATGAATGCGCAGGACACGAGGTCCTTTCCTTTATGGATGCTTTCTCCGGATACAACCAAATAAATATCCGTAAAGAAGATCAGTATAAGACGGCTTTCACCACCCCATGGGGAACCTTCGCCTATGGCATCATGCCTTTTGGCCTCAAGAATGATGGAGCCACCTTTCAACGCGCCATGACTTACTGCTTCCATGATCTCCACAAGATCATAAAAGTTTACCTGGATGACCTCACAGCTCAATCCAAAAAGCGATCTGATCATTTAGACGACCTTCGGAAAGTTTTCATGCGTTGTCGAAAACACAACATCTGCTTGAACCCCCTCAAGTGTGTCTTCTGCGTCACATCAGGTCGCCTACTGGGGTTTGTTATCTCAGAAAAAGGCATCACTATAGACCCCTTAAAAGTCCAAGCCATTCTAGAGTTACCATCACCCCGCACATTAAGACAACTACAAATCCTACAAGAGAGGTCCAACTTCCTCCGCCGCTTTGTCCCTGACTATGCCACAACCGTCCATGGTTTCCTGAGATTATTACGTCTGCATACCCGTTTCATATGGGACCAACAAGCATAGACAGCTTTCACTAGCTTAAAGAAAGCACTCACAAATGCCTCGTTGATTTCTCCTCCAGATTTCACCAAAGATTTCATCCTCTATGTTTCAGCATCCGAACATGTTGTCTCTGGAGTCCTTGTACAAGAAGATGACGCTCGCCAAGAGCATGTCATCTATTATGTGAGCCAGACCTCGTCCGGCCCACCCCTTCGATACCCACATGAATAAAAGATGGCCCTCGCCATCGTTTTTTCAGTGCAAAAACTGAGGCATTACATTCTCCTCAGCCACACCACAGTCGTAGCTAACTCCAATCCTATGGTTTACCTCTTGACGTGTCGCCTTCTTCAAGGCCGCGTAGCTAAATGGGTGATCATCCTACAAGAGTACGACCTTACTTTTAATACCCCGAAGATCACCAAGGCCCTAGCACTAGCTCAACTCATCACAGATCTCCCATCCTCTTCGTCATCACCCACTATCAAAACAGATCTCACTGACGACCACATATTCATCATCTCATCTGATGACCCATGGTACGGCGATATTTTGTTATACCTTCGCACGCAGAAGTTCAGACCCCACATTAACCGTGACGGACGTCGTCGTATACGACACCACGCCCCCCGATACCTCTTGTTAGGGGATGTACTTTATCGGCGCGGCGCTGATACCATCTTACGACGCTGCCTATCCCATAGCGAGGCAGAACAAGTTCTTAATGATTGCCATAGTGGTGCCTGCGGAGGCCACTTCTCCGGCATGGCGACCGCCCAAAAGATCATCCGCGCAGGCTACTTTTGGCCTTCATTATTTACCGATTGCATCACCGCGGTTAGACATTGCCAAAACTGCCAACTTTTTGCCCCAAAGGCAAGAACCCCACCCGCCCCCCTTCATCCAGTCGTCATTGTTGGATCATTCTGCAAATGGGCCATCAATTTCCTTGATTGCAATCCCACGTCAGCCAACAGTCACAAACACATCATTGTGGCCATAGATTATTTCACCAAGTGGGCCGAGGCCATGCCAACTTACAATTGCAAGGCCGAAACCACAGCACGGTTTTTTCTCAACCATGTTATCGCCCATTTTGGAGTGCCAAAACAACTCGTCTCAGACCACGGCTCTCACTTTGAAGACACCGTTTGGAGAGAACTATCAACCTTACTGAAATTTGAACACCGTTTCTCCTCCGCTTACTACCCCCAAGGAAACGGCCAAGTCGAGGCAATCAACAAAATTTTGAAAACCATCCTCCAGCGCACTGTAGACAAACACAAGTCGAACTGGCACCACATGTTGTTCCCGACACTATGGGCATACCGCACGTCAACCAAAACCGCCACCGGTTTTACCCCTTTCCACTTAGTTCACGGTGTCGAATCCGTCCTCCCCATTGAGTGCCAGATCCCAACCTTACAAATGGTCGTTGAACTCCTACTGAACACTTCCCCAATCGAGCAACGCTTACTACTCCTGGAGCAAGCCGATGAAGACCGGCGCACAGCCCTTCAAACCATGGAAGTGGCCAAGAACCGATCCAAATTGAATTATGATAAACATGTCCACCCAAGAACTTTTACTGAAGGGGACCTTGTCCTCGCCTACGATCAGGCTCATGAAAAAATAGGGAAAGGAAAGTTTGTATCCATGTGGCAAGGCCCATATATTATCCATGCTTGCCTCGGACAGGGGGCATACATTCTAGCCGATTCAGAAGGCAACCCACGGAATGGGTTGTACCTCAAGTGATTTTACCCATAGTAAATTTGATGGACACCACCGTCCACTATTGTACAATATTATTTTCTTTTTTCCACAAAAAATTAAAAAAACCTAAATATTTGTTTTCTCTGCATGACCACAAATGGATCCTGTTCCACTCTGCTACGTCGGCTTCGCTGATGGTGCAAGCCGTTGGTCCCCCAATCTGGCCTCCGCAACTTGGGTAATATATTCACCCTCACATGAGTTGATCCACATCGACGGAGTATGTTTAGGTGCTGCCACCAACAACCAAGCTGAATACGATGCTGTGACCGGTCTCCTCGCCACATTTCTCCAAATGAGCATACATCACCTCAACGTTTTCCTGGACTCACAACTCCTTGTTTCCCAGCTCAACAATGATTACCAGGTACGCGACCCCTGTCTTTTCAGAAAATTCCTGCACACTAAACAAATGGTTAGATAGTTTGAATCCATTTCATTTACACACGTCCCACGGAACCTCAATAGTGTAGCGGACCATATGGCCAACAACATTTTAGACTGGCACACTAATCACATCATACCATAAACAAATAATGCATCCACGTGCATAACATGTGCCTCCACGGGCATATACCAAAACAAAATGTACATCCACGTGCATAACATGTGCCTCCACGGGCATAAACAAAAATCAAAATATTGCATCCACATGCATAACATGTGCCTCCACGGGCATACAGAATAAAAACATGCCTCCATGGGCGAACATAAAGACAACAAGTGCATCCATGTGCATACACGACTATATACCAACATCATATATATATATATATACATCATCGTATAGTCAAAACATGTCATAGGTGCCCTCAGCACGCAATATACAAAAATACATCAGCCGTACAAAAAGAGCTTCCCCATATGCTTATCAGCATTTGGGGGCAAATACATATCATCTACTCACCACGGTCCTCTGGCGCCTCCTCCGCTGGCCCCGCCGGATCATGGCGAGCCCGAACTCTCCGCTCTGCTGGCCCCGCTGGATCATCCCGTAGACGGATCCTCCTCTCAGTCAGCCCTGTCGGGTCATCCCGAACACCATCCCTGTGCTCTGCCACAAAAACCGTTGTCCTGAACAAGATCGACCGCCACTCACGCAGCGCACCGAAGCAACGCTCCACGATGTCCCGGTCCAAGTCTCTCCAGCCATCCTCAGGGAGTCCAGCTAGAATCATGTCAAATGTCTGTCTGACACCCTCTATGGCATCATCTCGAGGGCCAACCCCCCGCCCACGAGCTGCAAATCCTCCACCACGTGGAGGTGGTACCACTGCAGGAGGTTGAGTAACCACCATCGCCCGCCCCTGACGAGCCACGTAGTCGGCCGGTGGTACAGGACCAACATCTGCACAATGCAAGTAAACCATCATATACATATCTAACTATAATCATAAACAAATCACATGATATAGTATAAAACAAACCACAAAACATACCGTCTAAACCCCAGGCCTGTCCCTGGGCTCGAGGCATCTCTGGGTCGCCTCGATAGTCCATGCCAGCATATGGGTAATCCTCAATCACCAGGGGCATCTGTTCCCACTGCTCATATACCTCCTCCGTAAAAAAACCCGGGGACACCACCACTGCCACGAGGCATCATATGCCCCCACCACACCATGCACGGCTCGCTCACTAGACCATCACGAATGGGCACCCGTGGTCGCAAGGTCGGCGCCCGCTCAAAGAAAAAACAACATAGAAAAGAGGCATAACAGAACTCTCCTCCCTCTCGACTGACCTTGTCCAGATCTCTCCGGACACCAGCCAGAAACATCTGACCCCATGCATAATAGGTCCCCTGAAGCACAGAGTCCACCATCATCGTTTGTCCCCCTGACAAACGATGTGGCGCCGCAACACCCAATACACGCAGAACACAAGCCCCAATAGCCCGCATATCCCATTCCCATAGTGATCGCAGACTCAAAGCATTGTTCTGCAAAATGGACCCATCAACACAAAAGGTATGCAGCAAATCCTCCATATCAACACCTGGCGGGATCCTCGGCAGAAGATCTCCCATCTCCCCTAAACGAGGCAAACCAGTGAGAAAATATACGTCTATGAGGGTGATCTCTAACCTCTATCCCTCAATAATAAAAGCACCCTCTACAGGCACCCACCAACTCACCAACTTGTTCAGGAGCCGTCTCACTGAACGCATCGGTGGGATCTGAGCGAACTTCAAGAGTCCACTCATCGCCAGAGTCTGCCAGACCCCCGGATCAGTCTGAATCCTCTGCATCAGATCATCATCTATCTCCTGCTCTCGCCATGAAGTCAACGGTCTCCTAAACATCCTGCCAAAAAACAGTAGAAACTTTTAGCCCCAGCAAAAAAGTTTTGCAAAAAATACCATCGCGGCTTTTCCATCAAAATCTGCGATGATCATCGCGGCCTCCATACAAGAACCCGCGATGAACATCGCGGTTATTGGCCAGACAATCGTGATGAACATCGCGACTGTCTCCCATGAACTCGTGATGAACATCGCGGGTTCCAACCTCACAGTCGCGATGAACATCGCGACTGTCAACCTAAAACCCGCGAGGTTCATCGCGGGAAGAGACCCGAAACTCGCGATATTCCACGTTGGAAGGTCAACGTGGAATTTCACGGCCTTCGGGGGCCCGCCGCCAACCAAAAAAGACATAATCGAAAAGGCTAAGGCGAATAGGATTACCTGAAACTCGCGGAATCGAAAACCAACGGTGAAATCTCCCGGAAATCGAGAAAGAGCTCTGACTGCTCTGCCAAACTCGCACGTAACAATGACACGTCATATGGGCCCCACACCCTATTTATAGAAATTCCACCATTTTTCCAACAGCCATTCCGGTGTCATACGACGTCCGTTTCTCAAACCGTTGGTACCGTTGGAATCAGCACAGCGAGAACTTCATGATAGATCTTTCCTTTTCCTGTTTTCATCAGGTCCAATTTTTTACCATTTTTTGGCCCCCCTCGTCGCCTCGGTTTGCGTGCCACATCGGCCGTCGCCCTTTTTTACAAGTCTTATATCGCTGGTTTCAGTTTTCCATGCTCGTGACGATGCTTGAGATCATTTCTCGTTCTCACGCCCAGATTTTTACGGCATTTTTCCATGCACCCCCTCGTCGCCTCGGTTTGCATGCCACATTGGCCGGTGTCCGTTTTTGACGAACCTTATATCGCCGGATTCAGTTTTCCGCGCTCGTGATGATGCTTGAGATCATTTCTCGCTCTCACGACCAGATTTTTAGGGCATTTTTCCATGCCCCCCCTCGTCGCCTCGGTTTGTGTGCCACATTGGCCGGCTTCCATTTTTTACGAACCTTATATCGCCGGATTCAATTTTCCGCGCTCGTGATGATGCTTGAGATCATTTCTCACTCTCACGCCCAGATTATTAGACCATTTTTTGGCCCCCCTCGTCGCCTCGGTTTACGTGCCACATCGGTCGTTGCCCATTTTTGACAAGTCCCCGTTTTTGACAAGTCTTATATCGCCGATTTCAATTTTTCGTGCTCGTGATGATGCTTGAGATCATTTCTCGCTCTCACACCCATATTTTTAGGGCATTGTTCCATGCCCCCCTCGTTGCCTCGGTTTGCGTGCCACATTGGCCGACATCCATTTTTTACGAACCTTATATCGTCAGATTCAGTTTTTCGCGCTCGTGATGATGCTTGAGATCATTTCTCGCTCTCACGCCCAGATTCTTAGGGCATTTTTCCATGCCCCCTTGTCACCTCAGTTTGCGTGCCACATTGGCCGTTGTCCATTTTTGACATGCCTTATATCGCCGGATTCAATTTTCCGCACTCGTGATGGCGCTTGAGATCATTTCTCGCTCTCACCTCTAGATTTTTCAAGCATTTTTTAATGTCACTCATCACCTCGGTTTGCGTGCCATGTTGGCCGTTGCCCCTTTTTGACAATCTTTATGTCACCGGATTCAGTTTTCCGCACTCATGATGACGCTTGAGACCTTTCCTCGCTCTCATCAGCCCCTCTTTGTTCGGTATAATTTTACCCCTTTTTCGGGCCGAGCAATCCCTTTTACGAAAAAGGCACTTAGGGAGTTTCTGTTAAGCTCTTTTCTGACTCCTAAAACAATGAAAAGATCGCCGAGCAACCTTGCTTCTTTTCATGCTCACTAAACGTATCTGAAAGGGCGTCTACCTGGTATAATTTTCCCCCTTTTCCGGACCTTGTAGACTAATTACGAAAAAGGAATACTCTAGTCACATCGGCTAGAAGAGTTCTTCATTTGCATCATTTTATGCTTTTTCGGGCCTTGGAGACTAACTTACGAAAAAGAACACCAATGGAGTCCACTTACCGCTTTCAAACTCTCTAAACATGAAAGCGACCACGAGCAACCACCATCCTGGGCTCGTAAAAACAACAGGACAGTAATCATAACCACTGTAGAGTCTTCTTATTGTTTTCAGACTCCTTAAGAATGAAAGCACCAATGAGCACGAACAGTCCTGGGCTCACAAAATCCACAGGACAGTACCATTTCAGAGCACACTTTTATCCCTTCTTGGAGCTCATTAAAACTACGAAGAAGAACCCAATGGTGCTTCTCGGTGCCACAACAGATCACGTCTACTCATAGGGCAGCTTCCCCATCATGGTCGCCTTTGTTCAGAGTATTCTGCAGTATGTCACCCTGAGAATCCCTCGACAGCTCCCATCAGCTCGTCCCCTTCCCCCCAGAGTCGATACATACCCTTCAATCCATAAAAGCTATGATCCCCACACCTGCAAGTTAGTTCCCTACGCTGCCAGGTCAACCATGTCATCATGCTCTGAACAAAGGAAGTTTGAGTCTACCCACTATATGACCCCAGTTACTTCCCGTCCCCACAAGTATGTCAGTCCTACCATCAATACTACCACACTCCAGTTCTACACCTCGCACTCCTATCAAGGAAACATCATTGCCTTGTTAGTTGCTGGTCTCCCTCTGTTGACGACAACCAAACTTATTCCAAAGGATAGACCTAGAGGTCCTTTTGTCTTGGACTCATCACCATTTACGATGAGTGCCTACGAATCATTTCAAGAAGAGTCCTCAGTGCCTCTCCCAATGGTTGCTTCTCACATGCTCGACTTCAACACCTTCATCGCATCGTTGAGACTCGCACAGGGTATTGGTCCGTTCAATTAGTTGTTCAAGACCCCGGATACCAACCGACTCTTCCACATTTGAGAGTCTACCTATGGATACAACCAGTTACATTTTTTCTATCGATATCCGGGTTGCGTATGGCGACGGTATTCAGATGTACCCTAGTTTTATACTCCCTCGAGTATACAGTTACATATACTTCCCAGAGATGGCTCACAGTCATTGAGTCCCTACAGATGTTGGACACCTTCAGTTTCAGCAGTTCATCAACCCTTCTGAGACCTTATTCAGAATGGTTGTTGCAGTTATTCCAGTGTATCAGTTATTGAGATCAATCATGTATGATCATGAGTACATCCCAAAACAATGTCCCCTCTGGACCATTATGATGTACCAGCAGATTTTTTATGTATTTTTCAGGTCCTCCCTCTTGGGACTAATTGTTATGTATATGTCGTGATACGAGCATGGGTATGCCCGCCTCGTCCATTATCAGAGATTATTCCTCATTCATATTGAGGCCATGTAATATTTTTTGTTTTTGCAGCTTCCAAGGGCCATGGTTCCAGTCTCCACTCGGTCTCTTCTCCTCCCCAAAAACCCCAGAAAAAAAAAAAAAAAAAAAAAAAAAAAAAAAAAAAAAAAGAACTATGATGTCTATCGGCCATACGATGAGCTCCTGCCCTCACACATCAGAGGGCAATCTGTTAACACCTAAAAAGTGCTCACTAGCTCATTTCCTTATTCACATGACCATTTGTCCACTTTTTCCACCATCTGAGCCTCTAAAGCCAACAAAAGGTCACCAAAAGACCTTAATACACCCCTTTTCCCACTCAAAAAGATTATTTTTCCTAAAAAAGCATAAAAAACCCTCAAAAAGGGTCCAAAATTCCCAAAAAATTTTAAAAGGGAATAAAAATATTAATTTTATTCAAAAAAGGAAAAAGGAGGGAAAAGTACCTAAACCATGTTGGTCAATACCATTGGTTTCCTCAAAACCACAAATGGTATTCCCCACCACCAAAAACTATAAAAAGGTGGTAGGAGCTCCTCACTTTCCATCCATCCATCTTCCTATCCTCATGCTGCCAAAATCTCCCTTGAGCTTTTGGCCATTGTAGCAATCTTGGAGAAAGGACCCTTTGGAGTTTGGAGCTGCTTACCCTTGGAGCTTCTCAACTATCTTCATCACTTGGAGGTATTATTATTGCAAGCACTTGCTTGCCCCCATTTTCAATACAAAGTTATTTTTTCATTTATTGTTCTTGTTTTTTAATTCAAAAATTTATTATGATATGCACATGCTAGTTTAGATTTAGTTTATTGTTTTTGCTTAATATTGAAACTGCTGCTACTAGTTAGCAGGTGCCCATAGCACTAAGCTTGGTTGCAAAACCAAGCCAACAACTCTAAAGAACCAAAAGCATTCAGTAGACGGTGGAAATGACCGTTGAGGAAATTGTGGTATCCTAAAGGTGTAAGCGTAGTTCGGAAGTCGTAGCAGTAAAGAGAAAATTTTGAACCCTTTGGGAAACTTATCAACTCTAATGAGTATATTGGTTCTAATAGGAGAACTAAATATATTCCAAGTTCCAGTAACAAATCTTCCCATTTAATATTCAAAGTGGAATCTAAATGAAATTAAACATTAAGCCCTCTCAAGGTTAGATCAATGTTGTGAAGTTGAATCATTGGTTGCAATAATTAAAAGTTTATTTTGGTGTGCATAACCTAGAAGAAGAGAAAAATATATTATTTTCCCAACTGAAAGTAAAAGGTCATGCCCAAACTTGGTGGGAAAGATATATAGAGACACTTAGACCAAAGGATGATCCATTAGTAACTAAGTGGGAGGTGTTTAAAACTCTCATAAAGTCTTGGTATTACCCTTTGGGTACAATGAGGACTAGAGTATTCATTGACACTAGTATTGGCATAAATAAGGGAAGAGTGTCTAAGAGTACATTATAGAGTTCAAAAGACAAGATAAAATAAATCCACTCGGTTAGGAATATCTCCTAAGAACCCAAATGTAGTTCTTAAGTATTTGGGTGGTATTCATAGTCATTTAAAGAGGCACAATGAGGCTTTATAAACCTAAAATTATTGATGAAGCCTATGTGCAAGTATAATATATAGATATGGAAAAGAAGAAAGGATATCCAAGTAGTTCCAAACAAACACATCAACGGGATGCTTCCAATGAGGGAAATAACACTATTTCAATTATGCATCAATGTAGAGATCCAAACAACCATTATAATGTTGATGGTCATATAGAAGGCAAGCATTAGAAGCTACATCCTGAGTTGAATACAAGGAAGCATGAGAAGGGTCCTAAGAAGAAGAACATATTATGGATTCATGGAACTGGGTAGAAACAAATCAAATGTAGATGATAATATTGTCTACACTACAAGATAAAGGGGGGTAAACATCTACAGCCTCCATTAAAGTGAATAAGTTTACAAAACTATTCCATCTCTTGATACATATCAAAAGACTAAAGTGATTGATCTATTCAACTCTGGTTCATATGTCGACCTCATAGCAGTGGATCTCATGAGTAGGCCTAGATTGGAGTACATGACCATTCTCACCCATACCCATTCAGGATGCATGAATAAGGATTTGGAGCTTAGAGTTATTGAGTAGTACAAGATCATTTTTTCCATTAGTAAACTTTACATTGATGAAGTCATGGTAGATATAGTACCACTTAATGTGCATGGCATAGCGGTAGGAATCCCCTACATGTACATGAGGGTTGGTATCTTCATGAGAAGAGAAAACCATGAATGCCACATGTTCAAGGATGGAAAATCCTTCATCATCAATGCACACAAAGTTAAATCCAAGATATCTCTAGTTACACCGAGAGGCACTTTCTAAAACTATGAGGGAGATGCGTAATTCCTTTCATGATCAACATGGAGATAACACATCGCACTTTAAAAATTATAAATTAAGTAAATAAAAAATATACAATGTCATCCCTAATCTAAAGTTTAAAACCAAATATATATAGTTTAATTAAAAAAAAAAAATTATAAAATGATAATGCATCTTGCTCATTTGTGGATTATAAAAGAAATATAATATTAACCCCATTTTTTGTGTGTATTTGTGATAATAGCTCCAACTCGCGGATTTGAACAGTATTATCAACCCAAAAAAATTTAAATATAAAATATTATAGTTTTAAAAGTACAATCTTGACATCCAACTAAAAACCTTATTTGCATTTACCTTTCTTCCACTACTCAGTTTCTTGAGATCATGAACATTAGAGGATGGATGTATTGGTTTATACCCACCTGTAACGCACAATGTTGGATGTACTGATTACTAAATATAGCATGTGTTTTGCCTCTAGTGAAAAGTACTACAAAGTTTCTTTAATGTCATTTTTTCTCTTTATAATGCTAGAGCTACTATTATCGCTCAGATTTAAAGAGACAAAGTATGGAAAACTGAATTGAATTCGGTTCCATGGAATTGGTATTCTATATATAATATTCATGTTCATGAAAAACTTAGACATGCAAAAATGAAAATATTGGAATGTTCATTGTTCAATTTATACATGACAAATAAGGTTTTAAATAAAGTAACATTCAAAATCAATTTTTTGGAGTGGTTTTTCTTTAGTGAAAGAGTGATAAGCATTGCTTTAACTCGCATAAGTGGTCTAACAAAATTGCTTTAAATAGTCTACCATTGTAGATCCATCTTAATTATAAATCTCTCCTTTATTTTTTCAAAGGGATCAAATCAATTGAGGTGAAAACCTTTCCTCAAGTTTTTCAAACATTTTTTATATTGCAAAAACCTGAGGAAATATTTTCACCTCAATGCATTTGATCTCTCTTAGTGCATGATAGATCCATAGTTTAAATGGATCTACATTAGTAACTACCAACCAGGCTAAGAAATTGATTAGCTCAAGTAAGAATTTTGTGTTGCTCTTGTTGAGACAAAACTGGAAAGGAGATGAATTAGTAGAAATGAATAAATCCTTAGGGGGCGTATAAAAAAACACCAACCAATGAATATCATGCATGTTTACAAAGAAGTGTTCATAAATACTAAAGTCGTACCACCTAATAGGGAAGTGGACCACAAGATAAGTTGGCGTATGGTTGTCCATCTCCAAACATAAGACAACACATAAATTAATCCATACTAGAAGTACATGGAGTGAAGAAACATTTGAAGAAATTGTTGGAGTAAGCCTCTTAATATGACCAAGTACCTCACCTTGTGGGTCACTTATAATCATAGTGCCCAAGAAGGACAAGACTTGAATGAATATAGACTTTAGGGATCTAAACAAGATTAATCTGAATAATCGATACACTCATCAATAAGTTGTTGGACTAATTGTAACACAATAGATAATTCATTAAACTGGATCACAAATCAAGATACCATCATATGTGGTTAAAATAAATTCACTTGGAAGATCGCCTTCAAGGCAAGGAAAGGTCTATATGAGTGGTTGGTATTTCCATTTTGTTAATGTGATGCACCGATGAATTTTATTTGTTTGATGAATGATGTATTGTGACCTTATCTATATTCACTTGTAATATTGTACTTGGATTATATAATAATGTGTATCTCTCCATAGGAAGAGCATATCTCACATTTGATGCAAGTGTTGGAGATATTGAGGGAACACAAGTTGTTGCTAGCAAACCTTCAGAAATGTGAATTTTCTTGACAAAAACTAGTGTACTTGGGGTATGTGATTGGTGGAGGAGAGATCAAGATTGATCCTGCAATTATGCAGGACATCATCACATGGCCAACTCCCACAATCCCTCTGAAGTGTGAAGCTTTGTGGGAGAAACCTAGTACATGTGGAATTTCGTAGCTTCCTTTTCAATTATGGCTACACCACTTCATGATATAATAGTGTAAAGAGTTTCCAATGGGGAAAGACTCAAAAAAGGACTTTTCATAACTCAAATGGAATATCAAGCAAGCACTAGTACTAGCATGATTTCCCAATTTTCAAAACCCTTTCAAATTTGAGAATGATGCAAGTGGGTATGTTATGGAGGAACCTTGATGCAAAGAGGTAAGTTGGTTAGTTATCATTTTTAATGTTTCATGGCGCAAACCTAAACTACCCCACATAAGACAAGGATGTCTATTCATTAATATGAGTTGTAAATAAGTGGAAATATTATCTGATGGGAAAGGATACTATCATCAACAATGATCACCAAAACTTACAATACTTGCAAGCCTAGAGGAATCCACAACAAGCAAGGCACTAAAAATGGATGGGATTTGCAACAATTTCATCTAGTCATCAAGTATAAGAAGAGAAAAACTAACAACAAGTTGGAAGATATGCTCTCAAGGCCACCAACACCTAACACAAAAAAATTTGAACCCAAAATCTGACGAATTCCAACGAAATTGATTGTGTCATCATATTTCACCTTTAAAATTACGAATTTTGATCAATTTTTTTTAATTGATACCTAACATTATCAAATATCCAACACTAGTCGGTTCTCTAACGACTGTCGTCGGATATGTGACGAGTTTCATCGGATATGCAACGTATAGATTATAACGATAACTATGATAATATCGTCGTAGATCCGACAAACTTTAAATTTTAGAAACTATAAATTATGGAAACATTCTGACATGTTGGCTATACAAGGGACGGTTTGCGGAAATTATATTCTTCGCACAGACTGTTTTCAGTAAAAGAATACACAATTATTTCAATTGTTTCTGTGATTAAAAATAGTGAAGTGTGGAGCTTGATTTTTTAAGATCGATAATATTCATTCAAGCATAAAATGTCAAATAAAAATATTCCTGATCCATACGAACAAAATTGACAATTGCTTGCTAAATTGTGGGATGGAATGAAAAGAAAGGGTGATGGGAAATGTTAGTGTCCATGTAGTCAATGCAGGGGCTTTAAAAGGAGAAGAATAAAGATCACAACGGCCAGAAAACATTGTAGGGAACATGGACACGCTGAGGGGGGACATGAATATCGTCCATTTGTAACTTTTGCATTATATATGTCTTTATATTGATTGTTTTTGTAAATGTATGTATTATTTTAATATTTCTTATATTAACTAATATCTATTGATGGTTTCATGTAATTATAAAGGAAATACCTCCCACGGCATATCTCCCGAAGGACGTGCTTTCAGAACAAGTATCGAAGGAACATGGATCTATGAATAATGGAGAACAAGTTAATGATCATATTGAAGAAGATGCTCATATTGTGATAACATAGTTGAAGATGATGGTACAAATACGTTGATCCATGATACATTTAATGTTAGAATGGATGATCATGATCATGAAAATGATGACTTTGATGATGTTCATGATTTACTTCTTCTTGAAAAGGCATACAAACCCCTTTATGAAGGCTCCAAGACAAATCTTCTCTCTGCTATATTGTTGATATTGAACTTGAAAGTTATGAATGGTATTTCAAACACATCAGTCACACAGATGTTAAGGTATGTAATATATCCCATCACATATATATGATTGCGCTAAAGTTTATCACTGTTCGTCTAATAATTTTATTGTTAATTCATAAGTTAAATTAATACGGATAAAATGTGTTTCATTAATATTATTTATATATTATATTAACTATTTTTTTTATTTTAAGCTTTTGTAGCTTGATAGCTGAATTTTTGTTACCACCATCAAATATTTGACCTTGCACATATTGATATTTATCAACCATCATGAAAGAAATTGGAATGCAGTATGAAGCAATTGACACATGCCCCGATGACCATGTTATATATTATAATCAGCATGAATTTGAAACAGAATGTCTGGAATGTCATAATAGTAGATATCGAACAGATCAAGTAACAAAAAAGGTGACTCGCAAGGTTCTTCGTTATATTCCCATTATTCCACGTTTGCAACGACTGTTCAGGTGCAAAAACATAGCGCAGTTTATGGATTACCATGCATGAAACAGAAGTCAAGATGACATTATTCGAATTCCTGGAGATGGGTCTACATTTAGAGATATGGAGGAAAAATGGCCTCACTTTAAAGAAGAATATCGTAATCTTAGGATTTGTTTGGCAACAGATGGTGTCAATCCATTTGCAGAGATGAGATCCATTTACTCGGTGTGGCCTATTTTTTTATCAACAATAACATTCCTCCATGGTTGTCAATAAAGAGGGGGCACATAATGTTGGCAATGATTATTCCAGGTATGTGTTTACAACTTCTTTTTTTAATGTAGTGGCATCTCATTTGTTGCATTTTGTTGCATAATGTCATATATATATATATATATATTTTATTTTTCTCTTGTGTATGGTTTATATATCTAAATGGTTGTAATAATTATATATTTTATATGTTCAAATCAATCGGGTAAGTACCAAGTTAAAGATATGAATGTATATATCGAACCTCTTATTGGCGAGCTACTAAATTTATGGAATGGCATCGCTATGTATTATGTATCTAGACCAATACGACAAAGGAAATTTCAATTCCATGCAATGCTTGTATGGACAATACATGATTCCCTGGGGTTAACCCATTTTTGCGGTTTGTAATTATAAGTTCCACTTTAATTGCATTTATTTTTATGAACTAGTTAATATATTATGCACACATGTTTTTTTTTTTAAATCCATTCATTTTATATATAATTATAATTGACATAGTTAATCCATCTCTTTATGTAGGTCTTTAGACAAAGGGAAAATTTGCATGTCCAGTTTGTGGTCCTAAGATCAAATCTCGTCGTTCCAAAATTTTAGGAAAGGAGGTGTTTGATGAGTATAGGCACTTCCTCTCTAATAATCATAGGTATCGAACTACTGAAAAACATTTATTCAATGGGAAGCAAGAGACTACATAAAAACCGTAGAGAATGACACCTCACTATGGAAGTTGCAATATAATATAAATCGTCAAGGTACGTACGGATCAAATTGTCTATCTATCACCATATATGAAATGTTATGAATTTTTTTTATTGTGTGTTGTTTACTGTAATTGACATTGATTCTTGTAATTTCTTTATAAACTATGATTCATGATGGTCGTCGTGACCATGAAGGCATTAATGGGATTCCACGAGGAATGAAAATTTATCATAAACAATTCAGTAGGTTGCCCTACTATGAGCACCTACAAATTGCTCATTTGTTTGATACAATGGATATCGGAAAGAATGTGACTGAAACATTATGTGAACATTATGAAGAATATTGGATGGAAGGAGTGAGAAAGAAAAAATTGTCAAAATTTGGAATGACATTCAAGAAGCCAACCATGCAATGAAAGACGTCATTCAATTTCATAGCAACGGAGACCAAAATAATATAAACTCACTTCCATGGTTGTTAACGGAGCAGCAAAGTAATGTTGTAAAAGAAGTCATGCGAAAAATTAAATTTCCCGCCGTATTTTGTTCGAACATGAAGAATAGCATAACAAAGAAAGGTGATTTTGCAAGGGTGAAAACGCATGATTGGAATATCTTCATGAAGGTAATTATTATGGTATGCATATAATTCTTATATTTTTTTATTCTAGTGCATATTGTTGGTATTTTTTGTCTACTTTTTGTATAAAAAAAATCAAATGATTTGTATACTGTTACAATATGTTCTACCTCTCTCTCTCCCCGACAACTTCGACAACAATGTCAAAACAAGTTATATATAATCTTGGGAAATACATGAGGTAATTAACAATTTTTTGCATGCACTTAGTGTTTGTTTAATTCATTGTAGAACTTATATTTGACATTTGTGTACTAATTGTTATGTAATATAAAAAAAATTTGTTAAATCTCGCGATTGGTTTGCATCACTTGTAGATGGTTGTTATCTAAAGAAATCCATAAAGAATATATAAATTATTGGAGGAGAGAAATTCCTCGTATCATGTGTGAAATGCAGAAGCATCTACCTTTGTCATTTTTCCGAATGCACAAGAACACTACCTCATACACCAAGTTGAGGAGATTGAATTGTGTGGATCTGTACACTCAAGTTCCATGTGGATGGTTGAGAGGAACTTGAAATTTTTGAAGGGTTTGGTTAGACAACGAGCATGTCCTAAGGGTTATATGGTGGAGGGATATATGGTATACCAGAACATGATGTATATTAGTGAATATCTTCCTAAATTAGCGTCAAAGCTCAATTTAGGTCGCATTTGTGATCCGGACTCCAATAACAATTTCAAAGGGGAGTACCTGAAGGGGAAAGGTAGATCGAGGAAGGTGAAAGGTAATTATTAGCTAGTGGAGATTAATTAATATAGTACATTTGACTGTTGATTTTTATGTATATATCATATGCATTCTATTTTTAATATTCAATATGCATCAATTAAAAGTGTATACTTTGTTAAGTGAATATACATTTGTACTGAATTTTAATTTTATTTTCATCAAGCAATTGGTCGAGAGTAGGATGCACTTCATTTATACATCGCAAACAATATTGATTGGATGAAGATATGGATTAAAAGATGTGAACAATATGGTCATGGAATATCATGGGAAGGTGTGGCTTCATTAGTTAAAACATCTCATCGCAGTGGAGTTACCAATATTACACAAAGGGAAATCGATTTAGCATATGGTTTAAAAGATAAGCAGGCAAGCATATTAATCAGCCATACTATTTTTTTTTTTGCAAATATATTGATGTACACGTTGAATTTTTTCCCTGCAGGGAATAAACATGCACTTAATCATCAATTCATGATGTAATATTTACGTGTATGGCTTGTTGTAGGTAAAACACCATAAGGCTATGTGGTGCAATGGTTGTAAATTTCACATCAAAAAGTTGGATGAAACAAAGAAAACATCAGATTGTGGGATATCTGCAGCCTTTGAGGTGACCAATGTTTCCTCTAGAAGTGACAGACATCCAGAACTCTCAGAAAATCAATATTATGGTTATTTGGAATATATTGTTCAGTGTGACTTTAACTCCTTCAAAGTAGTTATGTTCATTTTCAAATGGTACAGGTTACGATTGAATTGGTGTGATACCGATAAAACTATTATTGAACATGATAATGGATTTACCATGGTTAATACAAGGTTGTTTGAGCCAGGAACGAAGCCCTGTGTTCTTCCAAGCCAATGTGAACAGGTATTTTACGCTGAGGTTCCAGGTATAGGGGTTTGGTCATTTGTTGTGAGACACGATCCAAGGGGAAGGCCGGTAAAGTATACCGTAGAGGAAGGTAATGAAAAGGGTCTCGAAGAAGAAGACAGTGTTGAAGATTATCAAAATGAGTTAGATGATCATGTTCCAAAGGAATATGTCGAAGAATTAGTTGAATCGGATGATGTAGCAAACAATGTCCATGAAGATGATATCGATGATGACATGATGATCGTAACTGACATCGATGACGATGATGATATGGACAATCCTTACAATGTTGAATATGGATCGGATGATATAGATGATGACTTGGATGAAGAAGATGATGAAGTCCATTGAAGTGTATGAGGTATGCCTTAATATATATACTCTATATATTTTGATTTAATATTGCGATAGAATTATTGAATTTTATCGGTACATATAAATTAATTGTTTCTTATTGTTTTTTTCATTTTCCTATATGTTGGCATATGTTATAATTAGAGACATTGCTTCTTAAGTATGACAAAAAACACAATAAATTATTTTTTTGTACATATATTTTGTCAGGTTATGGGGGATTGAGAGTGACGTGAGGGGGGGAATCATATGAGCTTCCACCTTCACGTGGTTGGACCTGTTTAGTATAGAATATTAAATTATTCTCGAAACAAAGAGAAGCTCAGTAAGGCAATGCACAATTATCATGCTAACCCAAATGGTTTGCTTGATCATGTACTGCACGGGGCCAACGTTGAAATCTTTTAAATTTGTGCTTGCATGGACTGAAATTTGGCATGGTTAGACTAGACGCATGCATTGACGGTGTGGGACGGTTTCCAGATTCAAACATGACTGACACAAACAATTCGACAATCAAAAACCATACCTATAGATTAATTAATGTGCTACATGGGGCCAATGTTGAAATTTTTTTAATTTGTACTTGCATGGACTGAAATTTGGCATGGTTAGACTAGACGCATGCACTGACAGTGTGGGAGGGTTTCCAGACTCAAACATGACCGACACAAACAATTCGACAATAAAAAACCATACCTCTAGATTAATTAATGTGCTACACGGGGCCAACGTTGAAATTTTTTAAATTTGTTCTTGTATGGACTAAAATTTGGCATGGTTAGACTAGATGCATGCATTGACGGTGTGGGGGGGTTTCAAGAGTCAAACATGACTGATACAAACAATTCAAAAATCAAAAACCATATTACCTATAGATTAATTAATGTGCTACACAGGGCCAACGTCGAAATTTTTTAAATATGTGCTTGTATGGACTGAAATTTGGCATGGTTAGACTAGACGCTTGCTTTGACAGTGAGGGAGGGTTTCTAGACTCAAACATGACCCAAGACATGAAATATGGAAAAAAGAGGGAAACAACATGAGGACCTAAATTTGGGTTCCAACAAAATATTTACAACCTATTGATTGAATTTTCTTAAGTTTGTAGATTTGGGACCATGGACCTTATTTGAAAATTCAAGTATGACATTTCAAATCTAGTGATTTCTTTAATAGTGACAATATCAAGCATTTTTCTCATTCAAACATTGATTAAGTATAAGATATCATTGGAAAGCATGAAATCTAATTAAATCCTTTGTCATGGGAATCAAGAAATCATTATTTTTATTAAAAATTCCTTGATGTCACATAATTGTAATACTTGTATGTGTGGCTTATTCACACCGTAGTGGAAGGAAGTTTTAAATGTTATTGGTGGGATTAATTCATCAAATTATCATTTGATAACATTTGAATTGGACTACTCCAATCATAGAATTTCCCATTACATCTCTTTTCATATGTAGGTATCTTTTCATTGCACTATTATATTCAAAAATGTGGTAAATGGAAAGGATTAAACTTGTGTTATGACCATGTTATGTTGAAGCACCCTAGGATTTGTTGAGATAGTTCCTTATTCCATAATGTTTAAAGAATTTGATGGCCATTCCTTTAAATCTCATGGTATTATTCCATCCTTCATAGTCAAGATTTGGGAAAGATCCATGTCAATTGAGGTTAAACTCATTGATTCAATATTATTGACATTAAATTCATTGTATCCATTAAATCCATAGTGCACCCCATCTAGATATTTTTGACATGCAATTGGATTCAGTTTGACCTCGTTTGACTTGTTTCAATCACCTAATATTGTGTCCTTTGGGGAGGCCATGCCAGTATTATTTTCGAGTTATAAAACTATCCCATATTAGGAAGGTATATGTTAAATCTAATTGGGTCAAATTTCATATGATGCAAGGACAATCATCCAAAACTTTTAAAGTTGGCCCCTTTCACTAGTCACTTGTAGGGTTCCATGTGAGTCACGTCATGTAGTATATATTATGGAATAAATTTTGCTCTCTTTTAACAAGATGTAATGATTGATACCTATAGTTATATGTATAATATTTCCAACAAGCTATTATTTTGCCAATTTTGATTCTTTATGATTAGTCTCTATGAAGGGCGCAATTTGCAACATATAGTCTCGGCCTAGAGGGGTGAAAATTTTCATAGTTGTGACTTCATTATCTATCCTATTGATGTCTCAATATTATAGTTAGTTAATCCTTATAATACAATGTGTTTTTTACAATAAATATCCATGGTATGTCCCACTTGCTTATGATATACAAGGTAGTAAATCCTCATTCCATATTTTCCAAGCGTGCTACTCACCACTGAAAGAATTGATAACACAAATTAAACATCCCCTAATATATTTAAGTCAATGCAACCCTCCTCGCAAAAGGTCTCTAATTCCATTTGACCATATACCAAAACTTTTCTTATAGATTGATAGCTTCCTTATGATTTATCTTTTATCTAGGGAATTATTTAAAACCCATCCCATTTCTTTGTTTACATCTACATCCCTATTTTCTTCCTCTTTGTAACATTTTATATTATAGTTAGATCATGCTACACCTAGTTAATGGCATTTTCACACTTGAGAAAGTAATAAACCCTAGGTCCCCTTTCATACATTTCTTCATTACGATATGGAAATGGGATAATATTGATATGTAGTTGGTTTGCAACAAACAAAAACAAGTCTACAAATTTCCCCATAGACTGCCACTCCCATGTGGAGAGCATGATCATATAATTCTATTGATTATATAGGACTATAACCACCCAATGTGCACCAATATCAACATCCTATTACACACAAAAATGAGATACACTGGTTCATCTATGAATTGTTGGAAACATGTGTGGTCCATCCTAGTACCAACCCCTACTCTCTACTCATCATGGTTATAGAAGTATAAGGTGCTTCACACCTATGATTATCATCCATATGACGACAATGATGGCCATGATGACGACGACGACGATGGTCATGATGACTACAAAGATGACAATGATTTTGTCATCAACATCATCATCATAATCATAACTGATGATGATGGTGGTGGTGGTGGTGTTTATGATGATGATGATGATGGTGTTGTTTATGATGATGATGATGATGATTGACGACAACGACGATGATGAAAATTATGGTGACAATGATGTTCTTGATGATGATGATGTTGATGATGATGATGATGTTGTTGATGATGATGTTTTTCTTTCTAATGATGACGACGATGATGATAATGATAATCATATCTACGACAACAATGATGGTCGCGATGACAATGATGATGACTACGACGACAATGATGCTTATGATGACAGTGATGTTCTTGATGTTTATGTTGATGTTGATGACGATGACGATGTTGTTGTTTATGATGATTGAGATGTTAAATAGTGATGATGACGACATCGATGATGATGATGATGACGACGATAATGGTGTTGTTTATGTTGATGATGATGATGATTAATGACAACGACGACGTTAATTATGATGTTTATGATGGCGATGATGATTAATGACTTCAAAAACGTTAATCATGATGCTTATGATGATGATGATGATGATGATGATGATGATGACGACGACAATGATGACGATGATGATGTTGTAGTTTATGATGATTGTGATGATGAATAGTGATGATGCCAATTATGATGGGGATGGTGGTGGTGGTGATGATGATGATGATGATAATGATAACAATAATGAAGATGAATATGATGACGGTGATGATGATGATAATGATGGTGATGATGATGATGATAATGAAGATGATGATGATGATGATGACGATGTTGTTGTTTATGATGATTGTGTTGATGAATAGTGATGACATCGACGTTGATGATTATGTTGATGACAATGACAATGGTGTTGTTTATGATGATTGATGACGACGATGACATTATGGATGATGCTTATGATGGCAATGATGTTCTCGATGTTGATGATGATGATGACAATGATTATCATGATGATGACGATGATGATGATGATCAGGATGGTGGTAATGGTGTTGATCATCATCATCATTGACACCGATGTCATCAATGTCATCATCACTAAGATTATCATTAAATTTTTAATTTAAAATTCTTTATCAATTTTTTAAATAAAATCTTATTTTTAATTTTAAATTAATTTTTTTTCAATATATATATATATACTAAATACATAAAAAATTAACAAACAACCAAACCTTACCTTTCTACCTATATATATATATATATATATATATATATATATATATATATATATATATATATATATATATATATATAATAAATAGATAAAACAAATAAAAAAACAATTCAAAACAATAGCATACAACAAAACCCCACCTTTCTACCTCCCATGCCAAACATGTTTCATTGTAATCTTTAGCCTCTCGCACGTGCACCCTTTGATTTAGGTGAGCTGTGAGCAGAGAATTTTGGCCAGGGATTCTTTACACCCATTGATTTCGTTGAGCTGTGAGCTGTGAGAAAAGTTGGATTGTGTCCGTGCATCTTCATCCTCTCGCGCGTGCACCCATTGAGTTCGGTGAGTTGTGAGAAGAGGATTCCGGTCAGGGATTGTGTGCACCCATTGAGTTCGGTGAGTTGTGAGTTGTGAGCGAAGTTGGATTGCGGTCGTGTAGGGGAGAGGGGGGTTGAGTAGAGCAACTTTGAGAAGAGGCAATGCCTCCCAAATCTGTGAGTACCAAGCCCTAAATTTCATGGGGTCAAATTCATAGTTTGAATGGTTGATTTCATTGTTGTAGATGTTTGTTTTCCCTTAGAAATCAATATAAATGCCAAATTGATTTAGATTTGAACCCCATCTCTCTCCTTTGGCCACAAATTCTATGGGAGGGTTTATGATTTTACAAGTGTCGAAGATTTATCAAATGTAAACACAAACATAAAATGTGGAAAAATTGGGGAATGGAGATAATTTACAAATTACAACCCTACTAGGTTATTTTCTGCCATGTTCCTTCACCATGCCTTCTCTGCCAGTTTTACCAGTCTGATGGGATTTTTCTACTTCCTCTATTACTATCATATAACGTCTAAACTGCTTGAGTTCACAGTTGACACACTGCTCGTTCCTCAGATTCTTTCTTTCATTCAACTGGCCAATAGTCTCTTGAAATCAAATCACAAAGAATATGGAAAAGCAAATTAAATTACACATGATTTTTTAGAATTTACTGTGAAAAATCCAAAAAACATGAAAAAAAGGGAGGATGACTGGTGTATTTTAAAAGACTCAAAATAGGTGAATATGTGATAATTTGCTTGTGATTATGTAGTTGCAGGCCTTAATTAGAATGCATGATAGCCTGGATTTCAAATTTATTCTAATACAGAGTCGTAATTGGAAAAAGAAACCATTGAAATAGTCCAGAATATATGTGACAATTTTCTTTTGATTTGGTAGCAAAATGCTTGAAGGCCTAGGTTGTAAATTTGCTTCATAGTTATATACTCAAAATTTATTTGAATTTACAGAGAGAATTCAAGAAAACATGAAAAGTATGAACATAGATGAATGTGTTGAATGTGGAAACAACTTCCTAAGCTTCATGTATGTAGAGTTGAATGTGGATTGAGGGGTGCCATTGTGTCAAACGGGACTGGAAAGGTCAAATAAGATGTAGTTACAAGGAGCTATTGCATGGATGCATGGTCACAAGTGATGGGTCAGTTTCCAACCATTGCAAGGTTAACTCAATTTAGGAATGAAAACCTAGTTTAAACCCTCGTGAGGATTAGGGGATCTACATAACCTTAAAAGACAATATAAAATTAAAATAAGGGATTGTAAAGTCACAAGAATGCCTAAGTTTTTAATGTACTCATAGTTATGTATGGGTTGGCCCATATGCTCCGCAGTTGTTGACTACTTCATCTAAATGTTAAGGCCAATAGCACATTTTCAGGCCTCGATGTAGGTTATATTTTGTTGTTTTTTCCTTGATAAGCTTGTTGATTCCATTAGAATTCAACAAGTCTTCAATAACCATAGCTAGTTCTCATGGTTATATATATCTTAGCCCCACATTGTCATGATTTTATATAAAATTGGCATCCAATATGCTAGTTTAGATGTTGTCATTGAAACTGCTACATCACTTGTAATACCATTCCTTGTATTTCACAAATTGAATCCTTCATAAGCAAGCCCATTTTTTTCGTACTACTATCCCATTTATTCATACTATCATGAGGGTAAATCCTAAAATATTTATCTCTTATGGGCATACACTATAGGGATTGATCTCCTTATCTTCAATTCTCATCCATTTTATTTCACTAGTAAGATGGAGATTATAACAACTCCCTCAAAGTAGAGAATATATGTTATATTTCTCATACTCTAGATATCGGGTGAGCTTTATAGACTCAATCCTTAATTCTTTTCCAAATTTTGTGCCAACAATTATGGGCATTCCTTTACCAAATTGTCTAAATTATTTTCCATTTTTGTGCATTTACTAGCAAAGGGGATTAAATGTCTATTATATAAATTAATGTATGAGATTTATTTTTTTAGTGTCAAACTCATTCCCATGGCCGATATATGTGCATGAAAAGTGGGCTAGGTGGCTTATGCACACGACATTTCCAACAAGGGAAGACTCCATGATGTCTTCCATATCTCCCTATTTAAAAATAAGTTAGGTAATGAAGTGGTTACTTAAGGATAGATTATTCTCACAAATGAAGAGGGCGAGATAATAGTATAATAGTATCATGGGAGATAAATTAAAAGTACAAGATGAAATGGAAGGATCTACCATAGGAGGAAATGTCTTGGGATTTTGGAACATATATGTTGGAACACCAAATTTGTAGATGTTGTAGGGAACCTCCCACCTCCTTTGTAGCCATTAGGTAAAACAAAAGGTTGTCTTTACCCTTTATTGATTATATAATAATGTCTCTAGTACAACTAGTTGACATAGTGCTTTTTTTGAATAAAGTGGTTTGAGGTTCAAAACTGCCTCTATTTTCCCCAAAAAATCTCTCTCTATTATTCATATGACTTAATCATAAAGTGCATCTATCTCTTCTTTGCACATCCTCCATGAAACTCAATGATGAGGCCAAAAGGTGGGTACCATTACCAAATTTGTGCAATCTAATGCTTCCTCTAAATCAAGGGGCATGTTTTGCATCTTTCAAGTTATGTATATTCACATACTTTAAACTTGAGCAAAAAAGCGTATTTTCAATTATTCCAATGTTTATTTATACAATTGGTCGTTATTTTTCTAGTTTTCAACTCCAAGGGCAAATATTATTTAGGGGGGCATGTTGTGTACTTAACCATCAAATCTTTATTGGTCGTTATACTCTATGTATTTTTTTTTGTATGTATCCACATATTGTATCATTTCTAAACTCTTGTAAAAGGCCACTAGTATGTTATAGGGGGCTTATCACTTTTATTAGTAACTCAAGCTTTTAAGTAAAAGAATTTTTAGGAGCCCCTTCTGGGCTCCCTATAATAACACATAAATATATATACTTTTTAACAATAAGCAATAACCTCTCTTGTGATGGAATGACGTAGGTAGTTTAATGTTGAACAAATCCTACTAAACCCAATCTGCCTATAACCATTACTATGGTGGGCCCTGCACTAAAATCAACACATTTCAAGGTTGTTTTCTACACATGCTTAAGCTCTGACGAAAAGCAAGTGCAATAAATGTACCTAAGATATTGTAACACTTCCTTATGCACACTATGCCAATTTCTACAATTTTTTTACATTATGATGTAGTTGATGATGAACTCATTGATTTCCTTTCTCTTTGAAAATGTCTTATCATCATGATGTGTGGGATGCCATCATCATTCCATGTTCACACATATACCTCATCATGGCCACATGATCCGTGTGGACCCTTATTCATACAGTGATGATGAACTTTCAGGTTATATGGAACATTTGTACATTTGAGAGAGAGATGAATGGTTGTACCTTCCCCACCTTGGTTAATTTACTTTTGGTCCTTACACCTTGTTGTTTATTGGTCTTGTGGTACCATGTCCTTGGCGTGTGGTTAGTAGGGTCATTTCACCCATCTTGAGTTGTTTGTACCACCCTTTAATGTTTTTGGTCCTTTGGGTACTATGGTTGTTTGTCCGCTAAATGACCCTAGAACCCCACTTATGATTTATGTTATTATTTATGACTCATTTTTATTTTATTTTTTATTTTATTTTTTATTTTTTATTTTATTATTTTAATTTTAATTTTATTTTTTATTTTTTTATATTTTAGTTTTAGTTTTTATTTTTATTTTTTATTTTTGGTATTAAGTAGTTCCTTCCTATTTTAATGGAACCCTATTATTTTGTTTACTGGTCTGACTGAAGGAAGCCATGGCAGTTATGAGATTTTTATCCTAAACCTTATGGAAGTCCGATCTGCCTGCTTGAAGGCTAACTTAAGATTGATCTGTTGTTTTACCTATGGATAAACCCAATCTGCTATTTAAGGGTTTCTTTTTTATTCTGAGAAATCTGATCTTCTATTTAAATCCCTGACTTGAATTCCATTCACCTGGGGCATGCTTGTGTGAACTCAATCTTTTGTTTGGGTAGATCATAACCCTATATCTGACTCTTTGATGAAGGTCGTAAGCTTGATTGAGGGTGGTCGTGAAGCCTTAAGTTTTATCCTAGCCTACTGCATGCTCCTTTGAATTTTAATATGTTTGTTGACTGATTATTTGAGAATTTTTTATACTTAGGTTGGAATGAGTTCTCTTTGTTTTTGTTAATTTTGATCTTATCTTTTCCCATATCTCTCCTATTAAGACTTCTCTTGTCAGACAAAATTGTTGGTGATCAAATATGTGTTTTTTTGTTAAGCTTTTACTTGCACTGAGACTTTTGTTGTAATAATTCTTTGTGCTTTATTTAACTTCTATTATGAATGTAATTATCTTTGTCTAACTAATGTTGCATACAACCTTTCTCTCTCTCTCTCTGGTTTGTACTTACCCGTTAGTAGGGTCAGTGGATTCCTAGTGTTGGTTGACCTCTGAGAGGTACAGTTTTGACTGAAAGTAATATTTATGAGTATAAAACAGGAAGGTTCCACATTACAGGTAAGTACCCTAAACCTATCTTCTTTACTCATGTTAATGTTGATTAACTATTGTTAGTAATTACATGTTACTGAAGATTATTTTAACACGGTGAGCCAACTGGTAGTGTTAAAATGGAAAAGTCGAAAGAGATGAAAATTATGTTTTGTTACTGTTGTACTATTTAGTTTCAGTGCTTGTTTATTAGATGTAATTTTGTATTAAAGTATATTGTTTTTTTATTCTTCTACATAGAACCCTAACTCTACCAAAAATTAAGAAAATGTAGATAAAAGATTTGAAATCCCAATAAATATACTTATCTATAATGTTGGTAAACAAAAGTGATAATATCTCAATTAGAAAACAGAGACTTATACATCAAGTACTTTTCAAATATCATAACATCAAGTGCATGCTACACTAGAGTTGATCCCTCCTCTTGAATACAAGTTGTAAAGGCCGGCGCTATTGTTGGAAGAGTTGAAATGATATTTTAACTTGGAAATAGTTGTGTGATTACTTTTTATAAGGAAACATGGAACGAATTGGGTAGTTGGCATGTATTAAAGATAAGTAAATCCCTAGAGTGTTGGGAATTCCATGTTTCATGGTAATAGTTGCATATGTGTATGTACATGCACATCCAAATGAAAATATGTGCTTATGCATGAAACTAATGCAACAAAGGGAGATAATAACAATATGGAATCACTTACCTATCCACTGTTACCTAACCATATTAGGACTCTATATGTATTTCATATTTCCACAAGATTCTAAAGGTCATGGTTATCTCATCATATTGGGAATGTCAAATTGGTTCATATGACAATTTCAATAAAAAATAAAAGTTCAAACACATTAATAAGGTAATAATCAAAATTTTCAATCTCACTTGAGTGCTAGAGGGTGGGATGATTTAACTCCATCTTGGAGAAATCAACATAATCAACTCAAAATACTTAAGACACCATGCATTTATCATACTGTTTTGAAAATAAGCCATGCACATTCATTTTAAAAAACATATGTCAACAATATCTACATGGACCATTAAAATTTGAGTGCTTATGAAATTCTTATCTCTCTAAGGATAATATAACAATAATATACAGAAAAAATATGGGAAATATATGGTAATCCAAGGGCTCATCATACCCCCCCAATTGGAATGTTGCATACATATATACAATATAGAATTAAAATAACCCAAATCTAGTGTTGTGCTTTAATAATTCTTCATCTTCAAGTTGTTGTTGCTTGCATATATCCCTATGTTCTTAATATGGCACAAAGTGTATAATGGTGTCTTTGTCATGATATCCTAATTCATTTTCCATTGTATTCCATCTCTTCTTCTTCTCTCTCTCTAAGTCAATTATATGATTAGTATATTTACATGATGGAGTGGGGTGTAGCAAAAGTGGGAATCTAATCTTAGGCCAATCTTTTGATCGTGTTCACATATAATTGCGATTTGTATAGAGAAATTTTTAGGCCAGCTTATGAAGAGTGAGGTTTTTCTCTTTTGAGTGTAGTTAACTCCTCCCACTTATTTTGGCATAATTATAACACTCTATCTCGGAAGTTCCTCATGGTTCTTTGATATTGTAGTGTGCCTTCGTCTTGTTCCTCTTTTAGAATTGGGATCACCATTCCACTTTTTTATATCCAAATCTCAAAGCATATTCCATTAGTTTATGTCCACTTTTTTATATCCAAATCTTAAAGCATATTCCATGATGATTTCAAACTATGTCTCACATAGTTTATCAACCCATAGGCTCGAAATTTTGATGATTCCTTCTTATACGAACTCGAGGCATTCAAAAATTAATTTTGGCCATTTTTGCCAATTTTGAACATGCAAGACAATTAAAGGAAAAATCCCTTACTAATCAACAAAGGCATTTTCAAGCTTGGGGGAGGCATGGTAACTATGTATGATGATAGTGGAAAATGCATGCCTTAATGCCTTGTAATTTTCTAATATGAACTATGCATACCCAACAATGTCCTATTTGAACTTTTTTCCCATGGTGCAGGTAGAACCAAACGGGTATTTGTCAGATCTGTCTTCCTCGAGTGAGGGGATTTTAGGAAGACTAGAGGAAAGTGAGACATCCAGTAGGTATACAAGAGTTATATCAACTAGATGTCAAAAGATCAGAAGAAAATTCCATAAACGCATGGAATTTTTTCTTGCTGAAGGGGGGTCATGTTCCTATGATGATGAGGCAATAGGCGACATCGAGGTGCCCTTGAGGTACAAACGTCTAGTGAAACAATGGGTACCCAAGGATCTTCCCAAACTAAACACAGATTTTTGTGTGAACAAATGGATATATTGAATTGCACCATCGTCATTACATGGTTTGGGGTTGTTTTGCATGGATGGCATAAAGGTCAGTTATGGAAGATGTACAGAATTGATGGAGTATGTTGGACCCTGTTACAACTACAAAGATTGGATGCGACTGGTCCAATATACACGAAGTATGCACAGATATGGACTGTCATCAAACTATTTACAGCTGAAAGACAAGGATCAAAATAAAGGAGCAACGTTGTACATTGAAGGAAGGCCAAAAGCTACAAGGAATATTGCAGGGTTTATAAACAGTACACAACCAAGGTCTACAATTAAGCAACCCAACTACATATTTGAGGGGCGTGAAGGAAACCATGTTTTTGTATGTGCCATTAAATCAATAGTTGCAAGGGAATAGTTGCTTATTAATTACAATTTGAATCGAATAGATACAAACACAGTTACTATGGGAGTGGTACATCTAACAATTTGCCCAACCTTTTATTAATGAATTTAACATCTTATGGATTTTTCGTTAGTCTATTGTTATAATTTCGTCAAAATTTTCTATATTTACTTCGCAGCTAGTGATCGGGGCATCTCCCCAGTAGCTGGTCAGAGGAGTACAACATTCTAGAGGAAGCACGTATACATATTTGTAATTGTACAAATATAATATAAAAAAATTAGTTTTTTTTGTGTTTTTTCATGAGTATGTTCGTTTCGTTTAGATAATGTTATCTATATATTTGTTGCAAAGTGTTGATCAGGGAAACCACCTGGATGTTAATCAAATGACAGCAGCCTCGGGGCAACAGGTATACCTTATTGTAATTGTACAATTCAAATACATCAATATGTTTTCTTATTATGTTTTTTCCGTGAGTGTTTTGGTTTTGTTTAGATAATTTTTTCTATGTTTTTGTTGCAGGGTGTTGTTCGGGGCACCTCCCTAACAGTAGATGAGAACATACCAGCCTCGAGGTAGCATGTATACATCGATGCCATTGTACAAATTTAACATGAGCAAAAAGTTTTCTTTGTTATGTTTTTTCATTAGTATATTCGATTCGTTTAGATATTGTTATCTATATATTTGTTGCAAAGTGTTGATCGGGGAAACCACTCGGATGTTGATCAGACGACCACAGCCTCGAGGCAACATGTATACCTGATTGTAATTGTACAATTTAAATACATCAATAGGTTTTCTTATTATGTTTTTTCCGTGAGTATTTTGGTTTTGTTTAAATAATTTTTTCTATGTTTTTGTTGTAGGGTGTTGATCGGGGAACCTCCCTAGCAGTAGATCGGGGCAAGTCCCCTACCATTGATCAGATGAGTCACACAATCCTCGAGGCAACAAGTATAATTCATTGCAATTGTACAAATATAATATGGAGCATCATGTTTTTTTTGTTGTGTCTTTTTCGTGTGTATATTGGTTTAGTTATGATAATGTTTTCTACATTTTTTTGGCAGGGGGATGATCGAGGCAAGTCCTCAGTTGTGGATCAGACGACACCAGCATCGAGGCATCAGGTATACCTAATTTTAATTTTATGAATCTATCATGATCGATATGTTTTTTTAATATATTATTTTCCTCAGTCTATTGCTTTCACGTAAGTAATGTTTTATATATTTTTGTTGCAGACCACTGATTCGGTGTATGATCCAGCATCAGAGCAATCAATAGATTTTGATGTGGATGAGCTGATGCGCGATGCTGACATTGGATCTTCTCTAGACCCAATTAAGATGATAGAGAAGACCTTAAAAAAATTAATGAGCATATCCTTCGGCTGCTATTCATTCTGCCGCAGACAAATGAGATTAGAGAAAAGGTTGATGTTTTGGTAAAGAGATCTCATGCCTTGAAAGTAAGTTGCGGAATCTTGAATCAGAATATAAATTCATTTAATATTTTATAATTTTTACTTGTATATGATGGTGAACTAAAATATGGTTTGAATTTCCAGGATGTTTTGCACCCACACACTAGTGGTCAAGGCGGTGTTGGCACTAGTGATGCTCGTGGAGAGTCGTCACATGAGCAAATGAATCCACGTACATCTCACGTGCCATTGTTGTCGATTGAACAGTCGACAACACATTCCGTGACACCCCTAAGGCCAACTGTGATTTCACCCGCTAGTGACCGGAGCATGCCAGATCATGAAGAAGAAGGGGTCGATGCAGAGACTGCTAGTATTGATATTGTTGAAGCAACATTTCCTGGATAATCTCGTGTCACTAGCATAGGTACACTACAGACCACATTTTTGGTGGACGAAGAGCTCGTTCCAATAAAGATAGAGAATATCCTAGGTATTTATACATTGTTCAAGTTAGTGTTTATAATTTGATTATAATATACTGATAAAACATTGTTTTTCAACTAATGATGACATGATCGTTTTGCAGGAAATGATGTTTTTTATAAACATGTGAATGATTTTTCATTGGAGATCTTTGGGCCCACCATCTGCACAAGGTGGGATAAACAAAGTAAAAATTTAAAAGATGAGCTCACTAATCACTTGGTTGGCCTGTTCGGCAACGATACCTTTAATCGAGTCGAGGTCCTAAAGAAGGTTGGACAACATATGAAGATTGTCCGGGACCAATATAGGGTTCATCTAGAAAGGAACCCTAGGTATGAGCGCCCTCCAATGATTCCAGGAAGAGAGTGGAAATCCCTAGTGGAATATGGAAATGAGAGGGCTCTAAGAAAAGAATGAAAGCTACCACCGGGCATAGGAAGGTATGCAATACTTTCCACAATGTAATTCTAAACCTTATTATTATTAATTTTTAGATCAAATTTGAAACATCTAACATATTTCAACACTTTCATAGGCTGTCAAACACATAAAAGGCCACAAAGGAAAGACAAGAAAAAATTGGTTAGCACAAGCTTGGGCCTGGTGGTTATTCGAATTTGGCAACACGAATTGTAAGTATCGAAAAACCAATATTGCATCCAAATAATAAATTGCATATTATTTCCGTTTTATTGCACTGCAAAAGGTAAATTCATGGCGTTGTGAAATTATGCAGGTCAACTGATTCAAGGAAGTGCCCACTGAAGAATACTTGAAGCTTGGCTTCCAGCATGGCTTTGGAGCTATTGTTGAACATCAAAAAAGCTTGTCTGGGAAAACACAGTCTTCTAGTGATCCATCTTGCGCATAGGTATATAAAATCAATATAGTTTAATGAAGATTTATTACTTGTGCAATCTATTCGTTATAAATATTTTCCATAAACGATTGACTCTATTTTGAGCAGGAAAGAAACAATCCACTTAATGTCAAGGATGGAGAACAACCAATCAAAGATAATGTTTTGAATCCTGGTAATGAATTTATTCATATGCTACAATTTTAAATATTGCGTTGCAGATGGTGAATATTAATTGTACTTTTCCATGTTTCAACTGCAGAGCATGTAGAGGGTCACACTGTACAGGATGAGCCTAGACAGGAATACGAAGTATATGGTCTGGCCACAATAGGTGAAAAAACACCTTTGTAATGTTTTTTTTAAATGAAATACTTGTCATTATAATATCAGAAGATATCAATGTAACATTTTCACATTATTGCAGCAAAACCGGACCCCTTTCCGCAACATCCATGTCATGAGTACTCTACTAGGAAGACAGCACAGCAAGTTGATGAAGCCCCAAGAACTGAACAACAAGCTCCAGAAGATGAGTTTCTTGTTAATTTTGTCAAGAGAAAAAAACCTTAAAAGAAGTGACTAAAGAAACACTATGTGTACTTATTTTTGATAATATAATGTCATGCATAATTTTTTGCCTACTGAATGAATGAATGGTTTAATGAATGTTACCTTTTATTGAATGAATGGTAAATGTTTCTTTAATGATGAAATCCACATGTTTGCACATAAAAAAAAAATCAAGTACATGCATTGGGTATGGGGAATTGAGAGTGATGTGAGTGGGGGGAGGGGTCATAACAGCTTCCACCTTCATGTGGTTGGCCTTGTTCAGTCGAGAATATTAAATTATTCTTGAAACAAAGAGGAGCTCAATGAGACCACACTATTATGATCACAAGATCAGCTAGGTTTCAACCCATCAAATCCTTCACACATGCAAGTGCTCATATCAAGCACACAAGGTTTTCACCATTAAATAACCACTCGTAGGTTCACCAACCGAAATACTTGTCTTTCAAAACAACAAGAAGGAAATTTCAGCCCAATAAACCCCATAGCTATAAGAAGTCAATTCCAACCAAAGTTGGTCGCTTCGTCATCTGTATCACAGAAGTGAACATCCAAGTACATCATCACATCATGTTCCCAAGAAAGGCGTCTCTCCAAACTCCATCAATCATGACATCACATCAAGCTCCAAGTCCTTGAAACAAAGCATCTCACCATGCTCAAGGTCTTCACGTTAGTGCTCTTGTTGACAATAGGTCCATTTATCACCAATAAAACCTACCCTATACAATATATAGTCTTTCCAAAACCATATAAGTTTTCCCATACTAGATATTACATGATTATGATGGTTTAGTCTTATCCAACTATGTCTAGATGGTCAATTGTAAAATGTTTTCTACTATGTTCTTCCCCCAAGGGGTCCATTGACTTTGTGATAGTTAATTACCAATCAAATAAATGGATCTTCAATGGATCGATTTCTCATAAAATATTACAACTATTTATCATGATTGAGATAACAATTAAGTGTTATTAGTGTGGTTACAATACATTATATTGGCAAAGTATAAATGTCCTTGTCAATAATGCAATATAGGGCAATGATCAAGGTCATATGCTTTAGTAACAAAACCAACAATATGAAGAAAATAAAATGACATTAAAAGGGACCAACTCATTGAATTGAATGACCCTAAATATTGTCATATTTGATATTGTCCTAAGTATTGGCATATCTTTTCAGTTCCCAGATCATTCACTATGAAAAATCCTAGACTTAGCACCTCAAAAATATTTGTTCAACTATTGGTCACTTCTTCATGATGCCTTTGCACAAGGATTTAGTATTCTTCTTATAGGTGGGAGGTTCCTCAATTCTTTCCTTCTTCTATGTTCAATGTCAAGCGGACCCAAACCCAACTCAATGTGCAACCAACTCCTCAAACTCCTCCAAAGCCTTAAGAATGTTCAACCCTTGGGTCCATGTTGTCAACAAAATGTGCATAACTACCCAAGGCATCCCAAGTCTTTAAATAATTCCATATCGTCAACGAAAATTTCAAATATTATTAAAAAAAAACGTATGGATAGTGGAAAATGAATTAAAGTGTTAAAATAGGTTTTCTTAGCATAACTCTTCTCAAGTAATGGATCCTTTTCATGTCATTTGAACCTTTATTTATACTTCATTTTGGGTAGAAAACTATTGTAATTGTCACCCTTTATAACAATATATTAAGAATTCTTCCATTAAGGGAAGAGTTTGAGGGATTTTATAAGAGGGAAAGTTAATTTCTTTTCCATTTATTTTTAAGAGAAAGGAGGTAAATGGAGTTTCAAAAATAATAAAAGTCAACAAGGCAAGAAGGGTCCCACCATAATAATTCTATTGGATAAGTCATAAAATGAGTAATTATATTACATCTCATCTAATAGAAAACCAAGCATTTAAATTTGTTGAATGGATCAAATGGCTCTAACAATAATAGGCTTATGGAATTCTCAAGGAAATCAACACCAATTATAAGCAACACCACAATCAACACTAGATTCCACACCATTATAAGTTTAGTCACAGAGTGTAGGAAAAAGAGTGACTTACAAGTTCCCACAAGAAGATCAAGCCACTTCCTTAAAGGTCTTACATTGTCACCAAGTAGTGGATGAGAATTGCCATGAGCTTATCTTAATGACATTCCTTGATTCACGTCTTTTTTTTAATGTGAACTTGCTTTGACCATACTATCTACCTTTGTTAGACGCATTAGAGGTGGTAGAGAAATCAACTACAACTAATATAAAAAATTTATTGATTGAACTATTTAAAGTGGATCAAATCATAGACACCAAAAATAAGATCAATGCCCCATAATAGGGCATACAACTCTATTAGATTTTCAAAATAGGGAAATGTATTCACCATGCCAAGTAGTTTACTAGAAAGTAGATCCAGTAAAATATTCCACACTTGATTTATCCAATTGATACAATGGGGAACATTTCTTTGTAAAGGGGGACAATTGATCGAGGTGGCAATTCTGGACCATCTTAGAAACAATCTAGAATTTGTCAATTTTAGAGTCATGGTATTTTGCTATAGTTTTCAATCCCTTCCTTTCATATTTTCAAGCCAAAAACAATGTGAATAACAATTTAGTTGCATTTATAGGCATAGATCTAGACAAGCTATTTCCAGTGAGGTAACACCTTATGAATTCCTATGAGAAATTTATCCCTGGTAAGGTGACATTCCAATTCAGCGTTTTAGGGCCCACCTTTATTTGTCCATGTACATTTCTTTGTACATTAAAGAATTTTTGAAAAAAAGTGGAAGTCATCCTCGCATTCATTCCTATCCCTACAGCTTTCATGTAAGGCTGTGAAAGAGGCATTTTTTGAAAGGAATGGCATGCATGAATTTGTAACATTAATGTGAATTTTTACGGGTGATGAGGTGCCTAATGATTTCCCTCTATAAATAATGATTGGTTCATGTAAAGGAGGCTTGAGACCTATTTCCATTCACAAATAAGAAAAGTAATATAAAACAGAGGTAGTTGAAAGCTCAGGTAGCACATGATCATGCTACTTGAGATGAGGGTTTCACTGGTGGATATTAATTTGATTCCCTGGTGGATATTAATGTATTCAACCTCAAGCAAACTATAATCTGCTTGGAATTTTCATTTGAACTATTTCACATCTTGCAATAGTTATCACCACACGTTGCACATTAGTGGTTGCTCAGGATTGTTATAATATTTATGTGTTGAAGGTTTGAATTAGATTTATGATCAATTCTTTATTGCCTACTACAGAAGTGGCAATTGGATTCTCAAGCAAACTCCAAGGGAAACAGTGAGAAGTCTAACCCTCTACAGGATGATGGTGCTCTTGGATTTCCTAATGATCCTCCAAATTGAATGAATGCTTCTGATGAATTTAGTGGCACTCATCAAACACATCCTCCATGAAATAAAAAATTTCATTTTGGCACAATTTCAACTTCAAATGAGTGTGCGTTGGCATAAGTAAAAAATACAGATGATGATGTTCAAATGGAATATTTATGTGCTTCAACTGGGACCTTAAATTCATCCACTAAACTTGAACTGGAATATCCTCTTTGGATTATTGGGTAAGCACATAATCCTTTAAGTTTTTATTAATCTTCTCCCTTGATACAAGGTCTGTACTACACCATAGTTTTTATCACAAATCTAGGAACCCAACAATGACACAAAGCAAGCAACTACCTCTTTAAAGGTGACTGAAACCTGCCCAATAAAATAGATTATGGCACTATTACCTATGGGGAAAATGTGACAACGATGGTCCCTTTCAACTAAAAGGGATATAAGTTGTGCTTAACCTTGTATCATAGCCTACCTGTCAATGTGTTGCAACTTAGAATTGAGAATGATATGGCCAATAATAAAACAAAAACTAAGTCCTAAACCTATCCAATGATGTTTTATCCTTCAAATCCATCATAAACATTAGCCATGTCACTAATGCTAAGTCTAACTAGGTCCCAAGTTATGGCTGTACGAAGGTTATTGTGTGCAAAATTCCAATTACCAATGACACATCTCCTGTAATCCCAATATGACTTGATTATAACTCCATAATGTGACATTGGGTCATAAAACAACCTATTGTGTTGAATAAATATAGATCTCAATACAAACCATGGAATTAAACAACGTCATTTCATGGATCAACTTCCTTTGCATCTGTCTCTGCACCCTTCTATCCCACTATGGTTATGGCTTTAAGCTAAACGAATTTTGAGTCAATTGGTTCAAATGCAACTGACTTTGTTTACACAACCTTTGCTTCCAGCGGGATGCGGAGAAGTTGCATGTGGAGAAGTGGTGAAGTATAACCATGAGTCTAACCTAAAGAGGATATACCTTATGTAGGGAAGGAAGGATTTTCTTGACAAATCCAGTTTCTATGAACACCATCGTGACATTTTAGCTAAATATTTTGTTCATGTGTGATATATTTTATCTCTATGTTGTTTAAAAATGTTGTTCTATTTTTGTATGTCAATTTTAACGGAAGCACCTCTGTATTTTAATGGCTACCTAGTTATGGTTTCATTCTCCTAGGGCAATTAAAAATTTCCAATAGCTCTCTATTTTCTACCATTCCTTCATTTTTTAGATTAGAAATCAACGGCTTCCATTCAAAAGTCGTTGCACTATTATAGAGGGTTTCTAATTATGTTTTTCAAGCTTATTGACCATTTATGGAAGACATATCACTTTATCTACTTTCCAATGGCTTTACAAAAGATGATTCAAATGCTCTGAAGATTGTACGAACTTGATAAGTGCCAACTAGAGATTTGCATAGGTTATACAGGCCATATACACCATGTCTAGGCCATTTTCATTTAATTGGGAGACTGTAGAACTATATGCAGGCTTGGTTGTGCATAATATTTTGCCTAAAGGAATGTGCATTGTTTGGACACATTGCTTAAATTTTCAGAGTGATATGGAGTGGTATGTTCAACCACTAGATCGAAACTTGAACCTATTAATTGGTCCTCCTTCAATGTTTTGGTTACTAAGAATCTCCTTTGTTAGACATATTAAAGTTAAATGATGGGCATGGAGTAAATTTTTTCTATCCACCACCTTTTTCTTATGAATCCAATTCTCTTATGGGTTCTTTAACTTTCAACTTATATGTTTTACTAAGAGTAGTCATATTATATGGTTTAAGTAACTTGAACCTATTAATTGGTCCTCCTTCAATGTTTTGGTTACTAAGAATCTCCTTTGTTAGACATATTAAAGTTAAATGATGGGCATGGAGTAAATTTTCCTTATCCACCACCTTTTTCTTATGAATCCAATTCTCTTATGATTTCTTTAACTTTCAACTTATACGTTTTACTAAGAGTAGTCATATTATATGGTTTAAGTAATTCATTTTTTTAATGAATTTACATTGCATGTGTTGTTTGAGGAATTTCCAGGCATCTATTTTCAATTAATGGTTTAAGTTAAATGGGAGTGTGATTATAACCATAGGAACCTTGGGAATGTATTGTTAATTGCATAGCAATTGAGTATATAAGCTATATATATAAAACTTGAATCATAAAGACTTGCTAATGATAAAAGCAAGTAGAGGTTCATTAAACTAAGTTATGTACATTTCATAATAAGTTAGTGGCATTATTAATTTTGTTTGAAAACAAATCTACATACAACTAGAGAATAGGATTGATAGAGTCTCCATTGTGCATAGTGTTATGAACCAAATTTTGTTTGAGTTTGTTGTTGGACAAGTGATACTAACAGTACATATAGCAAAATAGTTGGCCACAGTGATTCTTGGAATCTTGTATGAAAAAGAGATCTCTATTGGATGTGTGACGGGTAAGCATGTATGTGAACAAAACAATAAGGTATACATGCAGCTTAGGTGATTCGAAAACCATTAGAAGGAGTTAATCAGTAAGCAATTGAATTGTAATTGAGTAAAATTGTATATGTAGAGCATATAGTGTTGTTGGCCCAGTTTTCACGTAGAACTACACGAAGAAACAAAGCCTTATAGTCATTTTGAATATTGATATCTTTCCATAAGTCTAATAACAAAGACCATAATGTTATCATAAAGTATAAGTATTGGAAAAGCCAATGGGCTATAAGAACCTCATTTACAGATCATATGACAAGTCTCTATCCAATAGATTTAGCAAAAAAAAGACATGATTGTGGACCTTAGTGATGATACCATTCACCTTGTGAGAGGAGTTGGATCCATTTTATTTCATATGCCTTTAGGTGATGTTCTTGAGTTGAGTGATATTTTTATGTGTTCTATTTTTTGGGAAAAACCTCCGTTCATATTCTTATATGATAGATTTACATTAGATAGTCACATTTGAAGGACAAAAATGCATCATTAATACTTGTAGCCTATCAAGTATAAGGATATATATGATTGTAGTTGTTGATTTTCCCATGTACAAAAAAAATTTTAAATAAGATTGGCATAGTCAAGTTGGACTTAAATTATTTAATATATACTAAATAAGAGTTGGTTTATCATGATATGATATTCTATTTCTCCTCATTATGTAACTTTTAGTAATAGATAAAATTTGTATTTATCGTATAGAACTATAATCTTGAATCTTACTAATTCTTGAAATGGAAACTATAAAATATTTGAGCATGTATTTGTAAAAACGTCAAGTTTCTAATTATTTTATATAGAAATTGCACATCTCATCCATGGAACTAGTGCTTTCCCAACTAGTGGTCCAAGGTGAACCCCGATTGGAACTAGTAGTTTTTTTTAATTCCCCAATTATGTCGCATATCCGACAGAACCTCCAGTAAATCCGACAACGTTGCCATACCTCTGACAAAAAATGTTGTCGGACTTTGTCATCTGTCTGTGGTTACATCTGTCGGAACTTTAACGCCTCCTTCATCAGATATCCGACTTAGGAGTATGTAAGTTTTGTAGGATATCCGACGTCTTCTTAGTCAGATATCCAACCTATTCTTGATCGGATATCCAACCCTTCCCTATGTAACTTATGTCGGATATGCGACATAAATTCCGACGTCTTCTTGGTCGGATATCTGACGTATTCTTGGTCAGATATCCGACCCTTCCCTATGTAACTTATGTCAGATATGCGACGGAAATTTGGTCAGTTATGCGAGGTTTATATTAAAATATTTGTGTCGGTTAATCAACATTTTAGTGTTGGATATCCGACGAGAGCTTATTGTTGTCGGATATCTGTCGAAGTTGAACCGACGTTTAAAAAAGGAAAGGTTGTCGGATTGGCGACGGAGTGATGTCGAAAATCAGACATATATGCCGTCGGATTTTGGGTTCAAAATTTTATGTGTAATATTATAGATTTATGCACTCTTTTGCAAATGGAACATTGTACCCATGATGTATACAAGGAGGAATACACTGAAGATAAGGACTTCAAGGATATATTTTAGTAGCAGCCCCAAGGCCACGTTTTGACGAAGAAGGTGACATAAATGTTGGCTACCATCTCCAAAATCGATTTCTCTACTAGATGGATAATCCCTATATGCTTGAAGCTGAAAAAACACAACTTATAAAAGAGGCTCATACTTCATGTTGGTGTACGTGCACTATTATTTTCTATTTCTAGGGACAAGAGTGCTCATATTGGAGTGATTTCCCTATTTATAGGGTAAAGGGTGCTCCTAATGGATTTATTTCCCTATTTTTAGGTTCAAAGACACTCTTACTGTAGTTATTCCCTTTTTTAGGGGTAAGTTCGCTCTTAATTGCAGTTCTCCCCCTTTTCTAGGGATAAGAGTGCTCCTACTTGAGTTGCTCTACCTTTTTAAGCACAAGAGTACACTTACTTGAGTTGCTTCCTATTTTGGGGTGAGTGCACCTAATTTAGCAGTTCTAGGGGAAATTAACCCTAGGTTCTAATGCATGGCCTAGCTAACTGCCTAATAAGGCCTCACTTGGCTATTTTGGACTAGTTAACTCGAGATTGTTCATGCACGTAACTGCCTCACAGGGGTGCACTTGTCTATTCTAGGTATAAAATCACCTCACTTGGTAGTTCTAGGTCTAGTTAAACCTTAGTTGCTCATGCATCACCAAGTTAACTTCCTAAGAATGGCACACTTGGCTATTCAGGGTGATTGCTCTTAAGTTTCACTAGATTTTATGCTTGTGCATGGAATTAAGCTTACCTTGGTTACATATATATGAAGGCTTGCATGACATTAATGAAGCATTCAGTGATGTATACTCTTGAGCATTCAATTCATTAATAAAGATAACATTGATTGAATCATCTCTCTTGCTCTCTTGCTTCAATTGTTAATTATATTACTTCTATGTTAGAGTCTAGATCTTCTTGTAGGTTGATCAACCAAATATCACAAGGTATCAAATCCTTGGTGAAACTAAGGGATTAGTACACAAAATTGAAAGTGGTCGCAAATTGGAGTGAATGAGGTAGAATGAATTCAGTCTCAACAAATAATCCTCACTCCATTCAACTATTATGAATGGAAGTCATAGGTGGTGAATCTCTTGCTGAGGAAAGGCATATACAGAATCACCATGGGGACTAAGGCTAAACCAAAATCTTCTATTGAAAAAACAAAGAGTTTGTATGAGTGGATCTGCATTTAAATTTAAAATGCAGATCTGCCCATACAAACATTGCCCTACATGATAATGATTTACACTCAAAGCAAATTGGTAAAATCAAATGGATGAAGCTCTTGGAATGGTATGCCTCTCTATTTCTCTCGAGCTCTTATATCACATCGAATCTGCAAAAACACCCAATGAAGTTTGGACCAAACTAGAAGGACTCTTTGGAAAGCAGGATGAGATGAGAGGATATCAACTAGAGAATGAGTTGATCAATTTGAGCCCGAGTAGCTTTGACACTATCCAAGACTTCTTCACCAAATTTAAATCACTATTGCTTCAACTCGAGTTATCTAGTGTGGACAAGAAGGATGAGTAGTTCATTCTCTAAATTCTATCCAAACTATGTCTTGAATACTTAGTTTTTGTTTCTACCTTCCATGCAACAAAATGTGCACTCAAAGTTGCTTGAAAGAAGCCTTCATTGGATGAATTTCTTGTCAATCTCACTCCTAAACAAGATAAACATGTTCAAATGTTCACTAAGGTAACAAAAGCACGTGCACTTTTTGCAAATCAAGGAAACAAAGACAACAACAAATAGAAATGGAAAAACAAAGGCAAGAAGGAGAAAGTGATATGCAGTTACTATAAGAAACCCAACCATGAAGAACATGCATGCATGAGGAAGCAGATTGATCAGTTGACCCATCTTCTTAAGCAGGAGAATATCAAGGTTCCTAACAATCTCAAGAAGAACGCATCAACTAAAAATTATGAAAAGACACGAGATTATAAAGGGAAAAGCAAGCAAATAGGCCATGCACTTGCTGTTATCTCTTCCTCATCATCTTCAAGGGTTCTTTATTCAAGAGATTTGAACCATATGGCCTCATCAAAAAAAATTCTTCTTTGGAGCCATACACCATCTCTCCCAACTTAATGGGAGATGATGCATTGGTTCATATCATCCATTCAGTTGAGGAAGGACCTGCTATAGATCTAGTTCTTGTTGATGCAGATCTCATTGATACCTCTTTGAATGCGTCAGATGGTACTTTAGATCTAGATGAAGAAGAGAAGTTGTTGACATTGATGAACACATTATTGCAAATCCAGAAACCATACCACTTTGTGCACAACAAACTCTTCATCTTGCAGGTGATGTAATTGGATATCCAACACATACATAGAGGACTAGTTCATAGTTTCAAGGTGCTCCACAAGTACTCATTTCTACAGATCCATTTATGCCCATACACAGTTACATGGCCATTATAGGAGATCCACATGATTTTACAGAAGTCGCAGAAAACATGTAATGGGATGCTTCCATGGATGAGGAGCATCAGTCTGTGATGAAGAACCAAACTTTGGAGTTGGGTCCCCTACCTCCGAATAGGAAACTTGTTGAATCGATGCAAGTGGATTTACCAAGCAAATATGGCAGCATATGGACATGAAAGCGATATGGACATGAAAGCGATCATTGTTGAATATGATTGTCTAGTGTTCTTATCATTATCCTCTCTCGTTTTGTTTTTTTTTTGTCTTTGGGGAGGGGGGGGTGTTCCCATTGGGTTTCCCCTCTTTTCTCATTTTTTAGGGGATATATTTTTTGTACTTGGATACCTAACATGGTTTCATATTGTCGGGATCCAATTATTTGTTCATCATACTCACGTAAGCTAGGCTTAAGAGGGGGTTTTGGTGGACAAGCACTTTTATTTTCTATTTCTAGGGACAAGAGAACTTGATGTAGACCCATATCCCTACAGCAAGAGTAACATCTACAAGACTATGTTATGTTGTCAGAGTTCACGATATGCAACACTTCCTCATGCGACTATCAAAACTTCAACTAGAGTTAAATAAATACGAGAATAGACGGAATTTAACACAATCAAAAGAAATAATATTAAGACATGAATCCTTGCCTTGTATTCATTAGTTTGCATAACTACTCGAGGATACCCTGTTACCAAAAGGTCCTAGTTTCCTCTGACTTTACCATGTTGGTCGAATTTCATATGGTCCTTCTTGTTTGTGTTACAGCTGAGGTATCTGTGTGTTCTTCTCTATGCAAACAACAATCCTCTCTTTTTCCCGCTTCCTTTTTCTGACAATCTGAACCAATCTAAATTGAACCCCTTTCACACCTTCCATTTTGACTTTTGAAACCCATTTCCTCTCTCGTCGATTTGGTTTCCCCATCCGTTGGAATATGGACAGTCTTGATGGTTCAACTGCTTGACCATTTTCAAAATTGTTCTCTCTTCCTTTGTGGGTGACTTCCACTGCAATCTTCAAGGGGCGAGTGGATTTGCAGCGTAGGATTTATAATGCAGAGTTGTAGCATGGAGTTGCAGCACAGTTCTAACGTGCAGGGTTGCAGCATGGAGTAACAGTGAGGTTCTCACACCATGGATCAACAACCATAGAGTTGCAACCACTTTATTTATCCTACACTTGACTTGATCATAATTGGCATCTTGTGATGGAGATGTTGCATTCGATGTTGGAATTCTATCGACATTTCAAGCCATCTCTAGTTGCTCATAATTGAAATGTTTTTGGTTGATGCGGATTTCCCAAGAAGATGCTCCTGCATCAGAACTCCTCCTAGAGTTATTTCCCTATTTATAGGTTCAAGGGTGCTCCTACAAGAGTTATTTTCCTATTTTAGGGTCAAAGGTGCTCTTACTACATTTCTTCCCCTTTTTTAGGGATAAGGGCACTCTTAATTATAATTCTTCCCCTTTTTTAGGGGTAAGAGTGCTCCTACTTGAGTTGTTCTACCTTTTTAGGGACACGGGTGCAGTTACTTAAGTTGATCCCTATTTTGAGGGATGAGTGCACCTAATTTGGTAGAGCCAGTTAACCCTAGTTGCTCATGCATGCCCTAGTTAAATACCTAATAAGGCCTCCCTTGGCTATTTTGGGCTAGATAACTCTAGAAAGTTGTTCATGCATGGCCTAGTTAATTGCCTCACGAGGGTGCACTTATCTATTCTAGACATAAAAGCACCTCACTTGGTAGTTATGGGTCTAGATAAACCCTAGTTGCTCATGCATGGCCATGTTAACTTCCCAAGAAGGGTGCACTTGGCTATTCAAGGTGATTGCTCTTAAGTTTCACTAGATTTTATGCATGTGCATGTAATTAATCCTAGCTCGGTTACCTAGATTGGTTACCTATATATGAAGGCTTGTATCCCATTGATGAAGTATTTAGTGGTGTATACCATTGGGCACTCAATTGATTAATAAAGATTACGTTGCTTGAATCCTCTCTTCTTCTCTATTGTTTCAATTGTTAATTGTATTACTTCTCTGTTAGATTCTAGATCTTGCAAGTTGATCAACCAAATCTCACATGGTGAACCCAACATGAATCATACTCACCTAAGCTAGGCTTAGGGGGGGTGTTGGTGTACATGCACTATTTGTTTCTATTTCTAGGGATAAAAGCACTCATACTAGATTTATTTCCCTATTATGGGTTCAATGGCACTTCTACTAGAGTTTTTTTCCTTATTTTTAGGGTCAACCTAGTATCAAAATAACATGCCTGAAGGGAAGGTTGCAGTGACCTAGTATCAAAATCGAGTCTCTAAGATATGGTCCTTCTGAAGTGTTGCAACATGTGGGAAACAATGTTTACAAACTCATACTATTTCCATACATGTGAATTTACTCAATAGTGAATGTGAAGAATCTTAAACTCTATGGGACACCATGCTTGATGAGAAAAATAAGGGGAAAATCTTATCTTCCATAGAAGAAGATTTAGCATTGGATGCTCATGTAGAGTTAGCAGAAGGCATGGTTTTGTAGAAAAAGAAAAGAATAACCATAAGGGGTTAGCAAGAACTATTGCAAGTTCGATTAAAAGGGTGCCTTCTAAGAAAGGCTAAATGGTTCTCCAAAGAAATGCCAAGGAACTTGTTCCTTGTCTCCTTTAGAAGTGAAATATTTTGGGGACCATAAGCCTCCCAAAATGAGGAGATATGATATGAGATGGATCATTATATATTGTCATCAATTTGAGTACTCTATAGGGTAGAGAATTAGACTTATATCCTTGTTGGGCCCATTTTAGTGGTCAATAATGATTTGGTGATTTGGGGACCTAAAATTTCCAAAGCTCATTTCAAAGATTTAATTTTCTCTTTCAAGATAAAAAATTTGTGAACCTAGTTACCGACCCCTCAACATTATTCTACTCATCAAGAGCTTTCCAACAATCCAAACGGAACCTTAATTAGAGTTTGTATGAAGGAGTTATGCCTCGAACAATTGGCCTAGGCTTTTACCACCATAGTGCCAAGTGGATGTTGCGCCAACTCCCTTCACTCACACATATGGAGCTAGTCACTGTGGATTTTCATGAATCCTTTTACTCGGACATGTGGATTTTCACAAATCCCTTTACTCACACATGGAGCTATTCACGTGTGAATTACCAATTGGATGTGTTCCGTAGAATTGCAGCTCATAAGGCTATTGAATATGGGTAATATATAACACTAGTATAGGTCCATCTCAATTCCGAATCTATCAAGCACCAAGAGGGATCAAACCCCTAGAGGTGCAAACCTTTCCTCAAGTTTTTCATTTTAAATCCAAAAAATAACATACCTGAATTAATTGAACCCAATCCAATTTCAGTTGGCTTCTCAATTCATTGCTCATGCAAGTTGTTTCAATCATTTCAATTTGCTTCTATGTTCAATGATTTCAGTCAGACTCTTAGTTTGTTCATGCAAGATATTTGATGATTTTAATTTTGTTAGATATAGTTTCTTGTATCTATTGTATTATTTTTTTCATATATATAGCTCGCATTTAGTACATTATTGTATGGAATGTATTAATGTTTCACAATTTCTTTATTAAAATTAAAGAATATGTGTGTGTACATTATTGTCCTGATGAAAGTTGAAACCAAAATTGTTTATGCTACTTTCCTTGGTAGAGCAAGATGAACTCCAAATCAAAGGTTATTTCTCCATAAGCAAATCAAAGGTTATTTCTCCATAAGCAATGGTAATAACACCATTTTGACGAGTTTTATAGAACTGTAAATGCACAAGGCATCTAAGTCATCGTTACTGCATTTGAAGGATATCCGGTCGAAAGCAAAATTTGGCTACATCGCTTTCCATATTCATTACAAGAATAATTTAACCAGCAGGTCACAGCTTACAGTATGAAATACAACCCAATAAGCAAAGGGAGAATAGATTCGGCAGACTACAATTTCCTAGTTTAGCACCTATTAATTTTGTTAGCCAGTTAGAGCTATTTAGCATAGAACTAACAAATACAAGGTGTAGTGCAAGAAATTTTCAGAAAGAGCAAATAAATCTACAAGACATGAAAATAAAATAGCTATATCTTATTTCAATTTCAACCTATCGCCAGGATAAATCAAATCAGGATTATTAATTTGAGGGTTTATTCGGACTAACTCCTTCCAACTTGACTTGCCAACTCGTTTGGATATTTGTGACAGAGTGTCACCATTCTTAACTTCAAAATCTTTGGGTTCCCTGCTAGTGATGAAACAGATGGCTGAAGTTAGAAAAATATAGTTGCAATGTAAAAATAGCTTGAAGAGCCATTATTCTCTAATGCGATGAGATAATCGATAATAAATGCAGAAATGAAATAATAAGAAAATCATTTTCATTTGTGGCCTCGATATGTTGTGTTTTGAATTTATACCTGGCATGTATTATTGTGATCGCTGTCCCAAGGACTGCAAGGCCACCAGCAAGAAATGGCATCCATAGCAATCTCCTGCTATGTTTAAAAGGTGTCAACTTTTCCACTGGTTCATCTTTTCTAGGGATTATTTTTCCCTGGAACATTACATAACAGCCAGGAGAAATTTGGAAGTAAGTACTAGATTAATGCTTCTGCTTCTAAGCGGTTAAATGAATGTAAGTTAGAATGCAGTAAAGGAAACATCATACGGCTTGGAGAACAGAAAACTTTTAGAAAAAGTTGAGCTGTTGCATTACAATTTCACTCTGATTTTCTTCATTGTCAACATAGCCAGAATCTGCCTTCAAGTGAAGAAGTTGTTGTATAGATTCATCGGCAATCAATGCATGGTCCGCATCTACAGTTTCAGATTGCCGCATATATAGGTAATCTCCTTTTAGCACACCTGACACATCAACCTCCACGCTATCTGCCTCTGGCGAATTTGCCAAGCCAAGCTTGATACTATCTGCTTTCTTTGAATTTGGTGAACCTTGACCATCAACAGTCTCTGGTTTCAGTACATTTGTGCAGTCCACATCAACACTATGTGCTTCTAACCCATTCATAGCATTGACCATACTACCTTTTTCGGGCACATTTGCACAGTTGATATCCACACTATCTGCTTTTGGCACATTTGCACTCACCATGTCAAAAATATCTGCTTCTGGCATGTAACCACTGTTGGTATCCACAAAATCTGATTTTGGCTGATTAACAAAATTAACGTCCACACTACCTGTCTTTGGTTCGTTTATGTAATAATCATCAATATCATTTACATTTGATATAAATATACGATCAATGTCAACACTATCTACTTCTAGAGTATCTCTGCAGTCAGCATCCACAATGCCTAATTTCAGTGGATTTTTAGACCCAACATCCAAACTATCTAATTCTGATACAGCTGTGGGGCAACCCACCACCACATCATTTTTTCCTGCTTCCTCAATACCATGGCAGACTGACAAAGAAGTAGAATCTGCACATTCCTCACAAGTGCGGTTACTGACATGTTTATCAGAGTTAACAATGTCTGCCACGCCTGTATCAGTAAGTTTAGGGCTGTCACTAAAATTTCCACTGGCAGGTTTGTCTTTTGAAGGTAAAACCGCGAGCACTAATGTTGACGTATCATTGGTTTGGGCAGTTAAATTTGTTACAGGCAAAGGTCCTATATTCATGTATTTGTCCACATTGTCAACATCACCGTTATGTCCTTTGTGAGTGGATGAATTAACTGGTGAAGAAGAAACAACAGACGTGTTAATCAGCTCTTCCTGAATGCTGTCAGAGAAATGTTCACTGGAGCTGGATGGGACTGGTTTCACCGCGTATTCATCACAAGCATCTGTTATGAGAGTATACATGACTCCACATTCTTCATTAAAACACTTCTCATTAATATTTTTTGGAGTCAAAGGAACATTGAGTTCAGCAAGCGAATTCCTCGTAGGCGAAGCACCTGTTGTAGAACTTTGGGAAGACCAACCTTCACTTTTATAATTTGGGCTTCTTGGAGATGTTGAATAAATGCTTGTAGTTAAATCAGCATTTCCTTCTAAAAGAGAACCTGGGCTCCCAGAATCTGGTGATTTTAGCTTACTTTCCGCTTCATCAGGGTCCTCCGGTGATAGTTCAAATGGGCCTGTGAAGAATGGTTCATTGTTCTTTTACAACAATTTACAATAGTCAGAAATAGAGATTATGGCAAGAACTTGAAGAGAAAATATAAGCAATAAATAAACTTGGCTAGGCAATTAAGCTAAATAAACTTCATAGCCTTCCAGGCAAGTGGATTCCCGACTATCATCACTATAATTGGAAGTTTCTGTAATCTCACATTTCCCAATGATCTCTTTGAGCCTGGACCGGGGCTGTATTCACTTTTGCCGGACACAGTATACCTCGTCTCCTCTAAGTATTTTCGAATACTATCCACCATCTCTGTAGGCATGAATAAGCCATGAGCGACGACATCAAAATCGGGCACCTACCACAAGCAATAATTTTAAGTTCAGCAATCTGTTCAAATAATCTAACCTGATAACAGGAATAATTAAAGCATTCCTAAACAAACAAGAGTAAGCACAATCTGTTAATTTTGAGAACTCTTACATCTAAATGCCTTGAGCGTGCTTTCTTTGAAAGTACCCGAATGCATAGACAAACCCTTCGAATGTCCCTCTTCTCAACAACATCAGGTGGAGAGAACAGATCTATACCTGTTAATCCCAACTTCTGACAGACCTGCAGTAAAACAGTTCATTGAACTTGTTTAATGAACACAATGAAAACCGATACCCTAAAAAGAAGACAAGAAGAGGGTTTCTAGATATATGTTTCTGAAATAACACAAAGTAATTAACATCTTAGGATTTTACAAAATCTTTATCACTTGTTTTTTACTTTCAGTAAATATATTAGCCCTTTTTCGGACAGCTTAAAACTAGTATCCCTTTCTTTTATTACACCTAAAGTAGCAAGGTACTTTATAGCAGTATTGGGGAAATGTTGTCACATAAGTAACAAAAAAAATATTAATTAAGATATTAATAACATATATTCTTAAATGTACTTCTTACTAGCCTCCCTAGGACTACAGGATACAACCATAGAATTACCAGTGTTGGAGAGTAGCCACAAGAAGAAATATGCTGGCAACCAGTTTTACATTATTTGTAAATGAACATGCCTTTTGATTTCTTTTTCGAAGAAACCTTACCTCGTTTACACATTTATCACAAACACTAAATGTGTTGTGCTTATTTATCATAAATATTGTGATGTATGCTTTTAAGAATAGCAGACATAAATTACGTTTATCGTATACATCAGTTCCTGCTTTTATATTTGTCCAGTTTAAGAAAGAGTAACAATGAATATGTAATTAATGTAAAGAAACAAAAAGTTAAAACCTTACCTTCAGGAAGGCATCAACATTTGAATAAGGTAGATATTTGCCACCATGCTTTGCAAAAGCTGTTGCTTCCGGGAATGTATCTGGAGAATCAATTTTTGCACCAAATCTCCTTCGCATCAATTCACTAACTATTTTAGATACTTTGAACCTGGAAAGAAAGATAAATACAAGTGAGTAATAATTTATAATTTTATTGGAAACATATATCTGGAGAATCAATTTTTGCACCAAATCTCCTTCGCATCAATTCACTAACTATTTTAGCTACTTTGAACCTTGAAAAAAAGATAAATACGAGTGAGTAATGATTTATTGGAAACATAAATACGAGCTGAATCTCAGCATACAATCAAAGAGCTTATTGATGAGATCACCGGTCTGAAGCTGGGGCAGTCTAAAAGGAATAAATATTTAAGAAGAGCAAAAACAGATGTTGCTAAGAACCAACACACTAGTTCGTGAAGGTAAACAAAATGATACCAGAACATTTTAGGAAAAGATGGCATTAATATATATAGTTTGCAATATTCCCTTTTCCTTCACTGGTCTAGCATGTTTTTGCTTTTGTTGGACAGTATGTAGTTTGGCACTCTTAAAAACTTGCCAAATCCAGATTAATGGAATATCATCGTAAATAAATTCTGGAAACAATATAGATGAGTAGTAGCAGCAGTTATGGATTAGTTAACAGATACATCTCAAGTTGCCGAGAGATTTGCAAATATTTCTCTAAAAAATCTACCAGGCTTCATAGATGGCAGCCTGCTCTCCTCCATGTTATAGGTTCCTCCTTATATTGTTGCATGCTTCTTCGAAAGCGAAGGAGGGCTTGAGATGTATCTGTTAAATATAATCAACACTTCTTGGAAGGAAGACAGGAACTGAATACCTTGATGGGATGACAATAATGACATAATATTTGAAAAGTATCCTGTTAGAAAACATGGAGTGTAACTTTTTAGATCGTAACATGCAAAGGATGGAAGTTTTAGTTTTATACTGCAAATTACCAGCTTTCCAATGGCAGTAGGATCGTTTAGAACATTTGAGGGAAAGAGGGAGGTTGGAAAGGTGGATCAAAGACAGAAGCTCATAAAAGCATGTATTTTCCAAAAAAGCAAGTAAGCTCTCAGTCTTTTAATCCAATGATTATCCGGCTTCAAGTGTTGTTTTATACCTATACATGCATGCATACATGTCAGACGTCAACAAATTTTAACCATCTTTTATATAACTGTTAAGTTTGGTATCTTCATTTCGTTAAGTTAAGAACACAAAAGTAGGATTTCTGATTGTAACTTACAGAATTTCTCCATCCGCAAGTAAATCTACAACACTGTCCTCGTCATCAAATCTTTTTCCTAAAACTTGTTCTATCCATATTTTTGCTTGTGTCTGCAGAAAAATGATCATGGAAATACAAATAAGAAAGTCTTACCAACATAAAAGAAAAGCATGCTTAGCTTCGTAGGCATATAAAAATTTGCAAAAAGAAAAAGACAATAAAGTTGAAATGAACAAAGTTCAGTTAGTAAGGAAAATCCAACATAAGAAAGACAAATAATTAAAATCCAAAGAGGACAGATAATATTTATTTATTTAAAATGAATAAGATAGGATAGAATTGAACGAATGATACAATACCATGTGAAAGTATACTTGTATGCATTGACGGGTTACAATGGTGAGTGGTCATGTTCCTTAGTTAAGTTATCTTTTTTTAGTTTTATTATGATTATTTATTATTATTATTCATATTTAATTATATATTTTATGTTTATTATATTGTTCATCTCTTTAAAAATGCTTTGTCCTAAAAGCATTTATTGAAAATACTACATAGTCATTATGGTTTGTCATAATTCTTTATTATTGAAGTTGAAGATGATATGATCTTTGAAGAGTTGAGCAAAAATTTCAAATTGTGAAAGGGTCTGACTACCCTAATTTGATTCTTAGTGGAACTGTGTGTTTAGTGGGTTCATATGATGATTTTGTTGATTTTGTTGTATTGTAATTCCCAAGATGACTTCTATTTTGAGACCGAATTGTGTTAGAATTAATATTCTTTGATATGTACTTCGAATATTGATCTTGTTCTAAGCAGCATTGAAACAAAGATCAGTTAAAGTATCGACTCTTGTGATTAGGATGTTGATATGATCCTTGTAACATGATTTTCCCTTTTTATAATTGTAGTGTTTTCTTAATTCACTTTTTGTAGTATGTTTTCTTTACACACTTGTGTTGTTTGTTGATCACTAAATATTTATTGGTAAAGATACTTGGATTTTCCATCGTGTGTACTTCGACAATGTCTAAAAATATCCCTATTCTAATGTCCCATTTTCTATACTAATTATTTTTTAAATGAAATAGTTATCACAACTTGCAGAATAATAATATTTGTTCTCATCATGTGCATTCATCATGTGCATTGACCAAACTATTACTCATCATCATCATTATTGCTCATTTCATAACCTATGAACAATAATCTCTACTGCTCATAGATGATTATACTTAGATTAATACAGGAATCTCTACTGCTCATAGATGATTAATATTATACTTAAATTAGTACTTCTGCCTGGAAAGTATGTTACCGTGCTCTCTGTATTGTTTACTAAATATTGTAAATGTCGCATTTAGAGAAGACTTTGCTTATCATGTGTACTAGCCAACCTTAAGTCATATTTGTAAGTTGTAATAGAGTCTTATTTGATTTCTTCAATGAATGCTCATCAATAGTAGATCTTTGTCATTTGCTCCTTCTATTGTCGTGGCGTAATTGGGTTTATTTGTCTTCTGTGCCTTGCTTGTTTAATGTATTGCTATACTCTATTGGAAGAGAGGTCATTAAACTCTGCATACACATATGTTGTCTTCATTATATGAAAGCCATGCAATGGAAATGTATTTTTATATTGCTCCTATTATATAGAAGCTTAAGCTTACCCACCTGTTTGTTTAATGTTAATTCGAAGGGTTTAATAGTTGATTATGGAAGAATATATATATATATATATATATATGCTTTTGAATTTGGCTAACATGATAGTGGCAAGGTCTCCGCACATAGAATACATGTTTTAATGTATACATGGCGGTCCTGTTCAACGCTATATTGTATTATGTATACATGACTTTCAAACGTTTGTTATGACACTATCCTAGCATAAGGTTTCGGCCATGTAATACACTGTCCACGTAAACATGTTGACCAAAGAAATATCCGCGAATGATTTATTGGTAACGTGGCTCTTTCGATTTACGAGGTTTCTTTAATACAGTGGTTGGGATAGGTAGTCCTTGGAGTCGAAGTTCATTGGAACGCCACCGCGTTATGGGTTGGCATTTAACTTTAGTGACACCTGCTTGTTACACCGATTGCTTGCTTGTCATATAGTGTCGATTGCTTGCTTGTCATATAGTGTTGTTATGTTAATATAGGAGTAGTTTATTTATTTTAGGTTTTGGATTTTACTGTGAGTTTTGGTCGGAATCTGATAAAAAAAAATCGATAAAATCCAAATCTGGAAGTGTTTAAATTGTGTTTTTGAATCCATAAATAGATTTAGATTTAGCATCCTGGGATACCCCATGGCACCCGAATTATGCAATTTCCATAGCTAATATATGTGATTCTAAGATTTTCTAAAGATTTCCAACCGAAATTCAAACCAAATAAGACTGAAAATATACTCTAAAAAAGTTGAAAACTTAGAATATTTAGACTACTCCTATTAATATATGTTTAATCTTAGTCTGCAATTTTTATCTTTATATAAGAGTAGACACATATAAAGATAGAGACCCTGGTTTATAACATTATGTTTGTTCGTTGAGAAATTTTCCAGAATTATTGTGTTCTCTGTCACATTTCAATATATATATATATCCTATGGTCTTGCTTTATTTCTATACAGAGAAGGCAGGTTTAACTATGATATAGCCTATTTTCTCTTACCTGTGTGTGCATTTCCTTCAATTTGTTTATATAGACTTATAAGTAAGGGTTTGAGGCCAATAACCTGTGTAATATGAACAATATTCGTTCGCAGTTTACTCCTATTTCCATTTTTAGTAAAATTGTATGGCCTATTCTTATCATGACTATTATTACTTTGGTTAAAAGGAACACTGTGTAATATGAACAATATTCGTTCTCAGTTTACTCCTATTTCCCTTTTAGTAAAATTGTATGGCCTATTCTTATCATGACTAGTATTACTTTGGTTAAAAGGAAACAAAAATCAAATCCATACGAGATTGGTAAATTAATTTGACCCCTATTCTTATCATGACTAGTATTACTTTGGTTAAAAGGAAACAAAAATCAAATCCATACGAGATTGGTAAATTAATTTGACCCCTCTGTTCCTTAATTTGAAAAGCCTCTCGAGTTTATTTAATAAAAATCCTGGTATTTACCACTAAGTATCGATTTATTGGTCGTTTGCTATTTAGCAAGAATGCCATGCATCGTTTACTCTTTCCTTGACTATATATACCCATACGATGCTATTGTCTCTTTGTTATGGGAGAATAATCCTTGTAGTGTAAGATTCTTTCCGTAATTTAATTCAAAAAATAAAATCCAAGACTTCTCATATCTTATTATTTTAATTATTGAGTGGATGGGGTCGTCCCCTCCTCCATGGTGTTCGGTAAGCATTGATTGCCTTGGCACGTGGATTGATGACCATTTGTTAGTTGGGTTAACTCCTTCAGCTAACCATTTGCACACTTTTGGAGGGTTGTTATGCCTTGGAGACCACACCTTGGTGGTTGTTATGGAGGTGTCCTTGCCTTGGTTTCTATCTTTGACACATGGTCAAACCTTTATGAGCTCCCATTCCTTTGTTTAGTGGGTCAATCGTCATTTGAGCCTTTATTGCACATTTCTCATGATGTACTCATGGGGCATTTCACCTTGGAGGACCGGCAAGTGCCACTTGGAGGTGGTTGGTGCAATCTACTAAGGATTTGTTAGTGGAGCGACTTTTCATTGAGAGGTTTAAGGAGGATGTTGGAACCCCTGACATTGTCTTTCACCTACTTTGAGGATGCGTCCACCTTTTGGAGCTCATCTTGCTTGGAGATTTGTACATGTGGCATGGCCACCATTATTTTATCTATTGTTTGACTTGTCCACTCAAGTTAGTTAGTGAATAATGTTTGTTTGCATTCAAAGGTTAGATCTACGGTTTTAGCATGGATATTATGATTTTATTGAGGAGGTTTGAGCCTAGAACTCTATATAATAGAGGTACCTCCCACTTGCACTGGTTGTTGAAAGTGCTCATAATTTTAGGAGACTTATAAGTGAAAAATCTTTTGAAGCTTTAATGGAAATCAATGGTGCTTTCTTGCTAATGTAAAGCGAATTTGTTTGGAGTCTATTGCTGGATTTTGGATGCTGATTTTACATTTGTCAAAGCTTGTTGATGTGGCCACGGGGAAGAAAATATTAACCACAATGGAAGTAAACTAGGTGCCATAATTCTTCTCCCTAGTTTCTTTGTCATTTTGTTAATGGAAGTGATCTGATTTGCATCTAATATTCGAATGAATTGTTGCCTTATTTTGTTTCCTTAATAAAATTCAACCTTGAACCAAGCTTAAAGTTGCATCTCTTAAAGGCCCTTTCCTTTATAAATTTTTGTTTTAATTTCCAGCCACTTAGGGCTTGCTGTAGCATGCATTTTGCAGCTCAGTTTCCTCTAAAATTTCCCCAGTGACTCCATTTGCCCAATCTGGAATTCAGGCATGTGTCCCCCCCTTTCAACCACCTGAAAATAATAAAAATAACTCATTTTACTTGCTGTTTTGTAAATCTGAAGATTAACTGTTGTAAATTTGTAATATTATTGAAACCGGATCTACCCTAAGTCCTATAGAGCCCTCATTTATCACCTTTCATTTGGACTTAGATTTCTCTAGGGATTCCTCCCTTGTGTTGGAGGAGAGACAGACGAGAGGGAAAGAACCAATGCTGTCAGACTCTGACTCGGCAAAGACTCGGCTGGCTTGGGACTCGGCCAACTCAGCTACTCGGATAAGACTCGGCAAATAGAAATAAAACTCAAAATATAGTAAATTTTGTGCACAAAAAGTATACTACTAACATTTATAATCCATATAAGTTATAAAACCACATTCTATGTAGAAATTCATTGTATCATCTCATAAAAATGATAATACAACATTTGACACTCCATATTTATATGCACAATAGTGAACCGAAAGATGATTCCTTGAACAAATTCACAAATAGTACTAAGTTCAACTACATAACCCAAAACATAAGTAGAAAATCAAAATAGACAATGTCTTCAAGTCCAATCTCAAGTCTCATGCATGACTACGAGAAGTAGAACACCTAGAATAGGGCCTAGAGGAGCTAGTGCCAACATCGCTAGACCGAAGCAACAATTGTGATGCATTTCAGAAAATGAAAACACTAGAGGGATCCCCAACCTCCTCATCAAGCCAACTCAAATCATCAGCAAGAGATTCATACAGAAAGTATAAAGTACATGTGCATATAACTAAAATCGCATCAAGTGCAATCCATATCTAACCCAAAATACATAAACAAAGAGGCTCTAAATCGCCTCTAGAATCCAAAAAACTTCAAAACTTTATGCTAAAACAAATAACTACAGATCACCAAAATTATTGCCTATATTGGGATCCTATTCATCTATAGCACCCTGTGCCCCCTGTTGCCCACCGATGTGCACACCAGCTGCAGAAATCTTTCAAAAGTTGTTTCCCAAATGGGAAAGGTGTGGCCTTGGGGGCAAGCAAAGAGTCAGGTGCTGTCACCTAATCCTGACTCCTCCGTTTAGGCAAACTCCTAATGAAGCCAAGGGGGGTAGACCCTACAAAGAGTTTCTAAGGCTCTTGATTTTAAAGTGTTTTTTGGTGTAAGATGAGGATGGGTGCTTTTTAGGAGTTTTTGTGATTTACAATAATAGTTTATATATTCCAAGCATGTACTTGCAAAAGAATTAAGATACACATCCAATGATGATGACAAATTAACAAGGCATCCACAGCATAATATGATTTAAACAGATAAAGCAAATACTCCAGATAGATAATAAGCAAAATAAATATTGAGTTGAAGGACCAGTGCCTTATGGAGTCAATGAAGTGCTTGGGATGCTTGATACATGTCTTGGGTGTGCTTGAGAACTGTTTTGCGAGTGCTCTTGGTAAATTTTATTGTAAGTTTTAAGATGAGTTTGATTATTAAAAGGGAAGGGGATCTCCAAGAGATACCTTTCGATACAGGAGATATGTCCGGAAAATGGTCTAAGTGGTTCCGTACAAGGACATGTTGGTTGGCCGGAGTCTCTAGAGCATGTTCAACACTACACCAACCAGGGATGTAGTCTAACGGTGCCCTTAAGTTCTTGGTCCAAGAGTTCCAGTGTCCCCAGGCAGAGTTTGCCCAGTTTCGACTATTTTGACGATCAACGCCGGATTTCTGTTGGTTTATGGGAGGGTGTTTTATTAAGGTTTAAATGGAATTAGATGTGGAGAATTAATAAGTTTACAACTGCTTCTGGGTATCCCACAAGTGGGCAGAGCATACACAGTGTAGTAAGTGTAAATTCCAATTTTATTATAGATTATGAAACAAGAACCATTGTAAGCTCTCCGACAGAAAGTGCTCTTGATCTGCCTTATGGCGAGATTCAAGAGACTTATGAAAATAACAAATGCTTGAAATAAAATCTACACTATCCAAGAGTCTCTTTCAGGTCTAAGACCGTACTCAGGAAAGCAAGGGGGTTAGCAAAAACAAAAATGCAAGTAAACTCTCCGACATAGAGCACTCTTGATCCACCTTTCGGTGAGATTCAAGAGATTTTATGTTCTTTTTACTTAACAAATTTTATGAAATAGAAATATTTGAACAAAAAGTAAACTAAACTATCAGCTTCTAAGATCTAGCAATTTATCAAAATTGAAGCTAACTTAGCAAAAGAAATCTAAGCTACTTGCGAGAAATAAAACTAAGCTAATGCAAAAAGGGACAAGAGACGATACAAGCTTCCCCCAAATGGGGGAAGTGGGGTGTGGGAGCCTTTATCCCACTTGCTCTTTATTAAATTTTACAATGCTTGGTTTGTTGTCTTCACTTGAAAGCACAAGAATAGATGGGGGAATGAAGAAGAGGGAAGTGCTTTCAAGGAGTTTTTTGTCTTGTTTGTTTGTTTGCTCTTGTGCTTTCAGCCTTTGGGCTTTTTTTTTTGGCTTCTTGTATCCTGAAAGTAAGAGCTTAAGACATAAACTTGTTAAGTGATTAGTAAAAGATGAAAGAAGCTAAGATCTAGGAAAAAATAAGTCAAACTAATTAGATGCAAACTTTTAGGACAGCCACTTAAATCTTTGGTATGACAGTCAACATGCAATGAATTTAAATAACAAAACAGTCCCCTTTATGGCAGCCAAGGATATTTTCCAATTGCACGCAAAACGAGGCAGCCAAAACACAAAATTTGGGACTGTTTTGGGCACAAAAATTGAGGCAGCCAAGTACAAAAAGTTTATGCAGTCCGAAAATTGAAAAGTGAGCAGCCAACAACTTGCAAAAATTTTATTAATTAAATTGGTAAAACAGTCCTCTTTATGGAAGCCAAGGAAGCTCTTTAATAACATGGAAAACGAGGCAGCCAACACTAGAAAAATAGGACTGTTTTAGGCACGAAAAATGAGGCAGCCAAGTATGAAAAGTTTGATTATTGATTTGCACTCAAAACAAGGCAGCCAAGTGTACCAAAAAATTAAGAAGATTAATGCTAATTTGGAAGTAAACAAAAATAAAACTTAGATCAAGGGAAAAGATGATTGTTTCAATGAGACAGCCAAGATCTAAAGGAGTAGTTTGACAAGCATATGATCTTGAAAATCTTAACTACTTTTGAGATGAAACAAATGCACTTTTGAATGATATGAAACTTTTCAAAAATGAAAACCTAGTGCATCCTAGAAACTAGATCTTGAAGTATGAGCCTTTAGAAACAAAGATCTAGTATGCAAGCATGAATGAATTAGACTTAGAAAAAATTAACTTTGTGAATGAGATGCCTATTACTTCATGCAAGAGAGACCTTCAAATGGATTTGAACTTTGACAATGAATCTCCCTACTTGTAACCAACTAGTAACGAAAAGTTTGAATTTGAAGATTTTATATGGTGAAGAGTGAGAAGATAACCTCAAGTCCAAGCTTGAACAAACGAATTCTTGGGGATTTCCTGTGTGACAAAACTCATTAGCATAAAAAATTGATAAAGGAGAAGGGGATGCAACCGAACTCCCAACCTCACTTTGCCTTATGATGCTCTGCCAAGATAAACAAACTTCAAGCAAACGATTAGATCTTAGTATGTTTAGCTAAGCAAAACTAAGAGTGCACAAGTATAACCAACTACAAAATGCAACTCTTATATCTTGAATAACCTTGCACAAATAGACAAATTGAAACTACAAATATCTATTCTTTGGATTAGAATTTTAACCTTCTTAAGCTAAGATCATAAACAAATGCATAAAAACTTGAAGAACTAGGTAGATTTCACCTCGATTTCAAACACAAACCATGAGAGATTTGCACACTATTTGACCTCCAAAGCCTTCACTTTATTCCAACTTGCATGCCAAATAGCATCAAGCATTCAACATGAAAAATACCAGAGGTTCCTTGCACAAAACTTCCACCCTAATGGTGTAGCAAGGACCACTACTTATACAATTTACAGAAAAGAAGAGAGCTCCAATGACCTAAGTCGAATTGCATGAGAGAGGGAGCCACCAAGGCGCATTACACCTAACAACTGGAGCTCCAAGCCCTGATCTGAGTCTTAACTGAGCTCTGGTTGGTGTGAGAAGGGTGAGGTGGCCTCCACCTAGGCAAGGTGCCCACCCTTCCTCATTGTAATCATCACCATCCAATAAAATGATGCCAACAGAGCAAGACGCCCAAGCTAGAGAAGGAGGGCGCATTTCCCAAGGATGAAGAGCTTGCAGTGCTCCGATATTGACCTGAAGTCAATTGGTGGTGATTGGAATATTCTCAAATGCCCTGTGCCATGTCATTTAGCTCTTTACTTTATTCAATTTGGCTTTTTCTAGAAAGATTTGGACTATCTCCATTTTATTATTTTCTAATTATTTTTAATTAAATATTCCTCATTTATTAATTTTGAGGAAATATTCAATTAAGTGCAAAATAATCACCAGAAACTTAGGATAAGTGGGTTTACGGGTTAAATGGATACTCTGGCTTAGAAAATGAGCCTCCATTTGTCAAAATCCACCCCCAAACCACTTAATTATTACAAATTGAAAATTTTCAATTAAACCATAGGAAAAATGGCTTAATTAATTGAAAAAATTAATAATTAAAAATTAAAAATTAAAAAAGTTTTGCACGTCCGCTAAAACAAAATTCGGACAATGTTTTAGCACACCTAGGGACATAGGAAATGACCACGAAACACACCAATAGTGTCTAGTATGTTTATATTTTACAGTTGGACTCTAATAACCCCCCAAGGCCTAACCGCCAAATTCGGGCATTCCAGCTTTGGAGGTGTAGGAGAAAAACTCATCGATTATTACTTGGCTAAAGGCAAAGCATAATCGACAAGGGAAAAAACTCCTTGAAATACCTTATTTGGTTGTCATTTCCTAGGGGGACCGAATCACTCAGACCACCATACTAGCACACTTTATTACAAACCCCGTGGGGCATGGTCATTTCAAAACAAAAAATTAAAAGATGGCCAAAATAGGCCAAGTATGGATCATTTGAACCTCTGAACTCTGGAAATGAACATGGAACATGTTCAATAACTGGCGGCTCAATAGAAGTTCAACTATTGTACAAAATAGTTGGTAACGTAACACCCCCCACCTCTAGGATCTAGCCCTTGTCTCTATCTCAAATCTCAAAGTTGATCATCCAAGGACATTAGTTGACACCATACAATTTTGATGAAACCTCTTAATCCAAGCATTGAAAAAAGGTAGAAAAAGCTTTGCATGCCTAATAAATAATTTTGCTTGAGTGAAGGGTACATTTTTACTAAGGTCATGACAAAGGAGTTAAACAATCAACACCACCAACATCGAGGTACATAGAGGGGTTGATGCGCTTGATTAAAAGCCAATCCCCTACCGTCATACATGATAGAATCTAGTGGAAACGTTGCAATCCTAAAACCCTGAACACTGTTAAGTCTGTTGAATTCTGAATGAGATCTCAAATTCTACTTTTTGCATATGAAGACCGATGAGGTTGGAACCACTCTCAAACATCCTGAAACAATTAATGGTAATGTTAAAAATTTAAGTGAAATGATAGAAAATGAAAGATAAGGAGAATGTCACTTTTATTTTAAGAATTTAATATTACCATCTTTGGCGAGTTTGGCGAGTCTCTGGCAAGTTTGGCGAGTTTGGTGAGTCTTTGGCAAGTTTGGCGAGTCTCTAGCAAGTTTGCCAAGTATGGCAAGTTTCAACCGAGTCCAGCGACTGGCGAGTCTGCCAGGCAAGTCTCTGTCGAGTACTCGTTTCGTAGCAGACTCAAGGAGTCTTTGGCGAGTCTGATAACACCAGAAATAAATACTAAGGTGGCAGTGGGTAGTCTTTCTAAGTTGCCCTTAGGGTTTCACATTTATGGTTGGGACTTTTGCATCTTAAGCGAGAACCTGAGAAGTAACAGACCCTTCATGGCATTACATTGAAAAATGAAACATAGCTCACCTTAAGCAAGTTATTTGGCTATTTTGTGTGTTAAGGTGAATTGATTTACCCCTGGTTCCAACCCTCTGACTGTGATCCATCGTTGTTCATGTACAATGCATCAAGATTCATAAAAATTCATCCAATGTCTTTAGCCATTGTACCCCCATGACCACATCAATCCTTGCTAAGCCTACAACCATTATTGAAAAAATTGGCATCGGCAAAAAATCAGCGAGGGTCTAGAATACAACTTCTCGACAACATCAACAAAACGAATAGCAAAAATCAACAAGACAAGCATGAAAAAATACAAAATAAACTTAATTTTTTCAATTTGTTAAACATAAAAAACAACAACAACATCAAATAAACACATTGGCACTTAGATATGAAAAACCATCAATATATGATGTGGTGGATACCAAATCAAAATCGATACATCAAAGTCGTTACTAAATCCTGAACCGTAATAGTTTTCCAATTAAGGACTGAAAAGTGGGCAACCAATACCAAATGACATTAAATATATAAATGTGTCTCATCATCATGAGTCAAGACTCAAAACCATGGTGTACCAAGTGGCATTTGTATAGAATGGTTGAGAGGAGAGGAATCCAAATAGTGTACAATCAATAGTCCATTAATTGGAAAAGTTTGTCCTCTTAGCTATATTCAAAAGCCCTTTGTGGTTTTCAAGCAGCAAGCCTTACATTAGAAGTATCTAAGCCATGCCGTGAATACAAACACAAATAGTTGCAATCTAAACCCTAAATCCACGAGGATGAATGTATATGTATATGCTAATGTTTTTGTGTCTTCCTATTGAATATAGCTTTGTAAAAGGTGAAGGTGGTGGTCAGTTGAAGTGTGCAAGACAATAATTGAAGTTATGCCTCTAAGGTTTTCTTTGACTTAAATGGTTTTCTAGAATATATTCATGTTTCAATATTTACTAATTCAATACCTCCAATCAAAATTTAAATCCTCATACATACAAAAGACATGTCACTTTTTGCTAGTCATCTTGCTTCAACATAAAAATGTTATTTTATAAGCCCTTGTTGTTAGCCTGCCTTCACTATATGATTTCTGACTCCCATTTCCTTATGAATGAATGTTGAGAAACTACATACCTAATTTGTTCAAGACTTTATAATATTTTAGTGATTAACAAGATAGTTCATAAATGTTATTTTACTTGGTCATTCAACTAACTCCACCTTATAGACTATCACACTGGCATGTTATTGCACCAATTCTTTGGAATAAAGGGAAGTTAAATAATATACAAGTTTGAGAATAAATTATTGACATTTGAAGGACTTCATGACTAGAAATACACATGTTGACTAACATTAGGAAGAATAGTTGTTGAAGAAAATTAAATGATATATGTTAACAACGTAAAGGTATACAAAAAAATTGTATACCCTTCTACAATGTGGCCTTTTCTTCAAAACTTTAACATGCAGGGTGGTTGCAATAAGGTAATTGCTTCTCTATTTGTACATATTTATTTTTTGTATAATATATGTAGTATTTTCTCAAAGAAATGCACAAACAACTAGTAATTGTAGAAAAATCAACATATACATATCAAAAGAGAGGATTAAGGGATTCACCAACATTGTGTAGGTATTTTGCAGTTTCTTACATATTTAATTTGATTTTAAGCTCCTCGATAATCACATACAACATTACAATTATCCTTGGGTGCAAGGTAGGATGGCTAGTACCTCCCTAAACTCTTCTCATTAACCCAAAAATGACCCTTTCCCATACTTCCAAATCCAATGCTACAGGATTTTCACCTTTTGGGGCATCAAAAACTGTCTACAAATTGACAAAGAAACAAATCCGTGACTTAGAAATGATACTGAATCGTAAAATCAATATAAACATGCAGGCTAAGTCTTGGAATGCAATAAGTACATTGTTAAAATTATTTCCGCAATGACCTTGATCCCTGCTCCAAATAAAAAAAAACTTTGATGGCAATGAGAAAAATGGTTTGGCCCTCCTAATATTGGTTGTTGATGATGGTAAGCATCTTCCATCTCGTTCCCCAACAACTGCAAAAGCAAATGAATTTAAAATAATAAAAAACCTAGCACTTTAAGAGGGTCAAAATTGGCTTGGCAATCTTTTCTCGTTTTTGCCGATTTTTTCAAAAAATCACAATGTGTCAATTTTTTTCCAAATCTCGCTATTTTTAAGCCAATTTTTCATTTGAGATTTGACATCACTAAGAATCACGATGTCATTGATTTTTAGACAATTTTTTCATCTATGCCTACTATTACATCTTGAACTAGCATGTATGAATAAAGCTACAAAGAATAAGGCTAACCCAGTTGCAACCTAGAGGTGCTACCCACTAACACCTCAATAACTAGATCCGTACACTTTAGGTTGGCTCTTCTCCAACCAAGGGGGGCTTCCCTAAAATAGATTGCTAAGGCTCTTGAGAATGAAGGACAAGGCGAAGAGGTTGCCTCTAGCAAAATAGGTCTTTGTTTTAGTAAGAAAAATAAAAAGGAATGATGGATAGACCAAAAGACTAGTGCCAATCCAACAAGGGTGAGGGGAGTCAATCCAACAAGGGCAAAAAGGGAGTCAATCCAACAAGGAAAAAAAGGACTAGCCCAAAAAGGGTGAGTTCTACTAAGAATTTCAAGGCTAAGAATTCCACCAAAGAATGACATAAATAACACTTGAAAATATGAAATTTTAAGGGAAGGACTACCAAGCGTGACACAAGGACCCCTATAACATTTCTGGAAAATGATTGCAAACATTAATTAGAATGCACCAAAAATGATGCCACATCAAAACATAGCTAACATGAAGAATTAGAAAGCAACTCATAAAGATGATAGAAGAAATAATAATACAAACGATGCATAGATCAACAAAGGATTGGAGGATATTTTCTCTCACAACCCTTCCAATGATACAATTTTGTCTATCGATGGCCCTAATTAACAAGTCTAATAATTTTACAACTCGTTAACAACAATTGGAGGACAATGAACAATATAGCCACACATAATACAAGAAGGATACCTTATACTTCAATTTATACCAGGAAGATATGTCCATTAAGCTCCAAGGAGGAACAACTCGCAATGCAGCCATATCAAATGAGGAAGAGAGAAAAGCCCTATATAGCTTTCAGCTCAACTTCCTCCTACAATAAAATATGAATAAATCCTTGATCTAGCCTAGGGTGGAGTAAACATGAATATTTCTCCACTACCACCCAACTAACTCTAACAAACACCATGATAAGAGGTGTTCAATGCCACATGTAAATGTTTTCAACAAAGCATGAGAGGTGTGCCTCCATAGATGAGGGAATAGACAAGTCAAAACATAATGAAGTGGCCTCCAAAGGCTCCAAGTGTAGCGCTCCAATAAATATGGTCAAAATCATAACAAAAGAAACCAAGCAACTCCTAACCTCTATGCCAACTCATGAATCCATGTGCTAGATCTAAGGAGATCATCCATCCATGAGAAAAGCATCAATCCCAAGATGAAGTGTCACAATAAACAATCAACCCCATGTAGAAGGAGATGATCCCATCCACAAATATCCACACATGCCAAGAGAAAAGAGGGGGGTGCTCAGTTGTTTTGGATACCCTTTTGGACCAATATGCCATCTAGACCATTAAAGGCTTGAACACTCAAAGAGAAATACATTCGGCTCCAACTACGAGACATGAGTTCCTCTTGGAAGTGCATGAAAAGCCCGAAATATCAACATATGCATGTTAACAATACCATCTCAAAACACCAAGACCGAAAACCATGTGGCGGGATGGATAACCTCAACATCCCTAAACACCACATCACATCAAATAGTCTCTCACAACCCTTCCAATGACAATTTTGTCTATCTATGGCCATAATTAACAAGTCTGGTATTTCCACAACTCGTTAACAACAATTTGAGGACAACAAAAAATATAGCCACACATAATAGGAGAAGGGTACCATATACTTCAATTTACACCAAGGAAGATATGACCATTAAACTCTAAGGAAGAAGATCTCCTCACAATCCAACCATATCAAATGAGGGAGACAGCAAAGCCTAAGATAGTTTTTAGCTCAACTTCCTCCTACAATGAAATATAAATAAATCCTAGATCTAGCCTAGGGTGGAGTAGACAATGAATATTTCTCCACTACCACCTGATCAACTATAACAAACACCATGATAACAGGTGGTCAACGCCACATGTACATGTTTTCAACAAAGCATGAAAGGTGTGCCTCCATAGCTGAGGGAATAGACAAGTCAAAAGATAATGAAGTGGCCTACAAAGGCTCTAGGTGTAGTGCTCCAATAGATATGGTCAAAATCATAAAAAATTCAACCAAGCAACTCGTAATCTCTATGCCAACTCATCAATCCATGTGCTAGATCTAAGGAGATCATCCATCCATGAGAAAAGCATCAACCCAAGACCTAAGTGTCACAAGACAATCAACCTCATGTAGAAGGGGATGGCCCCATCCACAAATATCCACACGTACCAAGAGAAAAGAGGGGAGCATTCCACTGTTTTGGATACCCTTTTGGACCAATATGTCATCTAGACTATGGAAGGTTTGAACGCTCAAAGAGAAAAGGTGTGTCTAAGTCATCATAGGGGCCAACATAGAGGAAAACGGCTCCAAAAAGGTGAAAACACGACCTGAAATATGACCCCATTGCTCCAATGCCCTTAGGAATTTATCTGAGTGTTCTACACTATTAAAAAGGTATTGGAAAGATATTTCCATCCTTGTATCATAAGCCTTCATCTGACCAAGGGTGAAATATAACTACCCTCCTAAAGACAAGCTGCCAAACTATTGAAAACTACTCAAACATCAGAATCTGGCATCCAGAAAGATGTTCACATTTCTCTAAAGCACTAAAGAATGAGGCTGAGCATTCTACATGATTGGAAAGCGCTTGGAATGAGATTTCCAACCATATATGGCACTCCCCCAATAGAGCTACGGCGTTTGAGAACGACCCTCTTAAGACAAGGTACAAAACTACAGAAAAATGGCCTAGAAACCAGAAGATAAAGAAGGAAAAAAAAAAAAAAAAACTACCCAAAAAGATTGTTTCTTTGCTCTAACATCTTGGAGAACTAGGCTGATCGTTCACCACCATGAGTTGGTCATCGGAAATATATTTCCATCCATATATCATAAGCCCCCATCTGAGCTAAGGTGTTGGAAAACTAAGGGTTTGAAGACAAGTGCCTGTTTTGTTCAATTCGCCCTAGAATAAGCATGAAAACCAGCTGCAAAATGTGATCAAAAGCCAAGGAACTCAACACCAGCATGAAGACCATCAATATACCATCTATTGTCCGCCGAGATGCACACCAGCAACAGAAATCTTTCAAAAGTTGTTCCCTCACTACAAGTGGGGAAGGTGTGGCTTTGGGGGCAAGCAATGAGCCAGGTACTGCCACCTGAATCCCAGCTCCTCAGTTTAGGCAAACTCCTAACAAAGCCAAAGGGGGTTGTCCCTAACAAAGAGTTTTCTATGGCTCTTGTTTTTTAAGTGTTTTTAGGTGATGTATGGATACGAATGGGCGTTGTTTAGGAGTTTTTTTATGATGAGAACACAATAAACATGCAATCCACGTTGCGATTTACAAGATGCAAATATCAAGATGAACAACAATATATAAATTGACTTGTAATTTAAGAAAGCATCTACAAGATAAACTTAAGCAAATAATAAGGACATATGGTCCAAATTAAGGTGATACATGTGAATTTCAGAGATCAGTGCCTTTATGGAGTCAAAAATGATGCTTGGGATGCTGAAATGCATAAATCAAATATAATTGTTCGTGAGATCGTTTTGCAATGCTTCTTGGTAAATTTTGGAATGTTTTAAGTGTTCTTGATTATTAAGGCTAAGAAAGCAAGGTATTGAAGTCCAACCGGAAGAAATACTTTCAGTGGCTCCTCTCGATGACCTGACGGATAGTCCAGTACTCTAGGCTAGGTGTCCAAGGAACTTAACCGGCAAGCTAGAGCTCTATGACAACGGTAAAATCCGACGCCACCAGCAAGAATTTTCCCACTACCTGAGTATTTATCAAAACAACGCCGGTTCGTTGGTTATGGGGGTGAAGATTTTATTACGGTTATTACTTGTAAGATTAATCAAATCCAGTCACCGTTCTGAGTAATCCAACTTTTTAGGGAAGGCAGAGCATACTTGGTGGTGGAAACCAACGAAATAAATTTTAAAAGGGGGTGTGAGTTTGAAGTATTTTATTAAGAGCACAATGAAACCTCTCCGACAGAGAGTGCTCTTGACTTCGTCTTATGACAAAGTTCAAGAGTCTTATGATGCACGGAAATAAAGTGCTATACTGAAAATAAATTCTAAACTACCCAAGAATCTCTTTCAGGTCAAAGACCGTACTCGGAAGAGCATGGGGGTTAAGTAAAAATCGAAATAAAAGCAACTTTCCGACAGAGAGCACTCTTGATCCACTATTGGTGAGATTCAAGAGATTTCTACTTTAAACAGTTGTATTACTTGAGAGATGAAACTTTTAATCAAATAGTAAACAACTAGCAATTAAAAATGCTAAGTATAAAAATGAAGCTACACTACTTGCAAAATCAAACCAATCTAAGAAATGAAAACCAGTCACACAAGAACACTACAAACTTCCCCAAAGTGGGGGAAGTTGGGTGTGGGGGATTAAAAACCCCACTCAAACTTTAATAAACAAGTACAAATTCCTTTGGGATATGAACCCTTGAAAGGACTTCGAGAAAAGTAAACCAGAAGTAACTTTAAACAAGCTCTTAAGAGCTTTTACAAAGGAGAGTGATTATGGTTTGCGTCATCTTGGTTTGGATCATCCCTTTGGTTTTTTGGTGCTCTCTTTGGTTTTGTTCTTCTTCTTTGTTTTGCACTTTCTTCTTCTTTTGTCTCAAGACTTTTTGGTTTCTCCTTTTCAAATAACCTATCACAACAATCAATCTTCAAACACCCATTAGCATTAGTCAAATCAACAAAAATGAATCTAAGGGCTAAACTAGTAATGAAAATCTAAGATACAACTATTGAAAAGTAAACTAGATGCAAGCCTAACTTAGATCTAAACTATATGCAAGTTAGCAAACTTTAAATCTATATGCCCATTCACTTTGATATGCCAAATTTAACCTTTTGAATGAGATCTAAAGCAAATAAAAGAATTACTAACTTTGAAAATGAACTAGATCTAAACAATGAGATGCAAAACATGACGAAATGAGATCTAACTATTAACAAATTAATTGTTGTTTTCTTTTGTGAATTTTAAAGGAAAAATAAGCAAGAAGAGGGGGCTGGAAAAGAAGTTTAAAGGGCAAGGAAAACAGTCCAAGAAATGGCTGCCAAAGTGGGCAAGCAAGGGGTAAGAAAACAGTGGTAAGGGGCAGCGAAAAGGAGTAGGGAGAAGGTAGGGCAGCGAACAAAGAGGCAAACAAGCAGCAAACAGTGAGCTAACAAGCAGCAAACAGTGAGCAATTAGATGCCCAAAACAGTGGGTTGTTAAGTGCCCAAAACAGTGAGCAATAGAGCCCAAAAGTGGGTAAGACAAAGGCTCAAAAAGTGCCAATACCTTGGGAAAAAGTGGCCCCACTAGGGCACACTTAAAGAAGCCAAAAATAAAGCAAGAGGAGAGAAGAAAAGATGGGAAACAAAGAGAAGAATAAAGATCTAGGAGAGACGAATGGAAGAAGAAAGAGTGCTAATGGAAGAAGAAAAGAGAGTAAGCCAAACAAGGCTAGGGGGATGAGAAGCCAAAGGATAGATCTTGGAGTTTAGGGCTTCCTTGAAACTGACCAAGTAACAAAGTTTTTAAGTTTTGATTAAATGGATGGAACTTAGAACAAGCTTCTCAAGCTCAGTTTGCAGCACCGATTCGATCTTTGGAGTCTTGAAATGCACAAGTTTGTCAGAAAAAATATCGGTGAAGTGGAGAGAGAGACAATCGAGTTCAAACTCCACTTTACTCTTTGAAGATCTGCACAATACACAACTCATAAAAACACTTGATCAAGCTTAGTATGCTTAATAAAATGGGACAAGAAGCACATCAATATTACCGACTACAGTTTGCACTTCTAAATCACATAAAACTCAACATAAATGAACAAATTGTACCTTCAAATGATCATCCTATGGACTTAAAAAAGACTTATAAGCTAAAGAATGATCAAGCATTAACAATATGAGCAAATGTAAAGAACAATATCACCTTAGATATGAAGCATTTCTCATGAACAACCAATGCACACCACGTAGACCTCCAAAGTCACTTTTTATTCCAAGATAGCAATTGCTATGAGATATTACAAAAATGCCAGAGTAATGTTGCACCAAAATTCCATCATAAGAGAGCTCTAAGGGCCTCTCTTTATACAAAACTAAGAGACCAAAAGCCAAAAACGAATTGGCATGAGAAGAGACAAACTCCAAATCGAATTTCAATCAAATCTGAGCATGGAGAGATAACACAATCACTAACTCGAGTCTTTGGTTGGTGTGAGTGGGGACATGGCCTCCACCTTGGAAAGGCGTCCCCACTCCTCCCACATAGTAAGTATCACCCTATATTGGAAGTTCCACCGAGCCAATAGAGAGCCTCCATCAAGGATTGACGTGAGCTCATGTAGGAATGCGTGAGCACTTGAGGATGGAAGCTTGGAGTTGAATGGAGAGAGACTCGAGTTTGTGGTTGTTGAGCCATGTGATGTGGCCTCAATCCATGGAATGCGCCCACCATATAATAGATGCTCACCCACCAATCCATTAATTAATTGCCACATGACCAAATCGCAAATCTCATGGAAGAGCTGACGTGAAGGTAAGCTCATGTCATCCTTTTAATTCAATTTGTAAATCAAACCTTAATAAAACATGTGCTTTAATATATTATGTGGGTCGTACACCATATGAAATCAACTTTCAACCTTTTCCAAAGTTAAAAATTCATATTTTTGACTTTTTTTTTTTTTGGACTTAGTGCAATTTGTCATCTTCTAGCAATTAAAGTGCAGTTTGAAGCATCTTTAGCAAAAACTGGCTCAGAGGCGGTGTAGCTGCCCGGAATCTAAGAAAAGAGGATGTTAGGGTAGAGAGGACGCTATGAGCGTCAAAACGAGCCTCCCCACGACAAAAACCGCCTCTGGATGAGGTTTTTATCACACTCAGAAAAAATCCATTTAAACCATTAAAAAAATGGTCTAAATTACGGAAAATTTTATTTTTCTCGGAATCAAACGAAACTCCCAGGAGACCTAGTGCATGTTCATACGACTCAATCGAGATGGCTAACACATCAAAAATCCTAGACACAAGACTCTAATAACCACCTTAGGTTTTGACCACCATGGAGAATACTCCGGCTTTGGAGGTTTGAGTGAAAAACTCAGGGATTATACACCACTGATGAGTAGTGCATAATTCCTAAGGAAAAAACACTCTCGAGTATCCCCCAAATGGCTAAACCTACGGATAGCCGAGTCTTTTATAAAAGGACCCCGTTTAGACCAACTTTTTACAAATTCCCCATGGGGGTATGAACATGCAGTTATTACAAATGGGGCAAAATTGCCCTAAAAATGACTTCTGAACATTGATGATGAACATGAATCATGTTCAATAAACTGGCGGCTCACAAGAAATTCAGCTATTGTACAAAATAGCTGGTAACATCTGGCTCCAACTGCGGGACGTGTGCTCGATCTGGCATTCATGCAAGGAGAGGATACGAGAACACTAGAATCTCTGGTTTTTATATAACCTGTAAAAACATCTCAACTTGACAGAAAAACCTTCAGTAGCACAAGTGTTATGAAAAAACCAAATGAAACATAAGCTATATTTTATTTTAAAAATAAATCCTACGTTACCAGGGTACCCATACCCAGGGGTTGGGCACCCGTACCAGTACCAGGTACCCGTACCGCCGTACCTGGTACGGGGACGGATACCTCTGGGAGTACCCGTGAAGTACCCGGTACTTCACCCACGTACCCGGTACTTGGCTAATGAAAATCAGGCACGGGTACTGCAAAAAGGGCAAAGTACCGTGTTTTTTGGTACGCAGCAGGTACGTCCGACCTTGAAACCAACAACGCGGACCTGAAAACGCGTTTTTATTTTTGTTTTGAGGCGAGGTGGATGGTGGGGCACGTAACCTAAAAGTTAAAACCTAAAACGAAACTGAAACCGTGAAATTTGGAGGTTTATTTTATTTTCTGTGCATCCGCTGTGTGTCAACTGTGTGTCGACTGTCGAGTGTCGACTGTCCATCCGCCGGTGAAGTTTGGACAGAGCTGCTGCTGTCGAGTTTGGACGGAGCTGCTGTTGTCAAGGCCGCTATACATCTCGCCGTCGAGTTGGAGGTTGAAGCTGTCGAGTTGGAGGTCGAGGCCACTGTCCATTATTTAAATTTTCAATTTTTCTGTTATATAAATATTTGGCATTAGTTATTAACTTATTAATATTATGGCTGTTAGTTATTATTTATTAATATTATGAATTTTAGTTATAAGTTAATAACTTAATAACTATAAGTTTATAAATTAATAAATTTAAAATACTAAATGTTTTGTCAACTCGGACTAGAGAGAACACTAAAAAATTAAAAATTCTAAAACAGAAAAATGAAATTTTCATCGCAGTAAGGCCATCTCCTTCTTAATTGCTGGAAACTAATCAAACAATGCAATCCTACCACGAATGTAAGTTCAATCTGCAAATCTGAATCAGATTGTGTGCCTGTAGTAGCAGCAGAACACGGATCTTCCCTAGAAACCAGAATACATGACTGAGTCTGAACCTGCAGATAATGTTGTGCAATGGAAATGCTGGGTCTGAATAGTGGGGGATTCACCGACCAGGGAATGGCTAGACGGAGTTATAAACTTATAAGTTACAAACTTACAAAGTTTCAAATTTTATTATTAAGGAGTGCGATTTTTTTATAAATTTAAAATTTTAACCCCTGTATCTTGTAAATCATGGGCATTGCCATTTATTGTTAATTAAAATTTGTTGCATTTAAATTTTACAATTTTAAAAACAGGAAATTCATGGAAATTCAGGAAATTTCCCTTTTTGCCCTTAAGTTAAAGACTTAAACTTAAAGTCTACTCTTAAGTTCTTAACTGTATCAGCAACATTTGCAGTTGCACTTTGCAGAATTTAAAATTTAAAATTTAAAACAGTTACTGTGTTACATAAGTTATAAAATTATAAATATAATAATATAACACTAAGACTGTGTAAGTGTATAATACTATAAATTAAAAATATAAATAAAATTAAAATTTCAATTTCTGAATTTCAAATTTTCATGCTAATTGTCATCTGTGCACTATCAATTTCAGGCATTATCAGCTCAGTTCATTTGTGAGGGGTGTATCATTAATCATAGTCATTATATAGCTGTTAGAGGTGTCCAAAGAATACAGTCCAAAAGAAAATTTCAAAAATCAAAAATGTCTTCAAGTAATCCACAATATCCACTATGGAAGCATGTGGAGAAGAAAAAACCAGAAAAGTCTTCAGGGGGGATAGCCTTGATAAAATGCAAACTTTGCAAGGCTGAGTGGAAAGGGACCTATACTAGAGTGAAAGCCCATTTCATGAATATTCCAAGGATGGATGTTGAAGCTTGTACTGGAGATCCGGAGGATCCCTTAAGACTCCCTATTGTATAGAAAGAGCAACTTAGGGCTGAGGGTAAGGCAGGGAAGGGAACCTCGAAGCCTCTAGCTCATGCTATTAGGGATGACACCAATGATGATGAAATGCCATCGGATGATGAAGAAGTTCAGCTTGGTGATGAGCATGTGCCATCAAAATCATCAAAAAGCACTAAACAGGGATACAAAAGACCAAAACTTGGTGGCCTTTATTACATGTTTGATGTCAAAGGCAGGGAGGGTGTTGATCTTGCCATGGCAAGATTTTTTCTTACATGCGGGATTTCTTTCAATGCAGCTCGCTCACCATACTTTGAGCAAATGGTTCATGCAATTAATAATGGACCTATGGGGTATAAGCCACCTAGTTATGAGAAGCTTCGAACAGTGTTGGTGGACAAGGAGAAAAATTGTCTTGAGAAGGCAATGGTACCATTGAAGGCATCTTGGAGTGTAGATGGGTGCTCCATTATCATGGATGGTTGGATTGATTGTCGGAATCGTCCATTGATAAATATCATTGTCTCTTCCATAGCTGGTCCATATTTTCTAAGGGCCATTGATTGTTCTGGTCAAGAAAAGAACGCTGTGTTCTTGAAAGACCAATTATGTGATGCCATTGCGGAGGTGGGGCCAACCAATGTTGTTCAAGTTGTTACTGATGCAGCTCCAGTTTGCAAAGCAGCGGGGGTGATGGTTCAAAAGGAGTATAGGTTAGTGTCGACTTCCAACTTTCCAAGTCTGATTTTTAATTACAAATTTACAAGTATGTTTTTTTTTTCTAATTTTTAGTACTTAAAAGTTAAATTAGAATTTATAAATCACTACAAATTCTAATTTTGTTTTTAATTTTTTATTTCTTGATGTACCATAGGCATATCTTTTGGACACCATGCGCAGTGCATTCTTTGAATAATGCATTGAAAGACATTGGGAAACTTGAATGGGTTCGGTTATTAATTGAGAATGGCCGTAAAATCCAAATGTTCATATGCAACCACCACCAATCACAAGCCATTTACCGCAAGCATGCCAAAATGGAGCTTCTTAAGCCGGCTGACACTAGATTTGCAAGTTACTACATTTTGCTTAGGCGGCTTTTGGAGATGAAAGGGGCTTTAGCTACCACAGTTATCAGTGATATGTGGGAGCAATGGAGACAATCTACCTCAGAGGCAGCTATAGAGGTGAAGCTATTGATATTGGATGATCGGTTTTGGGTTGATGTAAAATTTGTTGTGGAATTTGTAGAGCCAATATGTGATATGCGTCGCTATGCAGACACAGATGGTCCATGTTTAGGTGAGATTTATGAGAACATGGACTCTATGTGTGAGAGGATCAAATCCATCACAAACAAGAAAGATCCTACTTTATGGCCACAGTTGCAATCATTTATACATGGGCGATGGAATAAATTGAACAGCCCACTTCATATGGCAGCCTATGCAGTTAATCCCAAATGGTATGATTCCACAATAGGAAGGAGGCCTCCTTCCCAAGATAGAGAGGTGGTTGAAGGGTTTATGAATGCAGTTAAAAAAACATATGGTTCTACAGAAGATGCTTCTGAGATACGATCTCAATTTGCCCAATTTTCACGTGGGCGAGGTGTCTTTGGTTCACATGCTTCTTTGGTTGATAGGCGCAAGAAGAAGGATCCGATTGATTGGTGGTGGCTTCATGGTGTTGATGCTCCTGAGTTGCAGCCATTTGCCATACAATTACTTGGGCAGGTAGCTACTTCCACATCTTGTTTCTATATTAATTTTTAAATTTTAATTAATTTAATTTGGTAGCCTTTCCCTAACAGTTTGATTGCACTTGCAGGTAGCTAGTTCCTCGTCTTGTGAGAGGAATTGGAGCACTTATGGTTTCATCCATTCTGTGAAGAGAAACAGGTTGGGGTCGAAGAAGGCAGAGAACCTAGTCTACATTCATAGCACACTTCGTCTCATATCTCGAAAAGACCCTGGGTACAAAGAGGGTCCTTTCAAGAGATGGGACCAATACACGGATGATGCCATATGTGTGGATGAGGAAATACAACCGGATGGCCTTGTCGAGATACCTCCAGTTGCTATAGATGAGGAGCCTCCACTTGATAGTGATACTTACCTGGAGAGCTTGTTGACCGAGGACCTCCTTGATGCTGATGCAGATGACAGTGATGATGCAGATGCTGTTGACTTAGCAGAGATGGCTTGAGGAAGCCAAATCAACTATGATGTTTACTTGCTTTATGTTTAGTATTTGACTATTTTCATTTTGCTATTTTGTATTTCATGTTCGGAACTATGGGAAATGAGGCATGCCATTTGCCAAATTTTGGATGTAGTATGACAATGGACTCATGGAGTCATAGACTCATAGACATATATCATGCTATTATGCTAATGTTTCACTTTCATATCAATATCAATATCATATATCAATTATCATATATCTAATTTCAAATTTGAATTAATGACAAATGTGCAAGCAGCAATACCAATGTCAAATGTGTGTTACTTGTTGAAAACTTTAAAGTTTAAACTTATTAACTTAATAATAAAATTATAAATATATTAATTATAAATTTATAAATTTATAAACTTATATATATATGTCTACAGTACCCCAACGTACCCAAGTACCCGATTTCAAAAAGTGGCGTACTCGTACCCGTACCCATCCCAGTACCCGAGTACCCTGGCAACTTAGAATAAATCCTAAGAAAATTAAATGCGGAAAGTAATTAATCATTTTGAAAAAGTTTTATTCTTTCCTATTCTAACATAGCACAATGAAACATGTTAAGTATAATAAAAAATCCAATGTAACCATCTAAGCATGTTATCAATATAAAAATAAATTTTTACCTTGTCTCTGGTTACCAGCCAGAGCAAGGGCATGCTTATCAGAAAGTGCAAACCTGCTTGGATCTTCTGAATGGGAGGGTTGGATGGGAAATCATAAGTATGTGGTAGATCTTTGAAGTGCTTCCCAATATAGTAAGTCCTCCTGCAGACATCCTCTATCCAGAACAGGATGGGATGAAGAAATTCAGGATGACAAAGTAGTTCTGGTACCTCATCACACTGATCCGAAAGGCTCTTCTGAAAATAATTTTCTATGAAAGTGCAAGCCTTGAACTGCTCTAATATACAAGGGATTTCCGATGGCTGAGATATATGCTCAACTGACTGCTCATATGAAAAAATATCATTCTCTTCCTCTATGCTCAACTGTTCAAAATCTATAATCCTGTCAAATGTGGGGGAGTCTTCATGAATTTTACCATATTCCTAGCCACATGTATCCTCGTGCTCATAAGTGGGATTATTAACAAAATTTCCAAAGGAATTTTGTTCATTATTAACTTCTTCAGATATGGCATAGATAGGGTTCTCCAAAAAGGTCCATTCATCATTACCAATATCTATGTCATCCATGATGGACTCATCATCACTTATGTCATCCTTCAAGCTATGCCTATCCTCCTCAACCTCATAACAATCCTCCTCAAACAAATGGGTTTAAAAGACATCACAAGGGATCCATCTTTCCAAAATTTCACCGTCATATGGAGAAAAAATGGGGGTGTCCTCACATATATTACAAACTTCATGGACTTTTTCACAAGTATCAATCTCTGTAATGGTTACTTCTAGAGATGGATCCTGAGTACATATGTGCTCATCATCACTAAGATAGTCTTGAAAAAACTCCCAATCATAAATGTCTTCTGCTTCGGTGGCATGAGGAGGGTCTTCAATGAAATTCGGTTTTTGATAAATTTCCTCGATGGGATCATCAGGGATCTGATGGGAAAAAGTCATATTTTTTGTAATAGGTTGACCCAACTGGTTCCAACTCTCCTCAGGGATATCATAAATGTCACCTACATAGGTTATGCACTCAGGCTCGCTTGATGACGACTGACCAACAAAACCTTCAGGAAAACCGTGCTTTTGAATATGGCATGCATAGTGGCAACCAAATTCTTCATGGAAGTCTCTGCATGCCCTACAAAATGGCTTGTAATGCTCAACCATGTTAGCAGCCTCTAGTTGATGAGGAGGCCTCTGTTCATGGTTGGGAACCTTTCTTTGCCAAGTTGGTTTTGCGGGAAAAGTTCTAGGAGCAGGTTGTGTCTGAGTTCTTTCCATAGTTACCACCCTGTTCTGTATTTCCTTTAGTTGTGCCAGGTGTTTTTGTTCAGCTTCTTCCATGTTTCTTTTCATTTCCTTTTTCATTTCGTTCTTCATTTCCAACATCTATTGTTCATGAGCCTCCTTTAGAGCAGACAAAGGATCTTTTTCTTTATGTACTATTGGCTTTAAAGGGGTTGTAGTTCTTGAGAAACCAAGAATGTTGGATTTTCCGGAAGATTGCATATTCTTATCAATTTTGCAGGCCATATCTTGGGCTTGTAAAAGAGTGGTGGGCTCCTTATCTCTAAGCTCATCCTACATCTCCCCACTAAGGGCTTCAATCTAATATAACAATATAGTATGTGCAGTTGGCCTGTAATCGGTATGGATTGCATTAGACAAGTCAGTGAATTTCTTGTTGAATTCTTCCATGGTTTCCATTTCACTTCTTTTGATGTTCGTCAATGCCGCAAGTTGATGTCAAGGTTCCTTCTTCTCGCCAAACTTGTTGGTGAAGGCAGTCTTGAAAGCAGCAAAAGTTGCAAAGGAATTGTTTGGTAAGCCGATGAACCAGTCACCAACATCCCAGTCTAAAGATAAAGAAAACAACTTCATATACACATCGTCATGTTTATGGGCAAGGTCTCTGACATAATCACTGGTACACTTTGAGAAAGTCTTGAGATGATATTCAACAGTAATGGCATCAGTGACAATGAAGGTAGGAAGTTTGTCTATAGCCTTGTCATGAATGTCGTGCGGTTGACCTGCTATCTGAATAATGTCAAGGGCAGAGTAAAAATCACCCATTGTATTGGAAAGACAAGTATTATTTTCTTCAAGGTTAGTTTCTATAAAAAGACTATGGATGTCCGAAATAGATTGAGATCCAAGCTCTTCAAGGATCCTATGAGAAGCTAGTTTATATAGTCTCCTCCTATAAACCTTTTCAGGTTCAGGGATGAAACTAAGTAAACCTTCAGAGTTTCTCCTAGTTGAATACCTTGGTAAATTAAAAGACAGTGGAGTCACCAGATGGATTTCAAATCTAATATCAAAGAGTGATTGGACTAAAAAAATCTATCAAAAAAGGTAAAAACTAGAAAAAACTAAGGTCGTCCAGGAACAAAAAGATTTGTCCCCGACAACGGCGGCAAAGATGTTGCCCGCCGAGATGCACACCAACAGCAGAAATCTTTCGAAAGTTGTTCCCTCACTACAAGTGGGGAAGGTGTGGCCTTGGGGGCAAGCAATGAGCCAGGTACTGTCACCTGAATCCCAGCTCCTCCGTTTAGGAAAACTCCTAATGAAGCCAAGGGGGGTTGTCCCTAACAAAGAGTTTTCTATGGCTCTTGTTTTTTAAGTGTTTTTAGGTGATGTATGGATACGGATGGGGGTTGTTTAGGAGTTTTTTGATGATGAGAACACAATAAACATGCAATCCACGTTGCGATTTACAAGATGCAAATATCAAGATGAACAACAATATATAAATTGACTTGTAATTTAAGAAAGCATCCACAAGATAAACTTAAGCAAATAATAAGGACATATGATCCAGATTAAGGTGATACATGTAAATTTCAAAGACCAGTGCCGTTATGGAGTCCAAAATTATGCTTGGGATGCTGAAATGTGTAAGTCAAATGTAATTGTTCGTGAGATCGTTTTGCAATGCTTCTTGGTAAATTTTGGAATGTTTTAAGTGTTCTTGATTATTAAGGCTAAGAAAGCAAGGTATTGAAGTCCAACCGGAAGAAATACTTTCAGTGGCTCCTCTCGATGACCTGACGGACCGTCCAGTACTCTAGGCTAGGTGTCCAAGGAACTTAACCAGCAAGCTAGAGCTCTATGACAACGGTAAAATCCAATGCCACCAGCAAGAATTTTCCCACTACCTGAGTATTTATCAAAACAACGTCGGTTCGTTGGTTATGGGGGTGAAGATTTTATTACGGTTATCACTTGTGAGATTAATCAAATCCAGTCACCGTTCTGAGTAATCCAACTTTTTAGGGAAGGCAGAGCATACTTGGTGGTGGAAACCAACGAAATAAATTTTAAAAGGGGGTATGAGTTCACTGTGAGTTTGAAGTATTTTATTAAGAGCACAATGAAACCTCTCCGACAAAGAGTGCTCTTGACTTCGTCTTATGACAAAGTTCAAGAGTCTTATGATGCACAGAAATAAAGTACTATACTGAAAATAAATTCTAAACTACCCAAGAATCTCTTTCAGGTCAAAGACCGTACTCGGGAGAGCATGGGGGTAAGTAAAAATCGAAATAAAAGCAACTCTCCGACAGAGAGCACTCTTGATCCACTATTGGTGAGATTCAAGAGATTTCTACTTTAAACAGTTGTATTACTTGAGAGATGAAACTTTTTAATCAAATAGTAAACAACTAGCAATTAAAAATGCTAGGTATAAAAATGAAGCTACACTACTTGCAAAAGCAAACTAATCTAAGAAATGAAAACCAGTCACACAAGAACACTACAAACTTCCCCAAAGTGGGGGAAGTTGGGTGTGGGGGATTAAAAACCCCACTCAAACTTTATTAAACAAGTACAAATGCCTTTGGGATATGAACCCTTGAAAGGACTTCGAGAAAAGTAAACCAGAAGTAACTTTAAACAAGCTCTTAAGAGCTTTTACAAAGGAGAGTGATTATGGTTTGCGTCATCTTGGTTTGGATCATCCCTTTGGTTTTTTGGTGCTCTCTTTGGTTTTGTTCTTCTTCTTCGTTTTGCACTTTCTTCTTCTTTTGTCTCAAGACTTCTTGGTTTCTCCTTCTCCAATAACCTATCACAACAATCAATCTTCAAACACCCATTAGCATTAGTCAAATCAACAAAAATGAATCTAAGGGCTAAACTAGTAATCAAAATCTAAGATACAACTATTGAAAAGTAAACTAGATGCAAGCCTAACTTAGATCTAAACTATATGCAAGTTAGCAAACTTTAAATCTATATGCCCATTCACTTTGATATGCCAAATTTAACCTTTTGAATGAGATCTAAAGCGAATAAAAGAATTACTAACTTTGAGAATGAACTAGATCTAAACAATGAGATGCAAAACATGACGAAATGAGATCTAACTATTAACAAATTAATTGTTGTTTTCTTTTGTGAATTTTAAAGGAAAAATAAGCAAGAAAAGGGGGTTGGAAAAGAAGTTTAAAGGGCAAGGAAAACAGTCCAAGAAATGGATGCCAAAGTGGGCAAGCAAGGGGTAAGAAAACAGCAGTAAGGGGCAGCGAAAAGGAGTAGGGAGAAGGTAGTGTAGCGAACAAAGAGGCAAACAAGCAACAAACAGTGAGCTAACAAGCAGCAAACAGTGAGCTGGAAAGTGGCCTAAACAGTGAGCAATTAGATGCCCACAACAGTGGGTTGTTAAGTGCCCAAAACAGTGAGCAATAGAGCCCAAAAGTGGGTAAGACAAAGGCTCAAAAAGTGCCAATACCTTGGGAAAAAGTGGCCCCACTAGGGCACACTTAAAGAAGCCAAAAATAAAGCAAGAGGGGAGGAGAAAAGACGGGAAACAAAGAGAAGAATAAAGATCTAGGAGAGACGAATGGAAGAAGAAAGAGTGCTAATGGAAGAAGAAAAGAGAGTAAGCCAAACAAGGCTAGGGGAATGAGAAGCCAAAGGAGAGATCTTGGAGTTTAGGGCTTCCTTGAAAGTGACCAAGTAACAAAGTTTTTAAGTTTTGATTAAATGGATGGAACTTAGAACAAGCTTCTCAAGCTCAGTTTGCAGCACCGATTCGATCTTTGGAGAGTCCTGAAATGCACAAGTTTGTCAGAAAAAATATTGGTGAAGTGGAGAGAGAGACAACCGAGTTCAAACTCCACTTTACTCTTTGAAGATCTGCACAATACACAACTCATAAAAACACTAGATCAAGCTTAGTATGCTAAAAAAAATGGGACAAGAAGCACATCAGTATTACCGACTACAGTTTGCACTTCTAAATCACATAAAACTCAACATAAATGAACAAATTGTACCTTCAAATGATCATCCTATGGACTTAAAAAAGACTTCTAAGCTAAAGAATGATCAAGCATTAATAATATGAGCTAATGTAAAGAACAATATCACCTTAGATATGAAGCATTTCTCATGAACAACCAATGCACACCACGTAGACCTCCAAAGTCACTTTTTATTCCAAGATAGCAATTGCTATGAGCTATTACAAAAATGCCAAAGTAATGTTGCACCAAAATTCCATCATAAGAGAGCTCTAAGAGCCTCTCTTTATACAAAACTAAGAGACCAAAAGCCAAAAACGAATTGGCATGAGAAGAGACAAACTCCAAATCGAATTTCAATCAAATCTGAGCTTGGAGAGATAACACAATCACTAACTCGAGTCTTTGGTTGGTGTGAGTGGGGAGGTGGCCTCCACCTTGGGAAGGCGTCCCCACTCCTCCCACATAGTAAGTATCACCCTATATTGGAAGTTCCACCAAGCCAATAGAGAGCCTCCATCAAGGATTGACGTGAGCTCATGTAGGAACGCGTGAGCCCTTGGGGATGGAAGCTTGGAGTTGAATGGAGAGAGACTCGAGTTTGTGGTTGTTGAGCCATGTGATGTGGCCTCAATCCATGGAATGTGCCCACCATGTAATAGATGCTCACCCACCAATCCATTAATTAATTGCCACATGACCAAATCGCAAATCTCATGGAAGAGTTGACGTGAAGGTAAGCTCACGTCATCCTTTTAATTCAATTTGCAAATCAAACCTTAATACAACATGTGCTTTAATACTTTATGTGGGTCGTACACCATATGAAATCAACTTTCAACCTTTTCCAAAGTTAAAAATTCATATTTTTGACTTTTTTTTTATTTTTTGGACTTAGTGCAATTTGTCATCTTCTGGCAATTAAAGTGCAGTTTGAAGCATCTTTAGCAAAAACTGGCTCAGAGGTGGTGTAACTGCCCAGAATCTGAGAAAAGAGGATGCTCTGAGCATCAAAACGAGCCTCCCCACGCCAAAAACCGCCTCCGGATGAGATTTTTATCACACTCTGAAAAATTCCATTTTAAACCATTAAAAAAATGGTCTAAATTACGGAAAATTTTATTTTTCTTGGAATCAAACGAAACTCCTAGGGGACCTAGTGCATGTTCATACGACTCAATCGAGATCACTAACACGTAAAAAACCCTAGACACAAGACTCTAATAACCACCTTAGGTTTTGACCACCATGGAAAATACTCCAGCTTTGGAGGTTTGAGTGAAAAACTCAGGGATTATACGCCACTGATGAGTAGCACATAATTCCTAAGGAGAAAACACTCTAGAGTATCCCCCAAATGGCTAAACCTACAGATAGTCGAGTCTTTTATAAAAGGACCCCGTTTAGACCAACTTTTTACAAATTCCCCATGGGGGTATGAACATGCAGTTATTACAAATGGGGCAAAATTGCCCTGAAAATGACTTATGAACTTCTGAACACTGATGATGAACATGAATCATGTTCAATAAACTAGCGGCTCACAAGAAATTCAGCTAGTGTACAAAATAGCTGGTAACACCATTCACAAGCTAGCATCCAAGGCATCATCACCATGTCACCCCCATGAAATTTGTGATGAATATCACTTGTGCACACCCATGCAATATGAGGGTTAACACCTACAACATAAAAAATGTAACTCAATTCATAGTTATCCAACTGTACTTTCAAACCTTTGATAATCCCTTTGCAGTCCATCATAGTGTCATTGGCCATTAGACAACTTTTGGGCCCATGGATGACACCAACTTGAATCTATGGAGTTAAGAGTGTTGTCAGAATCAAAGAAGGTTAACATAGTTCTTCCCTTGGTTTTGCTTTTTACTCTCAAAGTTTGATATCAAGTAACTCTAGACATGGAAGCAAGGGATGCATTTGTTATCTCTTGTTGTTCTTAGTCATCTGTATTGGCATTTTCCTCCTAAATTTCCTGTACTTCAACTTGATCACTCTCAAACATTTCTGGTCTCTCTTTGCTTGTAAACTCAATCATAGATTCATATGGATCTCATAAGGATCCTTGCACTTGTGGCCTTTGAACCGATTCTATTTCCAATCAAAACAACACCCCTTTCAAAGCAAATCAGCAATGGCAATGGGATCTACCACTCTACCAAATCAGCAATGGCAGCAGGATCTACCACTCTACCTTTAGACTGTCCAACAATATGTAAGGAAATTTAAATTCTACTTTACCTTTGGACTCTACCTTTGCCACCAAGGGAGATTTGTCCAAGGAACTTGTTGCAATGCAACTTGTGAGAACCTCAAAATAGGTTTTTGCTTGCTGAATGACCTCCTCAAAAGTGGTAGGCTTCAATGTCTTAGCACACCCATTAATGGACTAACTACACATTAGGGAGAAATTTTATTCACAAGCAAGCTATCTTGGTGAATTCTTTGGAGTAGTTTGTTGCAATGCCTTGTTGCTTCATGTTTTCAAGGGGTAACCTTCTTGGGTCCTCAAAAAAATGATAAAATGCATCATGCATTGGCCCCAAGAGGTTATCTCAAGTGAATCACCCTCATCCAACTCTTGCTACATCATTTTCCACCAGTCAAACGCCAACCCATAAATATGCAGATGGGCAAATTGAATTTTTTCATAATCTTCCATAGGGTTCAATCTTTAAACATGTGACAGTTTGCCTATCCATACCCTCAATTTGATATTTTTCTAATACCATCAATTTAGGAATGGGAGTCCTCTCAAGTAACCTTTGGTTAATGCAAGTACTCTCTATACTTTCTCGATCGACTTGATTCTCATCATTGCCTACTCGTCCATTAAAGTTCCCTACAAAAGGGTTATGATGCATACCCATGACCGCAAACCTATCTTCTCCAATTTTGATGTCTCCATTGACCTTGTTATCCATTACTACTCCCATCTTCCCATTCATTTCTATTCGTAGCCACCATCACCGAAGATAAGTCTTGGCTTATTTCTTCCATTGTATCTCTTATCTCCAATGAGCGATTTCTTATGTCTTCCTCCAATGATAATGCAATTTCTGGTTTCCAATTATCATCACGTGAGTAGATGAAAAGAAGTCATTCTTGGTTTGCTCCCATGAGGCCAAGAAAGTGCTTTGATACCATTGTTATGTCATAAATTGATCACAATTGATAATCAAGGCAAGAGTAGGAAAAATATGCAAATCCTATTCAATTGAAACAACCGGCATGGCTTGAATGGCTCAACTAGCAACATGAGACTATAATAGCGGATAGCTACACTGTTGGGAGCGGGAGCGGGAGCGGGAGCGGGAGCGAAAAGCGAAATTTTCAAAAGCTTCCGTTTCGGGAGCGTTTTTTATATAATATATATTTTGATGCATATAAATTTAAAAAAAACATGTATTATGCCAAATTAGCTATAGAAAACATGAAAACATAGAATCTAAATATTCATATAACCATTTAGTACACATTGATATAACATTAATCATCTAGGAGCTATAACTTATAACATTGTCATTAAATGATAATGACCATCATCAATCATCAATCATCAACAACATGAACCTTCAAATTTCAACATATAATATTTGTCATCAAACTAGGCCATAATGTTTACAAAATAGGCCAAAATAAACATGAAAATGAAATACAAAGTACTATGAATCTATGATACTATCTACTAAGCTTTCTGCTTGCCACGAGAAACTTCCAATTTCTTTTCTCGTGGTCTAGGTGGAATAGGTGCTGGTGGAAGTGATCATGGAACATGAGAAGAAGATGAATGGCCCCCACAGGCTGAACTTAGACGTTGTGAAGCTAAAGGCAAAACTCCTGCATCCGGAAAGCTGCTTCTGCTTGGGGTGGCATCTCTGTACGAGTACCTGTAGTCTGAATTGGATCATCATGATCACCCAATAGTTCAGCCTCCAAGCGCTCTAATGCTATGGCTCCATCCTCCACATTAGCCTCCTCTGGATTGTTGTCCCAAGTCACAAATGTTCTATCATTCTTGGCCGCCTCACAATAATGGGACAACGACCTCAAGTTGTAGTGCACATAAACCAAGCTTTTTGCGCGATCTACATTCAGACTGTTTCTCTTTACACTGTGGATGAAGTTGTAGGTGCTCCAACACCTCTCTGCAGAAGAGCTATTAACAACCTGTGATAGCACCCTCACCGCCAATTTATGCAAATATGTGGCTCCAGAGCCATGCATGTTCCACCAACAGATAGTATCCAATCTGTCTCGATCTTTGGTTGCATACAGGGAACCAAAGGCTCCATGCTCACTAATGTATTCGCTCAATTCACTCCGTACTTGAGCACACTCATCCTCATCAGGGACCAACTTGTCTAATGCATGCATATACCCAGCTTGCACCTTTGGATATGTGTTGGGTTTTTTCCTAACTCCACCCCTAGGTGCAAGTTGGGCCAACCAAATTGGAGAATAGTATTTTGGGGTGAGGACATATGCAAGGGCATGGAGTGGAACATTTAGATTATCCCACCTTTTGACCACATGTTTATGAACATGCTCATACAAGATTGCATCTCTTTGCTCAACAATGTCTTTGATTTGACCAAGCATGCTATCCATCTGCTCATATACCTCCCCAATCACCGGCTAATCTGTATCTGCAAAATGAATCATGTTATAAACTGGCTTGGTGAACTGCAAAACATACCTAACCTGTGACCATAAATGACCTTCAAGAACGGTGTCCTCCACCTCCTGAAAGTCATTTCTATCTGATGCGCTTGCAGCTCTGTCTTTCAATTCCTGCCATGGATCACTTGAGACCATACTATCCAATGCCTCTCTTACCTTCAAAAGCCTCTTGAAGGTGAGGTAGTAGCTAGCAAATCTAGTCTTTGCAATCTTCAATAGCTCCAACTTAGAGTGATTGTGAAAAATGTGGTGGTCCATGCTATGATTGGTAATAAATTTGATCATTTTCTTACCTCTCTTGTACAAGGCACCAATCCATCGGTAATTAGGGTCCTTCATCTTAACAATATCATGCATCAAAAGGTTCAATGTGTGAACCAAACACCCTGACCAAAATATGTTGGGATACTTATCCTCGATGATTGCTCCTGCTGCCTTACAATTAGCAGCATTATCAATGATGACTTGAATGACATTATATGGCCCAATCTCCTGAATGGTTTTAAGTAAAGGTTGTGCAATATTAATACCGATCTTGTAGCGATCTGAATAGTCATGGGCTGAAAGGAAGACTACACCGCTAGCAGAAATGCCAAGAATATTTATCAATGGCTTGCCTTTAACATTTGTCCATCCATCAGATACAATGGATACCCCATAGTTGGACCAATCATTTGTGAACTTTCCAAGAGCACCATTGATTTTGGCTCTTTCCCTGTCAAGCCCACGGTTCTAGCTTTGTCATACCCAAGGCTTTTGTATCCTTGAGGGGCACCATTGATTGCTTGTACCATTTCATGCCAATAGGGTGAACGAAGAACATTGAATGGCACACCACATGCATAGAGAAACCTATAAACTTTTGAATCCACATCATCTCTAGATTCTCTACAACCTGTGTCAAGGAAATCGGATAATGTTCTTCGCATAGTCGAGATTCCATGGGGAGATGAGGGTCCCGATCAAGTCGATGATGATCCAGCTCCACTACCAAACATTCTTTGTGAGGATTCAGATTCAACCCTTGATCTCTTGGAGTTGTTTTGAGCGGCCTCTTCTTCCATCTTGTATTTGCTTCTCTCTTTAGCTCCCACTTTGTCACAAGTTTTGACTCCATGAGACTTACCTTCATCGCATGGCATAACCACACACAAATGCTTTCTCACCCGGGTATATGAACTTGTGTAAGTTTTAGTACAATAAGGGCATATAAACTTTGTGGTTCCACCCCATCTCCCTCCCCCAAGCCTTGTCACATACTTTCACAAAGGTTGTGTGTCTTTTTGTTTTTGCCCCACATCACCCTCATTCTCATCATCATCACCCTCTTCCCCTTCCTCCTCTTCTCCTTGGTATGCATCACTCTCTACCTCTTCCCCCTCATCACTACCACCACCATATCTACTTCCCAACACCATCATAATGAGAAGAAGTGGAATGAAAAACCAAAACCACATACCCATCATGTTTCTTGATTCAAGATGAGAGTCACTTGTAGCTTGCAATAGAATGATGGAGAAGAAGATATTGGAAAGAGTAGGAGAAGAGAACATTGCAAGGTTTACATTTTTTAACATAGTGAAAAAAAAATTCAAAAACAAACAAAGATTGAGGTTTTAGAGCCTACTTTTTAGCTCTTCAATGGTGGTTGAATGTCTCTGTGGAAGCTTCAATCTCCCTTGCAAGCTCTCCCCTTCAATCTCCCACTCAAAGCTCAAAGGCCAAAGCTCTCAAACAACTAGCAAACTCACTCAAAGCTCAAAGCTCTTCCCAATCAATGAAATGAGTAATGGAATGAGTCCAAATGGACTCCAACACCCTTTATTGGCCCAAACTAACCCTAGCCCATCCAAAAAAAACCCAAAAAAAATGCAAAAATCGAAATTTTTTTGGTTGAGTCTGCCAAACTCGTGGGATCGATTTCGGGTTTGATTTTTCAACTCAGAATCGATCTGGAATCGTAGATTCCGGATCGATTCCTCATCGATCCCTAAAAAACCAAGGATCGTTTTTTCTTGAAGGGAGCGCGAATTAAGAAATCAATTCCGAGCGGAATCGATGAGGAATCGCGATTCCGGAATCGATTCCTTCCGGATCGCGAATTGGGATCGATTCAAGGGGGTGCAGAGCGATTCCCAGCAGCGTAGGTGGATAGGAAAGTTGTTGGTCCTTTACTTAATCTTGGGGTTGACCCGGGTTCGGCGAGGTTCCTATAGACCCAACAAATACCCCTTTCACTGGCCCTTTCAGCATCAACCTGCGAACAGGCTGAAGTCTCACCCGAAGCGAAGGATGGGGGGTTACAGAATCAAGTTTCTGTAACCGTGGTGATGCAGAGATGTGGCAAATGACCTCGCAATGCGTTCCTCGCTTAGCATCTACTTAACATAACGATATCAACATGTGACTATGCACTTCGCAGCTATCAACAACCTACAGACTTCGCTGAATCGTTGTTGTTTTTACTCTTATAACTACGCATTCATCACTCTTAATGTTACTTCGCAACATTCATACACAGGTGTTCCACTTCCTTAACATATGATTCCCATTACATACATATGAAAGCAAATACATAAACATACCATAACATGAACACAAAGCACATCCTAGATTCATACACATAACACAGGGATTTACGTGGTTCACCCCCCAGATGGGAGCTACATCCACGGGAACTGTCCTTATATTAATTGGAAGGGTTAACAGTTCCAGTCTGTGCACCCAGCTGTAGAGTCTTTTCATCTCTTAGATCTCTCTGGTTCTAACCAACCAAATACCCAATAACATTAACAATATCTAACCACATTTAACCCTTCCTTATACAAAATTGCTCATATATATAGATGTGCCCGAAGGTCACATATTACAATAACTATGGGCCAACCCCCATAGTACCCTTAAACCCAAAATGGCGTGGTTCTCTTGTTGACCACACTTTGCCTTAACTTTGTTGTAACTCTGTTGTCTTTTTGCGCCGCTTCTTCTGACTCTGACGCTTCTTCTGACCGCACGGCTCTAACTCTACAGTGGCAAGTCCTTTGCACCATTCCGCTTCTTTACTCTCTGCTCCTGTAGCTGTCAATTCGCTACTTCATCCTTAACTGCTTCAACTCCTCTGGTTGTCCTTAGTACTTTGTCTTTACTAAGGGGACAGGTCATTTCCTGTCAACTTCGCTTCGCTCCATACCCTCCTACCGGGAATTGCGGAGTTGCTTCTCCCAAAACTGGTCAATGTTAGGCCTTGCCTAACTGTACTTTCGCCATCAAAACTTCCTGTACTTGGGTTGCGCCCAACAAAAGTGCACTAAATGCAACATTCAACAATATGTAATGACATGCAACAAAAGCAACAGATTGGTATGACATGTTTATAATGTTTGGCAATTTAGTGTGTAACATTTATTCTAGAAACTAGGACAACAAATGCAGTAGACAAGGTTGTAAAATTTTCCAAAACATGACTTTAATGATAAAGGAACTCTTCAACAATACATAAAACAAAAGATAACTTTTAGATATGGATGCCAGCCCAAGGCCAAAGTCTCCAAGCTACAAAATGGACATTGCACATGGAAAAGAATCAATATTTGAAGAATGTCTAGAACAAAACATTCCAAGAACATGTTTCTCTAAAGGCTTGGGGTTCTATTTATAATTTCTTCTCATACTTACCCCTTTGTTATTTGCATGTTGGATAAGTGGCTTTAGATGCATGCAGTATCTTTGGCGTTTCGCCACCTAGCAAGATTTCTATTACCAATTGTGAAATGTTTTTGGAAACTCCCTACCAGACATGATTCATATTGCCACTTGTCAATCAAATTCTTTTGTAACTTACTCTAACATGAGTTGCGGCAATAAATGTTCCACCAACCACAAGTTAACAAAAAACCCAATGACCAATATAAAGTGGAACGAGTAACATAAAACTCTACTAACATTAAATACCCATAACTACATGACTAACATTAAGTGTGAATGATTAACCATAAAGTACGTTATATTTAGGCATCATAAGACAAAACTATATTGGAATATAAACAAAAAAAAACAAGTGGACTTGATTTCCTATGGACAAATAGAGGGGGGGGGATTATATGACAAATGGAGAGAGAGAGAGAGAGAGATAACTCTTTGGGAGAAAGAAACACTTCAACTCCATGCATTAAAGCTTTACCAACCCCCTTTTCTTTTATATAAACCCCATTTTGAGTTTGTGAGGAGGTTACATGCCTAAATGCAAGAGTACCCATAGCAAGAAAACTTGCACACTTGTTACTGTATCTTTGGCTATTCTTCATGTGCATGGTTCCATACATTTGCTAGTGGTTGCTCCAATGTTTGGTTGTATGCACTAGATTCTTATATGCACCTGTGAGGGGAACCCAAGAGAGATGAAAAGGATTCTCATGCATGCATCGCAAGAATGATGCTATTGGAAAGAAGATATGTTGTTGGGAAATGTTGTTGGGAAAGAAGATATGGAAACCAACAGCTACAATCTTGGCTTATGTTTATCTTTTTATGAACTCCAACTTTGGGATAGCGATGTTCTCCAGCATATCTGTTTGCATACGTTAGCTATTATCTGCACCTGTGAAGAGATGATAGTGGGAGATGGATGCAAAAAACCGTAAACGTATTGCTACATCTTAACCTAAGTCTCCTTCATTCCAACAAGGAGGTTGGCAAGCAGAATTGACCCTTGATCTGGTTGGTGCAAGCAAGGAGACATTATTATAGCAAGTAGGCTAGTAAGGTAATGGCAGTGGCTGCAATAGAATTATCACTACTAAGGTTTTGTATTGTTATATCTATCCCCCTTGATCTAGAGATGAGACTAGAAACAATTTTTTGTTACAAGGGTTTAACTTTGGGTTGCTTTCCCATGGTTCAATAAGGAGGCCAAAGAGGAATCAATGGCATTGTTGGCTAGTCTTCTTTAATATGCTCATCAAACTCTATAGAGATTGTTGGTAAGTGCAAGAAAAATCCACTTTAGAACCATGACTCCCTTGTCATATATTGTGCTAATTCGAGGGTGGCATTCAAATAGGAAATCCTATTGATGGAAGGAGAATCTTTCCTTGGTTATCAATTTCACCGATTCTATTAGTTGTGGGATACTTTGTATTCTTCCATGAATTCTTTCTATTCCAGAAGAATAAATTATGATGTTATGGTTAGTTCATTTGTCTCATCAAATGAGGTGTAATGCTTATTGTAAAATATGCTAAATCATACTACATGTGACTTTAATGACTCTACATAAGATATGTGTTTCGTTGAATAATGAAGATATACGATATAGTGTTGAACTTAATGGGAGCAAATGTCAGCTACCCTTGCTGGGTAACAGCCTTGACAACGTTGAGCTCATCACAAAATGGTGGTATGACAACCAAAGGAAAATGGAAAATTTTGAGATCCCCAACAGAGTAAAAGCATGGGTACATTACAATTATCAATTGGGTTATTATCATGGATCAAGGCAATCAACAGAACATGATATTTTCCATTGTAATGTACCCATAATAATTGTGTTATTAATTGTAATGTACCCTTGATCAAAAATCAGTCACAATTATGTTCTTTATTTGCATATTCACATGGAAGAATTTTACCACTTCTATATATTACTTTTTGATTGGGTTTTGCCTGTTAACCATTATAGGTGGCATGTTATCAACTTTATCAACCTCACTGACATCTTGACGACCTACTTGCTCAGCTTAAGTCAGGAAGTATAGTTGCTTTGATTGAGCTTTTTGCCATAAAAACACAAGTCTTCATGTGTTTCCCTGTGGCCTCCACATGCATGGCTTCTGTATAGGCTTCCCTCAAGGGTTCGAATGTCAAAAAGAGCAAGACCCCTTTGGATATAACTATGCAGCCTACTTATATAATTCAACACTATCTCTTTCTTCTCCAAAAATAAGGTGTACCTGTGGAATTTCGTTGTGTATTCATCAAAATTTATGCCTATGTTTTTGTCTAAGATACTATCACTATATTGTTAACTCACATTGATACCCTACTAGGTAGAAATTCTTTCATAGGACTTTCTTGAGCTCTTCACAATTGAGGAGAAGAAGTTTTCCTTGCGGCATTGGTCGCTAGTAAAAGCTTTCACACCACGGTAGGGCATGGCTTGTCACCTTCAACCAATAAAATAAGACACTACGGGTCAGCTAAACCATGGCTTCAAAAGTACACTTCTATTAGTTGAAGCCAATTATCAGGCTTTTTGGCATAATACTTTCCATCAAAAGGGTTGATTCACAAGTTAGCCTCTAATTTAAATGGACGTGGTTGGATAAAAGGGAAGTTTGTTAGTGTTGATGTTGAAGTAACAAGATTAAAACATATCCACTGAAATAGAAGGATTTGGCATGGGATTATTACTTGATGGATTTACAACGTATTGTTGAGATATGAAAGCCATCAAATCACTGGGTATTTTTGTTTTCTATTTGATTATGAGTTGGAGCTCCTACAAGCTATCTTCTAAGTAAGCTAACCTCTTGACATGGTCTCAATGATTCAAGGTAACCCTGTGTTAAAGTTTAAATCCTAACATTTCAAGTGTGTTGAATCACCCATCATCAGAAAGCTGAACAACAAAGCATGCAAGGGCTTTTATACACACAAACACAATCAAGGTTTTTTTATTTGTTTAAATATCAAGGTCATCTTATATAAGTAAAAAGGCAGGGTAATATCATGCTAGTATTAAAAATTATTATGATATAAATAAGGTGGCTAGTATGCTTTGTTTATCCCAGCACTCTGACAATGGGTGATTCAGCACATTCAAAACATCAGGCTCTAAACTTTAATACAGGGTTATCCCAAACCATTCGCACCATGTCGATTAAAACATGTAGAAATCTTTGTCCATCAAGCTAACCTCTTATTTGGGCTTCTTTGATTGTCTCTTTTGCTTTCTTCTATGTCTGAATTATGTCATCTATCCCTTCCCTTCTATTCTGACTTTGTCTAGCTGCTCTCCTTCTACCTGATGCTGGGCTTTTAGTGCAAACCATAAACCAGCTGTACTAGGAACTTTTCTCAAAGGACTTAACCACTCTAGTTGGGACCCTTTCCCAAGGCACTTGAATTGCTTTAATACCAACCGTTCTAAAATTCTAAGCTCTAACACTAAATGAATTTAAAATACTTCTATGCATGTGGTTAAAAACTCATGGCTCCATTATTATTACAAGTGTTCTTAGACTGTGGCTTAAAGAATTATCATGTTTCAGAATTGAGTTTCTTTATACACAATAATTTTCTTTATCCTAGTCTACAAATATAGAAATAAGTAAAATCTTAAAAATAAACAGAAAAAGATTAAATGTACTTGGAACTTTGCACAAGGGATACAATAAACCAAGATTTTACACTTAAATTCTATTCGTGATTGGAATCCCAACAGTCATAGAAGTTGGAATGTGAAATAGAAGTTGGAATGTGAAATAGAAGTTGGAAAGTGAACCGCCATGTGCATTTAGCTTCTTTTCCTTAGAGGCATCACATTTGTTTATATTCAACAGTGTGCCTTGTAGCCTTCTTATTGTTGAGGAACTCTATTTTCTGCATGCATGTTTTTGTAGGTTCTGTGCCCTTGCAACATTGAATTGTGGGTCTGCAACAGGAAATCAGAACCTCTGTGACATAGGTTGCAAGGGTTCTCTTTCCACACCAATTGTTGAGATGAGCAGACCAAGCTTGCAACCTTGGGTTGTGGTTCAAAACAGCTCTATAATTCTATATCAATATTCTTCAGATATTATGATCAATGGTGCCTTGCCTTATACATTAAGAAGGCTTGTTCTCTTAGGTGGCAGTGTTTACTTCAAGATGCCCCTGCGACAAATAAACAAATTACTTCCTTCTTTCCTCCAATTGTAGGAATTGGGGAAGAAGCGTCTTACTGGCACTCAATTGGACACCACTAGGACCATCTAGATTTGTTCTTAGCCCGCACCACCCAAGATCCTACTCATATCAAGTCAAGAGCTTCTACGATGATCAGAGCAACCTCATAGAGTCATCCATCTTCGTAACATCACATTACTAGTTTCTTCTCTTCTATAGGGAGTTCAATGGCCCTAGATCCTAGGACTGTGAGGAGTGGTGTCCCCTCTATACCTTTGTCCCAAAGGGAGCAGGTGGATGCCATCCAAGATTACTCGCTAGGGCCCTACAGCTCAAAACACTCTCTTGAGAGCATTATCTGGCAAGAACTGGATATGGACATCCATATTACTGATTCAGATGATGAGTAGTGGTAGCTCCCTTCTCTGGTGGTTGCAGTTCCGCTCTCCTCCACTTTCTAAGCTTTTCCCTCACGAGATAACCCTTTTTAAATGCCTAGGTTAGGTTGTTTGTTTTCTATTGTCATTGTACTCATTTTTCATTCTCATTTTCAGGGGCTTCTTGTAGCCCATGGTTGGTCTCTGCTAGACATTAATATAAATTTCTATTTCAATTTATGCCCCAAAAACATACTAGAAAAAACTCTCCTCCGAAAGAGAAACTTAGACAAGACCAATTGCCACTTCATCTCAATTTTATATTAAACTCTGGCCAAGAATTCATTAGTAATATCGACCAAATTCATGCAACATCTTTGTTAGTAAATCAAGGAATGAGCCAATGCCTATACAAGTAAGGTTTAACTAACTAAGCCAGTGCCCATACAAATAGGGCCCACCCTCTGTTCAAAACATGCAAAAGTGGGCTAATGGGATTTTACCAGCCAATCCCTACCTACACCTAGCCTTGTTAAAACCTACGTTGCATGAGGAATTGTTCCCACCTTTAAAAGCGACGTTCCCAACGATCCAATGTTTCAAGGACTTTGGTACTTGGAATCTTCCCAAAATGAGAGGGAACTCCATTGAGGACTTGGAAACTTTCCACTTGTTCCCTACCAAATTTGGGGACTTTTAGGAAATTTTTAAGAGAACTCCTAGACACCCCCATGCTAAACCCTTTACTGCTATGTCAAAAAACAAGAAAAAATAATGATTACTTCTAAATTTGAATAATAATTTGGCGCATATCGGCATATCTAGGTTTGACTTATTTTGGTTCTAACGTTGTTATTATTTGGAGATGTACTTGCTAAAATGGATTAAGTGCAGTGACACCAAAGGCTTGGAAAGACTGCAAAGCATAATGAAATCTATATTAAAAGAGCAAGGCCAAGTGGATGGAATGAGCAGATTTGCCTCCCATCCGCAAAAGGCAAAAGTGATGCTAGTGAAGGAATTGTTTCCAAAGTTAAATTTGGGCTTAAGAAAATATTGAGATTTCACAAGTTGCAAAATATACTAAAAAGGATGGTATCTCAACTAAAGTTATGAGTCTTGTAAAGGCACTGCAATTTCATGCTACTACAAAGAGCTTGCAACATTCTTCCACCAGAAAGATTGTATTAAGTAAAAATGATCATATAAATAGTGTGAGAGTAAAGTAGATCATGCCAAGATGGATGGATGAAAATAAGACATATTGTTTAGTCCAGGAGTTAAGAAAAGAACTAATAATAGCATCTCATCATGACACCCCCGATGACCTTAGTAAGATTGATGCTTATGACAGAAGACTTCTTGCAACACTAAAGGCTGCAATGATTAGAACATGTGAAAATGACAGCAGTAATAGAACTAATAGATCTTCTCAAAGTGAATCACCAATGACTAAAGAGAGGGAAGATACGGGAGAACCTACCAAAGAAATTAATAAACTATATGTTATTGGAAATGGAAAACATCATCATGCTTGGGATAAGGATTGGAGATTGAATTCTAGAAAGGCAGGTGCAATAAAATAAAAGTTGATATTTATGCAGTAAACTAATTCTATTTCACTATCATTTTTTTTTAATTATATATATATATATATATATATATAGAGAGAGAGAGAGAGAGAGAGAGAGAGAGAGAGAGACAGAGAGAGAGAGAGAGATCCTCAAGGGTACAGTCCGTTGGGCTAGCTTGCCCGGTTGAGTGCTTTGAGCTTCTGCAAGAGATCTTGAGGTCAATACCCCGGGCTGGCTACCCCCATTGCCTTCCTCACTCGATGTACCTACTAGATCAGGTGTCCTAATCTGCATCGAGGTTTACAATCGGTACATCTATGAAATGTGGGGAAGTGTCAGAGGGTTTCCTCGCAAAGTTTTATTTGGAAAAAAAATATATCCCCAAAAGTTAGCTCAATCAGTTGGACCATCAGCTAAAGGGATGTTGTCAATGGGGAAGTCACAAATTCCAATTTGGTAGAGTCCCTCAAAGGTTACCAGCCTCTCTTGCAGCTGGCGGTTGACGATATCCCCCATCCAAACATCCCAAGGAAGAGGGGAGAATCATAGGAAGTTCTAGTTTTCCTTTTAAAGAAAAAATTACACACACACACGCACGGGTTCAAGTCTGGTAGAGTCCCTGTGAGTTAGGAGTACATATTATATTCCGGTGGCATTTACCACCTGAGGATGTTTTCCATATATATATATTCGTCCCCTGAAAATTTTTGGAGTGTGCTCTAGCCCTTCCAAGCAACCCTTCCTCTCCCCCCATTTCATGTTCCAGAAAATCGTGCAACATAGGTTAAAACCTTTCAGTGGCAGTAATTTAGAGACTGTCCCATGTCACTTGGAGTAACTAAACAACAATGATAATAAAATGTTAAACTGCCAGTGCAAACCTTACAATGACAATATGAGTGCCTAATAAGCATTGAGTTACGTTCTATGCTTTATTCTCTGAATTACTTTCAAGTCCAGTTAAACCTCAGCAATAGCTTCAGCTGCTGAGAAGGGTTCTAATAAAATAAGGGTATGTGTGAACTACTTATTTAAATTTATTGTAAGTCCCCTGTTTAAGGATAACTTCACTTCATGCCTATTCTTAAATTACCCTGAAATTCTCTCAAAGCTCCATTGGCTTGTAAGCCCTGGTAGTAGGGTGTTGCTGATACTCAAGTCTCCAGGTGACATTTTACTCCTCTAAGTTTGGATGTGCTTGTGTTTGCAGTTGAGACCAGGTAAAGGTCACTTGGGTAGAATGGATAAATACCCAATTGAAGATTCTTAACCCAAAGATTCTGACTTGAATAATGCAAGCGTGCCAATAAAACTAATAAAATTAAAAAGTTTAAAAATAATAAAAATAAAAAAGTTCTTCATAGGCTCAAGCTCAATGGACATATATACACACTAAGTATATATCGAAGCAGGGAGTATACATGATTCTCTGCAGCTCTGCATCAACGTCACATTTTTCTAATGATAGAAAATCTGCTAAATTCAATGAGAAAAGGAGAAACTTACCTGCAGAAACTCAACATCCAGCTCTCGGAAATTACTGCCAGTGGATGATCCAGTCGAGCAAGAATCCATTGCTGCTGCTTCTTCCTCCTCCTCGTCCTCGGTAAAAGGAGAGTAGCCAGTTCCTATGAATTTTATATTAATTTTCCGAAGCTAAATTGAGCAATTGGAGCGAGAGGTCCTATATGTAATGAGTATAATAGATTCAACGAGTTGAAAATGCGACGAGAAATGAGAAATTTGTTAACACGGTGACCGGCATATTCTCCTCTACGATGGTTGACGTGCGAAGTCCGGCAATCGACTAAATTAATCTTAAAATGAAATTAGAGCATGAGTTCTACTTGATTATTAAGAATTTTACTTTATTTTTAAATTATTTAAATATTAACAAAATTTAAGATCAATAAAATAAAATTAAAAAAATTTATTAATTCACCAAATTTTAACCTAAATAAAAAATTGTTAGAATATTAATACAATAATACTACAATAATACCATTGAAATTAGTTGACTACTACTAAGTGACAAAATCTTATAAGAAGGGAGTGGCATTTCCACTTTCTAGTCTCCCCTTTTATATGATTGGTCATGTGCTCTATAATATTATTCCAAATATATTTGGCTTATGTTTTTACTTTTGTTCTCACTTGTTTCTTGTCGTTGTGTTTAGGAATTAATTCCTTTCTTTGTTTTATCGAAGAGGGGGACCATGAGGATACTATGAATAAATGTGTTATTGAGTACATACTGTTTCCATTTTATCACCATCTATATTCTTTGTTTTATAAATATATTCTTTGACATATACCTGTGCATGTTTTCAAATCATAAATTCTAGATAAGTTCATTGGTGTGAAGGTTCCTATACCACACACAATTTATCTGGCCAATCCTTCCTAAAGGTGATGATTATCTGAAAAACACCATTGCCACACACAGCATGAGGACATGAGTACATTGGAAGACCCTGACAAAAGCTCATAATTGGCAAGAGAGGAGACAATCTTCAATTTGAAGGACATGTCACACATTTATATGTATGGGTTTGGGTTCTTTTGTCTTACACATTGGATATACTTACAAAACTTTTCTTCACATACTTTTAAAAGAAAGTAATAAATTAATGGTTTAGGTTTTAAAGGCATTTAATTCTACTTTTGTAAATAATTAAGAAATTTATCATCATTTTCATTTTTAATGATTAATTATTTATACTTATAAATTTATATTTAAAATTATGTATTTATTTTTAACTTTGAGTGTAAATTTTTAATTACAACTTTATTAAATCACACATATTTTGATTTGCTTCTTTTACAATTTTTAAAATTAAGATTTTTTATAATTTTATATATTATTTATTTTATTGATTTGATTAAAGTTTGTATGAAGATTTTGATATGTCAATTGTTTTTATCTATGTGATTCGATAAAAAAGGATTGATTCCTTTTATAGGTTTGAGTTATTCATGTCATATCACTTCTTTAGTTTATCCTAAAGAGTTTCCATTCATGATTACATATTTAAGTAGAGACTTGATGCCTTGAATAAGATTGAATTCATATCTTCATCACACGCCTAAAAAAGAGAGAGCTTAAATCTTTGTTTATTCTCCAAGTTTAAATTAGTCTACATCTTTTTTTAAATGCATCTTAAAGATTGGGGTGACAAGTGCAAGGGGAGTCCTCTTAGACTATGATGGAAAGATAGAAATGACTTTCTCTTGGGTATTGGCAGGGTGACTAACAATCAAGTTGAGTTGCATGTTTTGTTCATGGGCATGGAAATAATTAAAAGTCTCTAGATCCAAAAAACAAAAAAAACTTGGGAGTCTCCTTTGGTCATCAAGCAACAAAGCGGTCAAATTGGACAAGGGGGTCTTTGTTCAAATTGGGGGCCTACCAGAGCATAGGTTGCTACACTAGATTTATTTATATGATGGACAATAGGCAACATTTCTTATTTCTCCATACAATGAATATTGGACTCTACGACATGGTTTACATCTAGCAATACCATCTCTACGAGAGGATCCAATCGAAATTTATGGCAAGTAAGGGAGCCATAAAACTCCCTTGTGTTCTTGGCTTCGTCATATGCTTACTCCTCCCCTCGAATAATGTCTCCTTTATGCCTATTCCTTTATGTTTTGCCTTTATCGGTTCGATATCTCCGGTGAGCGATACCAGGGGTGAGTCAAAGCCTGTGAAGTAGGGACGTTTGATTGCTAGAGGTTTTAAAGTTGATGGTGCATATCCATTTCCCTTGGCATTACAAAGCAGTATTAACTCCATCAATAGCCTTCTTTATGCTTCATTTGACTAGGATAGGAGTAAATTTTTAATGTTAAGTATGGAATGTGGAAGAGAAACTATTGAATCTCAATTGCTCAGCTCTGTTGGTTGTGGTTTGCATTTTTTGTGTGGTGGGAAACATTTTATCTAGGTTGGAAATCTCCATATTTCAAGAAATTTTGTATGTGTTAATATGGTCAGCCCCTCGAATTGGGGAGCAGTTGGGGGGGATGGTCTGAGCGATATTCCTGAGATAAAGAGCATGATGCATTACTTGAAATCCCGAATGGATGGAATGAAGGGGTCAATTGATTGCATTAACACTCATTTTATGCAATTGGATACTATACAAGGTGATTTAGAGAGCGGAGTGAAGGAGCAAGGGCAAAAATAAACAAGTTGATTAGTGACATAGAGATGCAATTCAATATCATTTTGGGTTTATATCAAGGCACTTGGTCTCATATTATTCACATAGTGGGTTCAAAGATGATGGAAAAGGACATTGCACAGCAACTTGCCTTAGCAACTTTGGAAACACCAAGCACTAAGAGACCTGGCAAGGAAGAGTAATAGATGGAAGAAGACCACATTGGCCATGTTTTCTCCTAGTTTTTTATGTTATAATGTATTCTACTTGTAATTTTGTTAGAAAAACAGGACCGTAGAGAAATAAAATAAAATAGATGCGGGAATAAAACACATAAGAACAAAATACAAGAGAGACATCAATATACGTGGTCCACTCGATATGGGCTACATCCACTGAGAAACAACCAGTCCTTTCTTTTATTCCATCCAAAAAATGAAGGGATACAACCCGCAACACATATGTCGCAACCTCCTCTTAATTCTCTCACAATCTCTCTCTCACACATTACTAATGCATAGTCATAATACAATGTCCTATTTAAAAGAGGGTTTCCTTCCGAGGCAAAAATAGACGAACATAATATCTACCATCATACCTATAACCTAATAATAAACATTCTAGACTGACTACGAAATTACATTATTTTCAATCGTTTTTTTTCACCACATTTCAACGACCAAAAATGGACCACAAAATCCCCCCCCTCCCCACCAGAACCCCCCTATAGCTCGGTCATTTATTCTGGGATCCAAACATGCTTGAAACAATCCTCTGACTTAGGAAGATAATTAGGCTCCACAACCAACAAATTTTATATTAGGACAGTATATTTAGCTATATGGTTTTAAGTATTTGGGAAAGGTAGTAGGCACAATTCCATGGATGTATATAAAAAATAAGTTTTGTGATAAATTCCATGGATATATATAAAAAATAAGTTTTGTGATAAACTCTACCTAATAGAAAAGTTTTTAAATTATATTTGGCATTTAAATTTATGGTTGATACTACTTAGCTTTTTTAATATTAAAACATATCATCCATTCTAGTAAAAATAATATGTATAAATTACCTTAACCTCTTGGACATGCATAATTAGATAGTTAACTTCAAAATCTACACCTAAAATCCTTAGGTGGAAGAGTTTTTGAAAGGCCTCCCTAGAGGAGACACGGAGGACTATATTAATTAGTAATAAGAAAGAGAAAAAGTCACCGCCTAGACCATTTTTTTCCATTTAAGGCAATCATATGTATATTATAATTCCACACTTGAATATCAAATGTAAAAGTTTTGTTCTTAAAAAAGAATTTACACTTAAATAAATTATGTTTTTTTATAATATGTAGACCTTGACTTATGTTACATAATTTAACATATGTGGTATGTGGTGATTCTCTATTGTCCTTACTTTAAATGATATTTTGAAGTTTACTAATTTGGGAAGGAAATCCATTAATTAGGTGAAAGTGTAAATTAATGTCAACCTTGTATTTATTGAACGACAAAAGGATCAAAAAGAGTTGTAAAAAATTTAATTTTTTCAAATTTTATGTGTTAATATTCATTTCAAAATTAAGTGTATATTGGGTGGTTGGGAGGAATGTTATCCTCTCCACCTGGGTTCAAATCTCACTTTGTGACATTTACTCTTTGGGAGCCAACTTTAACTATGTAATGATTGGTCATACCTTGATTCTTCAAAATAGTAGGTGTTGGCAATTCTTCATGCGAATGTAGCCCTCTAGGCTTTAACAAAAGGTAAACCACCATTTAAAAAAACTCTCAATCATCCCCACAAACTTATATGTAATTAATAAATATCATACATGCATCTCTTCCTTTACTAATCTAAGATGATACTCCAATACATCACATATATGATATAACATATTGTTTTAATTATTTTAAAATTAGCATAAAATTTTTTTAATTAAATAAGAAAAATACTAACATTAACATTATCCATAGTTACAACATCAACTTAATATTAATACTAAATTATTATGTCCATGACATTATGGATCCATTTTACAAGTATTAGTTTAATATTACAAAATTGATTTTTCAATAGGCAAAGTTAACTTTGGTATTGAATTTCTATATTAATCTATATTTAAATTATTTAAATATTGAGTAGTTGAAATTCCCCTTGAAATTTGGAGCAAGGATTTCAACTGCCATCTGTCCTCTAATGACATCACTATAATGAAATGCCTCACAGGTTGTCAGGTTTCTTGAATCTGTCGGATCTGGTTCGGGGTTTTGCAACGAGCAATTATGCACAATATTTGCTTCACTCTTTCCAATCTCCCAGCCCTGGTGGAAATGTGAAGTTCCATGTCGTTATCATGCCATGTCACCTACTTTACTAGTTTCTTCTTTGGAATGTGTGGCTGCTCCATAAGAGGATTCAGAGCAGAGACCTCTCACCAACGCTTAGATATTTCTTTAAGAAAGCAAAAGACTCAAATCCACCACCTCGCTACTCTCTCTCAACTAATTTTAAGAAACCAATTTTGGCCTTGGGTTTGAGAATATTATCCAACTTTGTATCACAAAGATGGATAATGATTATGCCTCTAAATTCTTCAAGAAATATGGGCTCCTCAGACATGGCAATCTCTTCTGGCATAGTAAAAATACTTCCATATTTCCAAGTCTATGATTTTACATTCGATCCATGTGGCTACTTTATGAATGCATTGAAGACCAAGCTTATGCTACAATACACGTGACTCCAGAGGAAGACTCTACAATACACGTGCTTACACTTTGTTATGGCAATTCAAACCAAATTTCGGACGTCCTGCTAAGAAATAGTAATGGGCATTTTGCCTACATAATGTTCTTCTTCTTCACTCATCAACACTCTGAAATGGCTCCAACTAGTCAACTACTACGCTCTGTTGAAGCCTTGACAATGCTCAGAGTAAGCCCATTCCTGCCCTTAATGTCTTTATTGCATATTGCAAATCCCCTGAACAATCTAGGTTATGCTAAAGTCTGGGATTATTGATGTTGTCACAAACATTATGTTGCGTTACAAGTTTGGGTGACTGCTCTCAACGCTAATATGTGTTGCCTATACTGCCCTGACAGGGTCTCCAAAGTTATCTCCAAGATGGAAAGTATGTTATTCATCACATTTTGCACATTAATTAATTATGGTGATGACATGGTTTAACATTGTTCTTTATGTACATTCACTCTCTCATAAATTTGTTTGCAGCGTTATTTTTCATTTTCTAGATGTGTTTTTGGTATGATGGGCAGATTTGCAGGATCTTTCACTCTCTATTTTCTATGTTTCCTTATGCAGTTGTCATGGACATTGACGATAGCGGCTCTAGTTAATAAAATCATCTCAAACTCTCAATCACACCACAAACTTATATGTAATTAATAGATATCATACATGCATTTCTTCCTTTAATAATATAATATGATACTTCAATACATCTATAGTATAACATATTGCTTTAATTATTTGAAAATTAACATAATAAATTTTTAATTAAATAAGAAAATACTAACATTAACAATAGTTATAACATCAACTTAATATTAACAGGGTTGCCCACTGTCACCATATCTTTTTCTACTGGTTATGGATGGTCTTAGCAGGCCTCTATCCGAGGCTAGAAGCAGTAAGAGAATCAAGGGTTTATGTTTTGGCGAAGAAATAGTAACACACATTTTCTTTGAGGATGATGCTCTCCTTTTTCTTGGAGACTCAAAAGAGGAGGACCAATTTGTTAGATATCTTTTAGGGCATTTAAGTTCTGCAATAGGAATGCTTATAAATTACGATAAGTCAGATTGCTACCACAACGAACAGGAGGAACTGCAGTTGCAAAATTTCCATACTATTATGCCTATGGATTTGTATCCTCTCAGTGATGGTTTTAAGTACTTAGGGTTCCATTTGAAGCCTAATTGTTACTGTAAAATTGATTAGAATTGGCTAATTACTAAGGTTGAACGAAGGATAAGCTTTTGGTGTAACAAGTTTCTCTCTAGGGGTGGAAAATCAATGTCAATTCAATCGGTTCTTAATGCAATTCCTGTGTATTGGATGATAATAGCAAAAATCCCTAAAGGAGTCTTAAATAAACTAGGGAAAATATTCTTCAGGTTTCTATGGAAGGGGAATTCTAATTCAGGCATTCATTAGGTCGCATGGTCATCTATTGCAAAACCTAAAGAGGAGGGAGGATGGGGACTGAAGGAGCTCCATAGCTTTGGGAAAGCATTGGCTTCTAAATCTGTTTGGCAATTTATTTCAAAAGAAGGCAAATGGCAGTATATATTAAAGAAGAAATATCTGAAAAAACAAATCTTTATTGGAATGGATCAGAGACCCACTGAAAAATTGCAGGGAAGGTTCTATGTTTTGGAAAGCTATAGTGGGAGCCTTTACAATAATAGTTGACTTATTGGCTTGGGATGTTGGTAACGACAGAGAATTTCTTATAGGCAAGGATAAAATTGTGGGTATAGATGATCAAATTAATCTCCCGACAGGACTGATTGAGCATCTCTCAGATCGGGGACTATTTTCCTTATCTGATATTGTAGGCAGAGGCATAATGAATAGTTATGTACAGGATTGGAAAACAGTGGTTGAACTAGAACTTTCAGAGAGATGGTCAAAATTGTGGAATAGATGGACAACGAACTTAAACAAAGGATTTATACCGTTAAAGGAACATCCTGATACTATGGTATGGAGTGGAAACAAAGAAGGAGGAAAGTATGTTGTCAACGTTGCATACAAATTGTTCTAGAAAAGCATTCACCCTCTTGGAAGTTGGTGGTGGAAAATACTTTGGCAGGTTTGTGCTCCTTATAAAAGTAGAATTTTTATGTGGCTGTTACTAAAAGGAAAAGTTTTGACCTGGGATAATTTAAGGAAAAGGAGTTTTAGTGGCCCAAGCTGGTGCTTCCTGTGTAAAAGTGAAGAAGGAAACTTCGAACACCTATTTATGCATTGTCCTTTCTCAAGACAGATTTGGCTGGGCGTTGGGGAAAGTCTAAATTTAGCTAATTTATGGAAGCAGTTTCAATAGAAATCAATTTAAAAAACTGGTTTGACAACTCAAATTTGAAATCACTCAGATGCATCCCTTTTATAGTTCTATGGAGTATTTGGAAGACTTGGAATGCAACTACTTTTTAGCATTGTCATTATCATGCTTTCTATGTTATCTCCCAAGTACTTGCAACCTACAGTTTTTTATAGATCAGGATAGCAAGGATAAGAAGAGGATAATGAAAGAAATTTGTGTTGGCAAGGAGGATAATATTGAATATTTTGATGGGGCTTGCGAGGATCCTGAAATACTTTGCGGATTGGGGGCATCTTGATTATTTATGAGAATGAATCCATTGAATTTAAAGCCAATAGTGGGAAAGGGACCAACAACAGAGCAGAAGGATTGCCATTGAGATCCTTATTACAGTTAGCTAAAGAGGAAGGCTTGGATGATCTGGAGATATTTGGTGACTCGGAATACTGGATCAAATACATGAGGAAGGAGCAAAGAATCAGAAATCCAAATTTGCACGGCATAGGACAAAACTTGGATATAATACCATCTTCATTTTGTAGCATCGAGTATTACCATGTTTATAGGGAACAAAATGAGATAACCGATGTACTTTCTAAAGAAGGCTTGCTTTTGGATCCTGGAGTCTGCTTGATAACAAAAAAAAAGAGAGGACATCAAGAACAGAAAAGGATAATTCTAGACTACTGGTCAGAAAGATAAAAGAATAACTCATTTATTGGGTTGTCATTTTTGTAATTTTGAAATTTTGGGTTGATAAATCTAGATATTTAGCTATTGAAACAGTATTTACATTTGGATATTTAGCTTATGTAGAAAAATATTTACTCCTTGAATGAATTTATTGAGAAGAGAAAATGTAACAGTGAAGGTTACCTGAAGAATGTATTCTAAACTTCAATATGAATGAAAGAATATGATTTTTTTCTGTGAAAAAAAAAGTAAATTATAAAAACATGGATTAACATGATGAACAGGATTAACATGATGAACAAGATTAACATGATTAACATAGTTAATATATAATAATAAAATTAAATAAAATAATATTTATTTTTTAAGGTATGCATCACTTTGAAATTCAAGTTAAATATAATATATAATATATCATTGATATATAATATAATATAATATATCATATATATCATTGATATAAACTTCTTATATAAATAAATGGTCATTTGCCAACATTATTCATATGGAATGTACAAAGTTATTTGAATAAAGTCCTAATGATAATGATAGGGAGAAAGTAGCAGGGATGACTCGCGGTACCTACTAATCTTATCAATTATCATATTGGAAAATATAATATCATTATCGTATTAAAAGATATAAATTATAATATAGAAAGATTGTAATAATAAATTATTAATAAGAATTTGTATGTTATTTTATTATATATAAAGTAAGGTTTATTGTATTTTTAAAATAGCAAGTTAAAAATAATAAATTTTAATAATTAATTAATAATAATTATAAATTTTAATTAATTAATAAGAATTTGTATGTTATTTTTTTTATACATAAAGTAATGTTTATTGTATTTTTAAAACAGTAAGTTAAAAATAATAAATTTAAGACATATTATTAAATTATTTTTTAGATTTAATAATTCAAAAAAAAAAGTTAAAAAAATAATAAATTTTATTTTTATATAAAGTAAGGATTATTGTATTTTTAAAAGAGTAAGTTAAAAAATAATAAATTTAAAACCTATTATTTAAATTATTCTTTTAAATTTAATAAAAAATTGTTCCATGCTATAATTTTATATAATTAATAAAACTCTGATTTTAAAATTTTATTTTTAAAAATTTCAATCTGTTTTAAAATTTTCAAATAATCATATTTTTAAAAAATATATGAAATGAATTTTTTTATATAAAAAATAAATAAAAATTATCCACTTTTAAATCACTCCTTTTCAATTACTATTTTCTAGTGCGTGCATGTATCTACCACATCATGATTAAAAAATATGTTTTTTCTATAATAAACAGTCTTTTAAAGTGCTTTGTAACTTGCTTTTCAAAAATCAAAAGTATAATCATCATCATGTTGACCTTTATGGCATCAAATTGCTTTTGCTTGGGATTCGAAGTTTACTTTTGAGAAAAACAATATATTATCATAAAGTTGTATCAATTTCAACCAAAGCAAAAGCGTATTGATAATAAGCATGGGAATAATAAGATACATAGTGAAGTAACTTAAAAAGTTTTTGTGATATGATAGCTGAGAAATGGAATTCTTTGCAGAATAATCGGAACCTCTCTCACCTTTTTAATTTAAACAAGAAGCTGGATGCGATGAGGGGTGAGATCCTGATCTGGGAAAGGCTCAAAAAATTGGCAGATGCTAAGGAGTTGATGGAAATTGATGGAAAGTTGGCGGGCAAGGATCTGCGAGTGGGGGGTGTGTCCTTCAAGGAAGGTGACTGTGAGGAGTTTAGCTCTCTATGTATCCGGAAAAAGACTCTACTGTGCCAGGCTGAAAGCACCTGACGTCTAAAGAGTAGAGCTCTTTGGCTGGACAAGGGTGATAACAACACAATTTTTTTTCACAATTATGCTAATATGAGATGAATTAAAAATTGTATATGGGAGATAAAAGGAGCTGATGGCATTCTACATACTGAGCAGGGTCATTTACAGTGGGAAGCGGAGACATACTTTAAGGATGCTTATAAGCAGGATCACGTCAATAATTTCGCTAAACAACTAAACATCATTAAGTTCTATCCACGCTTCGTCGGTCCTGAGGAAAGTTTGAGGGTGGACATGCCAGTTACTATGGAGGAAATTCAAAAGACCCTCAACTCTCTTGTTAAGGAGAAAAGTCCAGGCCCTGACGACTGGACAGTTGAGTTCTTCACTCATTTCTTTGATCTCATGGGGGAAGACATCCTGAGATCTGTGGAGGAGTTGCGAAGGAAGGCTACAGTGCCCAAGAACTTAATAGTACCTATATAGCTTTGATCCCCAAATCGGATAAGCCGGAAGGCTTCTCAAATTTCCGGCCAATATCTTTGTGCAACATCCTGTATAAGCTGGTTTCAAATATCATAGCTTGTCGAATCAAACCTTTTTTGGCCAAATTCATCACGATGGAACACTTCGGGTTTCTCTTTAATCGGCAAATTCTGGATGCCATCAGTGTCGCCCAGGAATGTCTTCACTCTGTCAAGATTAAGAATCTTAGTGCCTTCATCCTCAAACATGATTTGGAGAAAGCTTACGATAGGCTGGACTGGTATTTTATCCGACTTATTCTCATTCAGACTAGGTTTTCGTTAAATTTGATTCAGTGGATTATGTCTTATATTACTTCTACTTATTTTGGTGTCTTGGTGAATGGCGAGCCCACGGGAATGTTCTCCTGCAGTCAGGGAATACGGTAGGGGTGCCCCCTCTCTCCGCTACTTTTTATTCTGGCGATTGACGGACTCAGTAGGCTGATCGAAGAAGCGAAGCACGGCGGCAAGATCAAAGGGGTAAGGGTGTCTCGTGTGATGTCTATTACACATTTGCTTTTTGTCAATGACATTTTGATTTTTGGAGTTGCTTCTGTTAATGAATGGCTTATTTACAAGGAAATCTTTGCCACTTTTTGTCTGGCTTCCGGGATGTCAATCAACGTGAGGAAATCCGCTTTCCTATACAACAAAGTGGAAGAATCGATCATACATGACTTGAAAGCCTCCTTCCCTTACTCTTTCTCTGCTATGGATATGGAGATGAAGTATCTTGGATACTACCTAAAGCCTAACTATTATAGAATTGATGACTGGCATTGGCTATTACAGAAAGTTGATAGGAGAATACATTGTTGGGCTTCTTGTTGCCTGTCCATTGGTGGGAGGCTGACGCTGGCACAGTTGGTTATCCAGGGCATCCCTATTTATTGGTTCGGTCTGCAAAAAATTTCGGCAGCTATTCTCCATGGCATTAGAAGCAGACTTTTCAATTTTATCTGGTCGGGAAAATCGTTGTCTAGAAAATGGCACCTCAGTTCTTGGCAGAGCTTGTGTTGGCCAAAAGCTCTTGGAGGGTGGGGCCTTCGAAATCTGGAATGGTTTAATGAAGCTATGCTCACTAAATCCTTATGGAGAGCACTGATGGATGATGGGCTTTGGAGTAGGGTAATAAGAGTCAAATATTCGAGATCTTATAATTCTATCCAGTGGCTTAGAAATTATAATTACAGTACGTCGAGGGCTTCAGCTATGTGGCACTGCATCTGCAATACCATTGACAACTTGAGACCGTGGTTGAAATGGAGCATTGGGAACGACTCCGATCTTTTTGTTGGTATGGACCCATTCATCAGGGATGAAGGGGACTACAGGTTCAATGTTGCCTTTATCAGTGCATTAGGAGATAGGCAACTGGTGGTCCTCTCACAGTTCCATAAAGGTTGTAGCAATGTCCCTTGGGATCGTTGGCTTTCGGCGATTGACTTAAAATTACCTCTTGGGTGGCAGTCGACGTGGGACTCTTATGTTATTAAACTGGTTAATGCTGGGATTGATCTGCATAATTCGGATGACAGTCTTGTGTGGGATGGCCCTGGATCCATAGGGGTCTTGATGGTCTCAACTGTTTACAACTCGTTGGCTATGCAAAATTCTAACTCCCCGCCTTTGAGCTGGTGGCACGGGAAGATTTGGAATTGGAAAATTCTGTTAAAGCATAAATGCTTTCTATGGCTCTGCTTCCAGGATAAAATACTTTCTTGGGAAAATATTCAGAAACGTGACTTGCAGGGGCCTAGTGTATGCCTCTTGTGCCGAGAAGCGGAGGAAAATTCTCATCATCTTTTTTTCCAATGCAGGTTTATTCGAAATGTCTAGTAGGTCATCAGGGGTAGGCAATTTGGGCCCAATCTTTGGAGTGGGACCGATCTCTTGGAGAGTCTTCGGAACTGGTTTGTGATTTCCGAGGAGCAAAACTGTTTGCCCCTGTTCCTCATTACAAGAACCTGGTATGCTCGAAACCTTGCCATCTTTGAAGGTGTGGTTCCCCATGTCGACTCTACAGCGATGAAGGTTTTACTTCATTGGAAGGGCCATCCTTATTAGGACAACAATGTGAAGGAACGCAGGGTAGTATACCCGATCCACGAAGAAGGGAGGATTTATGGCTATTTTGATGGAGCTTCCCAGCATGGGATTAGCGGTGCCGAGATTGTGTTTCACCTGAGCAGGAGCCATATGATTAAGATTATTGTTGGACTTGGCCGAGGCAATGGACTGAAAGCAGAGATGTTGGCTCTTAGAAGTTTACTATGGTTCACTCGTCAGAGGGGTTTCAAGTCTCTTATAATCTACGGAGACTCTCAAGTGATTATAAATTGGTTTTCGGGCAAACATTTGATCAATGAGATTCTTCTGGAACACTGGATGCTGGAAATTTGCAGTATTTGCAAATATTTTGATGACATATCTTGCCAACATATCTACAGGGAAGCGGACAACCTTTCGAAATTGGTGTTGGGCCCCATGGATGGCTTCCTTAGGTATACCGATCTGATGGACGGGGAGGAGATCGAGCGGGGAAGCATAAGGATTTTCTAATCGTTGTCATGGTAAATCGAGCTGATATATGTTTGACATTCTCCTCTAGTTTTGCCTAGAGTGTTAATTTTGAACAAATCCTGTATCTGTAAGCCGAATCAGTCCTTGGTCTAACTCGTTATTCTCTCGCCTCTTCCACTTTGTATGCCGTAGGGCGTCCACTTATGCAAAAGTATCATAGGGACATTTTACTGTCTGGTTTACTTGGGATTCCCTAGCCAGCGCTGTAAAAGTCTTTTTTTTTACTGATCATCTGGATGTAACTGGTATTTATCTCATATTACAAGTTATATATTTTTCTTTATGGAAAAAAAATAGTGAAGTAACTTAAAGTATGCCAATAAATATATTGGCTTTCAAGTCAATAAAAGGTTAAGTAATAACCATAGTATATTACCATCATTGATTATATTAATTACATGTATTAGGTAGGTCAAAGAAATATGTAATGGACTCTACCATCAAAGGGAGGCGTTGGTAAATGGTAAATATAATTTTGATGGAGCCACTAAGAGAAAGTCTAGGTTTATGGATCTCCATTTACATGGATATGAGGATGTTTTTTTTTTTAAATTGAAGAAAATTTAACAACATAATATAATTTTTTTTGGGAAAGAAAGTATGTTATTCGAAAATATAAGTTTTTTTGAGATTTTAAAATATAGTTTTAAGAATATTTTTGTTAAAGGAGATTAAAAAAATATTATTAATTAATATGAAAGTAAAATTAGTTAGTAGTTCTGAAAAATAATAAATAAGGAAAAACTGGAACAAATGTGTTATGGACAATTGAGAATTTTAGAATTAAGAATGTGAGAACATTATTATGTTTTAATGGATTTGAGTCTAAAATTATTAATCAAATTATCACAAAATAAAAATCAAATTCCTCTATTTTGAATTTTGCTCCATTTGGATGCAAATAGGGTGGCAATTAAGGATGTTGTTGTTATTGAATGTGTTGACGATAATGTCAATTTTAGAGACGATATTAACATCAAATTATCAACTCTCTTAGAAAAACATACTTAGGTACCATTTTAGAAATATATACTAAGCACCATCATGAATATGTGATTAAAATAACTTCCAATGTGAACAATCATAACATGACATGATATCTCAATACACAAAATAATGTTCAATACTCATGAGCATACAGTTATTAACATAAAGTAAAGGAAAAAGTAAGAGAGAAGTGCATTATATTTAGCCAAGCGGGTTAGCTCAATGAGTTTAGATAAATCGTTTGAAAGTGGAGTTTAAGTCGTCCTCCATTCAAATATTCCAAAGGAAAGAGGGGAGCCCACATGGATTTCCTTAGTGAAAAAAAGTGCACCGGATTTGCATTAGTAAAACCTCCACAATGTGTAAAGAAAACATTTTTTCTCTAATATGACTCACTTCATTGATGTCCAAAACCCCATTACAATAAGCTTATAAGAAACTTCTCAATGCACAATGCTCATGATGATACACAACAAATGATCTCAAGTGGATACATAAAGATGTCGTGAGTACCTCAATATATAAGCCATAATAGTGAGAAGACATCTCCACATTAAAAATGTGGAATAAATAAAACTCATACCCCAAATCCATTGTAAAAGCATAAGGAACCACATCATTGCTTATTTTCAGTAACACAAGCCATATAAGTGGTCCTACAAAATATAATTGTTAGGGTCCTACCCTAACCTCGTACTTTAGGCCACCTAGGAGTTAGTTAATTAATGAATGTGGTCATCTTCCTTGAATAAAGGCCCATTAGATAGTAGTGGATAGTTATTCAATATAAAAGGGTCCCTTTTACTAAACGCGGCCTACTAGGTAGTTGGTACTCATTAATTGAGATTGCAAGTAGTTATAGATTTGCTAGTAAGAGTTTATCTAAAGAGCTAGGAAGTTAAGGAATGTTTTTTCGAGAATTGTTGTATTTGGAGACCTACTTAAGTGAAAGGTGACCCCACCTTAAAAGGCAAGTGTATGTTTTACACTATTACATTTCAATTGTCCCTTGTATCTAGTTTTCTACATTATAATCTCTAGATACCTAGTTTGTGTTCTAAGTTTAAGGGTTAAGGAACACTACAAGTGGTATGAGAGCTTGTTCATGAGCTTGCATGCCTCCAAATTTAGAAGTTTTTTTTAGGCTAGAGACATGTTCCAATGCCTTTAAATAACATGGAGATTTATTGTTTGGTGGGTATAACTATGATCAATGAAGAATACACAGAGAAAATACAAGTCATGTCACATGTTTATACACCCTTATAACCTCTATCGGCACCCCTTCGAGTAGCACTACATCAAACAACACCTATATACATGATTGTCTTCCATGTACCCTCAGGTAGATCGAAAACCCTCTAGGCGCACCTAAAAGTATCCTTGCATAAGTCGATGGTTGTCATGTTGTTATAATACACCGAGAGAAACACTCAAGGAAATCACTCTCGCTTGTCAGTATATCAAATATCTATAGCACTTAACATTCTTATGTCCACAGGACCTTGGAAACCCCAGGCTCTAGTGTCGTCCATTGAAATTCCTACATCCTTGTATCTAGAATGAATTTGGATATGTCAGTGTAGTAATATTCAATAGGGAGTGATACTCCCACCAAAGGTTTTTAAAAATGCATCCCTATGATGTGCAACTAGCACCATTATGGGAGAGCTATCTCAAAAATATCCTTGCAAAATTTTAATCATGTTGGTCTACCTCGCTTGCAACCCTTTTTGTTTGGACCGAACCTTATAGTATTAAGGGTTTATCTCAAAATACTCCTCTTGAACCACTGGTCATATTGAGATAAGTCGGTATTAAAACTTTACAAGAACTTAAGTGGTACCATGGTCCATACTCGCAGTATGGCATTCCAAGAGAACCAAACCTAGACCCACAAAATAAGATTGAAGCCAAGGTTTCTCAACTTGACACTATAGTCATAGAACTCAGTGCATTGGTGAACAACAACGTTGGATGTTTGCAGTTATATGTCACAACCGTGGGTATCCCATATACTCAAAATGGTTGAATACCATCTCAAAACATACATGTTTTCTATTGAAATGGGTGATTGTGATGTAGTTCTAGGGGGGGAATGGTTAAATACCTTAGGTCTTGTCACCAAGGGTTTCAAGTATTTATAAATGATCTTCACTAGGGATGGGTAAAAACATAACCTCGAGGGAATCACATCATGTTCCCCTGAAATGATCACCTCACTTCGTCTGGAGAAGTTATTGAAGAAATTAAGGCCACTAAAGCATTATTACATAATTTAATGGCATACGAGTAGTGTTAATTTAATGGCATACGAGTAGTGTTTACACCCACATAGGAAATTCACCCTAACTTGCAATTGGTCCTCTCTAAACACCAACAAGTATTTCAAACACCCAGGAATTTACTATCCTCACACAAGGAGCATGATCACGGTATTACACTAATTCTAGGGCATCAACCACCCAATGTGCGTCCTTATACACACCCTTTTGCATAGAATAATGAAATAGAAAATTTCATTCAAAAATTGTTGCAAGCTAGATTCATTTGACCCAATACAAGTCCTTATTCATCATTGGTGGTCATGGTGTTGTGCGGTAAAAACTACCTATGACAGGGAATTAAAGAGATCATAACGTACATCTAAATTAGTTACAGACATAGGCAAGCACATAGGCACAACAAGCAATCATTCTTTTAATAAAAAGAACTAAGATATTAAAGTTGGAATTAGATACCTGAATGACTGGTGTTTGATCCAAGCTTCCAAACTTCAGACTCCTTCTTCACTACTCTAGAGAGATCACTTGCAATAACACATACATTTCTCAAAGCTTATGACCCAAATAAGAATGAAATACTTTATATGAAAGTCATATATAATAAACATGAAAGCTTCAAAGACACACGTTCATTAACATGGACAAATATATATGGGAAAGGACATTTCTGTATTATAGCATTAAAGGAAATCAACCAAACTTGCACTGCAACTGGAACCGTTGAAACCTGGCCCTGGGTTCCTGCTCCTCTCCCTTCAGTAGAATTTTCTCCATCATTTCTTTAGCAAAAATTGGTTCCTTTTTCCTCAAGGCCCTCCCCTTATATTTATAGCAAGATTGGGAGGATAAAATCGAAAGGGAATGGTTGGGGAGGTTAGGGTAGTTAGAATAACCGCCCTTAACTAATCCCTATTCATATTGAAATATTTTTTATCGTGATTCAGAGATACCCGCGACTGTCTCTCTTAACAACCAACGAATGAATCACGAGCATTATGTCCAACAACACACAAATACAACTTCTAGGGTGATACCCGAGGGTTGTGTATATAGACTATCGCGAGTGACCCGCGATATGGTTGATGGTAGAGTCATGTGTATGTTTCAGAATTTATCACAAAAAATAGTTTTGTTTAGGAGAATATTGTAAAGTCTTAAGCCAAAGCATCTATGATCAAATAGGCTTTTCCATCCATAATGTACTTTTGTGTGACTGACAAAGCAATGTAGTCATGAATGGAGAAGTTCCATTTTGGCTGATAACAGATTCCCCCTAATGTATGAGGTCAGAGGGAAAGACGATGACCGAAATACATTATAAACCAAGAAGTGGAGGAGCATAGGAACCACAGGAACATGGTCGCAAACAGTACCTAAAACAGAAACAAGGTCAGCAAGCAATTACAATCTTGATATCAGGAGATGTTTAGAACATGGTCTCCAATACATAACTAAAATGATGTATATAGCATGGCCACTGAAATACAAGCATGGATCCATGTCAAAAGAAGATCATAGCCATAACAACAAACTGGATTTATGTCTCATGATGAGCCAACATAAATAGAGCTCGGTCTTGCGCAACTTGGGTGATAAGAAATGAACTGCATCATAAACCCAAGGTCTTCAAACCAACCATCCATAGTACAAACCCTAAACCATGCGAATAAAAGGAGTTGAAGTCGAACATGGAGGATTTCGTTTGATTACTGGTCAATGATGAAAACCGTTAACAAACACGAGGACACCCACCAATAATGAAAATGGGGTCCAATGTACCTAGTACATCCTTACAAGTGTGAATAATAGGTCTTGAATTCGAACACTTGAAGAATCTGTCGAGTAAGGGACATTGATGTATTCCCATAACTCAAAAGCGAGAGAATCTGCCACTAATGACTGCAAATCTCAAGGTACTAAACGACAAACTCTAAGTCCACTTCCTAGAGCAAAATGTGTTGATGTTGATAGGAAGAGACCCGTGAGAAGGAAGGTATTGAAATATCCTTCATCATCTCACATGATGAACACTGAGAGATTGAGTTGAAACAAAACTGATATAGGGGATGGCCGACATGAAGAGTCAAGATGAACTGCAAAAAGGCCGACACAGGGGTAATCTTTGAACATTAGGTACCAAAGGAAGTAAATTAGGCAGCTTTGGACTGACATAAGAAACATGATATAAGTTCTCTATGTAGGAGACATAACAAACTCTCCATATGATCAGAAGAGTAACCAATCGGTGGAGGACACAAATCTAGAATCAGGTTAAATCCTAAAGCCAAAACTTAAAACCCAGTGACTTATGAAAGTGTTGTGTTCAAGGACGGTTGAGACTGACTACCAAATAATGAACGAATAACAGAAAATCCCCTTCCTTCTCTTTTTAAAAATTTATTTTCTTAGTTTAACGAGCATGAAAAGGTTGAAAAGAAAGCTCGATACTGTCTCTTTTGTGAAATTTTAATGAGTCCAAGAAAGTAAACTCAATAATCCATCTTCATTTTTGAAAACAAGCTCAAAGAGGAGGAAGAAGAATGCTTGATATGGGTCCAACCATGTGTAGTTTAACGAGTCCATGGGAGGGAAACTCAGGACTTTCTTCATGTTTTAATGAGTTTGAAGAAAATATAGATTAAGACTCGATAAGGTACTAATCCATGGATTTTAATATCGATCCTGGATTTGTTCGTGCTCGCTGGTATTTTCAATTTTAAGGAGTCTGAAAAACTTAAACAAAAACTCCATACGCCTAGTTGTGGATTTTAGTATCGAGCCCGAGTTGGTAAATGCTCGCCTGTGTTTTCATATTTAAGGAGTCTGAAAAAATTAAACAAGAACTCCATAGTGTACTTTTTCGTAAAGTTAGGCTCTTCGTCCAAAAGAGTGTAAACGTATGCGAGAGATGACTCTTCTAGTAAAAAAGACCAGAGTATACCTTTTTCGTAGTTAATCCACAAACATTCGGAAAATGGGTAAACTTATACCTAAGTGGATATCTGTTCAATTCCTTTAACAAGTATGAACAAGACAAGTATGCTCGGTAATCTTGTTAATTTTGAAAAATTCTAACAAGAACGTGAAAAACTCCATAAGAAAGGGGGGGAACTTAATATTAAGTAAAGTACAAATGTATAAGTTCCCTAATATATCAAGTGACGGTACGGACTTTAGATAGAATCAACGACAATGGATAGCAGAAAACGGTAGTCCAAAGTGAACAAAGGAGATTCAAAATGACATAAGATGACAAAATAGATGCAATGTGTTGAGCTAAACTTCCATGTCAAGAGAAAACAAACCTCTGTACTTAAAACCTTTTGAAATTGATAGTGAGAAAAGCACCTTTTAAAGTTTTACCTAATCAAAACAACTCAAAAAGGTCATTTAGGATTAAATAAAATTAAAAAAAAGAATTTGAAACTATATAAAGTGGGTAAAGATTTGAAAAGAATTTGTATAAATAGTGACAAATTAAAAACATAACTCACAATACCATTTTACCATTGGAGAAAAGGAGAAAAATCCTCTTACTTCAAACGTTGATTGCAGTCAATCCAGGAAGCGAAATCAAACTCCGTCACTTGTAGGTAAGCTATCTCTTCCTGCTCTATCATTTTGATCCATTATTTTAAAATTTTAATGATGTTTTGAGGTATTTTGAGCAAGTTTTTAAAATTAGGGTTGCCTACCCACGGGTCTGACTAAGTAATATTCGTGGGCATGCAAAATGTGCGCGAGTTTATTGTAGAGAGACTCGTGGGTACCCGCCTCTGTTGAAAAAGTGAACCCACGGGTAACGCAGTTCAAAAGTAAAAAAATTCAAACTAATGCATGAAATGTATTTTGGTGATACAAGATGGTTTTAACTTGGAGAGAGAGGGAACGTGAAGTTATGGACAAGATTGAAATGGGAGATCCTCTTACTTTGAATGCACTAAGGAGATGTGGGCTCTTAAAAATTTTCCGTATTACAAACATGCGTGCACAAACGCACCTCCTCCAAATGCTCATGGGATATTTGGATGCCGATCATGGCATGTTTAATCTCCAAGGAGAGATTCTAGAAATCACAATTGATGATATATACTTCATAACCAGACTATCTCGACGAGGTTAGGTGGTGAACCTTAAAGGGACATTTAGAGGAGTTGGTCCTCTATCCATTATGGATTACATAAACACTTACTGCGTAGCCGACATTGAAAAGAGTGGGAGCGAAGTGCCACTTGGTCAAATTGCAAGTTTCCCATTAAAAGTGATCTTGAGTACGATAAACAGGATCGGGGGAAGTGCAAAACAACACTTGGCCTAACGGAACTACATGTAGATAGGCGTAGAATGTCTGTGCAACGTTAATAATCTTTGATTGGTGCTCAGGTCTACCGGTGAACATGAAGCACCAGCTTACAAAATGCAATATAGGGAAGAAAAATAACTTTGGGTATGGTAGTATACTATGCACCTTTTTCTTCGAGAGAGTCCCTGCTCTTAATCCCGGGATGGCCCTACCATCTTTGAACCCTTGCGAGCCACTAATGACTTGGTGGGGCGACATCTTCCTACGTTAGGGTGGTGGTGAGACGAGTTTATCATACTTCGACAAGGATTATCTGGGGTGGTGGAGTTGCCAGGTACCGACTCTAGAGAAGTTTCCTTATGCTGGCATGGATTTCTGAGGTGATCCCGAGCTCATGCTACCTCTAGGGGCATCCCGGGGAGAGATAGGTACCAAAATGTGTTTTTGTTTTGAAAAATTATTTAATTTTTACATTTTCTGTATAGTGTAATTTTTATGATGAGTGTGAGTACTAACAATATATAACTTATGTAGATGTGAGACCAACGAGACCTGCTGGGCATCCCAAAGTATACACACGACTGACCGAGCCAGGTGGCGTGGATACCATGTTGAGGAGCATTGAGGGGAATATGAGTCAGTTGACTCACGATATTCCTACATACAGGATAGAGCGGATTCCACTCGAGATGCAGGAACATGCACTAGGAGTGCCCCCAACGTGGATCCGATTACTTAGAAAAGTAGCCAGGCTAGTAATTTGTTATAGAGAGGCCATAACAGATCTAGATGAGGCTCCTCCCTCTCCATAGGGAGAGTGACATATTATTTTTGAGGTTGTTATGCCCAATTTTGTATATTATGACATTGCGACAGATATTGACTCAAACTCATATTATTTTTTGAAACTGATATACATACATACATACATATATATATATATATATATATATATATATATAGTACCAATTTATATACATGGTTTGTCTTACGTGTGTGAATGATTAATGTTATTGTGTATGATACAAATGCCAATCAAGTATGTAATTTGCATATGCATTAGCTAATGTATTATTATTCCTTGATATGTGTTGATATGAAATGTAATTAAAATATATCTCAAGTAATCTAACTCGCAAAAACTGATGTATCAAAGTAGGATCTCTAACACGATACTCACCTGCTAACTGAAGCACAACTAACTGCGAATCAAGTCTTATCTCTAAACACGAAATGCCATGGTGAATAGAATCTCAAAGAAGTTCAATAACCGCATTGTACTCAACGATATTATTCGTCGTAGGACCCAAACAAGCACCTCCCGATGAAACAAGTTGGCTTGTGGGGGAATAGATTACCCAAGCAGCTGAAGCCAAGTTACGAGTGTGACGACTTGTGCCATCAGTGAATCCTAGAAAACACTCACTTGTCATCTGAAAACACAACCCATAAGACACATAAAAAAAACTAAAAAGAACTAACTCTACAAAAATGTACAACTATAGTACAAGAAAAAGCATATAGGCATAGGCGTAATACTTCTTCAAGTAGAGGCCATTTCTAGGCTCAAGCAGCTTAAAACCATCATAATCCATCAACTCGTATGAACCTTTCCTCAAACATTTAGAAACGATATAGGGCTCGAGCCACATAGATTTGAAATTTCCTATCCCCAAGGGATCCTTGTCTTGATTGTAAACCAAAACAAGGTCTCCTTCATAGAAAACCCTAGGTTTGACACACTTTTCATATTGGTGTTTAACTCGATTTTTGTGAGCTTCATTTGCAGTAAGCGCATCATGACATTGTTCATCCAAATGTTCCAATTGAAGCAACCGTTCTTCCAAAGCATAAGTTTTGAGTAATAATCTAACTTCAAATATGGAACCTCGCATTCAATCAGTGTAATTGCTTCCACCCCGTGAACGAGTTGGAATGGTGAAAAACTAGTAGCAGTCTTGATATTGGAACAATATTCCCAAAGATTCGGATACAACATGATGTGCCAATTTGACCTACTGGCATTAACGGTCCGTTGAAGAATAGTTTTCAAAGTTTTATTGACCGCTTCAACTTTTCCATTCTCCTGCGGATAAAACAAAGACGAATGATCTTGTTGAAAACCTAGCACGGTGGTCAAATCAGTCATCATGTAGTTCTGGAAATGTCTTCCAGGATCAGTGACGATCTCCTTAGGTATGTCGAACCTGGAAATGATCTGATTGAAGATGAAATATGCTGCAGTTTCTCTATCTGCTTTCACAGTAGGCATTGCGTCGGCCCACTTCGTAAAGTAGTCGACTCCAATGATGATATGTTGATGTCCCCCATCAGAAACTGGATTACAAGTCATATAATCAATCCCCCATTTGGTGAAGGGACCCACTGTGAGAACAGGGTGAAGAGGAGCCGGATGTGCTCTCATTTTCTTTGTAAAAAACTGACATGGACGACAGTGTTTCATGGATTCCACACAATATTTAAAGATGGTGGGCCAAAAATACCCAACATGTAGTATATTCTGAGTTGTTTCCAACCCGGAAAGATGACCCCCACAGGCTCCACTGTGAGCATCATTCAATACTGACTCAGCTTCATCCAAGGTCAAACAACGGTGTAATATCGAATCTACCCCCCATCTGTATAACGTATCAGAAATAATGAGGTAGTTCTTGGCATGATGCTTAAGCTTTCGTCATTTTTCTCTAGATAATGTTGGTGGACACTTCAAAGTCCAGAGATATATTAAAATGTCTCCATACCATGGGTCATAGGTGCTAATGACGAAGGTGTTTTCATCAGGAAATGAGGGATCTTCTTCATGGTGAGTTACATCACCAGGAAACTCAACAATAAGTTTCGCGAACACCAAAGACTTATTTGACTTAGCAGATTGGAAAGTAAGATCAAATTCTTGCAAGATGACAATCCATTTGTTAAATTTTCCCCCGATTATGCGTCGGTTTAATACATAATGAAAAGGATTGACCTCTGCGATGACTATGGTAGTTCGCAAGCGAATATAGTGATGCAACCTCTGAACGACATACACGACGGCTAATGCCAATTTATCGACATGAGAATACTTGAGTTAAAGAGTTAAGAGTGCGCAGGAAAGGTAATAAATGACATGCTCTTGGAGTTTTTCATCTTCCTGAACCAAAACTATGCCAATGGTAGTAATATATGTGGCCAGATAAAGAATAAAATATTGAGTATAATCCAACGGGCTCAACAAGGGGGCTGACAAGAGTGCCTTTTTCAAAGCATCAAATGATTTTTGTACAGCCTCATCCCAGAAAAAATAGGTATCCTGTTTAAGCAGTCGCATGAAACCTTTAGTAATCTTAGCATAGTTGATAATAAAACATCTAATAAATTTTGACATGCCTTGTAAACTCTGAAGTTGTCGGATAGTACGAAGAGGAGGCAATTTGACAATAGCCTAAACTTTCAAGGGATCGAGCATAATCCCATCATTAGACATAATGAAACCAAGTAATCATCCAAAATCGACGCAAAATACACATTTGTTAGGATTTAACCGAATCTTGTAGTATCTGCATCATTCAAACACGAGCCGTAAATGTGGAGGATGATCTCTTCTCTTCCGAGATCGTGAAGGTAGATCATCCAAATAAGGTTCAACTACATGTTTGATATCATGGAAAGAAAATTTCATAGCTCACTGGAAAGTAGCTCCATCATTCTTCAATCTGAATGGAATTTTCCTATAGGAAAAAGTACCCCAGGGACATATAAAAGCCGTTTTATGCTGATCTTCAGGTTTGATTCGAATTTGATTATATCCTGAAAAACCATCCATGAAAGAAAACATTGCATGGCCTGCACACGCATTGATAATTTGATCAATAAATGGTGTGGGATAGTTGTCTTTTGGACAGGCTTTGTTAAGATCCATAAAATCTGTGCATACGCGTATGGTACCCTGATTTTTATCAACCGGAACTGGATTGGACACCCATTTCGTCATGTCAATAGGATAAATGAAGCCGACATTGAGGAGCTTTTCAACCTCAAGCTTGATGGCCGCAACCTTCCTAGGATTAACTGGACGAAGCTTTTGCCGAACTGGTTTCACATTAGGGTATGTCGTAATAACGTGTTCGACGATAGATGGGTCGATGCCTGGCATCTCCTCATATGACTAGGCAAAAACATCGCGGAATTCTTTAAATAAGTTGGTATACAAATTGATCTCGCGTGGAGAACAATTGGCGTTAATGAAAATATTTTCCATGACATTAGGTTTGATGTAAATATTGATTGGGATAGTTGTTGAAATATTTTCCATATTACCTTTAGCAAAAATCCCCTGTTTCGTCAAAGGGTTAATGGACCAGTCAACATTTCCACCAGGTCTCATTGAAAACTCTCCATTCTCGACTTTGTTCAGATGCGGAAGGAAATAGGATCGATGATGCATATGTTCCCAAGGATGATCCAGACCTACCATGGATTCCATAATAGTCTCATTTGTTGGAAAAACAGTGTCTAAACAATTGAATGAATGGGTGGAGTCTATTGCCCATGCAGGTGCATAATCGATATCTGACTCCATAGAGAGCAAAGGAGTCGAGACATAATCTATCATAGCATATTGTGATTCTTGGTAAGTCTCTTCTGAGACAGATAGGGGCACGATTGGTCTGCCCGGAGTAGGAAGGATCCAAGGATCAATTGTTTGAGAAACAATGAAGATCTCCTTGGATAACACATTAGCATTACTCGTGGAACCAATATAATTCATAGGAGCAGGTAAATCAAAAGTGCCCATCAAAGATGAGTACATACCTACCCCTAAACTCTCATTAGGAGAACGATCTTGCTCAATCCAAGGGATATTAGAATCCAAAGGAGTTGTGTTGTTTTTCTGGGCATAATCTAATTGATCAATGTTGACAATCTTGCCATCATGGGGGAACATAAGCACCTGAAAAACAGACGAAGGAATAGCTTGCATTGCGTACGTCCAGCTTCTTCCCAACAACAAATTATAGTTGACAGCAACATATACAACTTCCACTTCTACTGACACTACTTTACCTGCAAGCTGGATCTCAAAAGAGGGTAAGATTCCATGGGGATGGAAGGACCTCCCATAAAAAACAGTAAGTAATGTAGTTGAAGGGACTAACTTCGGAGAGCCTAGGGCTTGCCAACAAGAGTTAGACATTACGCACGTTGACGCGCCTTCATCCACTATTGTTCATCCAATGGTTTTGATACCATGGACTACTTCGATTTGGAAAGCCACATGATAGGGAAATCAGGGTTTGACATTTGACATATCAAATCTAGATAACATACTTGACGAATCCATACTGCCTATTGCCGCCAGAAGTGCATTCCGCTGCGATGGGAAACATTGTAGAGCTTCTAGAGAAGACATAGCAGACAACGTTTGGGCTAGGTCCTCTACAATTGAGTAGTTTGGAGCAACCAGTGCATTAGGGTTGTGTGTTGCTCGTTTGTAGAGACCTTTTGGTATCTTCGGCATAGGATTAGTAGGTCTCTCTATATGAAGAGGAACATATGACTCAGGGATATCTTTGTCTTTCTGTTGTGTATCCAGGGTATAATTCCGGTCTCTCATTTGCAACAAAGCATGGGAGTTAACCATATTAATATAAGATTGATCAGCCTGTGTGGCACGAGGAGTGTCCCTAGTATTAGAGCTTCCAGAGGTTGAACCTTATCGTTTGGGAAAAGGATCCTTTAGAACAACGGGTTTCTTCTCACTTAACAGCTTCTGGGATTCATCTACAAGAGGACATTGATGAGTGAGGTGATCGTCCTTACAAAGTTTACAAAGAAACTTCACCTTCTTATTTTCTTGTTTGCCTTCCTCGACATTTTTCAGTAGTTTTGGGCTTTTGTTGGTTTCCATTCCCTTTCTTTCCCTTTTTCTTATTGTTGGGTTGCAGAGAACCCTTTTGATTTGACTGCACATTATGTACATTTTAGTTTGTGCCGGGGAGGATGCAACAGTAGTTTCTTCCACAGTAGAATACTTTATAGAGAGTGCATGAACTTGTTTCTGCAAAGCTTCTAATGCGGATGAGTTAGTTGAACCCACAATGCCATCAACATGTGGTCCAGGTTTTGGCTTTCCAAGATCAATGTTTTACCTAGGTGCATCGGGTATGATTTCATAAAGGATCCCGGACTGAGCATAAACCAAGTTAAGTTGTTGGGTCCTTAGAATGGTTTCTTCCTCAAAAGTAACCCCAAAAGTTGACACATCCTTAGAGATGTAAGGTAACAATGATTTCAAGAACCACTCCAATAGGAATTCCAGGGGAATCTCAACCTTGATGAGCCATGTCCGTCTTCTCCACTCATGAATGTGATCAGATAAATGAGTGGCCTTGTTCTGTCTAAAACTAGAGAGAAGATCCGTACCAACATCATACCGAACGGGAAGTTGGAAATGGTTCAAGAAGACTGTCGCCAAATCACAAAAAATGTTATAAGCTGCAGCTGGTAACTCGATATACCATTTGGCTGCAACACTAGTCAAGGTCCTTTGAAAGAGCCTGAAATGAATCAAGTCATCATTTAGCAAGTTCGAGGAGCACCACAGATGAAATGTCATGACATGGTCTCCCAGGTCTTCACCAGTTTTACCTTCAAACTTTGGAATGTCTGAAGGGAGTTTGGTTGGGACCAGAGGCCAAGCAAGATTATGTTGCACTGGGTCATTCATCAATTTTGAAAGATATGGCAAGTTCAAAGTTTCCAGGAAAGGTAAACAAGGCCTAGCCGATGTCATTTGCTTTTGTGGAATCTGGTAAGGAGAACCTCCAAAGCGATAACTCCCATAAGGTAGGTTGGGGTTTCCCCTAGCCATCGGTTGTGGTGAAAAAGTATTTTGAAAGTTTCTCCAGCCATAAGATAGTGGATTACTTCCTTATGTGCCAGTCCATTGCGGCTGAGTGTAAGTACTTCCAAACGGAGTATAAGTGTTGCTACCTCCTCCACCAAAAAGTGAAAAATGAGCACTCCGTACAAGCACATTTGAGGTTTGAACATTTGTAGAATGTACATTAAATCCTGTAAAGGGATTGAAAGTCTATGTTGGTGCAATGGAAGGGGTAGGAATTGAGCCCACAAATGGTGCAGAAGGAGCAATATGATCCCCATGCCAAGGAAAACCTTGATTAAAAGGAGATGAACCGGGATTGACCTGAAACTGTTGAATGAAAGGGGAGGATGTATATGGCACCATAGGTATTCTTTAAAAAGGAATATTAGATGAGCCAACGGTGGATCCAAAAGGAGTAGATGTCAGTGTAAATTGAGTATTAGATGTTCCTGATGGTCCAGCATTGAAGTTAAAATAAGTACTCGCAGTAGAAGACATCTGCAACGAGCTTGGTATCGGGGTAGTAATATGTGGAGGAGACAAACCTCCAAGCCTGATAGTTGATGTGGGAGTCTGTGGAACTCTCGACACATCTCCTAAGTTATCCATACTAGGTCCAGGTGTGAATCTATATACACTTAATTCAGGTACACCTAAAGAAACAACTCATTCTAGAAAAGGATTGTTCGATCCAGTTAATGAAGGATTGAAGTGTCTTGCGAAATCTGAAGTTGGAAAATATTCAATCTCAAAGATCTATGAGACCGATGAAGTTTGTATAATGAGTTGGGGTTCTATAGGAGTTTCAGTTGTACCAGTGAGTTCAAAAGAACCACTAGAATCAGTTTTGCATCATCGAGGTGGCAGTGGAGGCTCCACTGTGAGCGGAGGAAGGTTTCTCAACCTTCTTGACCTACGAAGAGGTTGGTCTTCCACTATTACAATAAAATATGTTTTATGTAAATAAACCTAGGGGTCACTAGAACTATGATAAAAACACAGGACACCACTACAAAAATATCCTAAAGTAATCCAGACCAAGCAAATAGATAATCTCTCAAAGGAAAGTCTGGGATGATTATGGCCCAGAACAAACCAGTAGAGTAATGAAGAACAATTACCTGGGGTCCATAATACATAGTCTTCGGGTGCAAGCGTTTGAATCACCAAATGCCCTCCCAAATAACTGCAATGGATTTACTCCCACGTTTGTCCAAGGTACAATGGAAATAACCTTCCACCGTCACTTGTGTAGAATCCTAGTGGTCAAGATACTAAGGCTACCATCAATGCAAAAAGATTTAGGGGTGATAGTTGCAGGTCGTACTAACACGCATGGGCAGGGTAACTAAGACCGAAATCCAAGAGCACACAAGGTACTAATGGATCCCCGTACATGTATTAGCTCTGGTAGATGCTCGATTGAGAAGCCGGGGGTATCCCCAACTAATAAACCTCACATGACATCATGCTTAAATCCAGTTTTAATGGAGCTTCCCGACACACCTTTTACAAAGGTGGATTTACCTAAAGATAGTTCACTACAATTTCGAGTTTAAAATGATCTTGGATAGTTTAAAGTGATCTAACAAGTATAAAGAGTTAAAAGACTAACAGAGAAAGCTTTAAACAACCAAGGACAAACAAAAAACTGAAACCCTAACCCCAAAGTAAAAAAAATCAGGAGAAAACCGCGATAATCTGTGAAAATAGCTCGCGGGTACCTGCAGGTCTGCAACTAAACAACTCGCGGGTGCAGGGAAAAAGCTGCGACTGTAATTATGTACTAGTCGCGGGTATGCCTTGACAAAAATACAAAAAATTGAAAGAAAACTCTAAAAAGATCAAGTCTGAGTGACTAAGAAAGGTATAAGAAGCCTATAAACTCTATCAGATATTAATAGAAACAAAAAGATTGAAGAAAATAAACCTAAAAGACTCCCAGAGCAACAACAGGAACTCCCCAGCGGAGTTGCCAATTCCGTTGTGCGGTAAAAACTACCTATGACAGGGAATTAAAGAGATCATCAACGTACATCTAAATTAGTTACAGACATAGGCAAGCACATAGGTTCAACATGAAATCATTCTTTTAATAAAAAGAACTAAGATATTAAAGTTGGAATTTGATCCAAGCTTCCAAACTTCATACTCCTGCTTCATTGCTCCAGAGAGATCACCTGCAATAACACATACCTTTCTCAAAGCTTATAACCCAAATAAGAATGAAATACTTTATATGAAACTCATATATAATAAACATGAAAGCTTCAAAGAAACACATTCATTAACATGGACAAATATATATGGGAAAGGAAGTTTCTGTATTATAGCATTAAAGGTAATCGGGCAAACCTGCACTGCAACTGGCACCGTTGAAACTTGGACCTGGGTTCCTGCTCCTCTTCCTTCAATAGAAGTTTCTCCAACATTTCTTTAGCAAAAATTGGTTCCTTTTTCCTCAAGGCCCTCCCCTTGTATTTATAGCAAGACTGGGAGGATAAACTCGAAAGGGAAATTGGTTGGGGAGGTTAGGGTAGTTAGAATAACTGCCCTTAACTAATCCCTAATCATCTTTAAATATTTTTTATCGTGATTCAGAGATACCCATGACTGTCTCTCTTAACAATAACGAATGAATCACGAGTATTATGTCTAGCAACACATGGATACTGTTGAAATATTGTAACTTCAAAGAATATTATATTTGTACTTTATTATTCCTGAGATGTTTCATTTCTCCGTAAAGATCTTATTGTATATCCAGAGATGTTTATTCCTCTGTCGGAATGTGGTAACTTGGGTTATTAGACTTCCCTAGTGGGGGTCGGCCCTATATGTGTTATGTGGGTCAAAGGGTTGTTAGACCATCCTAGAGGGGTCGGCCCAGCTAGTTGTAGTGGGGTGTTTAACCCAATGGTAAAGTTGGGGCCGACCTAGTTAATATATTGTACAAGTTGGAGATGTGTATAAATAGAGGAGGTGTGCTCCTCATTTGACACACACTTCCCTCACTTGAAATGTAGCGCACTTGTGAGAGAGAGGTTTGATATGGAGGAGGAGGAGATCATGTCTTTGGTTTGCATATTTGTATATTACTGGTCATCTATATTGAGGAAGCTTTGCTGGGTTTTCTACCCCATGAGGGTTTCCCAGGATAAATCCGTGTCTCTTGTGTTTATGCTGTGCTTGTTGTTTCTTTAGTGATCCTGTACATGCTATTATTGTGAAATGGAATGTAATGCTGATATTTTCTATCTTAGCATATTGAATCTTAACATGGTATCAGAGCTAACCTGAAGGAAGGAAATGTATGGCACTTACGACACTTGCTTCACTTGCGACAATTTGAAGGTTAGGGTTTTGTATAGCAAAAACCAGTCATCGTGGAACTTTCGCTATAAATCCATTTTGGAAAAGTTTCAGGATCTGAAACCTTTACAGGTCGTAGATAACATCCCCAGGTACCTTGTGTCCAAAGGACATCCTCAGATTCATTGTACTTTGTGAGTTATGATCAGTACAAGTTAGGGTTTCTACCTCTTCCAGATCTCAGTCATAATCAGGTGACCTTAGCGAAAAGGTCATAACTTGGGCTAGGAAGCTCCAAATAGAATTTCATAAAAAGTGACAGGTAATACACATACTTTAATATCTTAGGAAAATTTTTGAGAGGCTGAAGTTGAACCATTGACACGTGGCATGCCGTACAGGTTAGCTCTCTTGTTTTATCCCATAAACATGTCACGTTGCGACACTTGGCATAACTCTCTCTTAGAAAATCCAATTGAGGTCAGACCTATCGGGATGGAAATATGACAGGTCAGGATACCACAAAAAAAGTTTTCAGACCCTGTGGATTGAAAATTTTGGATTTACAGCAGAAACAATCAGGTACATCTGTCTGTCAAAACAAAATTATTTTTGGAGCACCTTCATTCATGGCTTCCAAAATTTAGCGTTTTGGAGAAAGTTAGAATTTTTGGAATCGGAGTCCACAGCTAAATGCTACTCAGGAAAATCAAAATTTAGAGACCAAGATCGAATTTTTTGGTTGGGTAGAAGACCGGGCTTGATCAAACCCCAGTTCGAGATTTTGATCGGAAAGATGGAAAATTAGGGCTTCAGCAAAAGTTGGAATTTTTGAAGTCTGTGACCACGCCTCGAAGCTCCTCAAAAAATTAAGAGTTTAGAGCCTTGGATCGAACCTTTTGATTGGGCAGAAGGGTGGGCTTCATCAAACCCTAGTTCAGGATCCTGTCCAGAAGATCCAGAAGTTTCGAAGGCAATTTTGAGGGGTCAAATTTTGGAGATTTCAAAATTGAAGTATGCAACTTTGATCAGCTCAGCAAGACACATCCTTCCATCTATTCAGAAGTGTGAAAGTCAAAGATTGAATTTTTAGGGTTTCTCTAACAAACCCTAATCAAGCTCCAGTCAAGTTTCAGGGAGAGTTGAGGCTAAGGCCTTACATAAGAAGACTACAAGAAGTCTCGACAGATATGACTTAAGGAGGTTCAGGTATGTCTTGAAATCTGATTCTTGATTAAGTTCATAATATGTTTGTCTTCATATTATTTATTAGTACAATCTTGATTAATGTTAGAATTGTCTTATCACCCTAGTAACAGTATGAATGCATGTGAATGATAGAAGACATTCATTGATTAGGGCTATATGATTGTACTAATGCACTGTGGTGTTGTATGAGGTTGATGTTGTCTGCTAACAAGATACAGGTACATCACAAAAGACGAATCAAGTTCCATGACCATGACAACATGAAGATAAAGACTCATCCATAATCCTTGATCACATAGAAGTTCTACTTACGAGGTATGTATGACTTTGTTCTATTATGCTTAACCTATGAGATATGCAGGTTCCAACACAGGATCTCTAAATCATTGAAGAGAACAAAGAAGATATTGATTAGGTATGTTAGACATAACTAAACAGGTATACTAATCCAGGTATGTTTTCCTATATCATGTTAGAATCTTACCTTGTGTTAGGATCCCTTATATAAGTATACTTGGTATGATTGGTTATGCTTATTCATAAAGTTAGTAATCAAGGGTTTATGAATATTATGTCTCTTATCCTGATTGATGATTTAACCAACCAGATCAAACAAGAATATGCATGAGTAAAAGAAGACTTCCCTGAAACCTTGAATACTAATGTTTATTATCTATGATCATGGCTATACATATTCAAGATTATAATATACTAATGAATGTATGTTTGTGTATGAGATCATGAGGATGACACTAGTGCACACTTGAGCATTCACAGTGGTATAGAATGAATAGAAGTTCAAAAGACATATAGAAGATCAAGTGGGAGGCAACCACACAAACATAAAAGATAAGTATTTGAGTTGTTATTTGAAATAGTAAATGATATTGCTTGTAATAGGTTGTATGCATATTTGTATTCCTAGAATATATCATGCTGAGTGTAACATTCATAGAGCATTGAACAGTATACTACTAATATGCATATGATTGGTAAGTTGGACAAACATTCCATTGTTGCTTGTCTAGAATGAAACCTCTTTGCTGACATGCTGAGAGCCGTGCACACTCTCGATAGTATGTTCTGGTAGAGATGGAAGGCATCTAGATAGCCACTATATGCATACAGTGTTAAATTTTCAGAATTTACTTCAATATGATCTAGGATCTTAACTGAGAGAACAACATGTATAGAAAATCTACAGCATATCAATCATGGACACAATAATGCAAGCACACAAGAGACACAGAGTTTACTTGGGGAAAACCATAAAGGTGAAAAACCCCAATAACTTCCTCAGAGATAGATAGAGCAATGATACAACCAGAATACAAGAGATAGTCTTCTCCTAGCAGCAGAGTCTCCTCCTCCACAAGTGCGCCACTCTCCAAAGTGTGAGTGAGATAATAGAATGTGTAAAATGAGAGAGACACACTCTCTATTTATACACTAACTTGACTTGACCTTTACTCAACCAGGTCGGCCTCAACTTAACCACTTAACATAATGCTGACTGGGCCAACCCCCACTAGGGTGGTCTAATAACCCTTTGACCCACATGGCCGACCCCCAATAGGGTGGTCTAATAACCCTTTGACCCACATGACTTATACAGGGCCGACCCCAACAAGGTGGTCTAATAACCCATCAAGTATAAGTTACGACACTTACAATATAAATGACGACACTTCCGTATAGAGGAATAATAACATCTCTATAGGAATACCATATACATATATGTGAAATACATTCCGAAGTTACATATACATCAACACTCCCTCTTAACTAGGAAGGTATTTCTCGACACAAATATGCTAGCACAATTCTTCTTCTCTGGATCATCATCAACGAATCATCATCCTCGAATCCTCGTCATCGTCACTGCTGCTACTATCTTAATCAATGTCTGAATCTACTCGTCATAGGAAGTTCTACAGAGCCAGTCCTTTTTCATACTGGATGTAGGCCCACCACCTGCAGGTCTTCGTCATCACTGGCCATACTGTGGAATCTTCAGGACTTATTACGTGCGTCACAAAACCTAGCTGCAGCATCCCAGGCTATTACGAGCACACAGCTCTACTTGTCGGATTTCCCAGATGCACATTACATGTGACCCATCACAAAACCTGGCTGAAGCATCCCAGGCTGTTACGAGCACACAGCTCTACCTGTCAGATCTCCCAGGAGCACATTACATGTGATCTCACCACAAAACCTGGCTGAAGCATCCCAGGCTGTTACAAGCAGACAGCTCTACCTATCGGATCTCCCAGGAGCACATTACATGTGGTCCACCACAAAACCTGGCTGAAGCATCTGAGGCCTTTTTCATCCTGTCCAGATCTCCCAGGAGCAAATTACATGTGGTCATGGCAAAACCTGGTTGAAGCATCTGAGGCCTTTTTCATCCTGTCCAGATCTACCAGGAGCAAATTACATGTCATAGGACAAAACCTCGCAAGAGCATCTCAAGATGTTACGGGTACACAACTCCGACCTAAAATCTCCCAGGGCACAAATTACATTTCCTCCCAGAGCAATGTCTCGAAAGAGCATCCCAGGCTGTTACGGGTACACAACTCTGACCTATAGGATCTCCCAGACATGCTCATTTGCACAACCTGATCCACGGCCACAAAGTATCATCCTGATACTCATCATACATCATCCTGATTTACACATGATCATCCTGATCATCATCACTACAACATCCTGCTGCATGTCATCTGGAGAAGCTCGTCATCCACGATCATCCTGATCATACAATGCATCTACCTGATGCATACCAAGTATCTACCTGATACATATCAACATACATGATCTACCTGATCATACAATGTATCCACCTGATACATATACAAATACATGGTCCAAGCATCCAACATGATGCATATACAAAATACATACAAATGATCCAACCGATCATATCCAACATCCAACATGATGCATACATACATATAAATGATCCAACTGACCATATCCAGCATCCACATGATGCGTACATACATATAAATGATCCAACTGATCATACAAAGCAGAAACCAAAATATCATCCTGATGCTCATCATCTAGCGCTTACATCCACAGCCATGTGAAGGATCCTCCTTCCAACATGCTTGGAATGGCTTCAACAAATGTGTCCATCACTTATTCCTCGAAGTGTCATCAATCTGAAGAATGCCAAGCCTCTCCTTGAAGTACTCGAACTTCGCCTTGGCTAGTGGCTTCGTCAGCACATCTGCAATCTGCTCGTCTGTCGCAACGTACAGGAGCTTCACAGCTCCTCTCTGCACCATAGCCCTGATATAGTGATATTTGATCTCTATGTGTTTTGACCTGTCATGAAACACCGGGTTCTCGGATAGCTTCACACAACTCTGGTTATGACAAAAGATACCAGTAGCATCCAACGGGAGATCAAATAACTCAGACAGTAGCTTTCGTAGCCATACTGCCTCACAACTAGCTGAACATGCTGCAACATACTCTGCCTTAGCTGTACTCAGTGCTACGCAGTACTGCTTCCTGCTAAATCAAGAGATCACACCTTATCCCATACTGAAGCAGCACCCAGATGTGCTCTTCCTATCTGTAGCACTGCCAGCCCAATCTGAATCAACATAACCTTGCAGGTTAAACTTTTGATTCGCTTCATACTTGAGACCATAATCCACTGTACCCTTCAGGTACCTTAGAACATGCTTTACAACAACCAGATGAACACTCCTTGGATCTGTCAGGAACTGACTCAATGTGTTCATAGCAAAGCAAATATCTGGTCTCGTGTTCGTCAGGTACATCAAGGACCCAATCATCTGGCGATACATAGAGACATCAACCGGCTCAGATGAAGCATCACAAAGAAGCTTCAGATTCGATGCCATAGGTGTGGCCATGGCCTTGCAATCCATCATCCCGAACCTCTTCAGGATCTCTACTGCATACTTCCCTTGTCCAAGGAAGATGCCATCTACACTCTGCCACACCTCCATGCCTAGAAAGTAGTGCATCATCCACAAGTTCTTCATCTCGAACTTGGCAGCAAGATTCCGCTGCGTGTCGGCAATCAATCTATCTTCACCTGTAATAAACAAGTCATCCATATACAAAAGTAGTATCACTGGATTTCCTTCCTCAACCTTGTAGTAAAGGTTGGAATCTGCTTTACTCTTGGTAAAGCCCAAATTGGATAGAAAGCTGTCTACCATACCAAGTTCTGCACATATATGACTCCCTGTCATGTGTCTCTGAACCAAGTGGCTGTTCCACATACACTTCTTCTTCAACTACACCATTCAAGACAGTTGTCTTGAAATCCATCTGGTGTATCTTCCCTTTCATTACTGCAACCATAGTATGTACGGATCTAATGGAAGTGAATCTGGATACAGGAGCAAAAGTCTCTATGCTCCCACCTGTAGCATGCTTGATCTTGTATATCCTCTTGGAAGTCACTACAGACTACCCTTTGGGACTGCATCCCAAACATCTTCATGATCGACTGGTACTCCTCGATCATGGCATTCTTCCCAAATCCTGGGAACTTCAATATCTTCAATATTTTCAATAGATAACTTTGTTGCTGAACAAATGTTGTAGTCCTTCTTTTGTAGGTGATGGTATACGATCTTTCCTACACAACAAGTTAAATTGCAGGATTAGAAAACATCTCATAGTTTTCAGAACAAATTCTTACACATAAAGAAATATGTCATACAGTCATGCAATTATCTTAGCCAATGCTTCAATACAACATTTATCCATATTCTGTAACTTTCTAGATGCCTTCCAATCTACCAGAACATTGTTAAGAGTGTGCACAACTCCTAACATGTCAGCAAAGAGGTTTCATTCTAGATAAGTAGCAATGGAATGTTGTACAGTGCCATAGGCCACTTACCCATCAAATGCATATTAGTAGTATACCATTCATTAATGCAATCATTCTAATATGCACAATACATATCCTAAGTCTAGGAACATAAGCCTATACATCATTGAACAATTTTATTTAAACAAACAAATATGTAAGGAATGGTAATTAAAATACTTATCTTTGTTTGTTTGTTGGGTGGACTCCCTCTGAGTCTTTGCTTCCTTGCAGGAGCTGCAAGTAGCTTCTTCTACACCTTTCTATTGTGGAATGCAGAAGGATGGTCAACTCCCTCTGAATATCTGCATCCTTGCAGAAACTATTGGAGTGAGCTCCTTTGCTTTCTTGTAGGAACAACTGGAGTTTGCTCCCTCTTGATATTTGCTTCCTGGATTACCTGTTCTTGAACTTATATCCATCCTTAATCACTATGCATGCTTATTGGTATCATCGTTGTGTTATCCTTGAGGACTCATACATAATCACACATTTATTAGTATAATCTTAATACTATCAAAACACAATAATCTTAAACATGTATAGTCATGATCATTCACAGATAATAAACATTAGTATTCAAGGTTTCAGGGAAGTCTTCTTTTACTCATGCATATTCTTATTTGATCATAGGTCTCTTCTAATTAGTTAAATCATCATTGCATAAACCCGTGATTACTCAAACCTATACCTTCATGATTCTTCTGGTTAGTCATATCATCAATTATGGTAAGAAACATAATATGCATACAACCATGACTATCCAAACCTATGACTTCATGAATAATCATTATCAACAACACAACAGTATAAGATCCTAACACAAGGTAGGATTCTAGCTTGATATAGGAAAACATACCTGGATTAGCATGCTAGCTAGTTATGTCTAACATACCTGCATAATGTCTTCTGGTTCTCTTCAATGACTTGTGCTAGTAACCTGCATGTCTCATAAGTTAACCATTGTAGAACCAAGTTATACATACCTCGTAAGTAGATCTTCTATGTGATCCATGACAATGGATGAATCTTTGTCTTCATGTCACCATGATCATATGTTCTTGAAGTAACATGATTTGTCTTTCTTGGTGTACCTTTTATGTTAGCGAACAACATAAACCTCATACAACATCACAATGCATTAGTACAATCATAAGTGTCAAAACCTTAATCAATGAATATCTTCTATTAAGGTAATACGACAAGTCTAGTAATTAATCAAGATTGTACTGTAATGATATGAAGACAAACATATCATAAACTTAACCATGAACAGAATTCGAAACATACATGTAAGCCATACTTGTCAAGATTTCTTGTAATCTTCTTATGGAAGGCCTTAGCCTCATCTCCCTCTAAAACAGGAACTTCTTCACTTATGCAAGTGACCAATCCATCCTCTTCTAGGATTAACCCAATCCACTTGATTTGCAGGAACTGGATCTGGAGCTGTAATATGGTTTGTTAGAGAAACCCCAAAAATTCAAACTTTGAATTTCAAACTTCCGAAAGGATAGAAATATGCGCCTTGATGAGCTAATCAAGCTGGTATATTCAGAATTTGAAAACTGCAAAGTTTCACCCCTCGAATTGCCTTTTAGATTTTCGGATTCACTAGGGAGGACCCTGAACTAGGGTTTGAGTTTCCCAGAGCTTCACCCAAACAAAATATTTGATTCAAAACTCTAAGCTTCGAATTTTCTGAAGAGCTTCCAGCCGTGGTCACAGATTTCCAAAATTCCAATTTTTGCAGAAGCCCTAATTTTCCATCTTTTCGATCAAAGTCTCGAACTAGGGTTTGATCAAGCCCGGGCTTTTGCCCAACCAAAAAATATGATCTTGGTCTCTAAATTTCTATTTTGATGAGTATCATCTAGCCGTGGTCTCCGATTACAAAAATTCCAACTTTCTCCGAAGCCCTAAATTTCGGAAGCCATGAATGAAGGTACTAAAAAATAATTATGTTTTGACAGAAATATGTACCTGATTGTTTCTAGTGTAACTCTTAACTTTTCGATCTACAGGGTCTGAACAATTTTTCTGAGATAGCTCGACCTGTTATCTTTCCATCCCGATAGGTCTGACCTCAATTGGATTCTCTGAGAGAGAGTTATGCCAAGTGTCGCAACGTGACCTGTTTATGGGATAATATAGGAGAGTGAACTTGTACGGAGTTCCACGTGTCACTAGTTCAACTTCGGCCTTTGAAAAACTTTTCTGAGATAGTACAGTCTGTGCACTACCTGTCACTTTTTACAAAATTTCATTTGGAGCTTCCTAGCCCAAGTTATGACCTTTTTCCCAAGGTCACCTAATTTTGAATCAGATTTGGAAGAGGCAGAAACCGTATATTGTACAGATCATAAATCACAAAGTACAACGAATTAGAGGTTGTCCTTCGGAAACAAGATACATGGGGATCTGATATTTGACCTGTAAAAGTTTCAGATCCGAAAACTTCGCCAAAATGGATTTATAGCGAAAGTGCTACGATGACTGGTTTTTGCTATATCAAGCCCTAGCATCGTAAGTGCAACAAGTGTCATACGTGCCATATCATGCCTTCTTTCAGGCTAGCTCTGATACCATGTTAAATTTTCAGAATTTACTTCAATATGATCTAGGATCTTAACTGAGAGAACAACATGTATAGCAAATCTACAACATATCAATCATGGACACAATAATGCAAACACATAAGAGACACAGAGTTTACTTGGGGAAAACCATAAAGGTGAAAAGCCCCAATAACTTCCTCAGAGATAGATAGAGCAATGATACAACCAGAATACAAGAGATAGTCTTCTCCTAGCAGCAGAGTCTCCTCCTCCACAAGTGCGCCACTCTCCAAAGTGTGAGTGAGAGAATAGAATGTGTAAAATGAGAGAGACACACTCTCTATTTATACACTAACTTGACTTGACCTTTACTCAACTAGGTCGGCCTCAACTTAACCACTTAACATAATGCTGACTGGGCCAACACCCACTAGGGTGGTCTAATAACTTTGACCCACATGGCCGACCCCCAATAGGGTGGTCTAATAACCCTTTGACCCACATGACTTATACAGGGCCGACCCCAACAAGGTGATCTAATAACCCATCAAGTATAAGTTACGACACTTACAATATAAATGACGACATTTCCGTATAGAGGAATAATAACATCTCTATAGGAATACAATATACATATATGTGAAATAGATTCCGAAGTTACATATACATCAACATACAGGATATGGAAAAGTGTTGTGCCAAAGTATTGGTCAAGATAGTTGCATAACTATGTAAATGATATCTGTATGCATAATAGGTTATCATGCCAACATGATTTCATGATTATGAAGTATTACTAATCATGTACTTAATTTTAATTTGTAGGAAATATCATGAATAAGGATGAACACCGAACAAATGATGGATGTTCAACAAGAAGATTTACAAATCAAACAAAATATAGAAGGCTCGTGGCTAGAAGATTCTCTTAGAAAGAGGAAGAGAATCATGACGAGATGTTTGCTCCAAGTGGCTAGATAAGACCATTATCTTAATGGTGTAATTAAAGAAGAAGTGTGAATCAGGTTCTGTATGGGTACCCAGGATCGATAGTCAATTGATGAGCTTAATGATCACCATGGGTGATGTGGATCTCAACCTTTGCTACAAGGTTGAATATGGTTTCTATACATAGATGAGATGGATGCAAGAAGGAACTCACCACAGAGTTCGAATGATATTGAGGCTCATATCAGTAGACCCATCTGACAAGAGCTGGCACAGATAGATGGCTGCAGAAATGAAAATGAAAGATCTCAGATTGATGCATTACTTCTTAGGTCTGGAAGTATGGCAAGGCTCAGAAGGAATCTTTCTCAACCAGGGAAAGTATGCCGAGAAATATTAAAAGGACTTGATGTGTTGGAATGGCCACTCTCATGGATTCCAACTTGAAGCTATTAGTGGATGACTCATCAGAGTTAGTGTATATAACTGTGTACAGACAAATTATTGGGTCATTGATGTATCTAACAAATACTAGGTCAGATATATGCCTTGTTGTGAACACCTTGAGTCAGTATCTAGTGGAAACTAGATGTGTTCACCTGATAGTTGCAAAGCATGTGATGAGGTACCTAAAGGATACGATAGACTTTGATCTATGTTATATTGGAGATCATAACTTCAGATGGCTACACAGATGTTGATTGGGAAGAAAGTGTATCAGACAGGAAGAGCACATCGAGAGGATGTTATTGTCTGGGATCAGCCATGATCTTGTGGTTTAGCAGGAAGCAGTCTAGTGTGGCTCTCAGCACAAGCGGAATATATGGCTGCTTGCTTTGCTAGTTGTGAAGAAGTATGGCTTCAAGATTGTTTGACTTAGAGATAGACCCAACTGTGATCCTATGTGACAAACAAAGTTGTATCAAGATGATAGAGAATCCAGTGTTCCATGATAAGTCAAAGCACATAGAGATTTGACAAGATATGGTGCAGAAAGGAACTATAAAGTTCGAATTTGTAACAAGTTATCGATGTACTAACCAAACCTCTACCTCAAGTGAACAAGTTACCGATGTACTAACCAAACCTCTACCTCAAGTAAAGTTTGCGTATTTCTCCGAGACAAGATTGGTAGGACCCTCCTAGAAAGGGGGAGTGATGTGATTACCTATGATGAGATTGCCTGCATCGACAGTGAGGTCGATGATGTGGATACCTATATTGGTGATGCTGACAGAGAAGTTGGTGGATGCTCCTTAGACAGGGTCTAAGTTGACGAGGGGATTGCATAATCCTTAAACACATGTTCTAAAAGGATCCGTAGAAATATGTCTCCGAGAAAGAAGGGGGATTGTATCATCCCTGGACTTCAGTCCTAAAGTGAGCCGTAGACGTATGTCTTTGAGAATGAAGTCCTTAGTGGACAAGTGGGGATTGCATCATCCTTGAACACATGTTCTAAAAGGATCCGTAGACATATGTCTCCGAGAAAGAAGAGGGATATCATCATCCTTGAACACATGTTCTAAATTGATTCGTAGACGTATGTCTTTGAAAATGAAGTCCTTAGTGGACAAGTGGGGATTGGATCATCCCCGGACTTCAGTCCTAAAGAGAGCCGTAGACGTATGTCTTCGAAAATGAAGTCCTTGGTGGATAGGTGGGGATTGTATCTTCCCCGGACTTCGGTCCCTTGAATTGAGCCATAGGCATGATGTCTCCGAGAATGAAGTCCCTAGTGGACAGGATGGGATTGGATCGTCCCTGGATCTTTGGTCCCTTGAATTTGAGCCGTAGACATGATGTCTCCGAGAATGAAGTCCCTAGTGGACAGGATGGGATTGGATCATCCCTGGATCTTTGGTCCCTTGAATTGAACCATAGACAGAGGTATCCGAGAATTGAATGATAGGACTGGATCGTCCCTGGACCTCGGTTCAAAATGTACGTGACAAGTCCTAGAATTGATCTAGGTTACATCCAACATGAAAAAGGGTTGGCTCTGTAGATGTGATACATCCAGCATGAAAAAGGGCTAGCTCTGTAGATGTGATACATCCAGCATGAAAAAGGGCTGGCTCTGTAGATGTGATACATCCAGCATGAAAAAGGGCTGGCTTTGTAGATGTGATACATCCAGCATGAAAAAGGGCTGGCTCTGTAGATGTGATACATCCAGCATGAAAAAGGGCTAGCTCTGTAGATGATGAAGACCTGTAGGTGGCAGGCCTACATCCAGTATGAAAAAGGACTGGTTCTGTGGTGGTAAATCCTAGATCTAATCTAGGTCACATCCAGTATGAAAAAGGATTGGCACTATGGTCGGGATTGCATCATCCCTAGACATGGATTTGTCTTAAAAGGATCAGGATTGATCATCCTGTAAGTAGATCTGGATTGCATTGTCCATAGACATGAGAGGTGTCTTAAAGTGAGAGGGATTGATCATCTCGTAATTAGATCATGTGTATTGCAGGGTATGCTGCTATGATGCTGTAGATCGAGATGATCCAGATGCTGTAGATAGAGATGATCCAGATGCTGTAGATCGAGATGATCCAGATGTTGTAGATCGAGATGATCCAGATGCTGTAGATCGAGATGATCCAGATGCTGCTAATCATGATGATCTAGATGACGATGCTGCTGATCAAGATAATCTAGATGACAATGCTACTGATCATGATGATCTAGATGATGATGCTGATGATCGTATGACGATGATGCTGATGATCGTATGATGACGATGCTGATGATTGTATGACGACGATGCTGATGATCGTATGATGACGATGCTGATGATCATGTGATGATGATGCTATTGATCGTGAGGATCCAGATGATGATATTGCTGTAGCTATTCAAGTGCTGCAGAAGATTCAGTACTGAAGATGTTGATGTTCCAGTATTGAAGATCTTGAAGATATTCCAGTAACTGGTTGAGTTACTGATGGTGTTGAGAAAGCTTCCAATGATTTATAGATGTATCATGTATGATGTTGATGACTCCTTGCTCGTGCAAATGCTATTATATTATCCTTCTCGTTAAGGGGGAGTGTTGAAATATTGTAACTTCAAAGAATATTATATTTGTACTTTATTATTTCGGAGATGTTTCATTCTTCCGTAAAGATCTTATTGTATATCCGGAGATGTTTATTCCTCCGTCGGAATGTGGTAACTTGGGTTATTAGACTTCCCTAGTGGGGGTCGGCCCTGTATGTGTTATGTGGGTCAAAGGGTTGTTAGACCACCCTAGAGGGGTCGACCCAGTTAGTTGTAGTGGGGTGTGTTAAGATTCAATATGCTAAGACAGAAAATAGCAGCATCACATTCCATTTCACAATAATAGCATATATAGGATCACTGAAGAAACAAGAAGCACAACATAAACACAAGAGACACAGATTTATCCTGGGAAACCATCATGGGGTAGAAAACCCAGCAAAGCTTCCTCAATATAGATGACCAGCAATATACAAAGATGCAAACCAAAGACATGATCTCCTCCTCCACCATAGCAGACCTCTCCTCCACAAGTGCGCTACTCTCAAGTGAGTGAGTGTGTGTGTAAAATGAGGAATACACCTCCTCTATTTATACACTACTCCGACTTGTCTTTTACACAAATCATGTAGGCTCGTATTTAACCATTGGGTTAAATACCCCACTACAACCGACTGGGCTGACCCCTCTAGGGTGGTCTAATAGCCCTTTGACCCACATAACACATACAGGGCCGACCCCCACTAGGGAAGTCTAATAACCCAAGTTACCACATTTCGACGGAGGAATAAACATCTCCGGATATACAATAAGATCTTCACGGAGGAATGAAACATATTCGGAATAATAAAGTACAATTATAATATTCTTTGAAGTTACAATATCTCAACACTCCCCCTTAATGAGAAGGATATTATAACAGCATCTGCATGAGCAAGGAGTCATCAACATCATACATGATACATCTATAAATCATTGGAAGCTATCTCAACATCATCAGTAACTCAACCAGTTACTGGAACATCTTCAATACTGGAACATCAACATCTTCAGTAACTCAACCAGTTACTGGAACATCTTCAATACTGGAACATCAACATCTTCAGTACTAAGTCTTTATCTTTTGCAGCACTCAAACAGCTACAGCAACATCAATATCTGAATCCTCATGATCGTCAGCATCGTCATCACACAATCATCAGCATCGTCATCACACAATCATTAGCATCGTCATCACATGATCAACATCGTCGTCTAGATCAACACGATCAACATCGTCACATCATCTCGATCTACAGCATCTGGTTCATCACGATCTACAGCATCTGGATCATCTCGATCTACAGCATCTGGATCATCTCGATCTACAGCATCTGGATCATCACGATCTACAGCATCTGGATCATCTTGATCTACAGCATCTGGATCATCTCGATCTACAGCATCTGGATCATCACGATCTACAACATCTGGATCATCTCGATCTACAACATCTGGATCATCATGATCTACATCATCTGGATCATATCGATCTACAACATCTGGATCATCATGATCTACAACATCTAGATCATCTCGATCTACAACATCTGGATCATCACGATCTAGAGCATCTGGATCATCACGATCTATAGCATCTAGATCATCAATATTAGTATCCACACCAATACAAGTATACACATCATCAATACAAGTATCCTCATCAATACAAGTATACACATCATCAATACAAGTATCCTCATCAATACGAGTATACACATCATTAATACAAGTATCCTCATCAATATCAATACAAGTATCCTCATCAATCAAGTATGCATAGCAACATACCCTGCAACACACACGATCATATTACAGGATGATCAATCCCGCTCTCTTTAGGACATAGGTCCATGGATGATACAATACAGATCAAGTTCCAGGACGATCAATCCTTATCACTTTAAGACAAGTCTCATGTTTAGGGACGATGCAATCCCATCACGTACATTTTGAACCTAGTTCACGGATGGTGCAGTCCTCTCACGTACATTTTGAACCCAGTTCATGGACGATGCAGTCCTCACGTACATTTTGAACTGAGGTCCAGGGACGATGAAGTCCTATCTTCAATTCTAGGAGACATCAGTCTACGGATCAATTCTGGGACCGAAGTCTAGGGAAGATACAATCCCCTACCTGTTCATTCAGGACTTCATTATCGGAGACCCAGTCTACGGCTCAATTCTGGGACCGAAGTCCGGGGAAGATACAATCCCCTACCTATTCATTCAGGACTTCATTATCAGAGACATCATGTCTACGGCTCAATTCTGGGACCGAAGTCCGGGGAAGATACAATCCCTTACCTGTTCATTCAGGACTTCATTATCGGAGACATCATGTCTACAACTCTCTTTAGGACTAAAGTCCAGGGATGATCCAATCCTCACATGTCCACCAAGGACTTCATTCTCGAAGACATACGTCTACGGCTCTCTTTAGAACATGTGTTCAAGGATGATACAATCCCTCTTCTTTCTCGGAGACACCTGTCAATGGCTCACTTTAGGACTGAAATCCAAGGATGATTCAATCCTCACATGTCCACGAAGGACTTCATTCTTGAAGATATCTGTCTACGGCTCCTTTTAGAACATGTGTTCAAGGATGATACAATCCCTCTTCTTTCTCGGAGACACCTGTCTACGGTTCCTTTTCGAACATGTGTTCAAGGATGATACAATCCCCCTTCTTTCTTGGAGACACCTGTCTATGGCTCCTTTTACAACATGTGTTCAAGGATGATACAATCCCTCTTCTTTCTCGGAGACACCTATCTATGGCTCCTTTTAGAACATGTGTTCAAGGATGATGCAATCCCCTTGTCACCTTAGACCCTGTCTAAGGACCATCCACCAACCTCTCTGTTGGCATCACCAATATATGTATCCACATCATCGATCTCTCTGTCGATGTAGGCAATCTACACATAAGTGATCACATCACTCCCCCTTTTGAGGAGGGTCCTTCTGAACTATATTAAGTTTGTCTTGGAAAAATTTACTTGAGGTAGAGGTTTGGTTAGTACATCGGATCGGTAGAGGTTTGGTTAGTACATTGGTAACTTGTTACAAATTCGAACTTTAATTCCTTTCTGCACCATATCTTGTATATAGAAATGTCAGATCTCTATGTGCTTTGACTTATCATGGAACACTGGATTCTCTGCCATTTTGGTACAACTCTGTTTGTCACATAGGATCACAGTTGAGTCAATCTCTAAGTCAAACAATTTTGAAACCATACTACTTCATAACTTAGCAGAGCAAGCAGCCATATATTCTGCTTGTGCTAAGAGCCACACTAGATTGTTTCCTGCTAAACCACAAGATCATGGATGATCCCAGACAATAACATCCTCTCAATGTGCTCTTCCTGTCTGATACACTTCCTGCCCAATCAACATCTGTGTAGCCATCTGAAGTCATGATCTCCAAGATAACATAGATCAAAGTCTATCATATCCTTTAGGTACCTCATCACATGCTTTGCAACTAACAGGTGAAAACATCTAGTTTCCACTAGATACTGACTCAAGGTGTTCACAGCAAAGCATATATCTGACCTAGTATTCGTTAGACACATCAATGACTCAATAATTTGTCTGTACAGAGTTATATCCACTAACTCTAATGAGTCATCTGCAAACACTTCAAGTTGGAATCCATGAGAGTGGCCATTCCAACACATCAAGTCCTTTTAATATTTCTCAGCATACTTTCCCTGGTTGAGAAAGATTCCTTCTGAGCCTTGCCATACTTCCAAACCTAGGAAGTAATGCATCAATCTGAGATCTTTCATTTTCATTTCTGCAGCCATCTTCTTCTTTCTTTTCATGATCTGTTTCTTGTTCCCTGTCAGAAAGATATCATCTACATACAATAATAGTATGATAGGTTCATCATCCACAATCTTAAGGTAAAGGTTAGGATCAACTTTACTTTTGGTAAAGCCCAAGCTTATCAAGAAACTGTCAATTCTCCCTTTGTGACTGAACATCATTCACACTCTGCATTGAATGATCTTCTGCATATCTATCTGTGCCATCTCTCGTTAGATGGGTCTACTGATATGGGATTCAATATCATTCGAACTCTGTGGTGAGTTCCTTCTTGCATCCATGTCATCTGTGTATAGAAACCATATTCAACCTTGTAGCAAGGGTTGAGATCCACATCACCCATGGTGATCATTAAGCTCATCAATTGATTATCGATCCTGGGTACCTATACAGAACCTGATTCACACTTCTTCTTTAATTACACCATTAAGAGAATGGTCTTATCTAGCCACTTGGAGCAAACATCTCATCGTGATTCTCTCCCTCTTTCTAAGAGAATCTTCTAGCCACAAGCCTTCTATAGTGTGTTTGATTTGTAAATCTTTTTGTTGAACATCCATCACTTGTTTAGTGTTTCATCATTCATCATGATCTTTTCTACAAATCAAAATTAAGTACATGATTAGTAATACTTCATAATCATGAAGTCATGTTGCCATGATAACCTATTATGCATATAGATATCGTTTACATAGTTATGCAACTATCTTGACCAATACTTTGGCACAACACTTTTCCATATCCTGTATGCATATAGTGGCTATCTAGATGCCTTCCATCTCTACCAGAACATACTATCAAGAGTGTGCACAGCTCTCAGCATGTCAGCAAAGAGGTTTCATTCTAGACAAGCAACAACGAAATTTTTGTCCAACTTACCAATCATATGCATATTAGTTGTATATTGTTCAATGCTCTATGAATGTTTACACTCAACATGATATATTCTAGGAATACAAATATGCATACAAGCAATATCATTTACTATTTCAAATAACAACTCAAATACTTATCTTTTATGTTTGTGTGGTTGCCTCCCGCTTGATCTTCTATATGTCTTTTGAACTTCTATTCATTCTGTACCACTATGCATACTCAAGTGTGCACTAGTGCCATCCTCATGATCTCATACACAAACATACATTCATTAGTATATTCTCAATATTATCAAAACATCATAATTCTAAATAATCTTGAATATGTATAGTCATGATCATTAGTATTCAGGGTTTCAAGGAAGTCTTCTTTTACTCATGCATATTCTTGTTTGATCATAGTACTCTTCTGGTTAATTAAATCATCAAGATAAGAGACATAATATGCATAAACCCCTGATTACTAACTTTATGAATAAGCATAACCAATCATACCAAGTATACTTATATAAGGGATGGCATAGGAAAACATACCTGGATTAGTATACCTGCTTAGTTATGCCTAACATACGTAATCAATATCTTCTTTGCTCTCTTCAATGATTTAGGGATCCTATGTTGGAACCTGCATATCTCATAGGTTAATCATAATAGAACAAAGTCATACATACCTTGCAAGTAGAACTTCCATGTGATCAAATATTATGGATGAGTCTTTGTCTTCATGTTGTCATGGTCATGGAACTTGATTTGTCTTTCGTGACGTACCTGTATCTTGTTAGCAGACAACATCAACCTTATACAACATCACAGTGCATTAGCACAATCATATAACCCTAATCAATGAATGTCTTCTATCATTCACATACTGTTACTAGGGTGATAAGACAAATCTAACATTAATCAAGATTGTACTAATAAATAATATGAAGACACACATATTATGAACTTAATCAGGAATCAGATTTCAAGACATACCTGAACCTCCTTAAGTCATACCTGTCGAGACTTCTTGTAGTCTTCTTATGTAAGGCCTTAGCCTCAAATCCCCCTGAAACTTGATCTGGAGCTTGATTAAGGTTTGCTAGAGAAACCCTAAAAATTCAATCTTTGACTTTCACACTTTTGAATGGATGGAAGGATGTGTCTTGCTGAGCTGACCAAACTAGCATACTTCAATTTTGAAATTTCCAAAATTTGACCCCTCAAAATTGCCTTCAAAACTTCTGGATCTTCTAGACAAGATCCCAAACTAGGGTTTGATGAAGCCCACCCTTCTTCCCAATCAAAAGGTTCGATCCAAGGCTCTAAACTCTTATTTTTCTAAGGAGCTTCCAGCCGTGGTCACAGACTTCAAAAATTTCAACTTTTGCTGAAGCCCTAATTTTCCATCTTTCTGATCAAAATCCCGAACTAGGGTTTGATCAATCCCAGTCTTCTACGCAACCAAAAAATTCGATCTTGGTCTCTAAATTTCGATTTTCCTGAGTAGAATTCAGCTGTGGACTCCGATTCCAAAAATTCTAACTTTCTCCGAAACCCTAAATTCCGGAAGCCATGAATGAAGGTGCTCCAAAAATAATTCTGTTTTGACAGAAATATGTACCTGATTGTTTCTTTTGTAACTCCAAACTTTTTGATCCACAGGGTCTGAAAACTTTTTCTGTGGTAGCCTGACCTGTCGTCTTTCCATCCTGATAGGTCTGACCTCAATTGGATTTTCTGAGAGAGAGTTATGCCAAGTGTCGCAACGTGACCTGTTTATGGGATAAAACAGGAGAGCGAACTTGTACGGCGTGCCACGTGTCACTGGTTCAGCTTCGGCCTCTGAAATTTTTTTTTGAAATAGTAAAGTCTGTGTACTACTTGTCATTTTTTATGAAATTTCATTTGGATCTTCCTAGCCCAAGTTATGCCAAGTGTCGCAACGTGACCTATTTATGGGATAAAACAGGAGAGCAAACTTGTACGGTGTGCCACGTTTCACTGGTTCAGCTTCAGCCTCTGAAAAAGTTTCTTGAGATAGTGCAGTCTGTGTACTACCTGTCACTTTTTACGAAATTTCATTTGGAGCTTCCTAGCCCAAGTTATGACCTTTTTTCCTAGGTCACCTGATTTTGATTGAGATCGGGAAGATGCCAAAACCCTAACTTGTACTGATCATAACTCACAAATTACAACGAATCTGAGGGTTCCCTTTGGACACAAGGTACCTGGGGATGTAATCTACGACCTGTAAAGGTTTCAGATTTTGAACCTTCGCCAAAATGTATTTATAGTGAAATTTATACGATGACTGGTTTTTTCTATATAAAACCCTAACCTTGACTGGTTTTTGCCATACATTGCCTTCCTTTAGGTTAGCTCTAATACCATGTTAAGATTCAATATGCTAAGACAGAAAATAGCAGCATCACATTCCATTTCACAATAATAGCATATACAGGATCACTGAAGAAACAAGAAGCACAGCATAAACACAAGAGACACATATTTATCTTGGGAAACCCTCATGGGGTAGAAAACCCAGCAAAGCTTCCTCAATATAGATGACTAGCAATATACAAAGATGCAAACCAACGACATGATCTCCTCCTCCACCATAGCATACCTCTCCTCCACAAGTGCGCTACTCTCAAGTGAGTGAGTGTTTGTGTAAAATGAGGAATACACCTCCTCTATTTATACACTACTCCGAATTGTCTTTTACACAAATCATGTAGGCTCGTATTTAACCATTGGGTTAAATACCCCACTACAACTGACTGGGACGACCCCTCTAGGGTGGTATAATAACCCTTTGACCCACATAACACATACAGGGCCGACCCCCACTAGGGAAGTCTAATAACCCAAGTTACCACATTCCGACGGAGGAATAAACATCTCCGGATATACAATAAGATCTTCACGGAGGAATGAAACATATCCAGAATAATAAAGTACAATTATAATATTCTTTGAAGTTACAATATCTCAACAAGGTGTTTAACCCAGTGGTAAAGTTGGGGCCGATCTAGTTAATATATTGTACAAGTCGGAGATGTGTATAAATAGAGGAGGTGTGCTCCTCATTTGACACACACTTCCCTCACTTGAAATGTAGCGCACTTGTGAGAGAGAGGTCTGCTATGGAGGAGGAGGAGATCATGTCTTTGGTTTGCATCTTTGTATATTGCTGGTCATCTATATTAAGTAAGTTTTGCTAGGTTTTCTACCCCATGAGGGTTTCCCAGGATAAATTTGTGTCTCTTGTGTTTATGCTGTGCTTGTTGTTTCTTCAGTGATCTTGTATATGCTATTATTGTGAAATGGAATGTAATGCTGATATTTTATGTCTTAGCATATTGAATCTTAACAGATACAACTTCTAGGTTGATACCCGCGGGTTGCCTATATAGACTGTCGCGAGTGACCCGCGAGATGGCTGATGGTAGAGTCGCATGTATGTCTCAGAATTTGTCACAAAAAATAGTTTTGATTAGGAGAACATTGTAAAGTATTAATCCAAAGCATCTATGATCAAATAGGCTCTTCCATCCATAATGTCATTTTGTGTGACTGACAAAGTAATGTAGTCACAGACGGAGAAGTGCCATTTTGGCTGATAACACATGGTATTGAAAAAGGGCACTTAGCACATGGGTCTTGATTTTTCGGGATCTCAATAATTTAACCATCAAGAATAAATTTCCCATCTTGTTTGTTGAGGATCCCTTGGATGAACTTCATGGAGACAAATTTTACATTAAACTCAACCTTCATTCAAGATGCCAACAAATAAGGATGAAATAAGCGGACAACCACAAGACAACTTTATGCATTCATGATGGTCATTATGTTTTTGTAGTGACGCCCTTTGGACTTTGTAATGCTTCATCCACCTTTCAGAGCCTCATGAACAAGATTGGTTATCCTTTCATTGCAATTTTATGATGGTATTCTTTGATGATGTCTTTATCTACAACACAACATATAAATTTCACCTAGACTATGTTGATTCACCTTGAAACTATTAAGGGACCACCAATTATTCATGAAATATGCTTTTGGAGTTCTAGAGGTTGAATACTGAGGCCACATTGTGAATTAGGAAGTAGTACAAGTAAACCCCAAGAAAGTAGTGACTATGCAATATTGGCCCTACCCCAAGACCCTAAAGAGATTTGGTGGATTATTAGGACTTAGTGAATATCATAATAAGTTTGTGAAAAATTATGAAAAAATTGTAGCTCCTTGAACTTTACTACTAAAAATAATTCCTTTGTATGGAACAAAGTAGTTGAGAAAGCTTTCTCAACTTAAAGGGTGTCATGTGCACTATTCCAATATTAGTAATGCCCAATTTTACAGAGAAGTTTGTCTTAGAATGTGATGCCTCAGGAAGAGGTCTTGGAATGGGATTTTTGCAAGAAGGATGTCCTTTGGAATTCACCAGTAAGTCGTTGTGTGAACACAATTGGGTCAAATCCATATATGAAAAAGAGATGATGTCCATACTCCATGTCGTTGAGACATGATTCCAATAGCGCATAGGAAGGCCTTTCCAAATCAATACTAACCATCATAGTCTAAATTATTTCCTAGAACAAATGTGTTCATCACCAGAGCATCATAAGTGGATTATTAAGATGCTAGAGTATGATTATGAGATTATATATAAATGTTACACCGAAATCGTCATCATGAGTCATGTGCCATCTGTATGCCATGATCCTTAAAGTCCCTGAGCTAAAACAATGAAAGAGAAGTTGTTGTCATTCCTTTTTACCTTTTGCTGTCACTTCGACGCGCCCTGTTGTCCAGCAAGGTGCGTTAGGTCCAAGGTGACACGCTCTGCAACTTAGCAGAGTGTTTCGGTGACATAGTGTGCTCTTGTACAAGGTGCGTTGATCACTCTCTGTCTCATGTTTCCCTTGTGCAAGGTGCGTTGAAATTGGTTAAAATTGAAAAAGAGAATCTTCGTGCGACTTCTCAAAGTTTGGATGGTGTGGAGACTTATCCCTACTTACCTGGAAAGGTGGAATTCGATCCCCTTCTCTAGTGGGATGATCCCTTAAGCCTCTCCCCTAAATCCTCAACCTCTCCTATCCCTTTAGCTCTATATATATGAACCCGCTCTCCATTGTTAAGAGAGGAAGGATAGAGTACCTTTATGCTGGTGGAATTTCTCTAGGTGATCCTATTCATCCCATTAGGAGGCTAAGCATTTGATCTTGGAGGATAGGATTGTTGGAAGGAGGTTATGATGTCAAAGCATCGATCATAACATCTCTCTCTTTGTACTTCTTAGTATTACATTTAATACAAGTTATTTCCATAAAATTTATTGTGTTAACGATGTTTAGGATTTTCTTCTTTTATTGTTAATATAGATCAATTCACATCCATGTGCTTTTATTACTTGTTTGTTTCCACATGTCTTGTCTGGTTTTGAAGCTAAGGATCTGAAGATCGAGACTTGGAGCTTGGACAAGCAAGGAGAAAGGATCTGCACACTTGAGGTAAGTCATCTCTTTCATATGTTTTGCATTTCAATTGATCTAGGAAAGATATTTGTGTTATGTACTCATTTGTTCTAGATATGAACCATTCATAATAGGGAGATCTATTTGAGTCCGCTCACATAGATTGCCCATAAACAATAAAAAAGGGTAAAGAAAACATTGCAGTCTATGTTTAGTCCAAACAATTTGACGAGGACATTCCTTATTTGCATTATCCTTGTTACATGTTGGCTTGAGGAATCCCATCGAGAATGGATAGTGTGACACTATAGTTCAACTCATCCAAAGGATTTAGGAAGACCCAAACACCCCTAAAGGGTATACATGGCACCAAGATACGTTGAGGTATAAAGATCACATTTTATGATAAAGAATTCTACCTTAAAACAAAGGCTCTTAGCGAAGTTGCATTCTTCACCTACAATATTCACTTGGTCTTTCATAAAACTTATGTAAAAACTAAGCGCTTGTTCTTTTGGGAAGGCATGAAAATGGATATCCAAAATTTTGTAGTAGCCTATTACACTTTCCAAAGACACAATGGTGAATTCACCCCACACAATTATGAGATGGAGAAGTCACCCAATGCATTGCAACCACTACTGATCCCAACACTATATGGATTGACATTTCGATGGATTTTATAGTGGGACTTCCCAAAGCTGGTAACAAATTGATGATCATGGTTGTAGTCGATCGTCTTTTCAAGTATGGTCATTTCTATTCCTTGTCACACCCTTTTACCCCATCATTAGTTTCCCAAGTCTTCATGGATCATATTTTTAAGTTACATGGCATGCCCACTTATGTTGTCTCCGATCGAGTCCCCACATTAACTAGCAATTTTTGGAAAAAGTTGTTTAAACATCAAAGTACCTATTTGAACCTTAGCACATCAAAAGACCCCCCAAAAAATGGGCAAACAAAAGTGACCAATCAATGCTCATAAACTTATTTGTGGTGCTTCAATTTAGAAATCCACACCAATGGGAACAATGGATTCCTCTTGCAGAATGGTGGTATACTACCACTTATCATGGAGCTACCACAATGACACCATATGCAGTGGTCTGTGGCCAAAAAGCCTTGTTATGACTTCCTATTTACCAAGCACCTCCAAGGTTCATGTATTGGACAACCCACTTCACACCAAAGAAGGCATTCTATGTACTCTTAAGAACAATTTTGTTATATATCAAAGTATAATGAAAGGAAAAGCTAACCAACATCACTCTAATGTTATTTTGTAGAAGGGGAACAAGTGTTTCTTCACCTTAAACCTTATAAACAAACATCACTCTAAGATAAAATCCACCATAAAATAGCATGGAAGTTCTATAGACCCTATAATATTATCCAACACTTTGGATAGATGGCCTATAAGCTTGCTCTTCCAAACCACTCCAAGATTCATCTAGTCTTTTATGTGTCTCATCTCAAGAAGGTCATGCGTTAAAATTGCAAAGTGCAAACCAACTTACTAGAACTTGATGAAAAGGGCTCCATTTGGATCCAACCAAAAGTAGCATTGAATATTAAAGAGAATCAATTGCACCAATGCACGGTTTGATAACTCCTAATCCAATGTAAATATATGTGGTCAAAAGATGCTACATGGGAACCAACAACGATTATGTAGCAATTCCCTTACCTTCATCCTTGAGGACAACATTACTATTGAAGGGGGAGGGCATGCTAGGTTCCTACTCTAACCCCCCTACTTTAGGCTACCTAGGAGTTAATGAATGAATGTAATCATCTTCCTTGAATAAAGTTCTATTAAATAGTAATGGATAGTTATTCAATGAAAAAGGGTGATATTTACTAAATGAGGCCCACTAGGTAGTTGGTACTCATTAATGAATGGACCACAAGTAGTTGTAAATTTGCTAGTGAGAGTTTATTTAAAGAGATATAAAGCTAAGAAATGTTTTGTTGAGTATTGTTGTATTTGAATCTCTGCTCAAGTGAAAGGTCCCCACACCTTAAGAATCAAGTGAACATTGATTTTTTCTTTGATTACCATAATACAAGGGTATATTTTTTATTACTACAATTCAATTGTCTATTGTATTTGATTTTATGCATTATAATTTATGTATTCCTAGTTTGTGTTATAAGTTTTGGGTTAAGGAACACTATAATAATGATGTCCCATTACATGTAAATTAATGGCCCGCCAATGATGACCTTCGATGTTACACAAGCCATCCTAATGACACTAACCACATCCACAAATGTGGCCACTAGACAACATTACCACATAGTCTAATATTCCCCCTTAATGTTGGTGAGGGGAACAAATACATATACATATACATAAGAAGATGGAATTATAATAGAATTGATCTGTATCTTGAGGGAAGAGACCCATAATGCTTGAATTTGGAGAGGAGAGGAGATTAGATATGAAAATCTGCTACGGAATTTACCAAGAAACTAATTTTGCATAAGAAGAAACATTGATGAAAACACATAGACCATGAAAATACAAGAGATATTTGGAGAAGAAGGATTCCATTAAGATGAATCATTACATGCAATGAGACCAGTTTTGGGACCTCTCTTTCCTGATTCTAACTCTCTCGCTACTACCTTTTTTATAAGGTGTCTTGTTGACAATGTCAACTTTGAATAACTAACTCCATTAATTACATGTCCATCATGCTCCCTTTTTACATTTAATAAAAATATGGATTTTTTACTTTCACATCCGATATTAGACTATAAACCCCCCTAATATTTAGATCATTCACCTCCCCTTATAAAATGATGGTCCCCATCATTTCGCTCATGCTAAAAAGGACCCATTATGTTCATTGTACCTTGCCAATTGCCAATGAAGAGAAGGGATTTGTGTGGTTAACCCATAACCATGGGTTTGGTGTGGTTGTCCCATAACCTTGTGGGCAATTACAATGGATAAATATTACATTAGGATTTAATAAAATCCAAAATTTTAAAAATTTGTAGGGAAAAATCGTGATTTTGAAGGCAATTGATGTCTTGCCACAAATCCATTCATAATTTATGTTGCATGTGATGAAATTGAATTCCGTCGAAGACCCATTTGAGATATCAAAGAGAAAATTCCATCCATACAACATATTTTCTCTATGGATTCACGTGGAAATAGAAAATACTTGCCAAAGTTGAAGGGACGCGCTACGCACTGTTTTATAGACATGTGCTACTTCAAACAAGAATAACTCACAAACCAAGAAATGAAATGAAATTCCGTGAAATACCCATTCAAGATGATGGAAAAAAATTTCAAATGAGCTATGGTATAGTTTCTGAATCATTCTGTGGAGTCCATGGCACCTATTTAAAGTTGTTGTATGTGTGACTGCTCTGTGCACATACATGTGCTACTTCAAACAAGCATGTATCACAAAACAGGAAACAAAATGAAATTACCTGAAATACCCATTTAAGCTGATGGAAAAACCTTTCAAATGAGATATGGTAGACCCTCTGAAACATCTCTCTAAATTGTATATAAGTGGGTTGTCTTCCATAGAGTGCTGAGTGTAGAGGGCCACAAAGGATGCCAAGTGTTTGTAGAGCAACATGAGTTGTTGTAAAGGTTGTGTAACCTATGTGGGAATCATGGAAACCCTGCAAAGTTTTTGAAAATGTTGCATACCAATGGATGTAGTGGATTCTTCTACAATGGTGAATGGAAATTCAAGAGTAGAAAATCCTTGTAATGCCCGTGAACCAACCATGATGCTTACAATATATGGCCCAACAAAAGGATTTCCATAGTACCAAAAGGATATTGGTGATTGCTACAAATTTGTGAACCCACAGTATGCTTCAAACCCTTGTTTTGATGGAGTTCTTACTTGCTCCGATACCACTAATATGGATCTTGAGGGCCAAGACCCAAAAGGCTTGAATGCCAAGATAGGAGGATATTAGACATGCAAATCTACTATGAAATTTACCAAGAAACTTATTTTGCATAAGAAGAAACATTGATGAAAAAACATAAATAATATACACCATGAAAATACAAGAGAGAGTTGGAGAAGACGGATTCCATTAAGATGAACCATTACATGCTATGAGGCCAGTTTTGGGACCTCTCCTTCCTGATTCTACCTCTCTCCCTACTACCTTTTTATAAGGTGTCTTGTTGACAATGTTAAATTTGAATAACTAACCCCATTAATTACATGCACATCATGCTCCCTTTTTACATTTAATAAAAATATGGCTTTTTGACTTTCACATCCGATCTTAGACTATAAGCCCCTGTAAGATTTGGATAAAGAATTCCCCCTTAGTAACAAAAGAAAACATCCTTAATAAGTTAAGAAGATAAATGAACTTTAGCTTTGTCAAGGACGAGCTGCAAAGTGGTGCAATGAGCAATGCCATCAAGAATCAATTAATCCCCAATAAGTTTCCAAGAGACACAACTTCACTTTTTTCAAGGACCAATCATAAGCATGAGGAACTCTCATCACACCATATTGTCCACAATGAGGTTAAAAAAATATGAATTCAATGTCAATTTGAATTTTTTGTCTCCAAAATCTTCACAAAAACCACTTTGAAACCATTGAAGTAAATGGAGAGTCCAACTGCAAACATGTACCCCCCTACAAACAACTTCACACAAACCTCTTACAAATCATTGAAGAAAACAAATGGAGGCTTTATTCCAAGTGTAATATATTCTATGCACAAATATTAAAAGCGATAGAATGTTCTCAAATAACAATCTCCCCCAAGAAAACATAGAATATGGAAAAAAGCATATTGAAATTAAAATTGAATCAACCAACTATAAGAGTCGATGATAAAAAATAATACCCCAATCATGTGTTAGTTGTGGTGCCTGATCTTCTTGATTCAGAGGTCATGTTTCAACCGTGTTTGGATGCCATCCCATGATGAGGGGGTGTGGGGGGGATTTCCCCTCTACTATAGTTGCCACATGGGGGTCCAAGGTGGGGAAACGACTAATTTGGTATCCCCTCCTAGAGGGGGTTCAGGGGCAGTGCCCCCATAGCAAAATTTTTGGAAAAAATGCCTTGTAAAATGATGTAATTTCATAGTCATGACTTGGTCAATAATGGGTGATTTACGGTCCCATGGTATTGGGTATCCCGTGGTATTTTCCCATGGTAATCCCTCTTTAAAAGGAAGGCATTGTAATACAACTTTGTATTGTAGTATTGTAAAGATATTTGTGATTGTGTAAGCGAGACTGTGAGAGAGTGAAGAGGAAGTTGCAACGAATGTGTTGCGGTTTGTATCCCTTCATTTGTTGGATAGATTAATAAAAGGATTGGAAATTTCTCCGTGGACGTAGCCTAGATTGGGTGAACCACGTATATTGGTGTCTCTCTTGTATTTTTTATCTTATGTGTTGTATTTCCACATTCTGTTTATTTTATTGCTCCGCGATCCTGTTTTTCTAACATCATGTAGACTAAGAACCTAAAATCACCCTTTAGATGGTCAAGAGGTTCAACAACTACTTCACACACCACATGCAACAAGATGGTCTTCTTGTCACAAATGTACATGTGCCAAACAAAGCACCAAATATAGGTTGACTTAAAAAAAAAACAAATATGGTTAATCCATCAAGAATAGAAATGAGAACTATAGAATTGTATATTCATTGATATACATCAATTTGAATTACTCAAGCAACTACTTAAATGCCACCATGGCCAATCATCAATCCAACCACAAAAAGTCCTAGTAGATAGTACCATTCAAAGATTCTACATTTTACACCTCTTTAATAAATATCTATAAGAAGGATTGCTAGCATATGAATATGAATTTATATACTTGGAAGATGGGATTGAATGCCTCTGATTACTAAACTAAGATGTCATTATGGTCAAAAGATGGAAGGTGAAGTGTCCAATATTGACTAAACATAAGGTGTACGATGTGTTTCTTGCGACCCAATATTAAAATAATAATTTGAGGTGATAGATTCAAGCTCTGACTTATCATCACTAGAAGAAAAAACAAATGGCACAAAATCTAGATATAGCATATTAGTAGCTAAAGTATCAAAATGACTCACATATGGAGATGAATCTCAACATGTACAAGACCTTCTCTTACCAATTTCATCACAATATCAAGAGGATTAACAATACCCTTTCCACACTTATTGAGCATGTTACCCCATATATTTCAAGGGTGATTAGTAGATTTTTCACTTGTGATTTTGTCATAAGTGTTTTATGGACGCTTGTTAGTATTATGCTTCATGGATGATGATGTCCTAGAGTTGATGTTTCACTAGATGTTTTATTTATCATGACATAGTGGTTATGGAATATGTCTTGTTCATGAGATATTTCCTAGGGATGATTATGATGTTGCTCTTCACTCTTTGTCAATGACATGAGCTCTCATGGTATTATGTATTTTTTTGGGAATGGTGTGGCATATGGATTCTTCCTCCTTAGAATTATATTGTCTCTTTTCAATGGACTAGTTGATGGAATTGTATGACGTTTCATCCCTCTGAGTGCCTAGTGTTACCAACTGAGTTGCACACAGTTGGAATTCAAGTGAGCCAACAAAGTTTTCATAAGTACTTGTGCATTTTCAGTGTTCTGAAATTCAAATCAGGCCTTTTAGGGCCTCCTTTTTATTTATTTTTTCGCATGTTCATGCCCCACAGGGTTTGTAATAAAGTGTGCTAGAATGATGGTTTATGTAAAGAAATTGGATTCCTAGGACTTAGCAATCAATCTGGGTATTCCAAGTAGTTTTTTCCTTGTTAATTATGCTTTGCATCTTAGTAGAGTATAATTTTCGATTTTTTCTCCTGCTTCTCCAAAGCTGGAATGCTCGTCTTGGGGGTTAGGAATTAGGAGGTTATTAACGTTCATGCGTCAATGTTTATTACCATGTAGACACTATTCTAGAGTCATATGAACATGTCTAGGTCCCCATAGGTTTTTTGTAATATTTTGGAAAAAATAAAATTTCCCGCAAAATCAAGCCATTTTTTAATGGTTTAATTTGGAAAATAAAAAATGTAATAAAAGTATGGTTTGTGGGTGAAATTTTCCAATGGGAGGCTCGTTTTCTAATCCAGAGCACCCATTAAACCCATAAAACCACTTTTCCTAAGTTTTGAGTGAATATTTATCACTCAAATTAATATTGCTCGAAAAAGGCCAAAAAGACATTTAATTAGTCAAAAAAGACATAATAAAGGCAAAAATACATTTCCTAAATAAATGGAAATAGTCTGGAGATGGTCCGGAGTTGATCTAAGTTAAATGGAAATTGGTTTCAAATCATATCAAGCTCTAATAGGATGATTCCAATCATTTCCAACTAAGATCCAGTTAACTCCTCTTCAAGAGTTGTGCCCTCCTTCATGCTTGGGAGACTTCTCCGTGTGGCAGCCATTGGTTTGTGTGATAATTTCGAGGTTGGGATGTGCTTAACTCTTGAGAGTTGGTGCAATCCCCATTGGATTGGGTTCTAATCACTCCCTAAATCAATTAAAGGAGCTCCAAATTAACTCACTCATCAAGGATTGTGCCCTCCCTTAAGAGTTGCGCCCTACCTTGCATGCAATTTTCTATTTAAGAGAGTGGTGGACTCCAGGAATGGGTATCTAATTAGGGTAGCTATACCGGAAGTATACTTTAATTATCAACCAGGGAGTGTACAAACTTAAGAGATGCTAGGCACTATATGTGCACTATAGGGTGATCTTTGTCGTTATGAATGTTCAATGTATCCTACATAATGCTCTAAGGGAATAGAAAGTATTGTTCTAGAAAAACTAAGAAGTAGGAGATATGAAAGCATGTAAATCCATGAATTGAAAATGCTGAAAACTAATAAATCTATCCTATTGATCCAATGCTGAAAACTGATAAATTTATTCTAGGAATTGAATGCTGAAAAATTGGTAAATTTATTCTAGGAATTGAATGCTGCAAAACTAGTAAATTTATTCTAGGAATTGAATGCTGAAAACTGGTAAATCTATTCTAGGAATTTCAATGCTGGAAAACAATCAAATTCTGCCTACCAAATCAAATATTGAAAGCGATTAAACTCTGTTCTATTCAAATCAAATGCTGAAACATTTAAACTCTATGTGATCAAACTTAAATAAAGAAAGTATGCATGAAACCATAGATCTGACTTGTTATCTGGAAATGGTATAAAAATATTGGAACTCAGATATAAAATATGCCTGCACGGATGGCACACACAGGACTGTAGACAGTGCATTACGGAACTATAGAAACAGTGTTATCGAACTACAGAAGAAATAGTTTGTACTGAAATCAGAATCTGATGTCTAAACAAATAGCAAAGTAATTTCACACATGATGATGATTGAAACAAAAATAAAATGCATGAGAAATACTTGTAATGAAACACGAGACTCCTGATCTACGTATTGAGGGGGACCTCCCCAACACGTATTTCATGAGGGAAAGAAACTTATGAACTCAAGGAATTAATATAATGTTGGTCTTTCATTATCAATTCATAACTTCATGTTTAAGGAAAACTTAAAACAAAACTATCTCAAATACAAAAATATGCTAAAGATTGTTTTCCAAAAAATGTCTCCAGACCTCCTGCTATTCAAGAGGTCCCTATTTATCTTTATTTCTAACCTAGCTCTACATTGTAAACAACGATCCTATTTAACATGAGTCATTCCTATAAATCAAGAGAAAATGGATCGCTGCGATTGGTTACTTATTACTTTTTCAGGTCACCTACGCCCTGCTCACACATGCCTGAATTCATATGATTAGAACATAAAATGCTTAAAGCATAAGAAAATATAATCGCTTAAACTACTTCATTAAATAATCAAGCAAATGCATTCTCCCCTACAAAAAAAGCTGTTTTTCTTAGCCTTTCTTGCTCGTGTGTGGCATAAAGGGGGTCTATGGAGTACCTATATCTAGGACTCATCATCTCCCCTGGACTTGAAGATGTCACCCATCCTTGGGTGACACATACTACTCCATGATAGCCTCCCTGATATCCTAGGCGACAACTTGAGGAGTTCCTTCCTATCTGTAATAACATTGAGTCTGATCTTCTTTGGCCCAAGCTCTCCTTTCCTCCTCTTCATCGATTTGCCCCTTAATAGCCAGAGGGAGAAATAAAGGTGGGCTTAATTTCATACCTATCCACTTGAGTTGGTTCTTTATTAAAGGCTCTCTATAAAACTTTGCTCTGGTGAGTGCAATTTCTAGCCTAAGGGGGGAGTGAGGCTCCCTCTTTTTCAAATCCTGTGAGATTCATGTCCACCTCTCACCGATGGCTTCCTGAACTTATCTATAGGTGCATTGAGTGGTGATGTCAAAATGTGAGACTGCTTCCTGTTGCTTTTCGAGAAGTATGGGAATTAGATCTTCATTTGAAGTGATGGCAAGGTGATCCTGAATTACCTTCTCGGGATGAGTTGCTTCAACTCTGATCCACAGTGGGTTCTGCCATTCTTCCGCGAGGTAGAAATGAGCATCTTGGGCTCTTTCTATTTCATGGTTGATCCAAGAGCATAGTGCTCTTAATTGGAAGTCACCCATGTAGAGATTCGGTGACCAATTGGGTGAGTTTGGTACCACAAAATTATGCAGGAAAAATTCCCATAATTGATATTTTTCTAATTCGGTGCAAACAAGGGAGGTGTCTACAAACTCCTTAGGAGTGGTTAATTCCAAGGGTACGCCTTGCTTTAGCCTATGTAATTGGAACCTGCCCCATTTATCTTTTAGGTAAAATGTGTAGACCCTGAATGGTGGTCTGAACCCCAATATATCTTCATAAATTTTGGCAGTGGTGGTTAAAGTATCTTCCAACTGTAGGATTTTCTGATCTCTCTGAGTTAACTCCTCCTGAGCTTGGCCCAAATTTTCTTTTAGTGCTGAATTCTGCTGCTCCATCTGTTTCAGTTGACCGGCATGCTGCATCTTTTTTTTTTTTTGTGCTAGGGGAATTAGCAACTGGAGACTGGGCTGGTACTCGCGTGACATGGGGTCTAGGGATCCAATCTCGCTACCACTATACCGCTAAGTTCTCCACACACCCCGCAATCATGGGACATGGGTAAAGCCGGGTGTGATTTGAACTCGTGACCTCCAATTTACAACATATGACTTCATATCAAGTGAACTGCCAATGAGCCACACCCATGTGGGCCATGCTGCATCTTTAATATTTGGGTCTTTTCATGTATAAATGGTGGGGATGCTGGTGAAATAGGTTGGATTCTGTGGAGCCTTGCTTCAATTTTTAAGGCAACCAACTCTTCTCTGACTTTTTCTAGCTCGGCCAATGCCTCAGTCAGCTGATCATTCATTCCAATGTTTATATTTTCATTTGCAGGGTTCCATTGGAAGGTATCTTATTCTACAGGTGTAGAAGGGTCATCCTGCTCTGCCCCGAAATATTCAGAGTCAGACAGGTTATGTATTACATGGCTGGCCTCTTTTTCTTCCTTTTTTGTATGCTTGGCTTTGTTATGTTGTGCCAACCTTCCACTCTGTCGTTTTGACCCTTGTTTGCTGGCAGAAACCCCTGAGGTTTTCGGGCGAGAGGCATCCTTGGAGTGCTTTATTCTGATAAGAGTGCCAACCATGACCTCGTCATCACTGTCCAGGTCAATTTTGCGTTTGGCTCCCGACACAGAGGTGGATTTTTCTTTTGATCCAGAGGCCAGGGGTATGACTAGATTTGGCGTGCCTCTCATCCTTTGGACGTCTTTTGCTGAGACCAGAACGAATTCCTCCCATGAGAGCTCTGGGATTTGCACCTTCAATTCTTCACAAATAACTAACTTGATTAGTCCATGGTGAGCCAGTGCATCCTCTTTTCCTTGCACTACCTTCTTGCTCATTTCCCAGAGAGACTGCAGAAGGTAGAAGGGAATACTGATGTTATTGTTTGATCTAATATGGCCCCTATGCCTTAAGAGCTCCATAATTCTGAAATGGAAGGTTGGGATGTAACTGATCCTCCCTGTGCATGTTATATACTTCAGGATAATGGCAGCCACCTCGTCCCATGGCGCAGGCATAGTGTCTATTTTAACCCCGTTCTTGTCTTCCTCATAGATTTTCCCCTGTCCAAAAAAAGTTGTTTTCTCACTCTGGTTAGCTTCTCTATCATCTCTGCCCCAATGTAGCCCCATGGGCAATCCTATATACTTTGCAATTACTTCTTCATCGAGCCTGATGCGTAGTCCCCTCACCCAAGTGACATATTGTTCTTCCTTTATGTGCTTCAAGTTCCGGGTAAATTCTAAGTCTACTGCTGTGTTGGATCCTCTCAGGCCCATAATAAATGGCATCCATCCCGTTGTGCGGAGGATGGTCTTCTAGTTCACTCTTCTTGAATCCTTTTGTCATTTCCGAGTTTGCTAAATAATCATCAAACCACAAAGCTTTGAGGGTGGATGACTTACCTGTCTTCTTGGAATCGATCGTCGGCTTGTGGGAAGCTTGTTGGCTGAGTGGTAAGTCTAAATTTTAGTTCCTTTCTGAGAAACTTATATTGCTAAATTGGGTCTTCTTGCATATTCTGCTGTCTTATTTTTCTATTTTTATGCACTCATCCTCATTATTGTGCATCGTGTTTGTGGTCTTATGCATTCCTTTATATTATTGCACATTTCATTCCTTTACATCATTGCACATTTCGTTGATGATTTGATCATTAGAGGATATGGCGGCTATGGAGGTTATCATTCTCTTGACATGGCTAAGGTAGGTCGTCATGACCCAGTAAGGTTACCCTGAACTGTACCGCCAAATTGATTGAAAAGTCGTCCTCAACTTGAAAAATAGTCGTTTTTGTGGAGAGAATGATTTGATTTGAAAATAAAACAAAGAGTTAAGTGATTACCTGTTATGCTAGCGTACCTTAGCGGATGATGTGGGCTTGTTTGTATGGGCGCGGGATTCCGTAGTAGATTTTGTCTGTGTTTGTAGTTATTTTTAGCATGTCAATAGTTATGCTTTTTTATGATTTCCTTATGCTGGCTCGCTTGCTTTTTGTCATTTGCTTGCTTGATTTTCTATGCTATCTTGCTTGATCTGACCTTTGATTTTGTTGAATATCATTTTTCAATGATTTTTCTGGCTTGCTTGATTGGATTTCTGTCTTCCTAAATTTTGTATTTGCATTCTTTTTGCTTGTTGATTTTCTGTGATGGCTCGCTTGATTTCAGTTGTTGATTTTCTGAATATTGCCCTTGTAATCCTTGCACAGGCTCCTTTGTAATTTTTCTGATTTTTTCTTCTTTTGCTTGGTTGATTTCTTTGCTGGCTCGCTTGATTGGATATATTGCTGAATTCTGCTTATTGATGCTTGGTTTGGCTCGCTTGATATTTTCTCTTGTCTGATTTTGTCTCTCTGTTGTCTTGTTGGATTTGTCCTTCTTTGTTTGAATTTGAGTTTCAGTTGCATAGCTGCTGGTTTGTTATATTATTTTTTCTTTTTCTCTTTTTTCATATTTTTTTTGTTTCTTCCTCTCCTTTTTCTCTTTTTTATTTTATTTTATTTTTTCTCTTTTTCTTCTTTTTTATTTTTATTTTTTCTAACAGTAATCAATGATTATCTATGTCCTTTATCAGCATTAGATTTTTCTGATAGAGTGTTTGTGTGAACTCCTCTCTGGACTATGGTTTCTTATATAGCTTGAGTCTATGTCCATTCACCAACATGGGGAATTCTATTTCATCAATTGTTGTAATTCTGACTGCTCCATTGTCATAGCTTGTGTTAATGATGTAGGGTTCGAGCCATCTGGTGGTGAGTTTGCCTTGAAAAATTTGAAACCTTGAGTCATATAGTAGTTCCCAGTCACCTTCTTTGAATTTCTTCTGCTTGATGCTTTTGTCATGCCATTTATTCCTCTGTTGCTGGATGATTTCAGTGTGGTTAAGGGCTTGTTGGCGGTGCTCATCCAGCTGATTTAGTTGTAGCATGCGTTCCTCTTGAATTTCTGAAAGATACATGTTTAAATTGGCTACAATTCTCAATGTTTTGATTTCAAATTGAATGGGGAGCATTATTTTCTTTCCATATACCAACTCATAGGGTGTAAAGCTTGTTCTTGTCTTCCATGTTGTGTTATAAGCCCAAACTGCTTCACTCAACCTGTCTGCCCAATCTCTTTTGTGTAGTTGTACTGTCTTTGTCAAAATTCTTTCAAGTTCTATGTTTGTCACTTCAGCTTGACCATTAGCTTGAGGATGGTAGGAGGAGGACCTTCGATGTTTGATATTGTTTCTTCTAAGTAGGTCCTTGATGAGGTTGGATGTAAACTGTGTCCCTTGGTCAGAAACTAACTCTCTTGGAACTCCAAATCTGTGGAATATTTGTTCTGTAAAACATTTTGCTACATTTGTTTCATTTGCTGCTATAAGTGCTGCTACTTCTGCCCACTTTGTAAGGTAGTTATTGCATACTAAAATATAGCTTTTTTGATTTGATGGGGGGTTGAATGGACCAACAAAATCAAATCCCCATTTCTCAAATGCTTCCAAAGATATTTGGGGATGTAGAGGCATTTCTTCTCTTTGTGTAGGCTTTCCCATTTGTTGACAATCATCACAATGTGATACATAATCATAGGAGTCCTTGTGAAGTGTTGGCGAATAATATCTAGTTTGTAGTACTTTATAGGCTGTTCTTGCAACATAATAGCATCCACATGGTTCATTGTGAGTGACATGCACTATATCATGGACTTCGTCCTCTCTGATGCATCCTCTCAATATTTGGTCTGGCCCTTTTTAAAAAAGCATCCCTTCTATCCATGTGTAAGTTTCACTTTGTCTTATGATTCTGCACTTCTCTTGGTAGCTATAATGTTGTGGAAATTTACTAGATACCGAGTAGTTTGCTATGTCAGCAAACCATGGGATTTTTGTTGAGATTGCAATGAGGTGCTCATCTGGGAAATTATCATTTACCAACTCATTGTCCTGTCCATGGGTCAGTATAGATAGAAAATATGCTACCACATTATGTTTTCCTGGCTTGTCCAGGATTGTTATGTCAAATTCTTGCAAGAGGAGTAGCCATCTAATAAATATAGCACTTGCATTAGGTTTATTCATAAGGTACCTGATTGCTGAATGGTCGGCGTGGACAAAGACTTGGTATCCAGTGATAGAGTGTCTGAATTTGTTTATGGCATGTATGACAACCAAAAAATCCTTTTTTGTGACTGTATAATTGAGTTCTACTCCTGCCAAGTTTTTGCTAATGTAATATATGGCATACAGTTTCTTTTCTTCTCCTTGCCTGAGGACTGATCCAATGGATTTATCTGAAGCATCATAATGTATGTGGAATGGTAGTGTCCAATTGGGTCCTTGGAGTACAGGGGCTGTGATTGTCTTCTCTTTGAGGTTGTCAAATGCTGACATACCATGCTTGGTCCAGATGAACTCTATATATTTTGTTAGAAGGGCTAACATAGGTGCAACAATTTTGCTATAACTTTCTATAAATCTTCTGTAGTAGCCTGTTTTCCCAAGGAAACTTCACACATCTCTTTGTTTGAAAGGCGGTGGAAGTGTCCTAATGACCGTGACTTTTGCTTGATCAACTTCAATTCCTCTTTGTGAGATATGGTGTCCCAACACTATGCCATCTTGCATCAGCATCAGCATCCTACATTTATAATTACTTAGACATAAGCTCATTTCAATGCATTTTTTTAAGACTAATTCAAGATGTTGTAATGCTTGGTGCAATTTTTTTCCATAAGGTGTGAAGTCATCCATGTAGACTTCCATCTGATCATTGATAAAGTCAGAGAATATGCTCAAAATGGTCATTTGAAATGTTGATGGGGCATTAGAGAGTCCAAAGGGTAACACTATGTATTCATAAGAGCCCCATGGGCATGTAAATGTGGTTTTATCCTGATCAACTGGGTGGATTAGGATTTGGTTGTATCCACTAAATCCATCTACAAATGAGAAGAATTTATTTCCAGCCAGTGTGTCCAATACTTGGTCAATGAATGGTAGAGGGAAGTGGTCTCTTTTAGTTTCCTTGTTGAGTTCTCTGTAATCCACACAGATCCTCCACTTCCCTCATTTTTTAGGGACTATTACCAATGGTGAGACCCATTCACTATCTGAGATTGGGTAGATGAACCTTGCATCCAATAACTTATGTAATTACAATTTTACTATATCTTTCAATGATGGGTTCATCCTCCGTTGAGGTTGTTTGATGGGTACAACACCTTCTTTGATATATATGTAATGCTTGCAAATGTCTGGGTGGATGCCCTTCATATCGGTGTATGTCCATGCAAAAGCCTTGTTGTTTTCTGAGAGCACTTTCATTAATTGCTGCTCATGTTCTGGCTCCAAATTTGAGTTAATATTAACTATTTTTCTAGGCATGATCTCGACTGTTTTGACCTGTGGTGACTGTTGTTCAAGTGAGAGCACTTCTGCCCACATTTTGTCTGAGTTGTGGGGTGAATCTTTAACTTCTTGTTGCTGACCTGTTTCAAAAAAATCTACAAGAATATCATGATTAGAAGATGCATTTTGAATAAATATATCTAAATGATTGTCTTCATCAATAGCCTTTAGAGATAGGGCAGCTTCGATGGTAAGAACAGGTTGTATGTTTCGGTCGTTTATATCACTATAGTCATCTGTCCAATTCTGATATTCTATGTCTGTAGATTTTCTTGCTGGAGGATAAATTGTGATCTTCTTTCTAGCCTACCCACTGGTGATTGTCATGTTTCCAGATCTACAGCCTATATAGGCGTCTGCCGTTGCTAGCCATGGCCTCCCTAGGATTATTGGGTACCCACTGAGTTTACTCTTGACCTCTATAACTATGAAGTTGGATGGATACTCCCATGATTCTATGTTGATAATGATATCCTCAAGCATTCCTTCAGGTTTTACAGATGATGTGTCAGCAAGTTGTAGCACGGTACTGGTTGGTTTGATAATCGATTGGAGTCCTAAGGCTATCATTGTGTCCTTTGTCATCACATTGATTGCAGCCCCTAAATCAATTAGGATGCTTGCAATATGTCTGTTGTTAATGGTTACATTGAAAACTGGACTGCCTGGGTCAAGGTATTTAGGGTTGACAATGACACCCAACATTAAGTCTGCTAATTGGCCCACTACGTTTATAGTTGGTGGGTCACGTTTTCTTCGGCCAGGTTGTTTTAAGAAATTTTATTTAATAAATTTATTACAGATTGGTATGTCTCTTATTTCTTGTAAAATGGGGATTTGGATGTTCAAATGCTTTAATTCGTTAAGGATAGCGTTCTCCTCCTCCTCTCTGGTGTTTTGTATGAGTTTCTCAGGAAATGGGGGGGTTCTGTTTGGTATTTGTGGCTGATTTTCTTCTTCCTGAGAGTGTGTCTCAGCTGGCTGCTGTGGTTCGGGTTGTGTTATCTGTTCGTGATTGATATGTTCTTGATTATTCTGTGGATGGGTGTTTTGCAATGTTTTTCCAGATCTGATATTGATTTCATTTATTTCAAGTGTATCCACGACATAAGTAAGGAATTGCACCACTTCATTGTTTGCTCTGTTGTTGTTTGGGTTTGGAATTGGTTGGGCAGGGATTGGGGGTGGTCTGGGAGGTGGTTGGTTCTGTGGGGGCAGCATGATGAGTGGCTGCTATAATGGATCCCTCCAGTTTGTTGAATATGGACATGGATTTCCATAATTCATTGGAGCTGCTTCATTTGGCCATGTGCTTGGTGCTGAGGGGTTCCAATTTTGTTGATTACTTCCTTGGTTAAAATATGCTTGGTTGTTGGGCTGGAAGGGCCTAACAAAATTGTTTCTTCTTTGATTAACAAAACAAAGTTGTTCCATAGTACCTTCAGATGTGGGATCCCGAATGGCATCTTTTCATGATGGTAGCAGAGGCCATTTATCAGTAGAGTGATCATCAGTGTAGAGGCCACATATTTCTATTGTATTTAATGTGCATTGTCCCTTTTCATGTTTCTTTTTGCAGTGTGGGAAAAACAATGCCAGTGCTTGGTTTATCTCATCATGTTTCTTCTTTATTTGGAGTGCATCTAATTGCATTGCTAGGGACTGAAGGATATCAGTTTTCATATCATCAAGAAGGTTTCCTAAATCAGACTTTGTGAGGTTTGGTCCTGAAGATGATGATCCTCCTGTAAATGGATGTGTATCCCATGTCCCATTTTTACCTTTTCTGGATCTAGAATAGTTCTTGAAGATTTGTAGAATTTGGTCATAGGTTTTCTGGAATATATCCCCATCTCCTAATAGGTTCAAGACTTCCATCTTTTCTTCTTTGATTCCTCTAAGAAGGACAAGTTTCAATGATTATTGATATAGGGTACAGTGACTAGCTCTTTTGTAGCTGAGTTGAAAGCGTTGTGAATAGTCTTATAGGGATTCTCTTTCTCCTTGTTGCGTCCTGAAGATTTCATCTCTTGTATATTTTGCTTTACAATAGTCCCTATATTTTTCCAGGAAGGTTTGTTTCATTTGGTCCCATGTGAAGATACTGTTTCCTTCTAGGCTCATGAACCATCTGAGTGATAGATCTTTCAATGTAGAAGGAAAGAGTCTCAGTTTTTGTGCATCGGTAGTATAACCAAAAGACCTACAAACTACCTCAAATTCAAATAAAAATGTGTCAGGGTCTTCTGAGGTTAAGCCATGGAAGTTTGGCAGATTATTAGGGTTGATATTATTCATTTTGGCATCTGAGGTACACTAATGAGAAAAGTAAATAGTTCTCTATGTTCATCCTCTTCTTCGGCCATAGTATCGTTTGAGCTAGAGGTAGCAAAGTAGTTATCACGGTGTGGATCGTAGCTGGTATCAGCTTCTTCGTCAACGTTGAGGAATTCAAATTGAGAATGTTTAGAGCTAGTGTTTCTCATAGGGTGGTTAGGCAAGAATTGTCCAAATTCATCCCTCTTTCGTCGAGGCATTCATAGTAAAAAAATTATGATTTTTTTTTAATATGTATCCTATAGATTAAGCACCTCCCCAGCAACGACGCCAAAAAGTGGTGGACTCCAAGAATGGGTACCTAATTAGGGTAGTTATACTGGAATTATACTTTAATTATCAACCAGAAATTGTACAAACTTAAGAGATGCTAGGCACTATATGTGCATTATAGGTGATCTTTGTCGTTCTGAATGTTCAATGTATCCTAAAGAATGCTCTAAGTGAATAGGAAGTATTGTTCTAGAAAAACTAAGAAGCAGGAGATATGAAAGCATGTAAATCCATGAATTGAAAATGATGAAAACTGATAAATTTTATTCTATTAATCCAATGCTGAAAACTGATAAATTTATTCTAGGAATTGAATGTTGGAAAACTAGTAAATTTATTCTAGGAATTGAATGCTGAAAACTGGTAAATCTATTCTAGGAATTTCAGTGCTGGAAAACAATCAAATTCTGTCTACCAAATCAAATATTGAAAGCGATTAAACCCTGTTCTATTCCAATCAAATGCTGAAACATTTAAACTCTATGTGATCAAACTTAAATAAATAAAGTATGCATGAAACCATAGATCTGACTCGTTATTTGGAAATGGTATAAAAATACTGGAACTCATATATAAAATATGCCTGCGTGGATGGCACACACAGGACTACAGACAGTGCATTACGGAACTACGGAAACAGTGTTATTGAACTACATAAGAAAATTGTTTGTACTGAAATCAGAATCTGGTGTCTAAACAAATGCCAAAGTAATTTCACGCATCATGATGATTGAAACAATAAATAAAGTGCATGAGAAATACCTGTAATAAAACACGAGACTCCTGATCTATGTATTGAGGGGGCCCTCCCCAACACGTATTTCAAGAGGGAATGAAATTTATGAACTCAAGGAAATAATATAACGCTGGTCTTTTATTATCAATTCATAACTTCATGTTTCAGGAAAACTTAAAACATAATTGTCTCAAATACAAAAATATGTTGAAGATTGTTTTTCGAAAAATGTCTCCAGACCCCCTACTATTAAAGAGGTCCCTATTTATCCTTATTTCTAACCTAGCTCTACATTGTAAACAACGATCCTGTTTAACAGGAGTCCTTCCTATATATCAGAAGAAAATGGATCGTTGAGTCACTCATGATCTTTAGTCTTGAGCTTGGTTACTTATTACTTTTTCAGGTCACCTGCGCCCTGCTCACACATGCCTGAATTCATATGATTAGCACATAAAACACTTAAAGCATAAGAAAAGATAATCGCTTAAACTACTTCATTAAATAATCAAACAAATGCATTCTCCCTTACAAAAAGAGGTGTTTTTCTTAGTCTTTCCTGCTTGTGTGTGGCATAAATGGGGTCTATGGAGTACCTATCCAGGACTCATCAGAGAGCAAGTTAGCCCTCATTCAGGATCATAAGGTGGAACCTTTGCTCCTATTCTTTGTAATATTTTGCGAGTTTTTGGCATTAATAATAAAGGATTTGGAGGCTACTTTGTGTGTTCATGTGATGTGTGGATGTTGAGGCTTCAAGATCCATTGAGGTAACTTGTATTTTTTCATAGAAATTTGTTCAATGTTGGAATTGCATTGACCTTGGAAGGAAATATATATTTCAGTAGGGTAAGAAATAAAATCTAATGTTTGTTTCTGATCGTTGATTATATGAAAATGCTTTGAATATTATGTTTCTTCTTGTTTGAATGCTTATATATTTTTAGCCTTTTATATGGTTTACATTGGTGCCATTTAATTCTCTTGTGCAATTTTTATGTGAATTTTTTTTGCAGGTTACTGGAGCTAAAAGATGAGGTAATCATGCTAGCATTGCCGATTCTTAAGCCATTTCAAAGGAAGCTTAGTCCCTCTTGTTCCCACTTTTAAGTAAGCTCCATCCGCTTGATTGTTTCTTGCTCAAACTCGGGTTTCTCACCTTTTAGTTCAACTTTTTTCTATTCTTATCTTGGTTTCCGGTTTGATAGTATTCTAGATCTATATTTGAAAGTTTAAATAGAATTATATCTAGATTTGGTTTCTAATGTTAGCATGCTCTAAAAGGTTTTATCTCATTTCTAGCATTGGTGGTTAATCTCTCTTTCTTTTGCAATTTAAAGTTGAAGATCTAATTAGCTTAAGAAGAGAAGTTTTTCCTAGTGTGATTCAAAGTTAGATATAGCATTTAAGTGCTTTTAAAATATATTTTCCATCTTTGAAAAGGGCAGCCAAAGACCCTAGAAAGACAAGCTTTCTAGCTTGCCTTACTAGTTATTTTTTCGCATCTTTTATTAGCTTTTCTAACTTAGATTTTTTTCTGACATTTTTCGATAAGTCCCAAGGCACTTTCAAAGTGTTTTTGGGAATTTTGGGTGGTGTTTTATTGCTGGTTTTCTGGTTTTGACGATTAATTATAGAGTTACTTTGGGGAATTTTTTACTTTTCAAGCTACCAAAAGTGTTCCAGAAGAGCTCTTTTATTTCTAGATCTTTTATGCGAACTTGTAAGCCATTTGATCCTAAGTTATAAAGGATAAAGGAATCCCTTTCAAGCTATTATAACAAGAAAAATAAAGCAAGGCAAGCAGGATACCCAGTGCCTACACCCCATCCCCCTAGGGGGGATCCGTGTTGTCTTTTTTTGTGGTTTTGCTTTTCTTTTAGTTTTGCTTTAGATTAGTTTTATTTTCAATCATTAAATAAAAAAACTAAAATGCACACAAAGCACTAAAAAATACCTTGTTTTCCTTTATGACTATTTCGTTATTTCATTTTGCAAGCTTAAAATAAACACCCTTGCTTTCCTAAAGCACTGCACGAGTCGAAAGGGCTTGCTTGAGTAAGTGGCGTGTGGAAAAGAGACTCTTGGGTTTAGTTAGCTAATCAACTCACAATAAAATTCATAAAATTTAACAAGGTTCTTTCCCCATATGATCATGACCACTGCAGCTTCGTCTGACCAATCAGAAAGGGTGGAGTCACTAGAATAATAGGAAAATACGAATAACTTTTCTTTGAGAACTTGGGAGGTCGCGAAGGGTGACTACGATAGAGTCAGGGGGCTGATTTAAACAGGTTATGCCTCACCCCGTTGGATACTTGGTAAATCCACTTCAAGCGCTCAGTTCAAAGAGTTAAGCTCATTTGGGCCAAACCACAAATTAAACCACTCCTGTAATCACACATTAATAAATTAGAACTGACAACAAGACATTTGCAACACATTCCCAACACAACAACAACAATTTATACATCTCGGCACTTGTCTACCTTTTTTCAATCTTATGTGTTTTATCAATATACCAATATGTCGTGAATGTTTTCTTTAAATGCAATGCTATTGATTTAAATTATTGCAGTTACTTCTTGATTCAGTAATTTTGTTCATCATTTTAACTCCTAGATTTAGCTTTTTCCTTTTTTTGTAGTGATAAAAGCCTTAGTTTATTTTTTTTAGGGACCACCCCCCTTGGATTCACTAGGAGTAGCCTAGACGAAGGAGTTGAGTAATCAAGTGATGGCACTTGACTTTGACTTGCCCCCAAGGACACACCGAGTGGCTTGAAAATTTATGCCGTGTTCCCCACATGTGTGTATTAGGAAACAACAATTAGCATATTACACCCTATTCAGATCGGATTTTTAGCACAAAAATGTCATGTTTCAAATATTCTGAAAGGGGGTTCATATTGTGATAACAAAGGACTCTATTTTCACTAAGATATGCCACTATTGTTATTGGTTTGGAGACTAACATATAAACATAAATTAAATAACAATATAATGCTCCCACAGTTGCTCTACTAGGAGGGAAAATGTTATAACAAAAAATCTTTTTTGTGCATCTATCTCAGAGACCTTTGGCAGAATCTCAAGGTACCTTACAATCATATATTTGCAACAACCTTGATGGTTAGATTTGGTGGAAAGGCATGTATCTTGTGGTTTGACATGAGTCTTGTAGAAACATAAGAAGCATCTTCACGCATGTACATTCAATGTTTTCATCCATTAAATGGGTTCCATATCAGTCAGTAGTTAGTGTTATTGATGATTGTCCTCATCCCTAAATATGTCATTTCCACACAACAACAAATAATAATACATTTTTAGATATATAGTAGAAGTAAAACTTGGGGAAAATTTGTTGTCCTTCAATTCCAGAATTTTGGGAATATGCTTGACATGTGTGGATAAACTAATGTGAACAAAAAAACTCATTTTTTGTGGAATTATTGAGACTTGTCCCAAGTAGATTGTGGAAAAAGTATTTGCATTTCCTCCATTGTTAGTCACCAAAAATTATGTAACATGCGAGCAATAGACTATGTATGTCCAGAGCAACAACTTCAGGCTTTCCATCGGTTGTAATCCTTTGAAAAGAGAAAACTTGTAATAGCAAAACAATATTCTAGATTTATCTTAGGGATCAATTGTCCTGTAGGGCATGGTTATAATGAAGATGTCGAGCCTTTTGCGTTCCTTTTATGATTTGTTTGGGATAACAGTCCACCTATGAAGGCCTTTTCCTTGATCAACGTTCCACTCTTTGAAGGGTGGCATTTAGTTTTGAGGGTTTTGAAGCCATTTAGAACATTCCATCATGAAGACACTTCAATGACATTGTGATATACTTAGGAAGATAGCACCCAACTTATAATAAACAACATTCAATTTTATTGGAGTTTTGTAGAGGTGATATGCCCTTGGATGAGTTTTCTATTGTAGTGTCCTCTTGAAGAGGGTTTTTCTCATTTATCTAGCATTTTGGATGAGAGTAGTCACCACTTATAGGGGCCATTGATGTGTTTTTGTTCCTTGATTGGAGGAGCATCCACCTTTGGGAGATTCCTTTCACTTTTTCCGTGTCACCTTTTTAGCTAGTTTTCCACTTTGGAGTTGTTTGCACACATTTACGGAGGACATGAAGCTATTTTGGGAAGAAAAACCATAAACTTAGGGTTTTTCTAGTTTCATAGTTGGCACTTTGCCTTAGATACCACTCTTCTTGGAATGATCCAACTTTAGAGAAGTGTTTATGTGCCATTTTTATCTAGCATCCAACTTTGGAGTATTCTCTATTGTACACTTGGAGGAGCCTTGACACTCTTTTGAGAGGACATTCTCCATTGGAGAATTTACTACACTTATTGGAGGGGTTTTAGTTGAAGTGTTCCACCTTTATAAGTTTACCCTCATTCATTCATGCCTTTAATGAAGGATTGTTCCATGAACGATATCTTTTGGACACATTTTTTATGGTTTATTGGAGGATGACTTGGGGTTTGTTCACTTCCACTCATACTTTATGGAATTTTCGAGGAATCACTACCTTTGAAGGCTTGATTTGGACTTCCACATAGTATTTGTACCACACATGATGAAGGAACCCTCTTTCTTGAGCCTTGTGTCTCTTAGATGATGTACTTGTGGATTTGACCACCCTTTTTCAAGGATCTAGTTAGAGTTTTTTAGGGTTTAGTGGAGTATTTTGATTTGTTTACATTGTAAAGGAAGTTAGGCTCATCTCCGACATAAAAGAATTTGTTCCTCATCCATTTATAATGTTTGGATTGGGAGAGAAATCCTACTAGACTTATGAAATACCTCTTGGTTCTTATGGATGGTCAAGTCTAACACTCCATTGAAGGCTTCTTATATTTTTTGTTTGGTTGATGGACGGATTTTCAAATTGTCAATGGTTTTGAGGTAATATAGGATATGATATCTATTATTTATGTGGTTTTCATTAGTTGGAAGTGTAGTTTAGGCGCTCATTTTATGCTTTAGATCATGTGTTTCCCAATGAATTTCATGATAATTTTCCTCCTTAAACTCCATTTGAAATTTCTGCTCTAGAAATTCCCATTTGATTAATCTTGAAGTCAACCCAACCATTAAGGAGCAAATAGGTTTTTGCACTCCAAACATATCCCTTTCTAATATTTCCCAAGAAACCCTCACACAATCCTTGGTTGACCCCATTTTCCCATTTGATAAGACACTGATCTCCAATCCCTTCACCATCCTTATCTTTTACTTTCATAAACATACATTATTTTTCTAGAGTCACTCTTCAAATTAACTTTGTGTTTCCCTGTTAAACTCTATTAATCCTATTTAGGGACTCTTCCCTTGAGCTATAGAAGAGCTAGCCTAAAGAGCATAAGAGTGATAGGTGTGGTGACATTGTTTCCCCCCTTGATTATCCATAAGCTATCATTGAGTTTCAAACTTTAATCCTAAGATGATAGTTTGTGTGATAACAAAACCCACCACTAATATTGCTCGTTTGAAGAAACAATCTGGGCCAAAACCTAAAGTATTTTTAGCAAAATTAGGAGGTGATTGTCCATGCTTAACAACTAAAGCATGAGAATTTGCCTCAAAATAAGAGTAGGGAACACCCTATGATATAAACTAGGTAGTCTCTTGCAACGTGTCTTCGCCCTATGATTCAAAATATCAATGTTGGGTGAAGAAATCCAAGGCAAGAATACTAGTATAGGAGTAATTCCACAAATAAAATTAGGAGAAAAAAATGGAAATTTGCAATGAACTAATGCGATCCCATGACATACCTTTAGTACTGCTCAATTCACTTACTTTACATACAAGGTCTTTATTGATGTGCTATAAGTCCTAAATGCATTTTTCATTCTCTTCTAGTTGATCATGAAGCTCAACAGGGTACTTGGAGGACGTGATGGTAGCACAAAGAAACTTAATAGTAGATTCCTATAATGAAATATTTTAGTTAGAAACATCAAAATGAGTAACTTGCAATTGATTAATAAGGTATCAATGATTAGCGTTAGTTTTTTGTAAGGACACAACTTCATTGCAAAGTTGGGTGTTAATAACCTATAATGAAGCAACATGCTTTTGTTCATCATCAAAACTATCAATGGCAAAAAATAATATAGGAATGAAACCAATCATTGGAAAACACATTGAACTAGAAGAAAACCACTAAACTCTATTAAAATAATAGCATACAAATAACATGAAAACCACTAAACTCTATTAAAATACCATTTAAATAGAAGAAACTATTTTCCCCTCCAAAAACTATTCCAATAATGTTCACTTTTGCATCGCGGGAATTCGAATTCCACTTTGGTTTATATGTGTAAAATGTGTACCTATTGATGTGGGAAAAGGTCCATTGTCAACCTCACAAATTCAACTAATGAAAAGGCCCAATGAGACTTTCCTCCACTGTAAATGGTGAACCTTTTGATTATGGCCTAGCTGCAATAAGATAGTTTTAAAACAAAATATAATATGGATGAAAATGCAAATTGCAGAATGAAATTGATCTAACAACCAATGTAATCTTAGATAGGAGCATTTAATTACTAAATGATGTGAAAATAAAGGAAGAAATGCAAACAATGGGAAGAATTTTATACCAACTATAACATGCAAAAACTCAAAGCAACTCTCAGATATTGAGGATAGCTTGGAAACCTCTAAGAGATACTTGTTACACATAAATGGTTAGCACTATAAATAATAAGCAATAAAATACATCGCTAAGCCCAAGAATAGTGTACAATTTCAAGTATCTAATCTTATAAACATCAATAAAAAGTAACATTAGAGAGCATAGTCTACAGTTAACCATACAACTTCACAAGAATATAAGCACAACAACTAACAAGATTATCTCATTAACAATAAAGGAGGTTATAGATGTAATATCAAATAGAAATTGAAAAAATATTATTGGAAGCGATAATGGTGGCTCCCTGGAATTCAACTGGGAACCCTTTGGCGGAAACCCTAGCTATCTAGTGCTCTGGATGGATGAAGTGAAAAATGACTCTGGAGTTCTGTTTGCCATTTTTGTGAGCTTAGTACCAACCAGTAAAAAGTGGGAATTTAGTTTTATATCATTGTTCACTTAATTTATCTGGGTTAGTTTAGTTTAGTGGTTTCCTGTCTTGGTAGGGGTTACAATGTCTCAACTTGATAACGATGTCCGAGAGATAGGTGGCCTTAATGGTACTAGGAATCCTGTCACATCTCCCTCCTTGGATTCTGTTGGGGGTGTTCACATGTTGAAAGGTACACCTTCTCTTTCGTACGAGGCTCATAGGGTTTTGGGTGTAAAGACAAAACCTACCCTAAACGCCAGCTTTGATCCTTCTACGCCAGCGTTTGGGATTTTATTAGCTTGTTATGTAGATGAAAGGATCCCTGTCGAACCCTTAGTTCATGATTTTTCAGAAACTCGGGGTGGGTCTCGTATTCATCGGTCGAACCAGGCGGTTGACCGACTGTTCTCGACAGGGCCATCAACTGTTGGGAGGGGGGATAGGATAAAGTTTGAGAAAGCAAAAAAGGGGAGACCTTTGTGTGTTTTAGGCAAGGAAATTAATTTTGATATGGTGTCAGCTTTGTCTCATAGATATTTTATTGGTAAATTCGAATTTATCAAGTTATCCATAGTCGATATGCTTAAATGGATTCGTAGTAAATGGTAACCTTTCATCACAATCTTTCCTAGGGTTTTGACTCTGGTTAATGGGTGGGTGGTATTTCTTCTTCTTACGGAAGAGGATAGGCAGATTATTAAGGAATGCTTATGGGTCGTGGGCCATGACTCTTTGGTTCTGAAATGTTGGCATGGGGGTTTTTGACCTGAGGCGGGAGAAGCTTACGAAGAGGCACCTCAGAGTGATTTTGCCCGACTTTCCATTACAGTGTTGGAATCTGAAGGGCTTTATGGTTGTGGAAAACACTATTGGTAGGTTTATTTTAATAGAAAATGAACATTTGTTTGCCTCTGAAAGAAAATACCCTAGGGTGCTTGTGGAATTGGATTCCGAAGAGGGATTTCCTGAGGAGCTCGAGGTTATATGGGAAGGTGGCTCATTTATTCAGCGTCTGGACTATTGGAGGATCACGTTCATATGTCATTATTGCTACGAAAATGGACATTCCAAATCCTCCTGTCCTAAGTTGTTGTTAAATGGTTCTAGCTTGGTAGACAGTGATGATCAGGATGCTGAAGTATCCGATGCAATTGATGAGGGTTTAAGGTTTCCTATCCCTTTGTATCACTCTTCGGCAAGTTCCTTTGTTGGTGAGTTTGTTCAATCTCTTCCAATTTTGTTAAAATTCATGTTTGTGGATGAAATTCTTAGATCCATGGCTCAACCTAGTATGGGGGTTTCCGATATAATTTCTAAGGATGGGTTTAATCTTCTGGAGTCTATTCCTTCAGATCAGAATAAGATACCCCTTTATGAGGATCCATGTTCTTCTGATGTTGTTTGGGATAATATTGTTTCCCCTGGTAATGTTTCCCCTCGGCTTTGTGTTTCGATCGGGAGGGTGGGAGGGGAGCCTCATTTGGATTCTGGTTCATCAACTACCTCCCTAGTTGAGTTCATTTTCCCAGAGCTTTCACCTATTCTTCCAGGGGGTGAAATTTCTTCTCCCTTTCATGATTATGAGTTCCCTCCATTGCTGGGTAACAAGAATTCTCCATTAAGGATTCATATCTCCTCTTCTTTGGTTCAGGATGCTCCCCACTCTATAGCCCATCCTTTGGTCTCTCATCAGGATTTTAAAAGCCCTATCTCTATATATTTGGCCTCAAATTCAGATAACCCAGATATTATCTCGATTTCTTCGATTTTCAATGGTAATGTCACGATTCGAAAAGATAGGAAGTTTAAGAAGGATAAAGGATCATATGGAACTTCTTCTTGAGCGGGGAAGGTTATTTAAATTTGAAATATGTTGGATTAAAATCCAATTCTTGCACCAATCCGAAGGTATCCTCGCTATTTAAAAAATGTTTAACCAAAGAGAACACTACTTCTTCTGATGTCCGGGCTCTTAGAGAGAATGAAACCCATAAGGGGATTTTTCAATCATGAACCTACTCTCACTTAATATTTGAGGGTTGGGTAGTGGTCCTAAATGAACTGATTTTAAAGGAATTTTAGATTAGATCAGGCCTAGTATTATCCTTCTGTAGGATACTATGATTTCAGCGGTGGAGGCATGCAACTATTTTTGAAGTTGAAACCCTCTTGGAGAGTTTGTGCTATGGATTCGAATGGGTTTTCTGGGAGTACACTTGTGGCGTGGAATCTAGATCTAGTTGAAATGAATGATTTTACCACTTTCGCAGGTATCCTTCTTGATGGTAAGCTGAGAGGTTTTCAGAAAAGTGTAAGAATTTTAAACATTTACAATCCATATCAAGATCAAAAGCAATTTTGGGAGTGCATCTTTATGTCGGGCATGTTGGATGATAGTTACTTCATTCCGACCGGGGACCTTAATTTCACATTATCATCAAAGGAAATCTGGGGTGCTGGTAATAAGATGGATCCATTAGCAAATTATCTGACCACTTGTTTCGAAAATCATAAAATGGTTGATATTGTCCCAAATGTTTTGGTGCCGACCTGGTCTAATGGGCGTTGTGGGGATGCTGGAATAGAAAAAAGGCTTGACATGTATCTTATGTCCGAAGATATTTGTGGTGAATTGGGTATATATAGTTCATGAACTTACTCTTCTGGTATTTTTGATCATAAAGCGGTGGTTCTCCAATTGGATTTTGATAGGGATTTTGTCAAATATCCCTTTAAATTTAATCCTTGTTGGCTTGAGGATGAGGATTTTAATCTTTTGATTAAAGATAAATGGAAATCCTTTTCCCTTTCCATCCATTCTTCACCACTGTATAGTTTAATTAAAAATATTTCTATGCTAAAGGAGGAAGTTGTAATACGGGAGAAAAGAAAAAAGTTGACAAATGAGAAGAACCTGACAGAGATAGATTATGAAATACAAAATCTCTCGGGGTTTGTAGATAAGGAATATTTTACAGCAGAAAGGAAAGAAATAATATTATGTCTCGAAGTGGAAAAACAGAAAATCCTTAGGCAGAAAGAGGAGACCTGGTGTCAAAAGAGAAGGGTGGTGTGGATACAAGCTAGTGACAACAATACGAAGTTTTTCCACCATTTTGCTAATCAGAGGCATTTGATTAATGCTATCTGGTAAATGAGGAATGACAGTAATGAGGTTTTTGGTGATACTAAATGTCTTAAAGATGCTGTTGTGAAGCATTTTAGGAACATTTATACTAATAATAGTTCCACAAATATAGAAGATCAGTTGAAGACTATAAGGAAATTTCCTAGATTCTTTGACAGTGAGGACTGTAAAGAAATTAGAAAGAAGGTCATTGTGGATGAAATCTTGAACACTTTGAAGTTATTTGCAAAGGATAAAAGTCTTGGCTCGGATGGGTGGACTATAGAGTTCTAGCTATATAATTTTTATTTGTTAGGTAATGAGTTGGCCGAAGCGGTGGATGAAACAAGAAGAAGGTGCCATGTTCCACAAAATTTGAACTCTGCCTATATTAGTCTCATTCCTAAGAAAGATAGGCTTGACACCTTCAACCATTATCGCCCTATATCAATGTGTAATCGCTTGTATAAAATTATCACTAAAATAATTTATGAGATATTGAAGACCTTTCTTGGTCAATTTATTTCCGAGGAACAATTTGGTTTCCTACCAAATAGACAAATATTGGATGTTGTGGGGATAGCTCAGGAGGGTCTTCACTCAGTTAAGCAGAAAAATTTAACTGCATTCATACTCTAGATGGATCTTATCAAAGCCTATGACATAATTGATTGGTCTTATTTGAGGTTTATTCTTATATAGATTGGTCTGTCACCTGAGATCACTAATTAGATTATGGCGTGTATTACTTCTACTAGGTTTATTGTTTTGGTAAATGGGTCTCCTACTTCTTATTTAAGTGGAAATAGAGGTATTAGGAAGGGATGTCCACTTTCCCCGTATTTATTCATCCTGGCTATTGAAGGCTTAAGTTTACTTATAAATTAGGCTAAAGAGTAGAAGAAGATTAAAGGTATACAAGTTGCCAGTGGTTGCTATATCTCTCATCTACTTTTTTTCGATGACATTCTTATTTTTGGGGAAGGTTATTTCTTTGAATGGGAGCATTATCATGCTATCATTTCTATTTTCTGTAAGGATTCGGGGATGTCTATTAGTACTCAGAAATCTGCCTTTGTATATTCATGCGATGATCTCGAGGTTATAAATTAGATTGCATCATTGTTTCCTTACAAGATGAATATCCTTAATGCTGGTATTAAATATCTTGGTTTTCATTTAAAACCAAATGGTTACAAAAAGGAGGATTGGTTTTGGTTAGTATAGAGGATACAAAGGAAGATCGGTTCTTGGTGTTTTCGATGGCTGTCATTGGGTGGCAGATTCGTTCTGCTTAGCTTTGTATTACAAAGCATTCCGATTTATTGGTTCTCTTTGTTCCATGTTCCAGAAGGAATAATTTCTTTGATTAGAAGTAAGATTTTTCAGTTGGTATGGGCGGGAAATTTGAATCTTGTAAAATTATACCTTTCTTCCAGGGAGAGTATTTCTAAACCCAATTCATTTGGTGGTTGGGGTATCAAGAATATTAGCTGTTTTAATTTGGAATTATGTGCAAAGATCCTGTGGCGTGCACTGGTTGACAAAGGTCTTTGGGGTACAGTGTTGAAATACAAATACTTAAAAATATTGGATTTGGGTTCTTGGCAGAGACAAAGCGGGTGAAATCCTTCCTCTACATCATGTATTTGGTGGATTTTTCTCTGGTCCTTCCCCATTATTAAACAAGATTAATGTTGGTCTATTGGATGTGGTATTCAAATCCTTTTGGGAGTGGACCCTTTTATAGGATTGACTGAAAATTTTGTATTCTCTGGGGATCTGTTGGGTGCTCTCCGCAGAAAGAATATATTTCCCATTCAACATGTTGCAGATGATCAGAATGGATCCACAACTTTGTGGAAATATGACAGTGATCTTGGCCTCTTGGGTGAGGTGGTAGGTGAATGGATTTTCTTTGTGTTTAGGTTATATCAGGCTGGTATTATGTTGTCTAATACATCAGATTTTGTGGTATGACACTACAACAAACATGATGGATCAGTCAAAGAAAATATGGAATATAGGATGATTCTGGAATATAAGTCAGTGGATGTTTCGATATGGTGTACTAAATGGATATGGAGAGCATGTGCACCATTAAAAATTAAGTGCTTTGTGTGGTTGTGGCTAAAAAAGAAAATTATTACTTGGGACATGTTACAGAGGAGAGGTTTTTTCGGTCTTGGTTGGTGTGTTTTGTGCATTAAGGAGATGGAAATGGTGGACCACTTATTTTGTGATTAGGTTTTCTTTCAGCAGGTTTGGATTGAGTTGGGGCAGTTTTTTCCCTTCCATTTCAGTTGGGACTCATGCTGGCTTTAAGATAATCTGAGGAATTGGTATAATGTTCAGAGAAATCTAACCAACCTTCCTTTCTTTAATTAATGGATAATGTGGAGAGCTAGGAAAAGCTGGATATTCCAGGAATTCCTAACCAACCCAGTCCAAGTAAGTATTAAAGTGAAGGCTCTCTTCCTTGAATATTACAGTAAAAAATATTCTTTAAGTAATAGAAGAGTCCTTGTTCCATATCTGGAGATGTTTTAGACTGTTTGTTTCTTTGATGGAGTTGAGCAGAAGGGATTTTGTGGAGCTGGTATGATGGTGATATTTAACCCCAACCATTTTATTAACCTTCAAATGGGCGTTGGGATAGAAACCAACACTAAAGTTGAACTCCTAGTGCTATGGGCCTTACTCTGTTTTGCTAAAAAGAGTAATTTGGATTCCTTTTTGATTGTTGGGGGACTTGAAACTCATCATTGATTGGGATTTGGGAGACATCAACTCGTCTTTAATAAACTTGGAGCATTGGTTGTGCAGGGTCAGATTTTTTATCGAAGAGTTTGATCATATTTCTTTCAAGCATATCTATAGGGAGTATAATATTGGTGCTGATCTCCTTTCCAAGAAATCCATTGGTCCTATGGATGGTATGATCTCTTTTGAAGAGTTCAGGAATGGTGTATTACTAGACTCTGGTAGTTTAAGGTTTTTGTCTAGTTTTGTCTTTCGAAGCATTTTGGAAAGTTTACTTGAAAATCTATCTTACATGTTGTATGTTTTGAGATTTAAACCTTCAAGAGATTTCCTGTATATCTGTCACTGTATTGGGAGGGTCAAAAGCTAGTTGTTAGTAGTATTTTAAGGTTTGGTAAGTCATTTTTGGTATTGAGAAGGTCTTACTTCTCATGGTCTTGATGTATTTTATGATACAACTTTTCTCTAATATAAAAAGTTGTCTTTTCCGGTGTGAAAAAGAAATCAATAAAGGTAACTTACAATGCCAAAGAAAAGATCTTTTTGCTTGAGTGATAAGACGATATTTACGAAAATTGTAGATGGCTTTTAGCATTCCAAACCTTTAACTGTTGCATATCTTTTCCTCGACCTTTAAACTTGTCCCACAAATTTTTCCTTTTCCTTGTGATGCCTTTAAGGAATTTAATATTAAATAACTATTTACTTTTCATGGATCTTTCTCTTTACAATTTGTCTTTTCCTCATTTGACAAATCAACATTATTTTGAGAAATATGTATTCATAATTACAGCTTGTTTTCTCACAAAAAGTGAGATTTACAATTAATTTTTTTTATCTTCTTTGTGAGCAATGATGACAACAAATCCTTTGACATAGATTTGTTATTACTCATATATATTATTTTGTTACAATATACAAACCTATGTGGTTCTAGTATTCTTCCTTTATCACTTTGGTTATTCAAGCTCAGATTGTTCATGCTTCAACTTTTTTCTCCTTTTGGACCAACTACTTCTATTGATAATGTTTTTCCTTTTCTGCTACTTTCTACATGGATAAATTCTGAGTAAACCTCATATTAATGGAATGTTCATCGAGTCTTGGAAAAAATAATACATGTAATATATGTTTAATGAGATTATCGAAAATACTATAAATTGATGGTCATAAATCCCTTGATGTAATTAACCATGCTCACAAAGAATAATTCAAGTGATAGTTAAGACATTGATATTAGAAATTCATTATTTATCTCGAGAACAAGAATTTATCCAAGGTTCCCCAAGGGTCTTCCGACTTTGATTTGGTTATGTAAACAAAGAAGAAATCCACAAAATAATAATTTGAAATCTCGATGGATTAAAAAAACTATATAAATGATATTTTACCTAGAAATCCATAACCATGATTTGTAAGAACTCATTGATAATAAAATATAATTACATTTTCTTAACAATTTGGCAAAGGCCAAACAACTACAATTTTATTCTTAAACTATATATTACATCTAAATATGATTACATGTATATGGCTAGATTCCAAATGGTACTTTAAAATAACCAATGATTGCAATCATTTAGGTGTATGCACTTGAACTTCCCTAACATCTACTTCAGTAATGCTGCATTTCTCTAGGCATTTATCTTTCGTTATTTGCAAAGCTCATATCAAATACTTGTTTGACCAATCAAATACATATGGTTCTAGTTTGTTGACATCCCATCTAAATCATTCACTATATTAACCATATTCTTAGGGAGGCATGTTATATCATCAACAAAAGCAATCACTTCTCCTTATTCTCTAGCAACGTAAATAACCATGTCTCTTGGGACGTCATACAAATAACGTCACAACATATCATTTCCAATCCCATTTAGCAATTTCATTCAAACATTTATCAACATAAGTAATGCCTTTAAATCTCTTCTATGTCAAAGAAATACATACCAGAAGTGGCACTTCCCAAGAATGGGGTTGTTTTTACAAACTGAAAATTTCACAAGTCTAGGATCCAAATGCAATGCATTGCAAATACTTTGAATTGTTTTGCTAGTAAGAGAACAACAATGCATATTCAAGATTGTAAATGTTTTGCATTCTTCAATTATTGTAGTGAGACTACAACTAGATGCATCTATCAAGTGATTCACAAACAAATTCAACCCTTCAAACCGATACAAAGTTACAAGGAATTGGTAAATCTAAAGGAAAGTGATTCCTCTCATTTTGTTATTATGTAGATCCATTGTCAAACCAAGACCATTTATGTTCTATATCTCAAGCACTTCGTGTATTCATATGATTTGACAACTTAGAGAGTTGCGAGATAAATCCAAGACTGAGAATACCCTATCTTCACCAAGTGCTTTAAGAAAAAGGAAACACAAACACATCTTCTAGTCATAGTTAGATTCCACAACTTATCTTCGTAAAATTTCAAGTCGTAGAATTTTTTCAAGAGCTTTGGGTTGGGGGTTTGATTGCATTCCTTGTAAAAAAAAAAATATCATTTTGTCAATGTTATTTGAAGCCATCCATCAATAACGACATTAGTTATATCTCTAGGATTAAGGTCATCCATGAGATATTTAACCAACTAAGTTTATTCAAGAATGTTACCACTGCGAACTATGTGCTACACTATGGGCTTCATCCATGAGGATTTAGCGTCATTATAAAGTTGTGGAAAAAATATTTTTACCACTTATAACTTTAACCATTTATATCAAACTCATTTGATTACCTCACATCCACGGTGAATATAGTTTCACCAATCCTAATTGGGACAATGGCATGACTCTAATTAGTATACATATCATTTCCAGATCCACATCTTCATGCTTTACTATCCTAGGAATCCATAAAAAAAGTATCTTAGCTACTTGATTGTATCCCAACTTATGAATATGTCCTTCATTCACATTTTCTTTATCCATTGTTTTGAATAGATCGAGTTTCCCGTGCCAAATTTAGTGTTTTGAATATTAAAGGTCTCATAGTCTCTTAGTGCAAAAAAGGTATGAGATCTATATGAACATATCCAACATCATTAATAAGCACTCCCCCTTGCTACTCCATATAGTGATTAATGTGGCCCTCTTTTATGCATTCAATCTTTTCATCGTCAAATAGAACCTTGTAGGATTGCATGCACCCAATTTATTGTCCACTAACAATAAATTTCGCAAGAAGATTGCTCTTAGCCTTCTCATGAGAATCACTTTTTGTATCAAAACCGCTTGGTTCCTAGAATTCATTTTTGTTTCTCATTTTTTGCTAAGGCATTCTCTTGGGTGGTGCTCGCTTATAAGACTGCATATATGATGCTAATGGAAGGTCATCTTCAATAGATGCAATATTTTCCCTTGGTCTTGAAATATTGTCTATGCTTTTTTTCCAAAGATTATTTGTCTCTGATGATTTGTGTAAAGGGAAATAAGGTGAAGAATCCATATCCATCTTATTTCCTAACAAGATAACATAATTTCTTTCTTCACTATCTTGCATGTTCAGTATTGTCAAAATGTAAACATATAGCTATAGTGAATATTCTATAGAATAGTAAACTATGAAGAAAGCATCTTTATCTCCAAGAAAGAGTTGATCATCAACAAGTAGTTGTAAGACTTTATCCGCATGGGTGACATGGGATTTCCAAATTTTATTGTAGATCAATATGCCCTAAAAAATATGAGGACAAAATTAAATAGGAATGGTTTAAATAGTTTGCTCATAACACTCTAGAAGGTGGAAGGTGCATTGCAAAGGTCAAAGGGCATCACCAAGAATTCGTAATTACCTTCATGAGTGTAAACAATAGTTTTGGGAATATCCACCTCCTTCATGTGAATTTGATGATAGCTTGAGTGGAGATCAAGTTTGGTGAAGAATTGAGTAGCCTTGAGCTCATCCAAAAGGCCTTTTAGGAAATAAAATGCAAAAATACATTTTATAAGCAAGCACACACAATGAAGAAGAATATTTTTAGCATGGAAACCCAAAACCGGAAAAACCACCAACAATAGATCTATTACCCTTGACCACTTCGACCCTCACCAACCACTCTAGGAAATTTACAATGTAGTCACTCAATCCCTTAAGTAGGCTTCATCACATGCAATACCATGGGAAAATACCATGGTACACCAAAAACCATGGGCCCATAAACCACCAACGGTAAACCCATATTTGAATCTTTTACTGAGTCAAGTTTAACCTAACATCCCCCCTTTTAAACTTGACTTGGGGTACACCAACCCCCCTCAAAGTTTTAACTTAGTATTCAAGAATGCGACATGAACCCCTTCTTTAGTCTACCTAAATCTACCTCTAGGATTTTCATAGGTGACTCACCAAGCCAGGGGTACGCATGCCTAACCGGGTCTTACCATCGTATGCCCATTTACATTGTGATCAAATTCCAACTATATAAAAATGCTTCTAGTGAACCAATCACTTGTTCATCCACATATTCCATGTGCTCATCCTCAATTTTTACCACGCCTTTCTAGCTATAATTTACCATGGTTCACATACCCATGAACCATCACTTTAACTTGTGAACCTTACAACATTCATTTAGTTTTCCATCGACCAATGTATGAGTAGATTGGGTTCAATGCAATAAACCATGTATTCCAATACATTTACATTTCCCTTCAACCCTACTCTAATACTAGTTGTTAGGAAATAAAATGCAAAGATACATATAATAAGCAAGCACCACAATGAAGAAGAAGATTTTGAGCGTGGAAACCCAAAATGGGGAAAACCACTAGTAATATATCTATTACCCTTGACTACTTGAACATCATCCTCAAGTCCTTAAGTAGGCTTCGTCACATGCAATACCATGGGAAAATACCATGGAACTCCCAAAACCATGGGCCCGTAAACTACCAATGGTAAACTCATCTTTGAATTTTTTATCGAGTCAAGTTTAACCTAACAAAGTCATCAATGATAAGAATGGGAAATTTATCCTTGATGGTTAATTCGTTCAGAGTGTATAAATCATGACACATGTGCCATGCACCTTTTTTCTTGAGGACCATGAGAATTGGTGAAGAATAAGGGTTGGTACTGGGGCAAATGATGCCAACAACTAGAAACTCCTAAACTATCTTTTCTATTTCATTTTTTTGGGGGGGATGGATGGCGATATGGGTGTACATTGTGTGGGATCCTACCAAGTATGAGCAAAATGGAATAATCATGTTCTCCAAGGGAGGGGGGGTCCTTTGGGAGTGTAAAAGACATATTAATTTTTGGCCAAGACCAACTACATGTTAGAAAGAATGGGTTGATAAGGGGTCTCAAAATGTGGTGTTCCTTACCCTGTAACTTGAGTATCACACATTATATAGAAATATTAGCATGCAATAAACCAAAAATAAGCAACACATAACCATAAATATGAGACAATAATAACATAATATGGCAGAAAAAGAGCTTTATTATTATGGGAACAATTTTCACGAGCATCTTATGGTATGGAACCCATTCCCTTGAGAAAATATCCATTACAATATTCTTCACAAAATACTTCATAGTCTTGAAGCTCTTTAAATAGGCTTCAAATGTCCAAATCCATAACAAATTAACATGGTCAAAATACAACTTCCTAATTGGTCTTAATTAATAAAGAGACTTTTTACATTGATTGTTGAACACTAACTTATTCGGCCTTATTACAAAGTTATGGCCTTATACTATGTATGATTAATTCTTAGAGTAAGGCGAGTTAGGGTATGATTTAGGACCCTAACATGACCTCCCTCTTCAAAAGCAGTGTTGTCCTCAACGTTGAAGGTGTGGAAATCGCTGTAAAATGTTGGTTGGTTCCTAAGTTGCATCTTCTAGCAACATGTCTTACCACTAGATCAAACTTCCTTGATGGTGCGACTCACAATGGTCATTCCATGGAAGCCAATACTATAGCCAGTTGAATCCAAATGGAGCCTTCCTCGTCCAATTATGGTAAATTGGTCTATGCTTTGCAATTTGATCCTGCCACTTTTTCGAGGCAAGAAATATGGAAGACAAGGTTAATCTTGGATTGGTTTGGCCAATCAAGCTTATAGGATACATGTCCAATGCACTACATAATGATGTAGGGTCCATATAACTTCAGAGTGAGCTTCTGACAGATATGGGCGTTGAGAGATGTCTGTTTATACGGTTGTGGTTGTAGAAACACTTGATCCCCAACTTCAAAGCAACACTTAAAGAAATGTTGATTGGCATGCTACTTCATTCTATTTTGGGCCATATTCAAATTATCTATAAGGATGCAAAGAATGTCATCTTTGGTATGGAGTGAGTCATCCACAGCCTGAACCCCTAAGGTACCTAGTATATAGGAAATCATTGATAAGGGTTTTTGGTCATACATTGCTTCATATGGTGTCCTCTTTATGGAGCCATGATAAGTGGTATTATACCACCAGTCTCCTAGAGGAATCCAATGGGTTCATTGGTGTGGCTTATCTGATGCAAAGTAGTGCAAGTAGTTTTCCAGGACCTTATTGACCGCTTTAGTTTGACCATCTATTTGGGGGTGGTATGTCGTGTTGAGATTCAACTTAGTGCCTTGAAGTTTGAAAATATCTTGCCAAAACTTGTTGGTAAAATTGGAGTCACGATTTGAGACAATAGAAGTGGGCATTCCATGGAGCTTGAAATTTTGATACAAGAAAACATGGGCCACCAAAGAGGGTGTAAAAGTGGGTGGTAAGGCACATACATGGGAAAATTTGGTCAGACATCTACTACCACCATAATGATTGTTTTATTGCATTCCTTAGGAAGCCCCACAAAGAAATCCATAGAGATTTCAGTCCAGATATGATTAGGAATGTAGAGTGGCTACAAAGCCCCTTGTGAATTCATTGTTTCACCCTTATGCCATTGGAAATTGTTGCAGGCAACAACAAAGTTATGGATATCCTTTTTCATGCCTTCCAAAAGAAATAATGCTTAATTCTTTCATAAGTTTTATGAAATCCTAAGTGACCAGCTGTTGGTGGTGAATGCAATTCCACCAAGATTCTTGGTTTCAATGTCGAATTTGATGTGAGAAAGATGTGCTCCTTATATCTAAAAATATTTTGGTTCCATGTATACCCAGGTGGAGGATTCAAGTATTCTAGAATCCATTTGATGAGGTGGAAACTTGTGTCCTTGGCCAACCATTCCTGTCAAGCTTCATTTATCCATATTATTACTGGCAAGGATAAGGTGAAGAATGAACCCTCCTCTTGAAATTTCCTAGACAAGGCATGAAGCACCACATTGTCACGACCCTTATTATATATGATTTCATAATCATAACCCAACATCTTAGTGATCCATTTCTGTTCCTCGGGCAAGGAAAGGTGTTGTTAGAGGAAATACTTGAGACTATGATTGTCTATCTTCATCTCAAAATGTCTTCCAAATAGATAGGGGTGCCATTTCTCAACTGCTTTGAAGGATAGCCATAATTTATTTTTCATAGTTGGATTTTCCCAATTTTTTGTCACATATCTACTTACTAGTGAAGGCCAAGGGAAGTCCTTCCCGTGATAAGAAAACTCCCAATATACAACCTGAGGCATAACATTCTAAGACAAATGTATTAGTGACAGATTGCATGGATTGTATAGGTGTATTACACATGGCGTCCTTGAGGGCATAGATAGCCAGCTCCATTGTTTCATGCTAGGAAAAGGAATTCTTTTTTAGCAATGTTGTCAAAGGAGTTGGAATCTTCCCATAGTTCGCCACAAACTTACCGTAATAGCCTGTAAGGCCAAGGAATCCTTGCAAGATCTTGAGAGTGCTGGGGCGCAACTAGTTATGCAAAACTTCCACTTTCTTGGGATCCAACCGATCCTCATCCCAACTCACAATATGCCCCAAGTATTCAACCTCAGTCACCCCAAAAGTAAACTCGGAGTGTTTAAAAAATAATTGTTGGTCTTGTAATAAGTGCAAAGTATGAGAAACGTGTTGGAGGTGGATTTCCTATGTGGGACTTTACACCAATATATCATTGAAGAAGACCAAGATAAAATGGCGGAGGAAGGGGTGGAAAGTGTTATTCATAAGAATCTAAAAAATGGATGGGGCATTGTAGAGTATGAAGGGCATGACCAAGAACTCATAATGACCTTCATGAGTGTGGAATGTTGTTTTGGTTATATTCGCCTCTTTCATCCGGATTTGATGGTAGCTTGAACGAAGGTCGAGTTTGGTGAAGAATTTGGAACCATGCAACTCATCTACGAGATCATCAATGACCAGAAGAGGAAATTTGACTTTGATGGTGATTTTGTTGAGAGCTCGAAAATCAAGACACGTGCACTGATCACTTTCCTTTTTCAAGACTATAACCACATGCAAAGAATAAGGGTCGGTGTTAAGACGAATAACACCAACCGACAACAAGTTCATTCTTCTAGGCATTAGGGTGGCGATAAGGACATACATTACGGGCTTGAATACCTGGAAATAAAGGAATGGTGTGGTCATATTCCCCACACGATGGAGGTAAACCCTTAAGTGCATCAAAAACCTGTTGGTACCAAGGGAGAACCTATTGCAAGTTGGGGTGAATATTTTGAGGAGGCTGTGTCCATAACTTGAATGGAAAGGAACTGAGCAATAAAACCTGAGTGGACCTCCTTCAATAGTTTCTCCATGTGGTGGGAAGAGATAATTTCAAGAGAACTTGGAGTATTTCCTTGAAGGTAATGTGTGTTCCTAGCTTGAGTAAAGCGAAGAAAGAGTTCACAAAAATCCATTGTGATAGGACCTAAGGTTCCGATCCATTCAAACCCCAAGATGATATCACAAACACCCATGTCAATAACAAACATATGAGTTTTTGGATGGTAGTCTCCCATTTGGAGTTTGGAATACTCACATTGGCCACTACATTTCATTATACCACCATTGGCTATAGGATTCAAAAATTGGAAATGGGGTGGATATAGCAATGGGTGTCTTTTGCTACACACCTATGGATGAAATTATGGGTGATGCCACTATCAATTAGCACTATGAATTTCTTGTGCTTTACGTAGCCAATCAATTTAAACGTACGAGGAGTGGAAATCCCAGATAAATCATGAAGGGAAATTTGTGGTTGCTCTTATGGAATTGGCATTTTAGGAGCATCTTTCAAAAGTGGCATTTGGTCGCCACCTTTTGATTTGGGTAGAGATCCCATTGTGTTGGATTCAAGGACCTCAAGGGGGGTGGATTTTATCAAGAATATTTTTTGTTCTTTATATATGGCCTTTGACATATTTTTCATCAAAATTATAGCAAAGGTCGAGGTGTTGATGCTCGACCATGGCCTCTGGGGTGATCTTATGGATGCAAAAAGGTGGGGTGGGGGGGTTGATGGGAGGTGGAGCCATGGGAGATACGGTGCAAGGGGAAAATGAAGGGCACTTAGTTTGGGCATTGAGGGCCAATTCAACTTCACGAGCTCTATCACAAGCTTCCAACCAAGTGGAAGGTCTTTGCATGAGGACATGTGCATGAATTGCCTCCTTAAGGCCACTGATGGAACATTGTAAAAAAAAAAAATTAGAGAGACCTTCATTGCAAATGGACAATTGCTCAAATAATGTCATGTACTCGAAAAAAATTGCATGTCTGGCATAGTTTAGTTGATCAGCCTAAATAATGAGTGTCACGATCAAATAACTCATGATGGATCTTCACAAATTGGTTCCAAGGGACATAATGATGATAATATTATGGTACCATTGCCACCACTACCATCGTTCATAATCTAAATATAAGGCCTCAATTTTTAGCTTTTGGAGGTCATCTTTAATGCCATGGAGTGAAAAAAAATGTTCCATTTGAGTCACCCAACCTGAGGGGTCGAAACCATCAAATTTGCACATGTCAATCTTTGAAAAATGTTGTCATGGAGTTTTGTATTCAAAGGAGGGAGACTAGTGTTCCAGGAATAGAGAGTGAGAGCCCTAGTCTTTAGCGGTCACAACTTCATTATGAGTGGGGGTGTTAAAGGCTGGAGCATGTCCACAATGTTGGGAAATAACAGTTAATAGGAAATTGATGTTGGAGTACTTATTTTCACATTCAATCATCCGCTAGGTGAGTTTTCCCACATTAGAGGAGAGGGTTTGAAGGTCAAGAGGCTTAGTGGGGGTATTATGATTGGGTTGGGGTGGATTCTGGTTAATATTCTCCATGTTGTCCTGGTGGTGGCTATGTACCATAGGAGTGAAAAAAGTAGGAACAACAAAAGGAGAGGGGTGGGGTCTACCAAAATAGGGTTGTGGGAGTTATATAACAAAGAAATCAGTACGAGACAAGGAGTATGTGGAGGTAGGTCAAAAATAAGGGTTTTCGGGCCTCCAAAAAATGTTATATTAATTATATATAAAAATGATTGATGAGATGTAAGGATTCCAATGAGGTAAGTCACAATTAAGGTTTTTTTGGACCCTCCAATGAGGTAAGCTGGGGCTTGAATGTTACTATACCAACATAATTGCCAAATTCCTGTTAGATTCAAAGATGTATATTTCATGCAACCTCCCCTAGTGATCACAAACAGGTTGTAGAGAGAAGGGGTTCTGGTTTTTCCTGGGTTCTAAAGACAAGGGACTGTCATGTGCTATAGCTCTCTTATATACTTGCGGGGTCCAACAATAGCACTTAGCCCAATCTCTTAGGGCACTAACTAGGAAGGCTCAATTGTGCCCTTAGTTATACCACTTGACTACCCAGGTGCACAAAATTATCTTCCTAAGTGTTTCTCTCGGTGCCACTATAGCAATAAGATGGTCGTAGGCTAGTTTCAGGTGACCTATGGGACTTCCAATATACCCAAGGCTACATGAAGTGATTCCATGTGCAGGTGTCGTCTAATGAAATACTACTCGAAGGGGTACCAACAAGAGTTAAAATGGTGTCTAGTAATTGCAACAAATGAGGGTACAACGTGACTAAGTATCAATTGTATTCGTTGCATGTATTTCTACCCAACTGCAGGTTTATCCATTGAGCGATAGATCTATGTGGTTATTTTGAGATATCATAATGTGTCTCTAGCCTAAAAATAAATCTATCAATTCTTGGAGGCGTGTTGTCTCAGAATCGTGTCTTTGATACCACTTGTGGTGTTCCTTACCCTTGCAACTTGAGTATCACATAACATATAGAAATATTAGCATGCAATAAACCAGAAATAAGCAACACAGAAGGTGACATAACCAAAAATATGAGACGATAATAGCAGAATATGGCAGAAAAAAGAGCTTTTCTATTATGGGTACAATGTTCACGGGCCTCTTATGGTAGTGTGACCATTCACTTGAGCATAAATATGTTACAATATGCTTCACAAAACACTTCATAGCCTTGAATCTCTTTAAAAAGGCTTCAAATGTCCAAAACCTTAACTACTTGACATGGTCAAAATACAACTTCCTAATGAGTCTTAATTAGTAAAGAGACCTTTTTTACATTGATTGTTGAGCACTAACTTATTCGGCCTTATTACAAAGTTATGGCCTTATACTATGTATGACTAATTCTTAGAGTATGGCGAGTTAGGGTTGTACCCTAACACAATAGCTTGAATGGCATGGAATTGGGCTATAATACCTGAATGGCCCCTTTTAAGGAGGTTTTCCATATGGTGCAAGTTGATTATCTCTGGTGACCTAGTTGTAACTCCTTTGAAAGTGTATTTGCACCTCTCTTGTTGGAAGCTCTCGTATAATGCATGGAAATCCATGGTGATGGAGCCTAATGTTTGTAACCATTCAACACCCAATACACTATCACAACCACCAATTTAAATAGTAAACATGGGTTTTTTAATGAATAATCACCTATTTGAAGCCTCACATTTTCACATGACCACCACATTTCATATCTCCTCCATTAGCAATAATGATTTCAAAGTTTTTTATTGCATGGATGTAGCAGTGTTAACAATCAAATTAACACTCCTAGTCATTTGACAGAAGAAGCATATGTTTACCATGCACCCGCAACAGGAAGACAGGACACAAGTACATTCATAGACAAATCCTCTCTGATCTAATCACTTCTCCCATAAATGGAAGGATTAGGTGAAGAAAGTCGAAACTTAAGAGACCAAGTTCAGTAAATGAACTGCTCACCAAAGGTCCGAAACTAATCTACATCAATCAAAAAGTGAAGAAGAATGCATTAAAGTGCATTAATTGTGCTAAAAGTATGTCAAGTGGTGCAAAAATCCTAAAAAACTATGGTAAAGTGGGTTTTTTGTTTAAAATAATCTAAAATGAGGAAAATGAGTAATCCCACATTTAGAAGAAAAGCTTAAGGCTCATTTCCCAATGCTATATAAGAAAGGCATGGGAGGCATGGTAGAGAGGAGATAAGAAGAGCAAAGACATGCTGAGGAGATTCTGAAGGAGGAGGAAGAGCTCAAATTCTTCAAAAGAAGGGTGAAGGAAGGAGATCTTATGGCAATGGAGGAGAGATTCACACCAGGATTGCTGGTAATTATGTATCTTCCTCATTGTTTTAACATGAATTGATTCAAGTTTCTTCCATTTAAGAGTTTTAATCCTGCTTATCATGTATGATTTTAATTCTCAAATGGTTATATCTTAATGATTTTAGGATGAATGAATATAGATTTTAAGAAGCTTGTGATAATCTTTTCATTTCTGACGTAGAAACTCACCATTTCTTAGTAAAATAACATGTTTAGAGTAGACACAACCCTACACTAATTGATGTTATCAGATTGGCGACCATACTGCTTGTTGAAATTTCTGGAAATTTCTTGATTTTTCTTCATGTTTTTGGGTGTTCTTCCTTCAGATCTACTTATTTATGCTGTAAAGATCCATTAAAGAGCTTAAGATCCAGCTAGGAAAGCTCAAAATTGGCCTAGCCATGCCTTTAATCCATCAAACCACCTTAAAAACCGATCAGATCTGAGTTTCTTAAAACTCTGCTTGGAATTTTGGGGTTTAAACTCTGTTTTGATTTTAAAGCCTGAATCTTATCCCAATCTTAGCACTCTGCGTCTTCTTTAAAGTGTGAAAGTTTGTCGATCTTCAAAGTTTGTATCAAGATCGCTCTGCGTGATGTCTTAGAATCTGCTACGATTTCCAGGTTATAAAGCATTGAAAGCTTGTACACCTCTGCGTGTTGAAGCTCTTCGATCTCAGCGTATTAAAGCTTTGAATCTCAAAGTAAAACCTTAGCATTAAAAAAAGAAAACAAGTGTTGAAAGCTTGTACACCTCTATGTGTTGAAGCTCTTCGATCTCAGCGTATTAAAGCTTTGAATCTCAGAGTAAAACCTCAGCATTAAAAAAAATAAAACAAGCGTTGACGGATATCATTCTCAGTGTTTATCTTAGCGTAGATCTGTGGTAGATCGGCGTGTTATAGCTTATGGTAGAGCGTTGAAGGATAGGGTAAGTCAATTGATCGCCAAAATCTCCCTTTGTCAACGCTGAAGCTGGCCGTCCATAGGAAGGTGATACAGTCGATGATGAACTTCTTTTAATGTTGCTGTATGCTTTCATCTTGTTACATGTAGATCTTAATGCTCTCAAAAAGTCGATTGTTGGAACGTCGGTGAACTTATTGGGCAGCCACAAAAATTTTGAGATTAAAAAGAGAGCCAAGTTTTTAGTTAACAAATGCTATAACGTGTTGTGACAGAATTGCCAGTTCGTTGAGTGCTAGCAGTTGAATGCTGGTTTATTGCTTATCATAAATGCTGCACAAGATGCCGAAACGCTGGTGAGAAGACAGATTTTCCATTCGTTGAGTGCTGAGTATTTCTCATAGGGTGTGTTCTGCTCATTATGCGTGTTCTGCGATAGGTCTAAAACTAGTTTTCAGATCTGTAGATGCCCTTAAAACTCCGAGTGATTGCCTTTGATTTAGCTAACGGATTCTTGGTCCAACGCCGAGCTGGCATGAGGATCATTAGATAGCGTTAAGCTCAACTGTGATGTCTGGCATGATGAAAGGAATGGGATCAAACCTTTGTGCGTGGAAAACCTGTGACTGAACACACCACTGCTCGTGAATAACGATCTGAGACCTGTAGATGCCCCCCGTATGCAAATCGAAACTGTGACCTGCCTACTAAAACGGGCGAGTTTTGTTGTCATCGGAGCTTCGTCCACCTACCCGTATATCGTGAGCACACGCATGCTGGGCCAATTTCGGCTTTTGGCCAGGGTTGGTTTTCTCAAGTAATTTTTCTTTGATGAAATTGTTTGTCTATTGTTGCCAATATTTGATAAAAACCATTGGGCATTTCTTATATAACTCAGCCTTTTGACCACAGTCGCTGGGGGTTCATTGAGTGCTGGCATTTGAATGTTGTTTTAAACGCCTACATCATGGTTTAAAATCTGCATAGAATGTGTTAAAACTGAAGTCTAAGTGGAATAACGTGTTAAAACATAAGTCTAAGTGGCATTGTGTGTTAAAACACAAGCTGATGTTGATGTTTGAATAGGACCAAGGCAGATTATCGTCACCTTAATCCCTCTTTGACCTAACTTAGATCGCAAGGTATCAATGTACCCATTCACTGCATGTTTGGAGGCTGCATACATGGCCTGCCAGGTACAGGTGTCTTCCTAGTAGCACTACTCATCACAACAAAACAACCTTTGCTCGAATTTAGCATAAATGGCGCAAGGTGGCATGTAAGTGTTATGGTTCCAATCACGTTGATAATAAAAGTAGCTTGAAGACTACACTTTGAAGATATTGCTTAACGATTCGTTTTCTTCTTAGTATCTTAAAGTTCTTAGTATCTTAAAGTTTTGAGCTTTTAAAAAGAAATAAAAATTGAAAAGTTTTGCTTTAAGTTGGGGTCAATCTCTTAAAGTTTTGAGCTTTTTAAATTTTTTTGAAAATTTTTGCTTTAAGTGGGGTTAATATCTTAAAGTTTTGAGCTTTTTAAATTTTTTTGAAAAGTTTTGCTTAAAGTTGGAACTGAACACCTTTTCCATGGGATGAAAAATAATTAATTTTTTTTTTGCAAAAAGTTTGCATAGTTGTGCTACAATCTTTTTCTTTAGATTAAAAAGAGTTCAAACATTTTGCAAAAGTTTTGCATGGTTGGGGTTCAAATCTTTTCGTTTGGTTTAAAAAAAATTAGTTTATTTTTCCTTTTGAAAAAGTTTAGAAATTTTTTGAAAAGTTTTGGTTAAATTGGATTAAATCTCTTTTCATGAACCTTCAAAAGTAATCCAACTTGAAATTTCTTTTTAAATTTGTCTTTAAATGTGCAGTAGATCTTTTTGCTTAAGAACCTATGCACATTCTTCTTGGAAACATCAAACCAAACACCAATCAAAACCATATTGAGAAGAACCTTCCACACATTTTGCATTTGGAAAACAAACCTTGAACGTCACATTGTGAGACAAATTGAAGACAATTTCTTCCTAAAAAACAGAAATAAAATTTCATTTAGTTACATTTTGTTTCGGAGTCAGAATTTTCTTCATAATTTGCATGCACGATTAGAGAGACTTGCACCCTTAGAGTCCATTTTTCTTAAGATATATTGTGTATGAGGCACCATATCCTCTTTACTTGCACCATATGGCGATCTTGTGAATGAGAAAGTGTATCTCGCTTGTAATAGTTTAGGAGTTGATTTTTTCAAAGCGTCTTATATCGAGCCACCGTATCCTATTCACTCACACCTTATGGCGACCTTGTGAATGAGAAAGTGGATCTCACTTGTAACATAGTAGATTTAATTTTCATGTTTTTCGAGCCACCGTATCCTCTTCACTTGGGCTTTATGGTGATCTTGTGAATGAGAAAGTGGATCTCACTTGTAACAGTTTAAAATTTAATTCACAAGCATTCAAAAGGGCTCTGCATATCCTCTTCACTTGGGCCTTGTGACGATCTTGTGAATGAGAAACAGGGATCCCCCGTGTAATAGAATTATATTCATGTTTACTTGAGATATCTGTTTGGGTTACATTGGTCTTTAAACAACAATTTTTATCCATATTTAAGCAAAATTGTGTATGAACATACAAAATCTACCAGAAACTTTGCATGTCTGAAAGAAACTCATGAAACTCTGACTCTTCCTTAATTTAGAATATTCATCGAATTAAAAGGTAGAGTAGTGAGCATATTATATTGTTTGGTTCATAATTTTCAAGTCAAATCACCACCAGTTTCACTTCCACTCCTGAAACTAAGCAAACTACCCTTAAAATTGGTGCTTAATCTAAAATTGACAAACTTTTGATTTTCATATCACCAACAAGTTTAAGTTAGTTCCCTGGATTAGGTTTAGAGAGTTAACACTCTTGGGCTGCAAAACTTTGAAACTAGTATTGATTAAAGAGAGTAAATCCATTAGTATCAAAAAACGCTTGTTAGGAAAGTGCTTCTGAAACATGCGTCAAGCACAAGGTCAATCTGGATAAGTAAATGGTGGTTCCCCTCTTTTTCTTATTTAGTGGGACATGAGCTTGTCGAGGGGATTTTATGTTCAGTGACAAGTCCTCGGGGTGACATCACTGTTTCTAGAGTTCCTGGTTATGAGAGTTGTCCTCGACTTACAACTGTTCCGCCCGACCGTCGATTGTGAAGTGGTAACTTTAGTGGCTCTTCCTAGGATATCACATAGGCTATTGTGAGTGGAACACACTTGCAATACCTGAGACAGACTTTGGAACTTTTACTCCTTGGGAGGCTAATTGGTCAGGAACCAACGCTTGCACCCCTGGAGATTAAAGTTTATTGTAATTGTTTCTCGCACTTTCGCTTCTAGCAATTGTATGAGGACCTGAAATCCCTCAACAAATACTAGTTTTGGAAGGCCCTCCAATCCAGCTTTTCAATGAGCTCCGGTTCTTTGGAAAAGTAAGTTTGCTTGCTTGGATCTATAAGACTTTTTATTGTGTGGACACTTTTTATTTTTTGAGTCTAGACCACCTTAGGATTGTTTGATTAAGAATATCATTTTAAACACATCCTTTTATCAACTTCTTAGAAGTGGCTACTCTCCCAATCCACCAGTCATGGTGGTAGCGAGGTGATTCACCAGAAATTGAAGGCCCCACTACATTGCAGAGACAGATACAAAAACCACATCCTAATGACTTGGAAACAAAACTGATTTTAAATACAATTAATATTACTAGAGAAGAACAACATCAAACAAACCTTGAACATTCATTATCACATCACTAACTGAATACAGACATAGTTGATGATGTTACTCTAGTTGAAATTGAAACATTGAAAAATCATACAAATGCTCATGTAATTCCACCCTTGATGAGTCTTTCAGAACCAGTTGTACTTACTATCCGTGAGTCACTAGGTGATATTCAAACCTCTTTTTGATAGTTTGAATGATATGTAGCATTCAACAAGTGACCCTATGGCTTCATCAGGAGCACAAGGGACTACATCGTCGCAACATCAAACAGTTGCTGGAGGTAGCAATACTTCCAATCTTGCCTTTACATCAATCCCAACAGTTAGTATACCTGTTAGTAGCACAAGTTCAACTAGCACTTCAGTGCCAGTTGGTACAGTTTCGGGTTTCAATCCTGGAAGTACATCCACTTTGTCTGCAGGAATCCCTACTGAAGGGTGTGCCTTACCAAACATTGGTTTTCCATATGGTTCGGTTAATCAAGGTCAACACACACAAGGAGTAAACCAAAATCCTCTTGGTATGCCTAACACTTGTCCAAATTCTACTTCTGGGGGAAACCCTTCACCATGGAATGATAATATTCCTAGCGGAATCAATGAACCATGGAACATTTATGCCAGTTGTGGATATGCTCCTCAGATTAGTGGAAATGCCCTGGGGGGTTATCCTCCGACTTATCCTAGCTCAATGCCTAGCGGCAATCCACCTATCAACCCCATCCCATAATGGAGTGGGGAGGTTCCAGGAAGTAACCAATCTTTTTGGGCACCACCTTCACAAGGAGGACATCAACCTTGGAACGCTTATCTAAGCCAAGCAAACAATCAATGGTTTGGTTAGATTCTGGAAAGTAACCAATCTTTTTGGGGCCTACCTCTGCAAGGGGGCAATCCATCTATCCATATTGTTCCACCATGGAATGGACAACATTCAGGAAGTAACCAAACTTTTTGGATGCCATCTCCGCAAGGAGGCAATCAACCTTGGAACGCATATCCAAACCAAGGAAACAATCAATAATGTTCCACCAAGTAACCAATATCAATGGAACATACCCCTGCAAGGGGGAAATCCACCCATGAATCCTAACTAACAATCGAGTGGTAATGTTCCACCAAGTAACCAATCTCAATGGAACATACCCCTGCAAGGGGGAAATCCACCCATGAATCCCAACCAACCAGAGAGTGGTAATGTTCCACCAAATAACCAACCTTATTGGAACATGCCTCCGCAAGGGGGCAATCCATACATGCAACCTAGTTCACAATGGACTGGGCAACATCCAGGCAATAACCAATCCTTTTTGGGCCTAACCTTGCAAGGGGGAAATCCAACCATTAACCCCACTCCACCATGGAGTGGTCAGGTTCTAGAAAGTAACCAATATTTGTGGAACCAACCTGGAAGACCTGCGTTTGATCCAGCTAGGCTGCCACATGAACCTCAGAAGAAGAAGAAGACAAGAGTAAGCAAAATGCTAACTCTAGGAACAAACATGCACCAACTATGCTTCAATGCGGTGGGAAACAACAACCCACTATTTTGACACCGGTACCCCCGCCAGGGGGAAACCAACCAACCCCCTCACAAGGGGGCAATGATCCTTATGCCAATGTCTTCATGTGTGATCATGAGATGAACATTCAAACAAGACTCGATTCTTATGATGCCTCTCCTTGTACATTAGATCAATGGGAATCACAGCCAAGTGGTTATCTCTACATTGAGAAACCAACCATAGACTTAGTACCATACCCCCCCAAAGGTTTTCTATTAGAACAATGCATAATCCTAACACGCGAGTTGCTCAGAATGGTAATGTTCTTGAGGACCTATCTCAAGTACCATGTGCCATGTCGGCCTTGGAGGTATTGCAATATCATTCTCCACAAAGAAAGGAACTATTGTCTACCATTGGTGTTGTTGATCCATCCGATGAGACTATGATCACATCAGACATAGACCATTCAATATGTAGGATCCTTTCCGAAGTTGATTTTCAGATTAAAGTAACGACTCATGGTCAGAACATTTGTCTAACCATAGTGGATGAAGGGACCTCAGCTTGTGTAATGTCATTTAAATGTTGGCAAGCATTTGGATCACCCCTATCCGTCGTAGAAGTTTCAAACCAAGCTACTCAAATAGCTTCGGCAGATTCGGATCAAAATCTTCCCTTGATGGAGGAATATGATTCGGTTACCTGGCCCATTTGGGCTGTGAGATCTCCCAGCTCACATGACTGCTTGGATTACATTTTATCATCAAATGAAGATATCCCTGACGTTGTAAAAATTTGGTTGCACCCACCTAAGGACATCTTTTTTGGGGCCATTGGGAGCATAATTGGATTAAATCCACTCAAGTATAGGAGCATGATCTGCATGTTCATCGATCTGATCTGGTATATTTGGAAGCTTGTATATAGGTTTAGACTATCCCTTTGTGAAGATGCATTTGAACCTTTTGCAACCCAAACTTGCCATAGGGTCGAACCTGTTGGAAATTGGTGGATCATCCGTTCATATCTGTATTTTCCACCATTCCGACAGAAGAGCCTACCGAACATGGGACACCCTAGTCAGCACCCCATTGCCATTTTGGTGCCCATGTTGAGTTATTCTTATAGGACCGGGAGCCCTATTAGTCCCATCATGACTTGGAGTTTGAGACGACATCTCTCTCTTTCATACATTTCTAACCATATCCTGATGGGCTGCCAATTTTTTGTCATTTTACATAAGCTTGTGTTAAAATATCCACTTGAACATCCATACAAACTGCTTCGTTGCTTATTGCTTATGTTTCTTATTTTCCTTTGCAGTCACTTTCTATTACAAGATGCCTATAAACCATTGCTTCTGTATATATGACCCATACCCATGGAGGAAACATTTGTAAGAGTGTACATAATTAGCTCAGCCCTTGTTTGCAATATGGATCTTTGCCTTGGCCTGACCCATGCCCTTGACATTTAGGCGCATGCCCTTGAGACACTCGTTTCCTCTAATGTATCATAGCATGATTTATTCTTTTTTTAAGCTAATAAATGAAAAAGGTTAAAAAAAATTGGAAAACACAAAAATCCAAAAAAGGGAGAGACTTGAATCAATTCATATCATAAACTTTGAAGAAAACGGCAACAGTCAGTCCTGGTCACCCTTGAACACGGCACATCATTTTGTATCCGCTGTCAGTACACCATCTACATTTTCCTTAGGAAACTGTACCAGTATTTTGAACAGATCTCCACCGATGGGTTATCCTTCCTGTCACCAATGGAGCTTTCGTTAATGCATCTGGCATTAACGGATTTCATTAAGGTCGGTTACTCAAAGTCCTATGTCGCCAAGTGTCCATTCTGCATCGTGTTATGTGTTCAAGGGAAGTTCAAACCAAGTTGGCCATTCCTCAAATATTCCTGACCAATCATGTCGGCCTTCCTTGTGTCAATATACAGTGTTGGATCTTGCAGTTCTACCAAATTATATCAGACTATTGATCTTTGTTTCGTATCGGTTGATGTGGGATGCATTAATGCCCTCCTTCCGATGGATCTATTCCTATTGACATCAAATCATCATCTAGGACATGGATCTAGAAACCCAAGAGTACCTTGGATCTTGTAGTCATTAGTGGCAGGTTTCCTCGCAAATGACAGTGGGTATACATCAATGACCCCTGATTGTTTGATTCTACAAGTGTTCGACTTCAGAACATCTATTCACACTTGCTAGTTTGTACTCAGTACCTTAGAGTCCATCATCATTATCGGTGGCTCTCTTCACATTTGTTAACGGTATACATCAATGATCGGTAACCAGATGGTGTTTTATTATGGTCGACATCAGATCATTTATTCGCATCATATAAAATCGTACTATCATCGATTTGTATTGAAGACCTTGGGAAAAATAGTTGTATCACTCATTGATGCACTGCCCGAGCTACGCAATATTAGACTGCCATGTCAGAAGTTCGATAAAGACTTTGTTCTCGCACTCATCAAAGTGCATGTTTACACTTCCGAAAAATTTACTTTTGACATGGATCCACTGTGTATTGTTCGTGGCCATGCTTGTTTACTGTTGAGCATGGGTATGCCCACCTCAGGAAGATATTATATATTTGAGAAATTGTTATGTTTTCCATGCAGGTGTGATCCTCAAATCCTGCGCCCGTGAGTTTTCCTCCCCTCATCCTTGCTTTGAACGATAAAGAGTATCAGTATACAGAGTATAAATTTCAGTAATGTATTTCGGCCCTTAGCTCTGCTTCGGACCTCACACATTAGGGGGCATCTGTTAACAATCAAATTAACACTCCTAGTCATGTGACAGAAGAAGCATATGTTTACCATGCACCTGCAACAGGAAGACGGGACACAAGTACATTCAGAGACAAATCCTCTCTGATCTAATCACTTCTCCCATAAATGGAAGGATTAGGTGAAGAAAGTCGGAACTTAAGAGACCAAGTTCAGTAAATGAACCACTCACCAAAGGTCCGAAACTAAGATACATCGATCAAAAAGTGAAGAAGAATGCATTAAAGTGCATTAATTGTGCTAAAAGTATGTCAAGTGGTGCAAAAAGCCTAAAAAACTATGGAAAAGTGGGTTTTGAGTTTAAAATAATCTAAAATGAGGAAAAGGAGTAATCCCACATTTAGAAGAAAAGCTTAAGGCTCATTTCCCAATGCTATGTAAGAAAGGCATGAGAGGCATGGTAGATAGGAGATAAGAAGAGAAAAGGCATGCTGAGGAGATTCTGAAGGAGGAAGAAGAGCTCAAATTCTTCAAAAGCAAGGGTGAAGGAAGGAGAGCTTATGGAAATGGAGGAGAGATTCACACCAGGATTGTTGCTAATTATGTATCTTCCTCATTGTTTTAACATGAATTGATTCAAGTTTCTGCCATTTAAGAGTTTTAATCCTGCTTATCATGTATGATTTTAATTCTCAAATGGTTTTAGATCTTAATGAATTTAGGATGAATGAATATAGATTTTAAGAAGCTTGTTATAATCTTTTCATTTCTGACGTAGAAACTCACCATTTCTTAGTAAAATAGCATGTTTAGAGTAGACACAACCCTACACTGTTATCAAGCAGTGTGTTTCTTGGGGTACACAATGATGAATGAATTTATGCATGCTATCATTGTCAATTATAACAATTATTTTTATGTTTGATGTAACTAATTGATTTGAGGGTTTGGGGAGCAAAAAGACCAGTCAATGCATGAAAATAGATCTAGGGTTGCTCCTCTTGCAGATCAAGTTAGGGAATGTCTTCCACCATTAGATGAGGGAAATTATGGGTGATAGATTTAAATTCCTCATAAAAAATTTCCTCCAAAATGGCCATAACAAGTTTTTAATCCTTGCATTTATTCCCAGAGGAATATTTCTCATTACAGTTGTAGTAGAGACATTTAAGTTGACATTCTTCCATTTCAACTCTAGTTAAACTTAGGATCTTGAGATGTGGAGAGGACATTGAGATATTAGTGAAAGGGAAGATATGAGGACAAGGAAAAGGAATAAAGGGGCCTTTTTTATTTGAGCATTCATCACCTTTTGGGCTTCCCAAGCTCTTTGAGTGGCTTCCAACCAAGTAGTAGGATGATACATTATAACTTGTGCACATATCTCTTCTTTCAAACCACTGATGAAACATTCCTTGAAAAAATATTCCAGGAATATGCCTTTAGTGTGTATGGATAGATCCTCAAAAGCAGAGATGAAATCTCCAACTATGTCAAATTGTTTGAGCTTGGTCACTCGCCCACTTGGTCAATCGCCCCAGCTAATGAGTGTCAGTTTCAAAACATTCATAGACGTACAAGGCAAATTATATCCAAGAAATATAACCCTTATGAAATTTCTTGTGATATTTCCACCATTGCCAATGTTTAGGATCCAAATATAAGACTCCCAGTCGATGTTTCATCGAATCATCAATGATGCCATGGAGGGAAAAGTAATGTTCCATCTGAGTGATCCACCCATGGGATTGGACCCATTGAATTTGTTGAGATATACTTTATGAAGTTGGTCCCACATCTAAGGCATCTGATCATGGATGAGAGGATTGGATTGAGGCCTAGTGGGATTGAAGAATTTAGCCCTTTCCTTTGGGCAGGCTAGTCCAACTCTTGATGACCTAAATTTGGTGGAGTGAAGAGTGACATGATATGGGACATCTAGTCGGGTAGTGACTCCAATTTGGCAATCTTTGCATGGATGTCATTAAAATTTCACTCACTATAAGAGTGGTTGCAGTATATCTTGTATTCTAACTCATAAAACTATGTTTCCAAGTGGTTGCAATACAAGATAGACTACAACCACTCTTACAGTTAGTGAAATCTTGATGGCATCCATGCCAAGATTGTCAAATTGGAGTCAGTCCAACCATATGTCCCATATCATTTCACTCTTCACTTCCTCATATTCGAGCCACCAAGATTTGGACCAACCGACACAAAGGAAGGGGCTAAATCCTCCAATCTAGATAGGCCTCAATCCACTAGTAGGTGGAACCTTCTAGTAAGACTTCTCACAATAGTTTCTATATAACCTCCTAGGAACTTTCTGGTCACACCCTTCTTACAAATATTGCTTTCACACTATATCTACTCATTGAACCTTATTTAATAGAGATGGGATAAATACATACCGACAATTTATCAATCCACTTAAGGGGGTTCGGGTAGGACCCTAACAAATGCCAAGAAGAAAAACTTTCTAGTCATGGACTCAATCAATCAAGTAGAGAGAACTGCATATGTAGATGAAAATATTGTCTATACTATAATGTAGAAGGAGGTGAGCTCTAGTATCCTCTATTCCGAAGAAGAGAAGGAGATGACTAAACTCTTTCTTATTAAGATCCAAGTCAAGAAGACAAATATGGATGCTCTATTTGATTTTGGTTCACAGGAAAACCTCATAGAAAAAGATTTGGTTAGCAATCTTGGATTGGAAATTCATGATCGTCCTCACCTATATCCATTGGGATGGGTAGATAAGGATGCATAGATTAAGATCACTAAGCAGTGTAAGAACAAATTTTCTAGAACTGCAGTTATATTGATGAATTGGAGGTAGACATAATACCACTTGATGTGTGCAGTGTAGTGTTTATAAGCCCCTACTTGTACATAAGGGATGCAATCTTCATGCGGAGAGAAAACCAATACCACTAATCAATCCTTCATATTCAATACACATAAAGGTAAATACAAGATCTCTTTGGTAAGTGCTAATCATACCAAGAAAATGATCATTTAAAGTAGGAAGTTTGTACTACTCTCTTAAGAGAGAATCATCTAGGAGATGCATCAATAAAAGTAAAGATATATTTAGAGGGATGTCCTAAAGAGTAGAAACATCAATTGGAGGATATTTTGTAGGCACACAGAGAAGTGTCCCAGGATCATAAAGGGTTACTACCCAAGAGGGAATTAAAGCACGAGATACAATTGTTTCCTGACTCTCCATTTCCAAACATCAGGTTGCACAAATACTCCATCTTGGAAGCAAATTAAGTGTAGAAACATTTGCAACTACTATTGCAATAGGGAGTAATTCAATCAGACTCCTCACCTTATGGGTCACCTATCATCATAGTACACAAAAAGGATGGGACTTGGATAATGTGAAATGACTGTAGAGCTCTAAATAAGATCACCATCAAGAATCGATACCCTCTTCCCAGAATAGATGATTTGCTAGATTAGTTTCAACTTTCCAAATACTTCACCAAGTTGCATCTCAAATTAGGATATGACCAAGTACAAGAGACATTGAGAAGTCACATGGAAAGTACAAGGTTCAGTGTTATCCTCACAAATTAAGAAAACATTCAAGGCGGGAGATAGATTTTTACTTCATCTAACAAACGAAGGCTACAAGGTCATAATAAGAAGATCAAGGCTCTACAGTATACCCTATTTAACACATTTACTCAGTGATGAATGTGGAGAATATGAAACTCTACGAGCCTTCCTTGTTGGAACAAAAAATTGATATGAAATTTTTACCTATCATAGAAGATTTGGCACCATATTTTTTATTGGATACTTTGCTAAGTGTTAGTGCTTAATTAATGGGGTAGCATCAACCATGGATAACCATATGAATCCATGGTTAATGAAATTCAACCGTAGTTATCCATCATTATTGGGTTAGTGATTATTGGAATATTGGCATCAACCATTGACATAATAGGGGTACATTCAACAATGGACACCCATCGTCAACCATAGTCAACCATTTTTCTTAGTCATTCTTAAGGTTAGTTAAAGGGGTGGTAATAACCATGGACAATGATACGAAACCCTTTTAAACCACAATCAACCATAGTCAACTTTCATTATTGGGTTATAAACTGGTGTATTAGTAGTTTAGTAGCTTAAACCATTGACATACAAGCCTACATTCGACCATAGACACCTATAGCCAACCATGGTCTACGTTGTTCAACCATAGCCAACTAGGGTAACATCAACTATGAACATCTCTATGCAACCATGTTCAACCAAGGTCAACCATAATTGATTGTCATTAGTTTGTTATGGCTTGTATGGTTAGAAGCATAAACCATTAACAATATAAGGCTGCATTTAATAATAGACACCTTTAATCAACCATGCTAAACCTATTTTAGTAGACATTAAGTTAGGGGTTAAAATTTAGTTAGTAGAGTAGCATTATCCATAGAAAACTATGTACAACAATGGTCAACTAACATCAATTAAATTCAACCATAGCCAAACATCATTATTGGGTTATGGGTTAGGGTATTACTTGGTTAGTGGATTAGTAGCATCAAACATTAACATATTAAGGCTATATTCAACCATGGTCAACCATAGCTAACCATATTTAGGGGTTGATTATCAATTAGCGAGATAACATCGACCATGAATAACTATACGCAACCATGGTCAACCATATTCAACCATCATTACTAATTAACATTTCGGAGTTTAGAGGGATTCTGGGTTAGTCACATTAACCATTTAAATAATCATGTTGTAGTTGAGCATGGACATCTATAATCAACCATTGTCGTTGATAGTCAGACACATTTGTTAATGGAAATGCCATGAATTAATGGGTTAGAGGGTTAGTAACATCTACATCGACATATCATGAATGCATTCAACCATGGACAATTATAGCCAATTATATGGAGTCATAACCAACCATATTATTAATGCTCATTATCTTAGGGATTAATTATTAATTAATAGATAACACCAATAATAAACTACTATATACAATCTTGGTAAACCAATAATGACCTTAACATTAAAACATTTTATTTAAAATTGCTAACAACTCTTTATTGAATATTAGTACTCTAACACTCCTACTTAAAATAAAATACCTTTCTATATTTTAATTTTTAGTAATACAAAAATATTTTTTAAACAATATTATTAAAAAAAATTCACAAAACATAATAATAAACTTCAAATTTATTATCATCAACTACTTACATAATAATAAACTTCAAATTTGCTGTCATCAACTACTTCTCTCTTCCCGATCTCTTGTAAGTATTCCATCATATTATAGCACTATAATTACAATTTATAAATCATAACTTTCTTTTGACAAATTTCCATGCCAAACAAATCTTTGTTGGTTCCCTATATCTTAAAGATAAAAAAAGCCACATTATTATTATTAACACCATGATCGTCACTCTCCCATCAATGATATTCTAAATAACAAGGTTGCCCCCTGATTGACCCCCTCTTATATTTTAAGGCATTATGACTTTTACTATTTTTGGTGGGGTGTATCAAAATTTGCAATGCTTCGTCTCCCAATGATTTCCCCCTCATATATTATTAACACCTTTGTTTTAAAAACCATCATTGTCCAATGTCTTTTGGTTATGCTTTTGCTATCATCGAGTGTGTGACAACTTTTGTATATTCAATCTTTCAATTATTTTTCTCTAATATTATAAAAAAGTATCAAATTTATTTTATTTTTTTAAACCTTTGAGTGTACCATTTCTTACTATAAATTTGAATTATAATTGTTTGCTACTTCTATCATATCATTGGTATTTACATATCCATAAAGAAGAAATAAATTTGGATTATGAATATTGATGAAGACCTTTTCACTTTGATTTCACTATGATGGTATTTATATTTGTATAACTATACTATAAATTTGGATTATGATTATTTATGAAAACCTTTTTACTTTAATATCATTATTAGTATTTAAATATGCATAAAAGTCATCAAAAACAAATCAACAAGATTAACATAATTATCTGTTTGACAATAATTTTATAATGTTTTTTAATGATTATTTATGAAAACCTTTTTACTTTGATATCATTATTAGTATTTAAATATGCATAAAAGTCATCAAAAGCACATCAACAAAATTAACAAAATTATTTGTTTAACAATAATTTTATAAAGTTTTTTTATTTTTATTTTTGTTGATAATTTTTTGACAATAATATTAATAGTAATAGCCCCAAGGGTTAGCTCAATTGGTAAGACGTGTGAACATTCTCTCAGTACGGGGGAGGTCATGAGTTCGAGCCTTAAGTTCTTTGGGGTTAGGCTAGCCGTTTATTTCTGGCCGACGGTTTACCATCCTTACTATCCACTATATGTGGAGAAGTATTAGTGGATTTCCCAATGCACCATTTCCAAAAAAAAAAAAATATTAATAATAATATCATTATTTTTAGGAATATTTTTTTTAAAATGTGCATAAAAATCATCAAAACACATCAACAAGATTAACATAATTTTTTTTCAACCGAAGATTAACATAATTATTTGTTTGACAATAATTTTATAAAGTTTTCTTATTTTTATTGATAATTTTGTGAGATTAACATAATTATTTGTTTGACAATAATTTTATAAAGTTTTTTATTTTTATTTTGGTTGATAAGTTTTTGAAAATAATATTAATAGTAGTATCATTATTTTTACGGATATTCTTTTTCAATATAGTGTATATGTAGTAGAGTTTTTATAAAGCTTTTCTAAAATGGTTATTTTGTGTTTTTTTAGGGTGATATTGATATGATATTTTTTGAGTAATTTTATTTTATTAAATTTTTTTATTATATATTTAGGATTTTTTTAAATTAAAAAAATTGTAATCATCCCTTATTTTAATTTTTTTAATTATACAAAATTTAATTAAAAGTTTACCATGTTATAAAATTATAAGAGAAAATCTATAGAATTTTCAAAAAACTAAGAAGGTAATTCTTTTTAATTCATAGTGCAAGTTTGTAAAATTTGATAAATTTAATGCATTGGAGGGGCTTTAAAAGTTAAGATTTTTTGCAAATCTAACCTAATTTGTACAAATTTGCCTAATTTTGCCAAAGATTGTGAAACTTATTGTATAGAGGGAGTGAGGGTGATGGCATCAAACCTTTGCTTAGGAGATATTGTTTAGGAGATATTCCTCCATCCATGTAAGAAATTTAATGAAATTTGCTCAAAATGAGAAAATTTGACTGAATGTTTCCACATTTATTAACATTTACAGGATGGAGAGGGGGCTATGCTAGGCATTAGTCCCCCTCTATACATGCTTGAAATTTGAAAACATTTGATAAAATTTCATCAAATTCAACTCAATTTTGAGAAATTTTATGAAAAGAGAGAGGGGGATAGATTATAGGAATTGTCCCTATTGGGGTGATGCTGGGAATCACCTCTCTCTATATTTATCAAAATTTTGCAAATCTTTCATTTTTTTTTGTAAGTAAGACATTATATTTCATCAAAGAAAGGAAAATTTACAAAGCAGTTGTAGAAGCCTAGAGCCTTCTCCCATAGGGCTAGTTCATGACATGCCAAAAATAACCAGCCAACAAAATTACTAAAGCCCCGACATTGGCCAAAAATAGGCTTTCGAAAGTCGACCATGAAAACTAACAACAAACTATTCTCAAAGACATGACTGACATTGAAATGACCGGACTAAACTGATGACATAGGCTTCTTTGAAAAAAACAAACTAATAAGATTTTTGAGCATCATACACTTGAGAATAGTTAGTTGTGTCCATGATGAGAGGGATGGCTTTGCGAAGAAGAATTGCATCTTAAGCCGACAGGACATGCGTTCGAGAGCTGCAATCGGGGCTTGAAAGTAGGGTGACGAGCACCAAAATTCTCTTATCCAAGAGCTCCATATGAAATCACAAATCTTCCATGATCTTGAAATTATAAAAGGACAAGTCAAGTAATGCTTTAACCAATGTTACACATAAATATCGTCATCATGAGACCCATGTCCACTCAGTGCCTTGATCCTTGAAGTCTTCCTAATCAAGTAGTCAATTGGAGCAAGTTGTTGACCTTTGTCCACAATTTCTAGTTGGGTTGGCGCAGGTTTCCTTCTAACAAGGAGCGCCTAACTAGGTCAGGCATAGATTGCCTTCTAGAAGACTGCGCCAGTGGCTCAGGTTTCCTTTGTGCATCCTGCGCTTTCCCTCTCAGGCGTAAGTTTCCCTCGTACAGCATGCGCCGATGGTGGTTAAATTGGATAAAGGTAGCTTTCGAGTGAATTCTAGAAAGTGGATGAGGTGGATCTCTATCCCTAACATGTAGGTGAGTTGTCCTACTGTTCCCTAACCTTAAGGGAGGATCCCTTAGTCCTCTCCCCATGATCCTCAACCTACTCTATCCACTTGGTTTGATAAATACAAAGCTCCTCTCCATTCCAAAGGGAGGAAGTCTATAGCACTTACATGCTGGTGGAATTAACCTAGGTGATCCCTATCCATCTCTTGGGAGGCATACATTTCCTTTGGAGGAATTGGCTTGGCTTGTTGGAAGAATATTGTAGTGTTAAGGCTTGGGTTGTAATCATCACTCTTCTATGTATTTTCTCACTCATTATAGTACTACAATCTCTTTCCATAAAATTTCCTTGTGTTAATGATGTTTAGAGTTCACTTCCTTAACTATTTACTTAGATTAGTTAGTGTTTAGATATGATTTTATTGCTTGTTTGTTTCTATGTGCTTTGACAGGTTTTGCAGCTACGAATCTGACGACCAAAAAGCTTGGAGCAACAAAGAGGAGAAAGATCTACGAATATGAAGGTAAGGCATCTAATTACCCCGATCTCTAATTGATTTAGGAAAGTAGTTTTATATTCTGTCTCTATTTGTTCTAGATCCACTTGGACTAGGGAGATCATGCTCGCGTCCGCTTGAGTAGATTGTCCGAAAACAACCAATACATCGTTGACATGAAGGCAAGCAGGATTCGAGTTCAAGGATTGAGCCTGTGGAGAGGCAGGAGGGTGGCCATTCCATAAATACTGGTTAGCATTGTTTCCTTCATGGCTCAAATTGTTTTCCATTGCCAATAAAGGATAGAACTTCTGTTATCCATAACCCAAGGATCTACTATCCCCGTCAATCCACTAAATTTTACATCCCCAGCTGGCAGACACACTCTACGGGGAGGGAGGAATGCCATGCTTGGTCATGCTCACCATTGAATATGAGGAAGTGGAGAGAGAAGACACCTTAGACCCTGAAGAATCGCTAGAATTATGAAGGGACCTGTAACGTGCACCATGAGCTCGATGCAAGAGACCTTGAAGATGCAGCCGAGCCATAAATAATCCCTAATAAGTGGTGCAACCAGCTTGAGCACATACACGGTCATCAATTGAATGGAAAGAATGGGACCCTCCATAAAAAAGATGAAACTCACCCCGCCACTGCAATAAATGAGGCATCTTTTCCAAGTGAAACCAAATTGAAATCTCCATTGATGAAATTTGAAGCTCATTGAAAGTCATCATGTCTGTGGAGTACGAGAGCATCGTCATTGAATTCAGAATGATGAGCGGCTGAGTGCATAATGCCAAACACTAAATGCAAAAGGGCAAGGTAACATCTCTCAACAAAATGCCTAGGGAATGGAGTCGCTAACTGGACTCTCGGTAAGGCTCCAACTTAACCATTATGAACTTGATGACACCTCATCCAGGGATTACAAATATTTCATTAAAATTTTACTAAAAATTTCAAAAATTTGGTAAGTTATCTTCTTAGTTTTCCAAATTTTATAAAAATTATAAATTTATATTTTAATTTTACAACATCAAGGTGAAAGTTATTTTTTTTAGAATTAAAAAAATTAAAACATAATTTCAACCAATAATCATCCCTTTCTTATAATTAAAAATAATGTTCTTACCAAAAAAACATACAAAAATGAAACTGCTACACCACTTTTAAACTAAAAATAAAGATAAAAAAGAAACTTGAAAAATTAAAAACAAAATCACAACATTGTAAAAAAAATTAAAAATAACAATTGTAATGTTCATGACACCACTGAAAACATATTCTAAAAACATTATGACCAATTTTGAACTTAGAATTCTTGTTTTGAGATAATATTTCTCATCAATTAAATAACTGTTTTGATTATTTTATATGCACCATATAATAATTTTATTAATTACTTGTATAACTCATAGTTAATATTGATCATTAATAATAATGATATACCTTGATATTATAAGAATATTATAATATCTTATTTAGTGTCACCACACATGAATGTTGCTCATTCATCCATATCCACTCTTCTTTCTTTTTTATTGTCTCCACTTATAAGTTGGGTGGGCTAATCCTTTTGCGTGTTGTGTTTGTTTATTACTTAGGAGATGATCATGATATTGTTGTGTATAACGAAGAATGTATTATAATAATCATGGGAAGAGCCTTTTGAAGTCATTTCCAATCATTAATAACGATATTGGTTGATATTGGTTGGGTTGTTGGGAGAGGTACTCAGGTGTTTGTTGGAATTGATTCAATTGCGGGCCTCGGTAATAATTTCAGGTTTACGAATGATCTTCTGTTAGCATTGTGCAGGGCCATTATTTATGTTTTGAAACATGCGTCTTCGTCTCATGTTTGTGGGTTTACTCACTGGTTTTCGACACTTGATATTCCGTTGGAACCAACTCTGCACGGTGAATGGGAGACTTATGTAAAACATTTATATCAGGCAGGCATCTCGTTAAGCCAGGAGGAGGATATGATTGCTTGGTGTTACAATAAGAAAGATGGCAAGGTCTCTACAAACCTTGCTTATGCTTGTATTAAGACTTTGGAGGTTGGGGAAGCTTGCAAATGGTGGATTAAGACTTTGCTCTTTCAATTACCCCTTGAAAATCCGTTGCTTTATGTGGCTTCTGGTCCATAATAAAATTTTGACCTGGAAAAATATGATCAAACACGGCTTTAGTGGCCTTGGATGTTGTGTCTTGTGCTTTAATGGTAATGAGGAAGTGGACCATTTGTTTGGAAAATGTTTTTTCTTTTAAGATTTGTGGTAGGATTTAGAAAGAGCTCTCAATTTTCATTTCCCTGGGAACAGATATTCCTTTGAAGAGAACCTCATGGCTTGGTTCAACAGACATCCCATTGATCTGATCCTTATTTGTTATACAATGTGGGAAGTTTGGAAGTCCCGTAATCACATTATTTTCCAGGATCGGAAGACGCCCCCCTTTCTACTTTTTGCTAGGATTGTGGAATCCTTCTCTAGAAGCAACACGGTCCCCACCAGGAAGATTCGTCGCTCTAAACCATTTTTAGAATTGGATATCAGTTTCCCTGTGGGATATTTTGATGGAGCAGCCCAAGTTGGAATCTGTGGATCTGGATCGATTTTGAAATTGTCGTAGGATCATGTGTACCATCTTTATTTTGGAGTTGGGAATGGTTCAAACACCTGAGCAAAACTCTTAGCCTTGTGGGGTTTACTTTGGTTTGCCTTGGGATTGGGAATCCATACTCTCTCTATCCTGGGATATTCACAATGTGTGATCAATTGGGCGGATGGAAGAGAATGTTTACACTCTGTAGATCTGAGCGGATGGATTAAGAGGACACAAACTATCATTTCATCTTTTGCCTCCATTTCCTTTTTGCATATCTACAGAGAACACAACATGGATGTTGATCTTCTTTCTAAAAGAGATTTGGGTGATCTGGATGGAGTCATGTACGTGGAAGAGTATAGAAGTGGCTCCTTTTTCAATACGACCTCCATTTCCTTTGTAAACTGATATTGCGATTGTATCTTTGCTGTGGTTGGATGTAGCTCAGTGATTTCTCAAGCATAGTCTTGGATGATTCTTTTTGTATTGGAGATTTTGTAAGACAGTTTTGATTTTCTAGAGAAGATGTAATATCCTGGCCAAGATATGACCAAAATATCAACTCAATGTCACTTTTTTTTATTAACTTTTACTTGCTAAATTTTTCAATCTTTGTCTCAAGTAGAGCAGGAAGTAAGTGATGGGGAATGGAACTTGAGATGAGGACAATGGGGTTAAATTTCAATTCTGGAAAATGTATGGCTTGAGGTGCAGCAGCAGGTTAGTAGTTTAGATCAGAGATGTCCTATGCACCATGTACCAGAACCATTAACTTTTCAACAAGATTGTGTAGTGTTTCCTACTTCGAGGCTTCCTGGGCAGCTGTCACATGCATACTAGACATGTGGGCAGTTGTCATTAGAAATTACTAATTCACCATGTGTCGTGTTCTCCTCCTTATGTGGTGGAATTATGGTGGCTTGTTCATCCACCCATTTCTTTGCTTCACACCCTACTGAGATGTGCTCAATTTCTGCTTCGTTGTGAGGCTCAAGGGGTGATTGTAAATCTGAATTATGTTCCTCTTTTGGATAATATCCAAAACATATCTCACCTTCCTCAATCTGTCCCATTTCTTTTGTACTTATTTTGAAATCAACCATCAAAATATCGAGAGTGATTTTACCTCCCTCATCACCAACAATCAAATGTTTGACTGCTGTCCACTGTGCATTGACCTTCTTCATCCACTTCTTGGAGTAAGGGGGAAACAACAGGGTCTTCTTGGTCATTTATTTCCAATAAACTTGATGTCTCTCCACATTGTGTGGTGCTCATATCACAACCTTTGGACTTCCTTCTTTAAGGAAAACCAAACAGTCTCACAATGCTTGGCCCTGCCAATGGCCTTGATGAAACTTCCTTCTTGATTCCTTTTCCCTGAGATTGGGATGGATCTACATGTAGGGCTGAAACTTCATCTTTAATTTTTTCCTATTTCTTCTCCACTTGAAGAACTAGGTGGCTCTTGGTTTCCTCCCTTGATTTTTCCTAGCTGTGAAGACACATCTTTATCCCTCCCTTCCATCTTAGCTCCTAGGGGTAAAAATCTTGCCTCAACTTCTTTGCACACACCATCAACCATATGTGCAATCCTTCTTTTGCTATCACTATTGTAGGGGTCTTTGAACAACCTCTGAATATCCAAATCACAATAGTCTCTAAAGGTCAGAGACTTCTGAACCTCCTTCTTCAAAGAAAAGTACTCCATGAAGTACTCATAGGATTTCTTTGGGTTCCCTCTATTGAGTATTCCTCCATAATCCCAATTAGTCATAGGTAGATAATTTCCTATGTCCTCTTCAAACATCTGTTCAACAAGGAAATCATATTCAACTTTCTGCAAATAGAAATTTCCGACAGGGTTTGTCTCCTGCTCTTCATATGGCTCAAAATAAAATTCTTCTTCTTCACTGACTCGTAGCAGCCACATTTTGCATCCATGAGAAGATATTCAATATTCCTTCAATCAGTGAGCTTATTTATTTCCACAGGGGTGGAGGAAAGTGCTTTGATACCACTGTAATATCCTGGCCAAGATATGACCAAAATATCTACTCAATGTCACTTTTTTTTATTACTTTTACTTGGTAAATTTTGCAATCTTTGTTCGAAGTAGAGCAGGAAGTAAGTGACGGGGAATGGAACTTGAGATGAGGACAATGGGGTTAACTTTCAATTCTGGAAAATTTATGGCCTGAGGTACAGCATCAGGTCAATAGGTCAGATCAGATATGTCCTATGCACCATGTACCAGAACCATTCACTTGTCAACAACGGTGTGCACTGTTGCCTACTTCGAGGCTTCCTGGGCAGCTGGCATATGCATACTAGACAGGTGGGGGTTCTGGGAGTTAATGGAAGATGTAATATCAGTCAAATAAGTGCAGGTAATGTTTTGGAAAGTGTTTGAACAGACTTGGGAAAGTTTGGGTAGAATTGGGGTTCAAGAGCTCAATCGGGATTACCGAGATAGTAATTTTTCCTGCTTTCCAAACAGGGGTTAAAGGATTCCAAATTCTCTAATCAGGGACTGATATGTGAATTATATTGAATAATTAAACTACTGCAATAGACGGGAGGTCAAATGGATGCTCTGAGTGCAATATATAGTAAATTCAACAAAACTAGTCTAGAAAAACCTCCCAACGAGCTAGTCTTGGATTGTAACTTAACAAATGACTTCCATCAAATGAATACTCTGTTGTGATATGTTATGAAGATATGATATAATTATAAGAACAGTAATAAACCAAAATTGATATAACATAATCCTTCTTTTATTGCAGTGGCTTCCTTCTCAAAACATAGTGCCTTACAGGCTACAAATTACATTACATTGATGGAGAATATGAAGAGAGAGAAGGAGATTTGTAAAATAGCTTTGTTATGATGTAATGATCATACCCTCTATAGATCAGAGGTTTGATTTGGCTTCACCTACTGCTACAGAACTTCACTGGTGCGCCTTCCTTCAACTAGTTGTCTCCACCAGGGGAAACACCTCTAGATTTGGCTGAGCGAGCTGGGGCAATAGAAGAGGAATGGAAGTTCAGGTCTGAAGTCGAAATTTGGAAATCGAAGCCTTTGATATTAGCTGATAACAAATTCTGGAGCTTACTGGAGGTCCTGGGCATGCTCCTCCTTAAATATCTTCTTCTGCTGGTGAACCTCCTCCAAAACTAGCTACAATTCTTCTGCACTGGTAGCCTCCTCTTCAACCTATCATTAATTCTTCAATGATGATCTGCAATGGATTTTATTGGCTTTAATAATAGTTTATGGACCTAAATAACACTCACAGGAAAATATGGACCTTGGGGCACATCTCCCAAGAAGAACTGTCGAGACACATCACTCAACTAGAGGGCTCAGCGCTCTCATACACAAATTCTAACAATGATAAAAAGTTATCCAATGGAGTTGGTTGGTTTCTTTTATAAACTTCATGATGACCTGCTCAGCAAGTTTCTTGGCTTGGTGACCTGTGAGAGTAGGCTACCCACTTGCCCATCCTACTCCAAAGCCATGAGGGCGCCGACTTGGGATAATTAGTAAGTTTAGCTCATCCATAATGGAAAGTGCGCCCTCCTTGAGAAAATATCGAGTTTATCTTACATAAGATGTTCCCCTTCTTGAAAACCTTGGGCTGAATTAGAAACTGCACCCTCAACTTGCTTGCTTTTGGGGCTGACATGATTTTACCTCTTTTTTACAAATTGCACCTTCAAAGTTTCCTGGTTTTTAACTATGATAGCTTTTCTGTAGTTGCCTCCTTTGTTCTAGCTTTCCTCTTTGACTGAATTGGTATGCTCCATCTTTTTGGATTGAGTGCATTTGGTAATTTTCTTGATTTGCTTGATTGTTTCCATTAATGAATGCCAACTCATGGTCCACTTGGATCCATGCACCCTCCAAGTCACCTATGCACACTTAATTCCAAGATTTATTAAAATAACATAGTTAATAAATAAAATAGAACTTAGTACATGCCTTCTTCATATTTAATAATTAAAATTTTCCTATCTTCACCCCCTACTCCATTTTGGCAACATCTTGCACATGGGTTCCCTCTTGGCCCACTTGCTCATTATCCATTAGTTTTATTTATCAAAATTAACTTTAATAAATAAATTTGCCAATTTGTGAGACTTAGTATAAAATTAGTTCTAAGCAAATATCATTAATACAATTTAATTCCCTTAGGGGTTGATCTTGTCCCCTTTCACCCATGGTACTGGATGAACCAAAATTGGGGACATCACAGTCCTCCCTTCCCAAGATTGCTTGTCCTCAAGCAATGTTAGGATTCCACCAAGCTTCTGCTGCACCACTCTGATTATAATTGTCCCCATCCACTTAACAATCTGAAAATTAAACTTGGGGTCTTCAAAAAGATCTAAAAAAAATGCAAGATGACTATGAAGAATAAACTGCACTGCACACTCTATCTGCACTAAATCATGAGCCGAAATCTTAACCCAGTTAAGATAACTGAGTAGAATTCCTGGATCCCACTGCTTCCTCGGTAAGGACCCAAATTTTTCTGCCCTCTTTGGAGAGTTTCCACTCCAAAGAATTCCTGGACCTCATGGTCCCTAATGAATACCATCTATCATCAATGTTACTTGTGACAACTTGTCATTCCAGGGTATGCCAGGATCCATCCACCATGCTGGAAGTGTGCCACTCTTAATGCAAAACTGAATCGCTGTGAGACTTCTCCGCCAAACATAGAACTTATTGAGAGCTTGTGTTATCGGACAATCTACCAAGAGCGAACTCAAGGCCTGATCTCCCTAGCTTAATGCAAGACTAGAAAAAATGAGACATAATAGAAATAACTTTCCTAGTTAGAGATTGAGGAACTAGATGCCATACCTTTCAGATCGTGGATCCTTTCTCCTTGATGTTGTTCCAAGCTTGATGGTCTTCAGATATCAGCTGCAAAACCTGTCAAGACAACACAGAACAAAACAAGTAGTAAAATGCACCTAAACAATAATAGATCTAGGTAAGCAGTTAAGCAGGCAAACTACACAAACATCATCAATGCAACAATATTTGGTGGAAATCATTTATATTACTGTATAAAAAGGGAAAGTATATAGAAGGAAGTGATTACAACCAAGACTTAACGTAGCAATCCTTCTCCAATCAAGCCAATTCCAAAGCCTCCAAAGGGATGATGGATCTCCCAAGAGATGGATAGAGATCTCTAAGCTAATTTCACCAACATGTAATTACTATAGACTTCCTCCCTTTGGAGTGGGAATGAGATTCACTTATATAGGACTAAGAGGATAGGGTAGGTTGATATATGGTAGGAGAGGGTTAAGGGATCCTCTCATTAGGTTAGGGAACCGAATGCCAGCTCTCCTATAGGTTAGGGATAGGGATCCACATCAGCCATATTCGAGAATGGGTTCGAAGATGTTCCTTTATCCAATTAACTGACATTGTCACAGGATGCAATGGGACAACCTGCGATGTCGCAGGTTGCATTAGGATGACCCGCGACGACCTCACAAAACCTAGCAAGAAAAGGTCAGTATCTCTTCCAAGTTGATGACTTAGTCAAAGGAACTTCAAGGATGTTTACACTAACTATCATGATGGCAAGATTTAGGTGTAATAGAATGCCCCCCAAAGCATGAAGCTTTTGAAACTGGATAGGTGAAATGCTTTGACAGAAGGAATGGCAATGGCTTGTTGGATAGGAAACGCTGTTGCAGTACAACTAACTCTGAGAACATATTCTCGTATGACTCACAACATGGCTGCCGAACAATACAATGCAGATCCACGATAGTAAAGAATCGACTGAACACAATCATGGCTACTAGACACAAGTGTAGATCCATGATGAGATGATAACATAGCCACGACCAATACAAATGTGGATCCGTGCGATATGACTCAAAACAATCTCCATTGCAACCTAGGTAAAACATGAATCCCAGGGTTTTCAAGATGAACCCGCAATGATATGAATCTATCCATGTGATTACAAATGTCTTGATGTCGAACATGGTAGAAACCACTTGATTACTGGTCATTGATGTATACCATTAACAAGTGCGAGGGAAATCACCATTAATGTCAATGATCCCTAAGGTATCATAGTACATATCATCAAGCGTGAATAAATGAGTTGAATTCGAATGCCGATGAAATCTTTCAATCAAGATTCAATGATGTAAACTCATGTTGAAAGCGAGGTAACCTGCCATTGAGGCATGCAGGCCCAAGGTACTCGATTAGTTTCTAGATTCAATCCTTGAATGATGTGCCGAAGTCGACAAGGATGAATCCATCGAAGGAGGGTCATGATGAATCCCCCATCATCGACATGAAACATGACAAAGAATGTTTTGAAGTAGATTGGATGGTACAGTAACATGTGAGACTAACTCAGAGTAGATCGACATGGTGGAGGGTGTGCTGACTGCAAATGATGAGTGGTGAAAGTATTATTGAACATGGGCATGGCATGACTTGGTAGTATTGACATGGCGAGAATGACGCCAATTCCTAATGCAACTGATGATAGAAGTATTCTTTGGATGACCCAAAGGAGTGATAAGGCTCAGGAAATGGGTAAAACTCGAGGACAAATAGATGACCCAAATACTGTTTGCAAATGCAAATGAGTGCAATGTTCAAGAACGACTAGGTACTGCCACAGGTAAAAAGTGTAACACAAAAGCTTTCCTTTTTCCCCATCATGACTGATGAGTGCCTCATGTGTTTTTTACGATCTTGATGAGGGTAACCAGATGCTCGGTATAGCTCATCTCATAGATGAGTCCAATCCCAAATAATTTCCGAACCTGGGAGAGGAGGGGTTCGTCCCATAATGGGCCCTTCAATGTTAGATTTTAACGAGTCCATAGAAGGTAAACTTGGTTGTCATTTCATGTTTAGAGAGTCTGAAAAGAACTAAAGAAGACTCCAATGGTCCTTTTTCGTAAATTTAACCTCTTTTCCCGAAAAAGGGTAAAACAACACGAGAGAGGACTCTTCCAGTCACGATTGGCTGGAGTATTCCTTTTTCGTAAGTAGTGCCCCTTGGTCCGAAAAAGGGGTAAAATATCACTAGGGAGACGACCGTTCAAATACTTTAGCAAGCATGAACGCGACAAGTTCGCTTGGTGATCTTTTCATATTTTGAGAGCCTAAAAAGAGCTTAAAGATAGACTCTGGGTGGGTTCCTTTTCTGTAGGAGTTTAACGAGCCCGGAAAAGTGATAAATCATAACTCGGTAACTTATTCTCATGGTTTTATGAGCACGAGAAAGAAAAAAGAGTTAGCTCGTCATCATTAAATAACTGAAATCCAATGGGTGAAAGTAACAACAAAAATATTCAACGGGTTGTTCATACCTGAGATGATCGCTATGATGCAAAAATGGTGCAAATGAAACACTTAACGTCTCCTGCATGCTTGAAAACTAGGTCAAATAGTCAACCGGGCATTAAAATAATCCAAACTATAGAAAATAGCCCATAAAGCATCTAAATTTGAAAAAGAATATTCCCTTTTTGTTTAAAAAATAGGAAAAATGACCAAAAATAGTTACCATTTTCATTTGCCAAGTTTGGGGAGAAGAAAGTGCCATTTGGAGTAGATTTTCATTCATCGATTTCCGGAGCTACGATTGACCATTTCACATACCATCAGGAGCAGGTAAACCTAGACCTCAACCAACAACTTTCTAGTGGTTTACAATTTCATTTTTTGTTCATTTTTTAGGTTTTTGGGTTGATTTATGAAGGGATTTTGCGCCCTCGGGTCGTCGCAGGTTTCCTTTATGGGAACTGCGATGAAACCAGGTCGTCACAAAACCTGTAAGGTCTCTTTGCGACGATGTGGCCCTGTCAGCAAAGACGGGGTGCGACGGTGGAAACGTCCATTCCCAAATCCAAACCTAACCCACAAGAAAAACTTTCAATGGTTTGGGTGAGTTCTAATAGTGTTTAAATGCTTCCTTTCACAAGTTTGTGGCCGTCACCATGGTTCTTGAATGGCGTGAGCTTGAACATGAAGTAGAAGATGTATAAGCAACAAATGATCCATTGTGCATGGATGCATTGAGAAACTATGGACTGCTGAAGTTCTTCCAGGTACAGGGCATGACGGCCCAAGTCCCATTACTGGAGCATATGATCCGGAGTTGGGATCCAGCACAACAGTATTTCATGATTGGGGAACATGTGCTGAATATAGATGTGGAAGACATCTATTTCTTGACAAGACTATCCCGGAGGGGGGATGTTGTGTCTCTCATCGGATCACGAGGGGGTGACTGGATGGTGAACGATTTGATCACTCAGTATTGTACTCCAGATACTATTGCCACTAGTGGGAAAATTCCCATTAGGGGGGTTCGAGAACGTCCACTATGTGTCATACTCTTTACTATAGCAAGGGAAGCAGGGAGCCAAGCGGCTCACCTGGCTACCAAGTCCCAAATGTTATATGCGGAGGACTGTATGTACTCGAAGGTGTTTAACTGGTGTGAGGGAATCCTCATCAATCTTCGAGCTCAGCTGACCAAGTGTCCGCGTGGTGAACTCAAGCAGTTCGGTTATGGATCAGTAGTGATCTCTTTCTTGCTGGAGCCGGTCCCTCTCCTATGCTTGCAGGTGACCTTGGATGATAGTGACCCCAAGGATCCTCATATGGTTCGATGGACGGAGGTGATGGCCTGCCATGGCGGTGGGGGTCTGACCATCGGATATGGTTTCGGATTCTTCACCTAGATGGAAGGCCAGCTGCTCATGATTGATGACTATTCGTACAGTGGCACGGACTTCAGGGAGGATCTAGACCTAGTGTTACCTGAGGGAGCAGAGTGGGGAGATATCGGTAAGAACAATTCCCATTATACTTTTTCATTTTTTGTATCTATAATTTGTTTTTGGGTAGTGTTGATGAGTTAATAACATGTTTGTGCAGATGTGGGCCCTTCACGACCAGTCGGAATGTCACTTCTCGCGAGGAGGGGAGAAGCAGCAGCTATAGCCCTGACCATGCATGATGCCATGGTAGAGATGGAAGATGTCTATGAGAACCTCACTAGGTTGACATTAGACGTTCTAGAGCCGAAAGTGCATGAGTTATCGTGGCCCATGCAAAGGTATATGGTTGGCATGACGTTGCGTTTCAGTATGCTGCTTCTCAAGGTAGCGAGGGCGGTTGATTATTTATGCGGTTATTAGGAGAGGGCTCCGAGGCACAGGGGTGCACGGGCTAGGCATTAGGCCCCATAATATTACGTATATACTGAGAGCTTGTGAGCCTCATATTTTGTACTACTAAAAGCTATTAGGCTTCAGATTTTGTATAGATTGACTGAAAGCCATTGTGCTTCAGATTTTGTATCAGCACTACTTTATCTCGATTTATATATATACAGAAATTTTGGCGGCTTTATACATTTGTGTTCCATATGAGATCTTGCTTATGTGTTTGCCTATACAATGAATTATTTACATGTTATGTTTGCTTTTATAGTTCATGAATATGCTATGTGTGTGCAATGTACCAATCTAGAATGAAATTGGCCATTGAGTCGGCGATTGCATTCCTATCTCGTGGAATGTGCAGGTAGGGTAGGGTCACAATAGCGTAAATCCAGTTAAGATGAGAGGCCACTAGTTGCAAATCCAAATAGATAACAACATGGTCCATACCCAAGGCAAGAGCGTTGGTTAGGGTTCCAATGACTTCCTGATATCCCGTAGCATTGTTGGTTGCAAAACCTAGACACATTCCTCTTGAGATGATAAGCTCACCGGTGGGAGAGTAGAGAACCCAGGCTACTAAAGCAAGGTTACGGGTATGCCGGCTAGTGCCATCCGTGAATCTGTAGCAAGTTGCCATCTGCACATGCAGACAGAACATGGTATAAGTAACGAAACAAGACCTAACCAAGCAAAAATCAAAGCATCACACCACACAAAACACACGCCATGTACAGTATATACAACGTACTTATGCATGAAAAACTTAGACATAGTACCTCTTCAGGTAAATCCCATTGCGAGGCTCACCTAAAGATATCCCTTTGTAATCTTCAAGTTCGTAGGCTCCCTTCTCTAAAATGCGCTTCACTATGTAGGGCCCATGCCACATGGACTCAAACTTTCCTGCCCCCAGCTTATCATGTCTCTGGTCGTATGTGAGGACTAAATCACCCTCTCTATAGACGGGAGGTTCTACCAACTTGTCGTACTGCGCTTTGATGCGTTTCTTATGTGCCTCATTGGCAAGAGCGGCTTCGCGGCGAGTCTCGTCGAGTTTTTCCAGGTAGAGGAAGCGTTCTTCCTCAGCAGTAGTGTTAGGGAGAAGTTCAACTGCGAGTTGAGGGATGAAATCTCGTACTCTATCGGTAGGACTGCCTCCAATCCATACACTAGTTGGAAGGGGGTAAATCCAATGGCGGTCTTGACGGAAGTTTGATAAGCCCATAGTGCGGAGAAGAGCATATTGTGCCAGTTGGACTTGTGCATACCCACCATGCGTTGGATCATGGTTTTCAAGACCTTGTTAATGGCCTCTACTTGTCCATTGGATTGTGGGTAGTACGGTGTTGATTTTTCATGGAGAAAACCCAATCTAGTGCTCAATTCGTCAACCATATGGTTCATAAAGTGAGAACCATGGTCGGTAAATATAGCTTGAGGAACTCCGAACCACACTATAACATGATTAAACATGAAGAGTGCGGCGGTTTTGCCATCGTCCGTGTATGTAGGCATAGCCTCGGCCCACTTTGTAAAGTAATCCATGGCTACTATGATGTAACCATGCCCCTCGGTCGAGGTAGGCTTACAGTGCATGAAATCAATGCCCCATTTAGCGAAGGGGACAATGGCAATAACCGGGTGTAACGGGGCTGGGTGGGTGCGCTTCTTAGTTTGGAAGTGATGGCATGGTGGACATTTTTTGATGGCCTCGATGCAATCTTTAAAGATAGATGGCCAAAAATATCCTGCACGAATTATTTTCTGGGCTGTATCCATCCCAGAGAGATGACTGTCACACGCCCCAGCGTGACAGTCATTTAAGACATGTTTAGCCTCCTCATGAGTGAGACAACATTGAAGAATAGAATCGATACCACGATGGTACAAGGTATCATTGATGATCAGGTAATACTTTGCATGGTGGCGTATTCGATGATGGTCATCTCGCGAGAGTTGGGGGCTGAAACGTTGGGTCTGAAGATATAAAGTGATATCTCCATACCACGGATCATACGTGTTGATGAGGAACAATGATTCGTTTGGAAGAGAATCATTGGGCTCAAAATCGACATCAGGATGGGGAAGATCACATATCAGCTCAGCAAACACCAAATACTTTTTAGACTTAGCCTTTTCGAAAAGGAGATCAAATTCCTGCAGTATCACAATCCAGCGTGAATACTTGCCCCCAAGCACATGACGTTTCAAAACATGGTACATGGGGTTTGAGTCGGCGATGATGGTGGTGGTGTGGAGCAAGATGTAGTGTCAGAACTTTTGGACGGCAATAACTGCCGTGAGAGCGAGTTTCTCAACATGTGAGTAACGAGTTTAGGTGTCAATGAGACCCTTAAGTAATAAATCACATGTTCCTGGGCGTTGTATTCTTCTTGTACCAAGACCATTGCGATTGTGGTGGCAAAGGAAACAAGATACAAGATGTAATCCTTGCAGTAATTGGGCGGTTGGAGCACAGGGGCATGCGTGATAGCATGTTTTAAGCTTTCAAAAGATTGTTGAGCTTGGTCGTCCCATATGAATGAGACATCCTTCTTCATCAATCTCATGTAACCCTGCATCTTTTGCGCGAAATTATAGACAAAACGCCTTAAATAAGTTGCTTTCCCTTGCAAACGTTGAAGTTCCGTAATATCAGTGGGAGGTGGGAGAGCGATGATGGATGCCACCTTTAAGGGATCAATGCAGATCCCATCTTTCCAGACAATGAAACCAAGGAGGCGCCCAGACTCAACGCAAAAGATGCACTTGTGAGGGTTCAGGCGGATGTTATACTGCCTGCATCTGAGGAATACTGCCGTCAGATGGTCAATGTGGTACTCACGCTGCCGTGAATGGGCAGGTAGATCGTCCAAGTAAGGTTCCACAAAGTCCTTCACGTCGTGAAAGGCATACAACATGGCTCACTCGAATGTGGCACCAGCATTTTTAAGGCCAAAAGGGAGCTTGCGATAAGCAAACGTACCCCAAGGACAAATGAAAGATGTCTTGTGTTGATCAGCTGGGTGGATCTCAATCTGGTTGTAGCCAGAAAAGCCACCCATAAAAGAAAAAATGACACTTCTAGCGCAATTGTCGATGATATGGTAGATAAAGGGAGTCAGGTAATTGTCCTTAGGACAAGCCTTGTTGAGATCCTGATAATCGACGCAGACACGAATGGTACCCTGCTTCTTAGCTACAGGGACAACGTTTGAGACCCATTCTGTCAATGGGACAGGGTAGATAAAACCAACATTCAAGCGGTTTTCAATCTCTACCTTGATTACCACAGTCTTTCGGGGGTGCATCGGTTGCAACTTTTGTCAAACTGGTTTAGCATAAGGATAGGTTTGAATCATGTGTAAAACAATAGCGGGGTCTATCCCGGGAATATCCTCGTAATTCCAAGCAAACACATCTCAAAATTGCTTGAACAAGGCCGTAAACATCGTAATCTCTTCAGGGGAACATTATGGCCTAAACGAATGTGTTCCACTACACCAGGAGTACCCGATATGTTGGCCGAAATGGTAGGCTCAATGTTGGCCAAGTTGCGTTCAGAGTCTGTTTGACACGTTAGTATTGAATATTGAGAGCTAGGGTAGACATCCGGTGTAAAGATGGTGGTGATGCTATTCTCCACAGTGTCCAATGAAGGAAGGAAAGACGACCGATGATGGAGGTCTTCCCACAAAGGGTCATCGGCACTCATTATTTCCACAATGGACTCGTCAGAATGAAATGTCCGGAGCAGAGGATCGGGTAGGGATGATGTCTACTGTAGAGAACAAGAGGTGGAGGCCATAGCTAAGTGGTCCTTCGGTGCTAACTGGATAGCCTCGTAAGTGAGTTCAGTGGGTGAAAGAGGCATAGTGTTTCCAATCAGGTGTGTGGTGGCTTCATCAAGTACAATACATTGATCCATAGAGTTGGGGATAGATGAAATTCGGGAGGAGATCATGTTCACTGTGGCAACATGATTTGGGGGATCCGAGGTTGGAAAAACACCCATAAGGGATGAGTCCTTGATGAGGCCAACCCCACACTCTGGGTGCAAATATTGTCCAACTAATGGAACATTATCGCCCGGGTGAGTAGTGGTGTCAGGTGTACAAAAATCCAGTTGGTCGACAATAACAATTTGGCCTTGATGGGGGAATTGTACTATGCGGAAGACAGATGATGCGACCGCAGTCATGGCGTAAAAACAGTTACAACCAAGCAGAATATTATAATCTAACGGGGCAGCGACCACTTCCACATTAATGGTTGAGGTCTTTCCCCCCAACTTGACTGCTAAGGTTTGTAACATCCCCTGAGGTTAAAAGCCATGTACATCGAATGCTTTCAAAGTGGTAGGAGAACGGTTCAACTCGGGAGAGCCAATGGCTCTCCAACATGAAATCGACATGATTGAAGTAGAGGCACCTTCGTCCAGAACGGTACGATGGATTGTCTTCCCAGCAATGTTTGTGGCAACTTGAAATTCCAAATGATGGGAAAGCCTCAGCTTAAAATACTCAAGAAAGAACATGATGGTATTCGAAGAGTCTGGATCAACTGCACCGATGGCAGCGAGGAGAGTCTTGCGTTGGTTAGGACAATTCTGCAAGACCTCAAGCGTCGACATAGCACAAGAGCTTGTGCCAGGACCTCTACAATATTGTAGTTTTGAGCGACCCGAGCATTGGGATTGAAAACAACTTTTCGAATCGTGCTCTTGGGCGGACGCAACACTGACTCCAAAGAGGGCTTCTCAATGGTGAGAGAAGCATGTGGTACGGTGACGTCGAGAATCGAAGTGGAAGCTTTTTCAGTATTACTTCTAACGGGTTCCTTCTGAGGGACGGATTCATATGAACGAGAACGTGTGTTCAAGTTGACGGTCTCACTACGCATCATGAGAACATGCGTGGTGGAGGATGATTCTCCTTGGGAAGGAGAGGCATGTGTGATTAGTTGCTGGTTTTGAGTGGGGAAGGGATCGTTGAGAACTACAGTAGTGGAGTTTCCCTTAAGAAAATTTTGAACTTTGTCTCGGTGGGGACATTCTTTTGAGAAATGGTCTCCACCGCACAACAAACACAAATACTTTAACTTCCTCTTCTGTTTGGTGTCTTCCTGAGTGGGTTTGGGCTCCTATTGGTTAGAAGACTTCTTAGGTTTCCCCTTGTTCTTATTCTTACCACTGGAATTCTGAGATGAAGCTAATTGCATAGAATTCACCTCTTCGGTGGAGGAAGGAGTGGTGGACTTGGTAGTGCTGTTGCTAGCCTGTGGTGGTGATGGAGAAGAACCTTGGGGGTTTGATGAGCCACCAGTTTGAATAGAAGGCTGGGAGGCAAGGGAACCAATGATGCCATCGGCCTATGGTCCCTTGCGTGGTTTCGTAGGATCGTACGTAGGGCGGGGTGCATTAGGAACAATTTCATATAGTGTGCCGGATTGAGCATAGACCAAGTCTAAGTAATGGGCACAGGCGATAGCCTGTTCCTCAGTGACGGCTCCTCCCATATCTATGTCTCAAGCTACGACATGTAAGAGTGACTTTGTGAACTAGTAAGCTAAGAATTGGTCTGGAATATGAGCCTTAATAAGACGTCGTCTTCGCCGCCATTCATGAATATGATCTGAAATATGAGTGGCAATGTTCTGGCAAAGGGAGGTTAATAAGTCCATACTAGTCTCATAATGAATGGGCAACTGGAAGTGGGTCAAAAATGACATAGAAAGAGATCGGAAATATGGAAAAGAATCGGGTGGTAGTTCAATGCACCACTTGGCAACTGGGCCAATGAGAGTCCATTGAAATTAATAACCTAAGATGGATCGAGTCATCCATCGAGGAGTTGGATGAACACCATAAGTGGTATGTCATCACATGGTTTTTAGGATACTCACCAGGCTTGCCATCAAATTTGGGGATATCTGATGGTAACTTAACCAGAATGGGAAGCTAGTTATGCCCATGGAAAATGGGATAATTCATCAGACGAGACAAGTCGGGAAGGTCCAACGTAGCCAAAAAGGGCAGCTGTTGGTTCAGCTGGGGGTACTGATAGTACTGATAAGGCATGTATGGACCAGTAGGACCTTGAATCGACTGGTTGTAAGGTGTCCCCGGGGGAAACTGACCATAAGGGGGTGTGCCTCCTGGACCATAGGTGAGTCCACCACCATAATAAGGTGGTCCATTACCATAATAAGGTGGTCCGTTATCGTAGGGTGGGGGCCCGCCTCCACCACCGGGAGGGGGTGGACCACCTCCAAATGGTGGGGTTCCACCACTACCACCGGTATAGGATGGATCTACACCTCCTCCACTGGGAGGAGGTGGTGGTCCGCCCCTGCCACTGGGATAGGATGGACCTCCGTTGCCTCCACCGAGAGGAGGTGGTGGTCCACCGCCTCCAGAAGGGTAAGGGACTCCTTCGCCACCTCCACCAGGATGGGATGGTCCTCCACCACCGCCACCAGAATGGGATGGTCCTCCACCACCGGGGGAGTGGCCCTCCACCTCCACCTGAAGGGGGAGGGCATCCACCTCCGCTGCCAGGGGGGTGGGCCATAGTTTCCAGAATGAGGTGGTCCTCTGCCAGAAGGTAAAGGTCGGCCTGCTCCAGAATTGTGTGTGGGACCGCCGCCTCCGATGGGAGGCGGGGGTGGACCAAACGGGGGTGGTAGAACTTGAGGACCATAGGTGGGGGTCCATGTTGTAAACAATTTTGCTGCCCCCATAGAGTGTATGGATTTCCAGGATAAGGTATCCCGTAGCGTGCGTTTTCGAGATTGAGTTGTCCTGACACAGGGTTAAGATAACTTGGATACGCTTGACTCCATGGTGGTTGAATTACATTGGATGGTCCCCCAACATGGGATAATCCCGTAGTGGAAGGTTCGGAAGGTAAGGAATTTCCAACGGAAGGACCGATGGGAATTTCGCCTCCAGTATTATGGTTAAGAGATGGGGGTTTCCCCCTAGCAACAACTTGCTGACCACTGATCAAAGGTTGACCCAACGCGGGCTATTGATTATCTACTCCAGGGTTAACATTATTCGTTATGAAGGTAGGGGGTAAAGAGTATCCTCTCCACGAGGTTTGGGGTGGGGGAGGAATAGGTGATCTAACCGTAGTAGTAACAAGTGTGTTGGACTGTTGTCCTTCAACATGTTGAGTCATTCGAGGTGTAGAACTGGTCTCCTGTCTGAGGGGTGAATGTGCAGGAAGTGCGGGTTGAACAGGTTCAGAAGTGGTCACGTGTTGTGTGGATGATTCCGGTGAATCATAAGATAAATAATGACTTGGGAGTGGTTGATAAGGAGGTAACGTCGGGTCTTCAACACTTCGTGAAAGACTTTGTCTTCGAAATTCATCACCCATGGTACGTAATCGATCTAAGCGATCACGAATGGGTTCGAAAATCTCGTCAGGAGTAGCCCAACTGGGTGTGGATGCAATGGAAAAATGAGCCACTGGATGGCCTAGATATGATGTCCAATAGGCTGTAGCCGGACCAGCAGTTGTTGCAGGGTCATCCTGGGGTGGATTTAACCATTCCACCGATCCAGGCTCTCCTGGTAAAACGGAAGGTAGGTCTTGTGAAGTGGAAGTTTGCGCCTCTTCACCCTATGGGGGGTTGGAGGCAGGTGAATCTGGAGGAAACATATGTGCTCCAACATTCAAAGAAGGGTTTTCTACTTCAGGTGACACGACCGTGGCTTGTGGGTCCATTCTTACCCTCGAAATTACCTCCTGATTAAGGGGATATTCGGGTGGTAAGTTCTGAATCCTACGAGACCTTCTCCAAGGAAAGTCAGCCAGAGTGAATGAAACAAAAGTTTCTCCTAGGGAAAGCTAAACAAAAGAAAAGCAGTTCATAAAAATCCTACACAAACTAAGGCCCCAAGAAAACTTATGTGATAGGAGTGGATTCAAAAGTCTGGAACCTCACAGGATTTTCAAGGCTTCGCAAATCGCTATATACCACAAGGTCCAAGAGTAAAACGCAAAAAGGAGGATTGGGACCATACCCTTGCCTGAATACCCAACTACCTGGACAGTACATGCGTAGTAATATCCCCGAGTGTTGTTCTCGGTGTATTGCTCTGCCAAGATGGCCAAATGGATAGCTCAGTTGGGTTCGGGAATCCTAATGATGTCTCCCAATATACGCAAGGTACGTGGGAGCTCAAATCCGTAGTGGTGTTGTCTAATGCACAACCGTACAGCACGAGACCTTCCTATATACTACCAAGTACGTGAAACACCTTTCTATATACGCCAAGTACGTGAAACACCTTTCGATATACACGAAGTACTTGGTGGGTACGTGAAAGAGCTTCGATATACCTAGTTGGTACGGAAAGAGCTTTGATATACCGGTTGGTACGTGGAAAACTACAATACTCTCGGAATACATTGCTGGTAAGTCACGACAGCTGCCATGTTTTATGACACCGGAACACGTCTCTAACTTAACACACAAGTTACTAAAAATTTTACCCTAGTTCTACTGTTAATTTTATCTAGATGGTTAGGTGAATGCATGAGGTGAGTACATAAATGTAAACATAATGCAAGTCCTAACTACATGCAAAAACTATACTTTTCTTTTGATGAAGTCTATCTATGGGAAGGAGAAAACTTTTTCCAAGTGGTTTTACCAAAGCAACACAATGCAACACAATCCCCAAATCTATCAAATTTGATGACAAATACTCTTCGCTTTTTCCGTTTTTCCAAGCAAAAATCAAAAGTCAACAAGCGTCACAACCAAATATAAACATTTTCTTTTGTCTTTTCGAATAAAAAACTAAGAGATGAAAAGAGAGAAATTTCCTATCTAGGGCACCCTAACTTTTCAATTTTTCACAATTATGGCTTAAAAGCACAAAAAACCAAGAATGCATATAATTTTTCAAGCATGGAATCACTTTTGTAAAACTTGATCTCATTCGAATTTTTCAAGAAAAGGAATGATTCATAATTCCTGAAAAGTACAAATGATTAACTTTTCTCTCAAACTTTCCAAAAGACTAATGAATGATATACTCCAATGCATGAACCAATTTTTACACAATTTTCAAATGCACATGAAAATGGTAAAAATGATGCATCTTAAATTTTCCAATGATATGCCAAGATTACAACTTGGTAACAATGATATTTTTAAGCATGAAAAACTGAAAAGGAAGTTGATTTGTAGCACTCCAAAGACTCAGGAAATCTCAAGAAAATGACAAGCACTCATATGGACTGAAAACACTTCAAAACACTCAAAACACTAAATCAAACAACTGAATGCAAACAAAGCTAAATGACAAGTGCAAAAAGAAGTTCGGGGTTAGATCCAATGCAAAGATCAGATCAGGTGAGGATAGGAGGGAAAAACAAGGTTAAGTGGATGAAGATGGGGGAAACCAAGGTGTCCGCCACTACCAGACTCAAGCTTGTTAAAATGGGACCCAATACAAATCCACACAAAATCCAAACACTTTCAATACACAAAAAAAGGGTCTCTGACTAGATTTTGCAGCATATAGGGGGTCTGCACTCCAAATCAAAACTCAAATAGAAAATGGAGGGAAGATGCCCTTGCATCAATTTTAACGATCGTTGCAGGTCACCAGTGCGGGGTTTGTGACGATGTCGCAGGACACTAATGGTGCAACTGCGACGACAGATAAGCAGAGTGCAAAAATAATGACATATCGTTGCTTTGTTTCTATTGCCCAGGTGCAATGGGAAGGATCCAAACTCAAGGATCAATAGATCTCCAAGAAATGAGCAATAAAATGGTTTAAGAATTGTGAGTACAGACTCATAGGAAGCGAACAGACTCTTCAAAGTGAAAAAGGCCCAGGAGGAAAATGAGATGGATTGCAAAAGAAATCAAATGAAAATGGATTTCAAATTGAAAACTAAAAACAATGTTCTTCCCTAGTATGGTCGCCAAATTTGTTATCGGACAATCTACCAAGAGCGGACTCAAGGCCTGATCTCCCTAGCTTAATGCAAGACTAGAACAAATGAGACATAATAGAAATAAATTTCCTAGATCTAGTTAGAGATTGATTAACTAGATGCCATACCTTTCAGATCGTGGATCCTTTCTCCTTGATGTTGTTCCAATCTTAATGGTCTTCAGATCTCAGCTGCAAAACCTGCCAAGACAACACAGAACAAAACAAGTAGTAAAATGCACTTAAACAATAATAGATCTAAGTAAGCAGTTAAGCATGCAAACTACACAAACATCATCAATACAACAATATTTGGTGGAAAGCTTTTATATTACTGTATAAAAAGGGAAAGTACATAGAAGGAAGTGATTACAACCAAGACTTAACGTAGCAATCCTTCTCCAATCAAGCCAATGCCAAAGCCTCCAAAGGGATGATGGATCTCCCAAGAGATGGATAGAGATCTCTAAGCTAATTTCACCAACATGTAATTACTATAGACTTCCTCCCTTTGGAGTGGGAATGAGCTTCGCTTATATAGGACTAAGAGGATAGGGTAGGTTGATATATGGTAGGATAGGGTTAAGGGATCCTCCCATTAGGTTAGGGAACTGAATTCCAGCTCTCTTATAGGCTAGGGATAGGGATCCACATCAGCCATCTTCGAGAATGGGTTTGAAGATGCTCCTTTATCCAATTAACTGACATCATCGCAGGCTGCAATGGGACAACTTGTGACGTCGCAGGTTGCATTAGGATGACCTGCGATGAACTCAAAAAACCTAGCAAGAAAAGGTCAGTATCTCTTCCAAGTTGATGACTTAGTAGAAGGAACTTTAGGGATGTTTACACTGACTATCATGATGGCAAGATTTAGGTGTAACAACATGCGAATCAGAATGCATCTCTTGTGCATGTGCACTGGAGACATCTAATGGCTTCAAAATACATCTTTGTTGCTGCTCACAATTCAAGGCAATGTCAATTATAACAAAAAATTTATTGCAGAAACATGAGAACCTTTTACCTTCCAAGGCCTTCATTGCAATGATGCCTCTACCCATCCAACCAATGGATGGACAGGCACTTTTATTTGCTGAACCATATGGAATGTTATCAACCATATGTATGTCCTCCTAAAATAAAGATATCTCATGATCTCTATGGAACTCCACAGGTGCTCCCCTCTTCATCCAATGGCTCAACTCTCTATCATTGTAAGGCTCGTCAAACTGAGTAGGTGTTTTTTTTTTTTTTTTTACTGTTAACTCCCAACAAACGTAAGTTATAAACCTAGCTTTAACAACAATTATTATTGTTTGCACCCAGTCTTATTGGCAGAATAAGATTTACAATAATCAACCCTGACTCGAGGTTTATGTACCCTAAGCTATAACTTCAATGATTTGAACGACATTTTTCTACTACTTTACTAGCCCTTAGGACCCTAAAATAAATGGAATGCATCTGGAATTCGAATGAATTTGGGTCTCTACCTAGATGGTGGTTCGTCGTAAATATAAACATTAATTCCAAAACTCCCATTCCATGAAAATATTCTTTGACTTAAATTCTAACATTGCACTGTCAATCTATCATTTCAATTCATTTCCAACAATATAAATCGACTTACAACTCATAGATTACATATCACTCTCATGTTCATTCAATAAATTACATACTAAGATATGTCACTTTGGTTCTTTGCATTTAACATAAATCAAATATTTCTTTTAGCTTCCACTGAAATATAAATCAACATAAACAATCAGTTTTATATCAATTCCATTAAATACAATTTGTCATAATTATCTATCTTTTATAGAATACAATTTACACCAATAACTACACCCATCCTTGGCATGAATATCTATCTCATTTTTAATTCCTTTAAAAATAATATATATAATTTGACATAACAAAATGATTCCTTTAAATTTTAATAAAATATAAATCAATATAACAAAAACTAATCTACAACTAAACTATTTACGACAAATTCATTGAATATAAAAAAAATCGATATGAATAATTATTTATATCAATTTTATTAAATATAAAATTCTTTCAAAAAAAATATGAATTGCAAAATTAGTATTTGGTATTGTCATAAGGGTTGGCTATTACTTAAGGTAGACATTAGTATGCTTATTACCATACAATACTATATGGACCAAATTCCACATGTTCAAGTTCTAAATTTACATTTAAAGTATACTTCTAATTCCAAGGTTTACATGTTCTAACAATAATGCATATAATTTTGGATACAATTCTTTTGAACGTCTCTTTTATATGGATCGTATCGTTTTCCAAGACATATCGAGCAAGACCATAAGTTCAAACTAAGCATCTAACCCAAGCATTCAGGATTAAAACTCTCTATTGTTGGACGCCTAACTAAATGACATGTCTATCTCACGATCCTGGTCACTGTGCAACCCAGTGTAAAGGTAGGGAATAATCAACGGCGTGCATTCTTACGTTAAGGTCCTGAGGAGCGAGATTACAGGTTTGCATTTATACCTAGGTGCTTCTTCTATCACTTGAGATGCGTGGGTAGTGAGTGTATCTGAGCTAGAGGTTAACCACTAAATAATTTAATGAATAAAGTAAAAGAAACCACAAGTATGTAGACGTTGCACAAGGACTTTAGTTAATGGCCTATGATCTGGATACAGAGATTCGTTGAGGATCTTTAGGCAGAGACTGATCACAACATTCCAAGGCTTTCTCCTCTACGCGAGTGGTTAATCAAAAATTTAGTGACAAAGGTTAATTTAATTGGTAAATCGGGGTCGAATGCAAAGGTTCAAATACAGACACTTGGCGGATAAAGAGCTTCAAAGTAAGCTCCCATAGAGATTAAATAGATCGTTCTATAATGGGTTCAAGGTGAATATCCATGATCGACAAAAGGTGTTAACCGACCGTGAGTATCATAGTTTTCTTATACTTGGCATATTCGATAGAAATTCATACAATCTGGGAGTAAGGTATTAGCCAAGAGATGAACTTAGGAATCATAAATTACAGGACCTTAGGATTCAACCTGATTCAGATCCGATGGAAAATTAGTCGAGCGGAAATAGTATAGACTTCAAGAAAAAGAGATTTAGAGGATCTGTAATGATAGTATTACCGGGATCGAAACGTATGCCAAAGAATTATTCAGAGGGTCAAGATCTACATCAGTCTGACTCTAGGTTTTTAAAACAATGCGCAGATGAGACAGGATTGTAAAAGCCGAGGACTACGACAGATCGGGTACAAAGATCGAGATGTGAAAGTCAGGTTCAACAACGATCTCACTCAAAGGTCAAAGTTAATACTCCAAAATTAGACTTGACACCAATTCAGAAATCAAGATTAATGCGACGACATATATGATATCAAACAAAATTCCGATGATAATACCCCAAATTCACTCTATAACAATTTAAATGAAATCGAATACAGGGATTGGAATGAGGATGCTCGGTAATGCATAGAATTTCCTTTTCAAAATTAAAATAGTTTGTATGCCCTAGATTCAAGAAGATGATGTACAGGAATCCTAGATTAAAATGATTTCTGGGTCACGGATCCAAATGCAATATGCAGAGTTTTCTTTTCAAATTTAAAACGATTCATAAGCCCTAGATTCAACAAAAGATAGAATTACAAATTAGAGTCGGTTCCTCATTTCAGATCTAGAATCAAATTTCAACAAAAGGGGGAATACAAGTTCAAGGTTGATTTTCCAACTTTTATAAACTAGATCTGGAGCTGTGAATATAAATGAACAGATATACCAAGAATTGTTTTCATCCTTCAAGATCGATCTCTGTCATTGACAGACAGAATCGAACTCAACCTTTTTTCCAACGCTAATTCCAATTTCTATAAATTAGATCTGGTGACTGCCTCTGCATTTCACCTAAGTTTGGGTGCTTAAATTTTAAACAATAGAGTTTATCCTTAGAGAATCTAGAACCCCAGTGGAAAATACAATCTCTGCGTTTTTATGGGAATCAATAATATTGTTTATGAAAACATAGTTTTTAAAAGAAAGAAAAATAGAACCCAAACATCTCTTCGTTTTTCATACGATTGAGTACATCAAATTAAAAAGGGGCAGAGTTTATCTCTAAAGAAATAGTTCCTAAGAGTCTCTATGTTTCACCCAGATTTGTAATACATATAAATCATATAATGAAAGGAACAAAAATTTTAAACTTGTTAACCAAAACGATTTGAGTTCATAATTGACAGAGTTTCAAGAACCTGTTAACCAGATTTGATCGAATTTGAAATATAAACAGAGTAGTAAAATCCCTGTTAACTAACTCGATTCATACACATAAGATTAACAATATCATTCTCAATTACTTAAGGAAATTAACTGAAAGTAAAGACCCTGATTTAGATCATCGAATTCGAAGTCGACTGTCCTTTGTAGTTGTCACCGATTCTGTACTCTAGTCGATCCACTTGATGAAAATACCGACAACCCCTTGGTTGACCACCCTACCGTATCGAGGTTAATCTTCTTCACCTCGAACCTCCGAGCTCACGGGGTCGTAAGAACACACTCAATAGCCTCCCGAAAGGAACTCCCAATCCTCGTTCCGGCTAATCCCAACTCCAAGGATCATATCATAATCCGAGATTATGACGACCATCCAGCATTAGGGAGCAAGAGATCCCTCTCTCTTTCTCCTCCCTCTTTATATAGGAAGAGCTTCTGTGCCATGTGTCTGTCCATGCACATTATTTAAATTAATTTAATATTTAAATTAATTTAATATTTAAATTAGCTTTATTCTCAATTACAAGTGTCTGTTTTTCACTCAATGTGTACACCTAACTCCCTACATCAGTGCAAGGTAGGTGTAGTTGTCTTTAAGAGAGTTTCAGTTGTGTTTGTCTTCTCAAATCTAGTTGTTGTAGAAGATCCATGTTTATTCTATTATTTTCCTTTTCTTTTTTTGTTTTATAAGAGCAAATATTTTATTTAAAAAAATATTTTCTTACTAAATTCAAATATTTTATTTTTTTATAATAAAAGATATTATTTTATCCAAATAGTTCTTTATTCTTTTTCAAATCCTTTTTTTTTCTTTTTCTAAAATAAAAGAAATATTTTATTTAAATAACTATTTATTCTATTTACCATCTTTTCTTTTTCTTTTATAGTAAAAAGAAAATATCTAAGATAATTCTTTATTCTATTTAACATATTTTCATTTTGAAATAATTAAAATATATTTCCATTAAATAAGAAAAGAACATTATCTTTTCTAAATTCAAATTTCTTTCTCAACCATACTAGCAGAAAGGACCGGCAGGCATTGGTCAAAAGCAAAGATTCGGGGCAATCACGAGGACTGTCATGATTGTTATCTCATCCCTTAGTGGTCAGTGACATATGGGGACCCGAACTGACACAAATTTTAAGGAAAGCAAAGATTCCGACAAACAAACAGAAATAATTATGTATGTATGAGTAGTTTTCTTTTTCCATTCTTCTTTCATCTAGGTACCTCTTCGGCGGGCCCTTCCGATAGTATCTTTCTTTCTTCTTATGGGGAGTACTGCATAGCAATCGGGAGTCGTTACCGCGATCTCTCAACTATGCTCCTTGGAGACTAAGGGATGTTGAGGGATAAGGCTCTCCTTATTGCGTGCCCCTCAACTCATCGTACGCGACCAACTCATTATGGTCTTTCCCGTATGGCATACGCTTCCCCGGGTGAGCTGAAACGGCTTCACTCGTGCATGAATTATTAATCCAGGGTCGACAGTCAGTCGTTGTACCCCTAAGTGTTCTTTCCGTTCTTACAACCCCGATAATTCCTTGTGGGTCAGTCAGTAAATCGTCTTACCTGCCATTGCACACACACGCACTCAAACGCATATTAATAGCGCTACATTATAAAAAATTTCCATCATCCTTTTAATTTTCTCTATCAGTCGAGTATAAACAAATCATCATTTTTCATTTCAAGTAATTTCAATATTCATCATTTTCATTTTCTCAGTCAGTCGAGTATAAACAAATCATCATTTTTCTATCCATTTTGATTTCACATATAAAATCTAAAGCAATCATTCATGGTCCAAGTTTTATAACCTGGGTCACTTCAAAGTAGTGCCCTCAAATAGTCAAAATCAAACACAAGTGCTAAGGCGGGCATTACATACACCGCCTCTTATTAAAACTTCGTCCTGAAGTTCAAAATATATAAGGAAAGTCCTGACGCATCTCAGTTGCGTCCTCCCAGGTCGCAGAACTGGGACTATAGTTGTCCCACTGGACCTTGACCTGATCGATCACACGGTGCCTAAGCTGCCGTGTTCGACGGTCCAATATGCATATCGGCTCTGCCATCACGGCCCCTTCATCCATTATATGTAAGTTACTCATGTCAATAATATGTGTTGAATCGAAAATGTAATGTCTAAGTGTTGATACGTGAAAAACATTATGCATCCTATGCAATGATGGTGGTAGTGCAAGACGGTAGGCAACTGGTCTTATCTGTTCCAATATCTCGAAGGGTCCTATGAACCTAGGAGATAACTTCATCCCTTTCCCAAACCTGATAGTACTCTTTTGCGGTCTCACTCGCAAAAATACTTGATCTCCAACCTGATACTCTCTGTTGAGTCTATGCGGATCGACATAAATCTTCTGTCGATTCTGTGCTTCTTTTAGTCGAGCACAGATATCAGCCATCTGTTCTTCCATCTCCTGAATCACCTCAGGTCCAAGTAGGGTCCTATCCTCTAGTCTGTCCCAGCTCAAGGGTGTTCGACAGGGTCGACCATACAAAAACTCGAATGGCGCCATCTGTATCGAACTCTGATAGCTGTTGTTATACGTGAATTCCACTAGAGGTAAAAACTCTTCCCAACGGGTCTGTTGATCCATCACATACATTCTCAGCATGTCCTCTAGTATCTGGTTCACTCTCTCAGTCTGCCCATCAGTCTCCGGATGGTATGCAGTGCTGAAGTTGAGTCATGTTCCCATAGCTTCCTGGAAGCTCGTCGGGAATCTACCAGTGAATACTGATCCTCAATCAGATATTATCTTCCTCGGCACCCCGTGCAGTCATACAATCTCATCAATGAATACTCTAGCAATCTTTGGGGCTTGATAAGTGTTCTTGATGGGTATAAAATGTGCACTCTTTGTGAGAGTGTCTACTACCACTAGGATGGTATCATGCTTCTTGCGGGTCAAAGGTAGTCCCACAATAAAATCCATGGAGATGATCTCCCATTTTGATTCGCGAATGGCATGAGGCTGGAGTAGTCCGGCAGGATGTCTATGTTCATCTTTGACTAGCTGACACTCCATGCATCTAGCGACAAATTTTACCACATCTCTCTTCATGCCATGCCAGAATAGAGGATAAAGGTCTGCATACATCTTCTTCAAGCCAGGATGTGCTCTATAAACAGCTCGGTGAGCTTCCTCTAGGACTAGGTTCCTGAGTTCATTGTTCTCTGGTACATAAATATGGTCGTTGTATCTCAACAAACCATCATTTTCCAACGAATAACCCTTATACTTGGGTAGTTCCACCTGTTCTTGTTCTAGCTCAGTTTTTACCTCATTGTACCACTTGTCCTCTCGTTGTAGCCCAAGCACCTTTTCTCCCAGGTTGGTCTGCATCGGAATCACTGAGAATATGCGGGGTCTATGGCTAAGTGCATCTGCTACTTTGTTTAGGGTCCCCTTCACATAGGTAATGTCAAAGTCATACTCACTCAATTGTTCTGACCATCTCCTCTATCTAGCATTTAGATCACTCTGAATAAAGATATACTGCAATCCATGGTGATCCATCTTAAGTTCAAATTTCCTTCCTACCAGGTAGTGTCGCCATAAGCGTAGAGCATGCATTACTGCAGTTAGTTCCATGTCGTGTGTCACATAGTTTTCCTCATGTGGTCTGAGTCTCCAAGAGGAGTAGGAAATCGCTCTCTCTCCCTGCATTAGCACACATCCGACTCCATCCTTGGATGCATCAGTGCATACCAAGAAATATTCCTCCATGTCAAGCACTTTCAGAACTGGTGCCATTGTCAATAACTCTTTTAGTTTTGCAAATGCTTGGGCACATTTATCTGTCCAAATAAACGGCCTATCCTTCTTTTTCAATTCAGTGATCGGTCCTACGATTCTCGAGAACCCTTCGACAAACCTTCTGTAATATCCCGCAAGTCCCATGAAGCTTCTCACTTCATGTACGTTTGTCAGTGCTGGCCATTCCCAAATGGCCTCAATATTGGCGGGATCCACTGCTATACCGTCTCTAGAAATAATATGTCCCAAATAGTGGATTTCCTTCTGGAAGAAGGAGCATTTCGACAACTTCCCATAAAGTTGGTTTTCTCTGAGACATTGTAAAACTAACCGGATATGCTCTTCATGTTCCTCTAGGGTCTTAGAGTAAATAAGAATATCATCGAGGAACACCTGCACGAACTTGTCGAGATACTGGCAGAACATGCCATTCATCAAGTTCATGAAGACACTAGGTGCATTGGTCAACCCAAAAGGTACCACTATCAACTTGTAGTGTCCAAACCGTGTCTTAAAAGCGGTCTTCAGAATATTAGCTTCTGTGATCCTCAACTGATGGTAACCTGATCGTAAATCAATCTTTGAAAAGATTGTGGCGCCTTTCATCTGATCGAACAAGTCATCGATCCTAGGCAAAGGATATTGATTCCTCACAGTAGCCTTGTTCAACTGGCGGTAGTCAATGCAGAGTCGCCACGACCCATCTTTCTTCTTAACAAAGAGCACTGGTGCTCCCTAAGGGGAGCACTTGGTCTAATCAACCCTAGATCCAAGAGCTCTTGTAACTGCATCTGTAACTCCTTCAGTTTCGGCACAGACATTCTGTAAGGAGCTCTTGTGATTGGTTCAGTTCCCGGCTTCACTTCTATGGTAAAATCTAGTTCTCTCTGAGGTGGTAATCCGGGTAGGGCATCAGGAAATACATCCATGTATTCCGCGAATAGCGGATGGTCAATGATGTCAGTTTTGTCCTTGTCTTTGTTCATTGCTATTACCGCATATAGTTGACATCCCTTCCTCAAGCTTCTCTTTAGTTGTAAAGCGGAAACCATCCGCAACGATACCTTGTTCTTCATCCCTCTAAAGACCTTCTTATGACCTTCATCATCATAAAAAGTCAGTTCCTTGCTACGACAGTCTAAAATGGTTGGGATTCCAACCAATCCATGCCCAGGATTAGGTCATAAGCTCCGAGGGCAATCGCATATAAAGATGTTCTAGTGCGACATACTCCTATGTCTAACTCACAATCTTCTAGTTTCAGTCCCACGCTCTGGGTATTTCCATATTCCATTTTGACTAAGTCGAAATAGTCTTGTGCACATGCCATCATCTTGCTTTGTTCTATTGTAGAATAAGAAATAAAGCTTTCAGTAGCACTTGGGTCAATGAGTAAAGAGAATTGCATACCGTTAAGTGTGCCAGTTGTTTCTAGTACAGTAGACTGATGTTCCACCTGACGGTTGTTGACTGCTGCATGAATATGATGTGCTCTACCCAGATCTGCAGCAGTAGTCTGAGTTGGTCTCTGTCCCTATCTCGGTCCTGTCTGCTGCTGAGGGCAATCAACTTGAAAGTACGGACCTCCGCAACCCTAGCACCCTTCCTTTGGTCCTCTTTTTGATCTTCCAGTGGGTGCGTTATTGCTACGTGGTCTTGACTGTGCAGGCTTCCCAAATGTTCTGGTGTTGTCTCTTCTGGGTGGTGGTTTGTACGGCATTCTGTTGTTTCTAACTAGCTTCCCATGTATAGGTCCTCTGAAGTTATTTCGCTGACCATAATTTACTTTCGGCAGGTCAGAAGGTGGTATTGCCTGAGTCCGAATGGAGAAGTTTTGCTTGGACGGACCTATGTTCACTAGTTCTTCTTTGGCTATCAAAGCCTTTTGTACTGCATCATGCAAACTGGGCAGAGTAAGAATGAGGACCTTGTCTCTAATGTTGCCGTTTAGTCCATAAACATATTTGTTCACCTACAACTTTTCTGTTGAGATGTGAGGTGCATACCTCAGAAGTTCCATGAACCTGATCTCATACTCCTACACTGATCTTCCTCCTTGTCGGAGGGCATTGAACTCATTGAGCTGCCTCTCAATGAACTCTTCAGACATGTAGTGTTTGTGAAATTATTCTTCAAACAATTCCCATGACACTTCCCTGGCCTCGACTCCCAATTGTGGTTTCAAGGTCTTCCACTAGAGTAGGGATTCCCCTTTCAGCTGCAAAATGGCCATGTGTACTTTCAGGTTCGAGGTGTAGTCCCTCAAGGCAAAGCACATTGCCATGTTCTCTAACCAAGCTTTTGTCAAGGCTCCTTCAGTGGAGCCCCAAAATTCTAGAAATCTTACTTTCTCCAGTTCTCTATGAATGTTGGCAGGAGGTGGGTTCTGCAGTTTAGTCGCAGGTACTATGGGCCGGTCTTCTGCGTGGTCCAATCGGGTCAACAGCGCTTCTGACATTCTTTGGAAGTTTCTCATCATGTTCATGACTTTGTCGGCGGGCAGATTAATTGTTTCTTCGGCTTTAGGTGGAGTAGCTACTGGAGGGGTTGGTGGACATGCTGCCTGTGCTCGTCCCCTCCCAGTCCTACCTCGGCGAGTCTGCCGGTCCATGGAAAAGCCTGTATTGGCAAGAAAGCAAGTAAACGTTTTGTTAACTAACCGGTTTATCAAAGTAATTGTGGAAATATTTTGGTCCGAACTAGGTTCGACCGTGCTCTAATACCAAAATTAAGGCTCGTCAAACTGAGTACGAGTTTTTTTTTTTTTTTTTTTTACTGTTAACTCCCAACAAACGTAAGTTATAAACCTATCTTTAACAACAATTATTATTGTTCGCACCTAGTCTTATTAGCAGAATAAGATTTACAATAATCAACCCTGACTCGAGGTTTATGTACCCCTAAGCTACAACTTCAATGATTTGACCGACATTTTTCTACTACTTTACTAGCCCTTAGGACCCTAAAATAAATGGAATGCATTTGTAATTCGAATGAATTTGGGTCTCTACCTAGATGGTAGTTCGTCGTAAATATAAACATTAATTCCAAAACTCCCATTCCATGAAAATATTCTTTGACTTAAATTCTAACATTGCACTGTCAATCTATCATTTCAATTCATTTCCAAAAATATAAATCGACTTACAACTCATAGATTACATATCACTGTCATGTTCATTCAATAAATTACATACTAAGATATGTCACTTTGTTTCTTTGCATTTAACATAAATCAAATATTTCTTTTAGCTTCCACTGAAATATAAATCAACATAAACAAGCAGTTTTATATCAATTCCATTAAATACAATTTGTCATAAATATCTATCTTTTATCGAATACAACTACACCCATCCTTGGCATGAATATCTATCTCATTTTTAATTCCTTTAAAAATAATATATATAATTTGACATAACAAAATGATTCCTTTAAATTTTAATAAAATATAAATCAATATAACAAAAACTAATCTACAACTAAACTATTTACAACAAATTCATTGAATATAAAAAAAATCAATATGAATAATTATTTATATCAATTTTATTAAATATAAAATTCTTTCAAAAAAAATATGAATTGCAAAATTAGTATTTGGTATTGTCATAAGGGTTGGCTATTACTTAAGGTAGACATTAGTATGCTTATTACCATACAATACTATATGGACCAAATTCCACATGTTCTAGTTCTAAATTTACATTTAAAGTATACTTCTAATTCCAAGGTTTACATGTTCTAACAATAATGCATATAATTTTGGATACAATTCTTTTGAACGTCTCTTTTATATGGATCGTTTATCGTTTTCCAAGACATATCGAGCAAGACCATAAGTTCAAACTAAGCATCTAACCCAAGCATTCAGGAGTAAAACTCTCTATTGTTGGACGCTTGACTAAATGACATGTGTATCTCACGATCGTGGTCACTGTGCAACCCAGTGTAAAGGTAGGGAATAATCAGCGGCGTGCATTCTTACGTTAAGGTCCCGAGGAGCGAGATTACAAGTTTGCATTTATACCTAGGTGCTTCTTCTATCACTTGAGATGCGTGGGTAGTGAGTGTATATGAATTGGAGGTTAACCACTAAATAATTTAATGAATAAAGTAAAAGAAACCGCAAGTATGTAGACGTTGCACGGGGACTTTAGTTAATGGCCTGTGATCTGGATACAGAGATTCGTTGAGGATATTTAGGCAGAGACCGATCACAACATTCCAAGGATTTCTCCTCTACGCGAGTGGTTAATCAAAAATTTAGTGACAAAGGTTAATTTAATCGGTAAATCGGGGTCGAATGCAAAGGTTCAAATACAGACACTTGGTGGATAAAGAGCTTCAAAGTAAGCTCCCACAGAGATTAAATAGATCATTCTGTAATGGGTTCAAGGTGAATATCCACGATCGACAAAAGGTGTTAATCGGCCGTGAGTATCACAATTTGCTTATACTTGGCATATTTGATAGAAATTCATACGATCTGGGAGTAAGGTATTAGCCAAGAGATGAAATTAGGAATCATAAATTACAGGACCTTAGGATTCAACCTAATTCAGATCCGATGGAAAATTAGTCGAGCGGCAATAGTATAGACTTCAAGAAAAAGAGATTTAGAGGATCCATAATGATAGTATTACCGGGATCGAAATGTATGCCAAAGAATTATTCAGAGGGTCAAGATCTACATCGGTCTGACTCTAGGTTTTTAACACTATGCGCAGATGAGACAGTCTTGTAAAAGTCGAGGACTACTACAGATCGGGTACAGAGATCGAGATGTGAATGTCAAGTTCAACAGCGATCTCACTTAAAGATCAAAGTTAATACTCCAAAATTAGACTTGACACCAATTCAGAAATCAAGATTAATGCTACGACATATATGATATCAAACAAAATTCCGATGATAATACCCCAAATTCACTCTGTAACATTTTAAATGAAATCGAATACAGGGATTGGAATGAGGATGCTCCGCAATGCACAGAATTTCCTTTTCAAAATTAAAATAGTTCGTATGCCCTAGATTCATGAAGATGATGTATAGGAATCCTAGATTAAAATGATTTCTGGGTCGTGGATCCAAATGCAATACGCAGAGTTTTCTTTTCAAATTTAAAATGATTCATATGCCCTAGATTCAACAAAAGACAGAATTACAAATTAGAGTCGGTTCCTCATTTCAGATCTAGAATCGAATTTCAACAAAAGGGGGAATACAAGTTCAAGGTCGATTTTCCAATTTTTATAAACTAGATCTGGAGCTGTGAATATAAATGAACAGATATACCAAGAATCGTTTTCATCCTTCAAGATCGATCTCTGTCATTGACAGATAGAATCGAACTCAACCTTTTTTCCAACCTAATTCCAATTTCTATAAATTAGATTTGGTGACTGCCTCTGCATTTCACCTGAGTTCGGGTGCTTAAATTTTAAACAATAGATTTTATCCTTAGAGAATCTAGAACCCCAATGAAAAATATGATCTCTGCGTTTTTATGGGAATCAATAATATTGTTTATGAAAACAGAGTTTTTAAAAGAAAGAAAAATAGAACCCAACCATCTCTGCGTTTTTCATACGATTGAGTACATCAAATTAAAAAGGGGCAGAGTTTATTTCTAAAGAAACAGTTCCTGAGAGTCTCTACGTTTCACCCAGATTTGTAATACATATAAATCATATAATGAAAGGAACAAAAATTTTAAACTTGTTAACCAAAATGATTTGAGTTCATAATTGACAGAGTTTCAAGAACCTATTAACCAGATTTGATCGAATTTGAAATATAAACAGAGTAGTAAAATCCCTATTAACTAACTCAATTCATACACATAAGATTAACAATATCATTCTCAATTACATAAGGAAATTAACCGAAAGTAAAGACCCTGATTTAGATCGTCGAATTCGAAGTCGACTGTCCTTTGTAGTTGTCACCGATTCCGTACTCTAGTCGATCCACTTGACGAAAATACCGACAACCCCTTGGTTGACCACCCTACCGTATCGAGGTTAATCTTCTTCACCTCGAACACCCGAGCTCACGGGGTCGTAAAAATACACTCAATAGCCTCCCGAAAGGAACTCCCAATCCTCATTCCGGCTAATCCCAACTCCAAGGATCATATCATAATCCGAGATTATGACGACCATCCAGCATTAGGGAGCAAGAGATCCCTCTCTCTTTCTCTTCCCTCTTTATATAGGAAAAGCTTCTGTGCCATGTGTCTGTCCATGTATATTATTTAAATTAATTTAATATTTTAATTAGCTTTATTCTCAATTACAAGTGTCTGTTTTTCACTCAAAGTGTACACCTAACTCCCTAAATCAGTGCAAGGTAGGTGTAGTTGTCTTTAAGAGAGTTTCAGTTGTGTTTGTCTTCTCAAATCTAGTTGTTGTAGAATATCCATGTTTATTCTATTATTTTCCTTTTCTTTTTTTGTTTTATAAGAGAAAATATTTTATTTAAAAAAATATTTTCTTACTAGATTCAAATATTTTTATTTTTTTTATAATAAAAGAGATTATTTTATCCAAATAGTTCTTTATTCTTTTTCAAATCCTTTTTTTTTTCTTTTTCTAAAATAAAAGAAATATTTTTTTTAAATAACTATTTATTCTATTTACCATCTTTTCTTTTTCTTTTATAGTAAAAAGAAAATATCTAAGATAATTCTTTATTCTATTTAACATATTTTCATTTTGAAATAATTAAAATATATTTCCATTAAATAAAAAAAGAACATTATCTTTTCTAAATTCAAATTTCTTTCTCAACCATACTAGCAGAAAGGATCAACAGGCGTTGGTCAAAAGCAAAGATTCGGGGCAATCACGAGGACTGTCATGATTGTTATCTTGTCCCTTAGTGGTCAGTGACATATGGGGACCCGAACCGACACAAATTTTACGAAAAACAAAGATTCCGACAAACAAACAGAAATAATTATGTATGTATGAGTAGTTTTCTTTTTCCATTCTTCTTTCGTCTAGGTACCTCTTCGGCGGGCCCTTCCGATAGTATCTTTCTTTCTTCTTACGGGGAGTACTGCGTAGCGATCGGGAGTCGTTACCGCGATCTCTCAACTACGCTCTTTGGAGACTAAGGGATGTTGAGGGATAAGGATCTCCTTATTGCACGCCCCTCAACTCATCGTATGCGACCAAATCATTATGGTCTTGCCCGTATGGCATACGCTTCCTCGGGTGAGCTGAAACGGCTTCACTCGTGCGTGAATTATTAATCCAGGGTCGACAGTCAATCGTCGTACCCCTAAGTGTTCTTTCTGTTCTTACGACCCCGATAATTCCTTTGTGGGTCAGTCGGTAAATCGTCTTACCTGCCACTGCACACACACGCACTCAAACGCATATTAATATCGCTACACTATAAAACATTTGCATCATCCTTTTCATTTTCTCTGTTAGTCGAGTATAAACAAATCATCATTTTTCATTTCATGTAATTTCAATATTCATCATTTTCATTTTCTCAGTCAGTCGAGTATAAACAAATCATCATTTTTCTAACCATTTTTATTTCACATATAAAATCTAAAGCAATCATTCATGGTCCAAGTTTTATAACATGGGTCACTTCAAACTAGTGCCCTCAAATAGTCAAAATCAAACACAAGTGCTGAGGCGGGCATTACATACACCGACTCTGATTAAAGCTTTGTCCCGAAGTTCAAAATAAATAAGGAAAGTCCTGACGCATCTCAGTTGCGTCCTCCCAGGTCGCAGAACTGGGACTATAGTTGTCCCACTGGACCTTGACCTGATCGATCACACGGTGCCTAAGCTGCCGTGTTCGACGGTCCAATATGCATATCAGCTCTGCTGTCACGGCCCCTTCGTCCGTTATCTGTAAGTTACTCTTGTCAATAAGATGTGCTGAATCGGAAATGTAATGTCTAAGTGCTGATACGTGAAAAACATTATGCATCCTATGCAATGATGGTGGTAGTGCAAGATGGTAGGCAACTGGTCTTATCCGTTCCAATATCTTGAAGGGTCCTATGAACCTAGGAGATAACTTCATCCCTTTCCCAAACTTGATAGTACTCTTTTGCGGTCTCACTCGCAAAAATACTCGATCTCCAACCTGATACTCTCTGTCGAGTCTATGCGCATTGGCATAACTCTTCTGTTGATTCTGTGCTTCTTTTAGTCGAGCACGGATATCAGCCATCTATTCTTCCATCTCTTGAATCACCTCAGGTCCAAGTAGGGTCCTATCCTCTAGTCTGTCCCAGCTCAAGGGTGTTCGACAGGGTCGACCATACAAAAACTAGAATGGCGCCATCTGTATCGAACTCTGATAGCTGTTGTTATACGCGAATTCCACTAGAGGTAAAAACTCTTCCCAACGGGTCTGTTGATCCATCACATACATTCTCAGCATGTCCTCTAGTATCTGGTTCACTCTCTCAGTCTGCCCATCAGTCTCCGGATGGTATGCAGTGCTGAAGTTGAGTCGTGTTCCCATAGCTTCTTGGAAGCTCGTCCAAAATCTACTAGTGAACACTGATCCTCGATCAGATATTATCTTCCTCGGCACCCCGTGTAGTCATACAATCTCATCAATGAATACTCCAGCAATCTCTGGGGCTTGATAAGTGTTCTTGATGGGTATAAAATGTGCACTCTTTGTGAGAGTGTCTACTACCACTAGGAGGGTATCATGCTTCTTGCGGGTCAAAGGTAGTCCCACGATAAAATCCATGGAGATGATCTCCCATTTTGATTCGGGAATGGCATGAGGTTGGAGTAGTCTGGTAGGATGTCTATGCTCAGCTTTGACTAGCTGACACTCCATGCATCTAGCGACAAAGTTTACCACATCTCTCTTCATGCCATGCCAAAAGAATAGAGGATAAAGGTCTGCATACATCTTCTTCACGCTAGGATGTGCTCTATAAACAGCTCGGTGAGCTTCTTCTAGGACTAGGTTCCTGAGTTCATTGTTCTCTGGTACATAAATACGGTTGTTGTATCTCAACAACCCATCATTTTCCAACGAATAACCCTTATACTTGGGTAGTTCCACCTGTTCCTGTTCTAGCTCAGTTTTTACCTCATTGTACCACTTGTCCTCCCATTGTAGCCCAAGCACCTTTTCTCTGAGGTTGGTCTGCATCGGAATCACTGAGAATATGCGGGGTCTACGGCTAAGTGCATTTGCTACTTTGTTCAGGGTCCCCTTCACATAGGTAATGTCAAAGTCATACTCACTCAACTGCTCTGACCATCTCCTCTGTCTAGCATTTAGATCACTCTTAGTAAAGATATACTGCAATCCATGGTGATCCGTCTTAAGTTCAAATTTCCTTCCTACCAGGTAGTGTCGTCATAAGCGTAGAGCATGCATTATTGCAGTCAGTTCCATGTCATGTGTCGCATATTTTTCCTCATGTGGTCCGAGTCTCCGATAGGAGTAGGCAATCGCTCTCCCTCCCTGCATTAGCACACATCCGACTCCATCCGTGGATGCATCAGCGCATACCAAGAAATTTTCCTCCATGTCAAGCACTTTCAGAACTGGTGCCATTGTCAATAAATATTTTAGTTTTGCAAATGCTTGGGCACATTTATCTGTCCAAATAAATGGCCTATCCTTCTTCTGCAATTCAGTGATCGGTCCTGCGATTCTCGAGAACCCTTCGACAAACCTTCTGTAATATCCCGCAAGTCCCATGAAGCTTCTCACTTCATGTACGTTTGTCGGCGCTGGCCATTCCCAAATGGCCTCAATCTTGGTGGGATCCACTGCTATACCGTCGCCAGAAATAATATGTCCCAAATAGTGGATTTCCTTCTGGAAGAAGGAGCATTTCGACAACTTCCCATAAAGTTGGTTTTCTCTGAGACATTGTAAAACTAACCGGATATGCTCTTCATGTTCCTCTGGGGTCTTAGAGTAAATAAGAATATCATCGAGGAACACCTACACAAACTTGTCGAGATACTGGCGGAACACGCCATTCATCAAGTTCATGAAGACACTAGGTGCATTGGTCAACCCAAAAGGTACCACTACGAACTCGTAGTGTCCAAACCGTGTCTTAAAAGCGGTCTTCGGAATATCAACTTCTGTGATCCTCAACTGATGGTAACCTGATCGTAAATCAATATTTGAAAAGATTGTGGCACCTTTCATCTGATCGAACAAGTCATCGATCCTAGGAAAAGGATACTGATTCCTCACAGTATCCTTGTTCAACTGGCGGTAGTCAATGCAGAGTCACCACAACCCATCTTTCTTCTTAACAAAGAGCACTGGTGCTCCCCACGGGGAGACACTTGGTCTAATCAGCCCTAGATCCAAGAGCTCTTGTAACTGCATCTGTAACTCCTTCAGTTCTGGCACAGACATTCTGTAAGGAGCTCTTGCGATTGGTTCAGTTCTCGGCTTCAGTTCTATGGTAAAATCTAGTTCTCTCTGAGGTGGTAATCTGGGTAGGGCATCGGGAAATACATCCATGTATTCCGCAAATAGTGGATGGTCAATGATGTCAGTTTTGTCCTTGTCTTTGTTCATTGCTATTACCACATATAGTTGACATCCCTTCCTCAAGGTTCTCTTCAGTTGTAAAGCAGAAATCATCCGCAACGATACCTTGTTCTCCATCCCTTTGAGGACCTTCTTATGACCTTCATCATCATAAAAAGTCAGTTCCTTGCTACGACAGTCTAATATGGCTGGGATTCCAACCAATCCATGCCTAGGATTAGGTCATAAGCTCCGAGGGCAGTCGCATAGAAAGATGTTCTAGTGCGACATACTCCTATGTCTAACTCACAATCTTCTAGTTTCAGTCCCACGCTCTGGGTATTTCCGTATTCCATTTCGACTAAGTCAAAATCGTCTTGTGCACATGCCATCATCTTGCTTCGTTCTATTGTAGAATAAGAAATAAATCTTTCAGTAGCACCTGGGTCAATGAGTAAAGAGAATTGCATACCGTTAAGTGTGCCAGTTGTTTCTAGTATAGTAGACTGATGTTCTGCCTGACGGTTGTTGACTGCCACATGAATACGATGTGCTCTACCTAGATCTGCAGCAGTATTCTGAGTTGGTCTCTGTCCCTGTCTCGGTCCTGTCTGCTGCTGAGGGCAATCAACCCAAAAGTATGGACCTCCGCAACCCTAGCACCCTTACTTTGGTCCTCTTTTTGATCTTCCAGTGGGTGCATTGATGCTACGTGGTCCTGACTGTGCAGGCTTCCCAAATGTCTAGTGTTGTCTCTTCTGGGTGGTGGTTTGTACGGCATTCTGTTGTTTCTAACTGGATTCCCATTTATAGGTCCTCTGAAGTTATTTCGCTGACCATAATTTACTTTCGGCGGGTCAGAAGGTGGTACTGCCTGAGTCCGAATGGAGACGTTTTGCTTGGACGGACCTATGTTCACTAGTTCTTCTTTGGCTATCAAAGCCTTTTGTACCGCATCATGCAGAGTGGGTGGAGTAAGAATGCGTACCTTGTCTCTAATGTTGTCGTTTAGTCCATAAACATATTTGTTCACCTTAAGCTTTTCTGTTGAGATGTGAGGTGCATACCTTAGAATTTCCATGAACCTGGTCTCATACTCCTGCATTGATCTTCCTCCTTGTTGGAGGGCATTGAACTCATTGAGCTGCCTCTCAATGAACTCTTCATACATGTAGTGTTTGCGAAATTGTTCTTCAAACAATTCCCATGACACTTCCATGGCCTCGACTCCCAATTGCGGTTTCAAGGTCTTCCACCAGAGTAGGGCTTCCCCTTTCAGCTGCAAAATGGCCATGTGTACTTTTAGGTTCGAGGTGTAGTCCCTCAAGGAAAAGCACATTGCCATGTTCTCTAACCAAGCTTCTGCCGCAGCTCCTTCAGTGGAGCCCCAAAATTATGGAAATCTTACTTTCTCCAGTTCTCTATGAATGTTGGCAGGAGGTGGGTTCTATGGTTCAGTCGCAGGTACTATGGGCCGGTCTTTTGTGCGGTCCAATCGGGCCAACAGCACTTCCGACATTCTTTGGAAGTTTCTCATCATGTTCATGACTTCATCGACGGGCAGATTAATCGTTTCTTCGGCTCTAGGTGGAGTAGCTACTGGAGGGGTTGGTGGACGTGCTGCCTGCACTCGTCCCCTCCCAGTCCTACCTCGGCGAGTCCGCCGGTCCATGGTAAAGCCTGTATTAGCAAGCAAGCAAGTAATTGTGGAAATATTTCGGTCCGAACTAGGTTCGACCGTGCTCTGATACCAAATGTAAGGCTCGTCAAACTGAGTAGGTGTTTTTTTTACTGTTAACTCCCAACAAATGTAAGTTATAAACCTAGCTTTAACAACAATTATTATTGTTCGCATCCAGTCTTATTAGCAGAATAAGTTTTACAATAATCAACCTTGACTCGAGGTTTATGTACCCTAAGCTACAACTTCAATGATTTGACCGACATTTTTCTACTACTTTACTAGCCCTTAGGACCCTAAAATAAATGGAATGCATTTGTAATTCGAATGAATTTGGGTCTCTACCTAGATGGTGGTTCGACGTAAATATAAACATTAATCCCAAAACTCCCATTCCATGAAAATATTCTTTGACTTAAATTCTAACATTGCACTGTCAATCTATCATTTCAATTCATTTCCAAAAATATAAATCGACTTACAACTCATAGATTACATATCATTGTCATGTTCATTCAATAAATTACATACTAAGATATGTCACTTTGGTTCTTTGCATTTAACATAAATCAAATATTTCTTTTAGCTTCCACTGAAATATAAATCAACATAAACAATCGGTTTTATATCAATTCCATTAAATACAATTTGTCATAAATATCTATCTTTTATCGAATACAATTTACACCAATAACTACACCCATCCTTGGCATGAATATCTATCTCATTTTGAATTCCTTTAAAAAGAATATATATAATTTGACATAACAAAATGATTCCTTTAAATTTTAATAAAATATAAATCAATATAACAAAAACTAATCTACAACTAAACTATTTACAACAAATTCATTGAATATAAAAAAAATCGATATGAATAATTATTTATATCAATTTTATTAAATATAAAATTCTTTCAAAAAAAATATGAATTGCAAAATTAGTATTTGGTATTGTCATAAGGGTTGGCTATTACTTAAGGTAGACATTAGTATGCTTATTACCATACAATACTATATGGACCAAATTCCACATGTTCTAGTTCTAAATTTACATTTAAAGTATACTTCTAATTCCAAGGTTTACATGTTCTAACAATAATGCATATAATTTTGGATACAATTCTTTTGAATGTCTCTTTTATATGGATCGTTTATCGTTTTCCAAGACATATCGAGCAAGACCATAAGTTCAAACTAAGCATCTAAACCAAGCATTCAAGAGTAAAACTCTCTATTGTTGGACGCCTGACTAAATGACATGTGTATCTCACGATCCTGGTCACTGTGCAACCCAGTGTAAAGGTAGGGAATAATCAGCGGCGTGCATTCTTACGTTAAGGTCCCGAGGAGCGAGATTATAGGTTTGAATTTATACCTAGGTGCTTCTTCTATCACTTGAGATGCGTGGGTAGTGAGTGTATCTGAGTTGGAGGTTAACCACTAAATAATTGAATGAATAAAGTAAAAGAAACCGCAAGTATGTAGACGTTGCACAGGGACTTTAGTTAATGGCCTGTGATCTGGATACAGAGATTCGTTGAGGATCTTTAGGCAGAGACCGATCACAACATTCCAAGGATTTCTCCTCTACGTGAGTGGTTAATCAAAAATTTAGTGACAAAGGTTAATTTAATTGGTAAACCGGGGTCGAATGCAAAGGTTCAAATACAAACACTTGGTGGATAAAGAGCTTCAAAGTAAGCTCCCACAGAGATTAAATAGATCATTCTATAATGGGTTCAAGGTGAATATCCACGATCGACAAAAGGTGTTAACCGGCCATGAGTATCACAGTTTGCTTATACTTGGCATATTCGATAGAAATTCATACGATCTGGGAGTAAGGTATTAGCCAAGAGATGAAATTAGGAATCATAAATTACAGGACCTTAGGATTCAACCTGATTCAGATCCGATGGAAAATTAGTCGAGCGGCAATAGTATAGACTTCAAGAAAAAGAGATTTAGAGGATCTGTAATGATAGTATTACCGGGATTGAAATGTATGCCAAAGAATTATTCAAAGGGTCAATATCTACATCTGTCTGACTCTAGGTTTTTAACACAATGCGCAGATGAGACAGGCTTGTAAAAGCCGAGGACTACTACATATCGGGTACAGAGATCAAGATGTGAATGTCAGGTTCAACAACGATCTCACTCAAAGATCAAAGTTAATACTAAAAAATTAGACTTGACACCAATTCAGAAATCAAGATTAATGCTACGACATATATGATATCAAACAAAATTCCGATGATAATACCCCAAATTCACTCTGTAACAATTTAAATGAAATCGAATACAGGGATTGGAATGAGGATTCTCAGCAATGCACATAATTTCCTTTTCAAAATTAAAATAGTTAGTATGCCCTAGATTCAAGAAGATGATGTACAGGAATCCTAGATTAAAATGATTTTTGGGTCGCGGATCCAAATGCAATACACAGAGTTTTCTTTGCAAATTTAAAATGATTCATATGCCCTAGATTCAACAAAAGATAGAATTACAAATTAGAGTCAGTTCCTCATTTCAGATCTAGAATCGAATTTCAACAAAAGGGGGAATACAAGTTCAAGGTCAATTTTCCAATTTTTATAAACTAGATCTGGAGCTGTGAATATAAATGAACAGATATACCAAGAATCGTTTTCATCCTTCAAGATCGATCTCTGTCATTGACAGACAGAATTGAACTCAACCTTTTTTCCAACACTAATTCCAATTTCTATAAATTAGATCTGGTGACTGCCTCTGCATTTCACCTGAGTTCGGGTGCTTAAATTTTAAACAACAGAGTTTATCCTTAGAGAATCTAGAACCCCAATGAAAAATACGATCTCTGTGTTTTTATGGGAATCAATAATATTGTTTATGAAAACAGAGTTTTTAAAAGAAAGAAAAATAGAACCCAACCATCTATGCGTTTTTCATACGATTGAGTACATCAAATTAAAAAGGGGCAGAGTTTATTTCTAAAGAAATAGTTCCTGAGAGTCTCTACGTTTCACCCATATTTGTAATACATATAAATCATATAATGAAAGGAACAAAAATTTTAAACTTGTTAACCAAAACGATTTGAGTTCATAATTAACAGAGTTTCAAGAACCTATTAACCAGATTTGATCGAATTTGAAATATAAACAGAGTAGTAAAATCCCTATTAACTAACTCGATTCATACACATAAGATTAACAATATCATTCTCAATTACTTAAGGAAATTAACTGAAAGTAAAGAACCTGATTTAGATCGTCGAATTTGAAGTTGACTGTCCTTTGTAGTTGTCGTCGATTCCGTACTCTAGTCGATCCACTTGACGAAAATACCGACAACCCCTCGGTTGACCACCCTACCGTATCGAGGTTAATCTTCTTCACCTCGAACCCCCAAGCTCACGGGGTCGTAAGAACACACTCAATAGCCTCCCGAAAGGATCTCCCAATCCTCGTTCCGGCTAATCCCAACTCCAAGGATCATATCATAATCCGAGATTATGACGACCATCTAGCATTAGGGAGCAAGAGATCCCTCTCTCTTTCTCCTCCTTCTTTATATAGGAAAAGCTTCTGTGCCATGTGTCTGTCCATGCACATTATTTAAATTAATTTAATATTTTAATTAGCTTTATTCGCAATTACAAGTGTCTGTTTTTCACTCAAAGTGTACACCTAACTCCCTAAATCAGTGCAAGGTAGGTGTAGTTGTCTTTAAGAGAGTTTCAGTTGTGTTTGTCTTCTCAAATCTAGTTGTTGTAGAAGATCCATGTTTATTCTATTATTTTCCTTTTATTTTTCTGTTTTATAAGAGCAAATATTTTCTTACTAGATTCAAATATTTTATTTTTTTATAATAAAAGAGATTATTTTATCCAAATAGTTCTTTATTCTTTTTCTTTTTTCTAAGATAAAAGAGATATTTTATTTAAATAACTATTTATTCTATTTACTATCTTTTCTTTTTCTTTAATAGTAAAAAGAAAATATCTAAGATACATCTTTATTCTATTTAACATATTTTCATTTTGAAATAATTAAAATATATTTCCATTAAATAAAAAAAGAACATTATCTTTTCTAAATTCAAATTTCTTTCTCAACCATACTAGCAGAAAGGACCGGCAGGCGTTGGTCAAAAGCAAAGATTCGGGGCAATCACGAGGACTGTCATGATTGTTATCTCGTCCCTTAGTGGTCAGTGACATATGGGGACTCGAACCGACACAACTTTTATGGAAAGCAAAGATTCCGACAAACAAACAGAAATAATTATGTATGTATGAGTAGTTTTCTTTTTCCATTCTTCTTTCGTCTAGGTACCTCTTTGGTGGGCGCTTCCGACAGTATCTTTCTTTCTTCTTATGGGGAGTACTGCGTAGCAGTCGGGAGTCGTTACCACGATCTCTCGACTATGCTCCTTGGAGACTAAGGGATGTTGGGGGATAAGGCTCTCCTTATTGCGCGCCCCTCAACTCATCGTACGTGACCAAATCATTATGGTCTTGAACGTACGGTATACGCTTCCCCGGGTGAGTTGAAACGGCTTCACCCGTGCGTGAATTATTAATCCAGGGTCGATAGTCAGTCGTCATACCCCTAAGTGTTCTTTCCGTTCTTACGACCCCGATAATTCCTTTGTGGGTCAGTCGGTAAATCGTCTTACCTTGGACTGCATACACATGCACTCAAACGCATATTAATAGCGTTGCACTATAAAACATTTGCATCATCCTTTTCATTTTCTCTGTTAGTTGAGTATAAACAAATCATCATTTTTCATTTCAAGTAATTTCAATATTCATCATTTTCATTTTCTCAGTCAGTTGAGTATAAACAAATCATCATTTTTCTAACCATTTTCATTTCACATATAAAATCTAAAGCAATCATTCATGGTCCATGTTTTACAACCCGGGTCACTTCAAACTAGTGCCCTCAAATAGTCAAAATCAAACACAAGTGCTGAGGCGGGCATTACAACCATTGATCCAAGGGTGCCAAACTCCATCATTTGACCCACACATTGAAGGTAAGTGTAGATATGATGCCCCTTGGTCAAAAGTGGCTGCACACACATGCATGGGATGCCTCAAATTCTGCAGGTTAATGAACATGTCATAAGCCTCAATTCTAGGATCCTCCTACTCATCATGTGACACCAAGAGGAAGAATCCTTTTACCCAATTTTCATGCCCAAATTTGTGGCTGATTGTGAAGTGGGGAATGAAGGATGGTGAGCCATTCTTCTGAACATTTTATCCACTGAAGTTGTGGATGTATCATCTCCATTTATGGCTGATCCATCTACGGTGTAGTCATCTGACTCCTCCTTGGAAGAGGGACTTCCTTCAATGTACCTCTTAGGTTCAATCTGGAGAAAATCATGTACTTGTTTTTCATCCACTTTTTCTGCAGATTCTTCAAGCACATACTGAACAGACTGCTCCTCATGGTCAACCCACTCATGAGGTTCCTCCATAGACATTTTTTTGTCATTTACCCAAAAGGGATGACTCTCAGGAAAAATTGAGGTTTCGGTCAATTCTTGCCACTCTTGTTGGAATTGTTCTATCTTCATTTGTGATTCTAAGAGGGCACTTTGAGTGTATCTCAAAGAATCTCGGGTGGCCAACAAATCACCTTTGAGCTTGTAGTTCTCTTTTTCATATATTCTAATACTCTCTTCATCATGCAGTGTTGCTTCCCTCAATAACTCAACAAGCTCAAACATGTAATTTTTATCTGAAAGCAACTGTGAGAAATTACCTTTGATTGTGGACATTGCTTTCTGGATATTCTCCATGGATTCAAAGTAAGATTGGTCTTCCATTAAAGCAGCTTCCCAACACAAATTTGAAACTGAAGCATGAATTTCATGGAGATTTTTTAGGGCCTCTTGGATCTTCTGTTCATCCATCTTTAAAGATCCTGCAAGAAGATGAGGTTCTTGCAGATGTTCCTCCTCTTCATTTTCCATCATTGGATCAATTTCATGCAATGCACTTGAGGTTTTGAAATCTGATCTATATGTTGCTGCTGCAATATATTAATCTTTTAGGTCCTCAAAAACATAATTTGTGCTGCAACATAAGTGCTCATTCATCCTTGGTGCAACAGAAAGATCTTCTCTCAAAGTTTCAACCTTCACACTGCTTTCATTTTTTTCACCAGAATTCTGAACCTCATCACTATGGGGATCAACCATTCTGAACTTTTCAATGGAAGTGGATGCCATATCGGATTGACATAATGACACATAAAAATCAGAAATTACTAATTCACCATGTGTCATGTTCTCCTCCTTATGTGGTGGAATTATGATGGCTTGTTCATCCACCCATTTCTCTGCTTCACACCCTACTGAGATGTGTTCAATTTCTGCTTCCTTGTGAGGCTCGAGGGGTGATTGTAAATATGAATTATGTTCCTCTTTTGGATCATATCCAAAACATGTCTCACCTTCCTCAATCTGTCCCATTTCTTCTGCACTTATTTTGAAATCAACCATCAAAAGATCGAGAGTGATTTTACCTCCCTCATCACCAACAATCAAATGTTTGACTGTTGGATCTTCCACTGTGCATTGACCTTCTTCATCCACTTCTTGGTGTAATGGGGCAACAACAAGGTCTTCTTGGTCATTTCTTTCTAAGAAACTTGATGTCTCTCCACATTGTGTGGTTCTCATATCACAACCTTTGGACTTCCTTCTTTAAGGAAAAACAAACAATCTCACAATGCTTGGCCTTGCCAATGGCATTGATGAAACTTCCTTCTTGATTCCCTTTCCCTGAGATTGGGATGGATCTACATGTAGGGATGCAACTTCATCTTTATTTTTTCCTACTTCTTCTCCACTCGAGGAACTACGTTGCTCTTGGTTTCCTCCCTTGATTTTTCCTGGCTGTGAGGACACATCTTTATCCCTCCCTTCCATCTTAGCTCCTAGGGGTAAAAATATTGCCTCAACTTCTTTGCACACACAATAAACCATATGTGCAATCCTTCTTTTGCTATCACTATTGTGGGGTTCTTTGAACAACCTCTGAATCTCCAAATCACAATAGTCTCTAAATGTCAGGGACTTCTGAACCTCCTTCTTCAAAGTAGAGTACTCCATGAAGTATTCATAGGATTTCTTTGGGTTCCCTCTATTGAGTATTCCTCCATAATCCCAATTAGTCATAGGTAGCTCATTTCCTATGCACTCTTCAAACACATGTTCAACAAGGCAATCATATTCAACTTTCTGCAAATGGAAATTTCCAATAGGGGTCGTCTCCTCCTCTTCATATGGCTCAAAATAAAATTCTTCTTCATTGACTGGTAGGAGCCACATTTTGCATCTATGAGAAGATCTTCAATCTTCCTTCAATCAGTGAGCTTCTTTCTTTCCACAACGGTGGAGGAAAGTGCTCTGATACCACTGTAATATCCTGGCCAAGATATGACCAAAATATCAACTCAATGTCACTTTTTTTTATTAACTTTTACTTGGTAAATTTTGCAATCTTTGTCTCAAGTAGAGCAGGAAGTAAGTGATGGGGAATGGAACTTGAGATGAGGACAGTGGGGTTAACTTTCAATTTTTGAAAATGTATGGCCTAAGGTACAGAATCAGGTCATTAGGTCAAATTAGAGATGTCCTATGCACCATGTACCAGAACCATTCACTTTTCAACAACAGTGTGCACTGTTGCCTACTTTGAGGCTTCCTGGGCAGCTGACATATGCATACTAGAAAGGTGGGGGTTCTGGGAGTTAATGGAAGATTTAATATCATTCAAATAAGTGCAGGTAATGTTCTGGAAAGTGTTTGAATAGACTTGGGAAAGTTTGGGTAGAATTGGGGTTCAAGAGCTCAACCAAGATTGCTGAGCTAGTAATTTTTACTGGTTTCCAAACAGGGGTTAAGGGATTCCAAATTATCGAATTAGGGACTAATATGTGAATTATATTGAATAATTAACCTACTGAAATAGACGAGAGTTCAAATGGATGCTTTGAGTGCAATCTATAGTAAATTCAACAAAACTAGTCTAGAAAAACCTCCCAACGAGCTAGTCTTGTATTTTAACTTAATAAATGACTTCCATCAAATGAATACTATGTTCTGATATGTTATGCAGCTCTGATATAATTATAAGATAAGTAATAAACCAAAATTGATATGAAAGAACCCTTCTTTTATTGCAGTGGCTTCCTTCTCAAAACATGGTGCCTTACAGGCTACAAATTACATTACATTTATGGAGAATATGAAGAGAGAGAGAGAGAGAGAGAGAGAGAGAGAGACAGAGAGAGAGAGATTTGTATAGTAGCTCTATTCTGATGTAATTATCAGACCCTCTACAGATAATATTTCTTATTTCGCTGCACCTACTGCTACAGAACTTCACTGGTGCGCCTTCCTTCAACTAGTTGTCTCCACCAGGGGAAACACCTCTAGATTTGGCTGAGCGAGCTGGGGCAATAGAAGAGGAATGGAATTTCAGGTATGAATTCGGCCTATGGACATGGAATCCTCTGATATCAGCTGATAACAACTTCTGGAGCTTAATGGAGGTCCTGGGCATGCTTCTCCTTAACTATCTTCTTCTGCTGGTGAACCTCCTCCAGAACTAGCTGCAATTCTTCTGCACTGGTAGCCTCCTCTTCAACCTATCATTAATTCTTCAGTGATGATCTGCAATGGATGTTACTAGCTGTAATAATAGTTGTTGGACCTGAATAACACTCATAGGAAAATATGGACCTTGGGGCACATCTCCCAAGAAGAATTGTTAAGGCACATCACTCAACTAGAGGGCTTAGAGCTCTCATACACAAATTCTAACAATGATCAAAAGTTATCCAATGGAGTTGGTTGTATTCTTTTATAAACTTCATGATGACCTGCTGCGCAAGTTTCTTGGCTTGGTGACCTGTGAGAGTAGGCTACCCACTTGCCCATCCTACTCCAAATCCATGAGGGCGCCAACTTGGGATAATTAGCAAGTTTAGCTCATCCATAATGGAAAGTGCGCCCTCGTTGAGAAAATAGCAAGTTTATTTTACATAAGATGTTTCCCTTCTTGAAAACCTTGGGCTGAATTAGAAACTGCGCCCTCAACTTGCTTACTTTTGGGGATGACAAGATTTTATCTCTTTTTTAGAAATTGCACCTCCAAAGTTTCCTGCTTTTTAACTATGACAGTTTTTCTGTAGTTGCCTCCTTTGTTCTATCTTTCCTCTTTGACTGAATTGGTATGCTGCATCTTTTTGGCTTGAGTGCATTTGGTAATTTTCTTGATTTGCTTGATTGTTTCCATTAATGGATGCCAACTCATGGTCCACTTGGATCCATGTGCCCTCCAAGTCACCTATGCACACTTAATTCCAAGATTTATTAAAATAACATAATTAATAAATAAAATAGAACTTAGTACTTTCCTTCTTCATATTTAATAATTAAAATTTTCCTATCTTCACCTCCTACTCTATTTTGGAAACATATTCTACATGGGTGCCCTCTTGGCGCACTTGCTCATTATCCATTAGTTTTATTTATCAAAATTAACTTTAATAAATAAATTTTCCAATTTGTGAGACTTAGGCTTAAATTAATTCTAAGCAAATAGAATTAATACAATTTAATTCCTTTAGGGGTTGATCTTGTCCCCTTTCACCCATGGTACTGGATGAACCAAAATTGGGGACATGAAAAGCATAAGTGTGGGCAGCTCACCCTCATTATCTTTTTGTACATTTTTTATGCAACTTTTTATTAATATAAGTTTTTTTTTTTATGAAAAAAAAAAAAATCCCAAGTCATGGTTTTCCCAAAATAATTGGGTATGTAACACAATATTGTTTTTTTTTCACAGAAATAAATGCTTTTTATATTATAAAAAAAGGACACGGCCGAACGAGATGACTTGTAATTACAATTATGCTACTTCTAAAATAAGTGATGTAGATCTTATAGGTCAGATCTATATACAAAATACAGAAATCAAAATAGGTACACTCATATATAAATCCATATATTTCTATAATTTTGTTTGGTTTAAATTATATTAAACTGTTCTAAATACAAAATGCATTTATAATGCATATAAAATCAGTAAACTAAACTTTATCCTTGAATGCCTGTAGCATCTGGGTTATGTTCTACTTTGGGAGAAGAATGGGGAATAGGTTTCCCCAACCCTTAGTCTTTACATTCTCATCTGAACCTTCAGAGACAACCAAGTCAACCAAGTTAATGTCCATTACCAAACTAAGATTATGATCCTTTCCTAAGTCTTGAATTGTATCTTCCAACATAGTGATTTGTTTCTCCTACGATTCATATTTCCCTTGCCAAAATTCTATCTCAATTTCATCCATTAGCAATTTACCCCTCATATGTTTCATTTGGGACTCGAGGAGATCATGTTTTGTATTGGAAATGAATTGATCCCTGACATATTTAGCTTCCCATAATTTCTACCAATTAGCAAACTTCTGATTTTCATTGTCCACAATTCCTTTTGGGTCCTCCTGAGGTATCACCTCCCTTCTCTCAATGAGGTCCTTGCTTTTCAGAGCTTGTTCCATTCTGATTTTGATGCAACAAGAAACGACCAAAGAGTCCTGAAATATTTCACCAAAGAGGTTATTGCCACCTGACTGTAATCGCTCCCCAAGACTCCAACCAAAACTGAATTGATTCTAAGGATGACAAAACTTGTATTGTCATGTACCCGATGACCTCTCGGTGACTTTGGGACCAAAGGGTACTGAATTTGCTAATTGAATTTTCCTCCGACCATCGGTTCGTTTTTCTATCAATTTTAATTAACCACTTACAACAGAATTAATATGTATATAATCACCCGTAAATTATATATATATAAAATTTATATACTATTCCTACGGGAATGCATTCACCAATGCCATTAATTTTGTTTATTTAATTCATACGATGGCAGTGTTTAATACAATAAAAAATAAATACCATTAATTTATTCACATATGGAACTTATCTGAAAACATAGCCAACTGACTGTAGACCTAGGACGTTCCTCCCAGGTGTAGGATCTATCAAGCCATATCTTTCTTTGAAAGGTCACCCTGAGATGAGGTTACCAATCCACAAGAAGGTACATAGTTTCTTGCTACAACTATCCAATCCCATGTTCTAGGTATGTCCTTTGTCTACAATATGGTGATGGTGGTATGGGTAGTAGTGGTCTGGTCAATTGTGGTTCAGATCTAACAGTAAATGATGGTTCAAGCATGGGAGAATGAATGGACAAATGGACTAGTTCTCCATAATTATATGCATGTGGAGAACTAGCCAAGTGGCATGAAGGGTGATAGGAGCTAACTAAGTGTCATACATGGGGTTGGCCACCTTTTTCCCCTCTAATCCTAGGATTAGGTTAATTAACCCAAGATTATGGTTAATGAACTTTAATAAGAGGGGTTAATAAAACATAGGGTAAAAAGGAGTAAATAAAGGTAGTAACTTAAATGATAAGTCACTAGGGTCATTTCTCTTCTAACTCTCTCTCACTCCCACTCTAGTGGAATAATATCCCCCCATCTCTTCTTCATCCTTCTTGGTCTACAGTAGTTGTGTGTTTTTATATTAAATATCAACTATACATAATTACATTATTTTGGTCACAGTAGACCATTCATGTTTGGCTTCTAGTCATTTCCATCATAATTACATAATTACATTATGGAGTAAAAAGAGGGGCGTTACATTCCTGCCCCCCCCCCCTTAATTTATGCACGGTCCTTGGTGTATCATTAGCACCATATAAATAATGACAAAATTTAACATGTATTTAGACATGTTGAACATCCCGTTGCACGACATCCGTTACTTCTTAGGTTGTTTCCTTAGGCACATTTGCCACAATGTTCTTGGTCCTTGTACTATGGTATAGTTGTTGTCTATCTCATCCAAAATGCACCCGTCCACTACCTTAGTTTCCTTTCCATGCTCGACACATCCACCTGTACCTACACCAATAATTAAGATGTAGTGTGCATGTTATACTCCTTCTTATGAGATAGTCATAAAGTCCATAGTAATTTTCCAAGAACAAAATGTAAGAACATATATTCATTTCATTAAATAAGTATGGAAAACTCTATCCAATACTTATTTGCATGCATATTTCTTTTCTTTGACAAGGTTTCCATGGGAAATAATTCAACTCACTGCTCCTCTTGACACACCCTCTACAATTGTCCCAATCCATAGCACTCCTCCCCCATCAGCTTGCACAACACAAGGAATGGGGATCCCTTCTTTGAGTTAACAATCCCTTGGGATCCCTTCTCTGAGTTAACAGTCCCTCATGTTTGTTACCTCGATGCCCTTGTAGTGCTCCAACACAGGCTGACCAAGGAATCTCTGTGCTATGAATCTAAATGTCATGAATTGCTCATAACAGATTCATTAGAGTTTCCTCTTCTTTGTAGTCACTCACCCTCTAGGCTCAAACATCCCCTTCTTTGAGTTAACAATCCCTCGGGTGATCCATCATTCACCAAGACTTTCTTGCATAAGAAGAGTACAACTTTAGGGTTCTTGGGTCTTTGCAATGGCCTTCTTCCCAAGCTTCCCAACTTACAATTTCCACCATGGGATCATAATAAGTAGATTCATCATCCACCTGTGTCATAAACATAGACATACATGTATTAAGAGTCATACTTTTATATATCAAACAATATTGGAAATCATTATCTTCACAATTAAATTCCTAATAAGAACATAAGTTTCACACATAATACTTAACTTTCAATGGCAAGAGCAATAATCCATGTCTTCGTTATGGCTCACTTTTACTGCCATATCCAAGACATTAGTTTTTTTACACAACTCTGTTCTTTCAACAGAGTATTATGGTAGTCCATCAAATGTGATTATTTTTTCATGCATTTCTTTCACTGTATTCACAACAACTCCAATTCACAACATTGTTGTTTAACTCTTGCAGGCCATAGGTTATGGTCTTCCTGCAACATGTCCTTAGAAATCAGGCTTTTAATTAACTATGAAGTCCTTCTCATAGTGTTGTGTCCTTCGCATACAGTAGTACTCAGTCTTCATTATGTTCTTATAATCGCTGCCATGTCTAAGACGTCAACTCTACCTGCAGTATGTTATCTTTACAGTTTTTTCAAATCAGCCAAACAACAATGAGTATTCATTCATATACTCATTGCAACACTCATAATAACCCATTAAATAATATTAGCATTATAATACCAACAATTCAATCATTTTCAACTGCCAACGTATTAAATGCAACAAAATACCATTCTCCATATATGTAATATCACCACATCAAACATTTCACAATGCAATCGACACATGTGACAATATGTACATTCACATAATCTGCTTATGCATATTCACTCAATGCATCTTTGCATTGATTCAAGAATTGCATAATGCTAAATCTTATGATCTTCCATGAAATTATGAAGAATTCAAACAACACCTTGATACATCATCCATCCACTTCACAATTACTTATTTGATCATCTGGATACCCTCCTCTTCAGCCCAAACACCACACTAAGAATATATTTCTTTAGTGCTCTTCAGTGTTGGAAAAGAAGTTGCAGTCCAAGACATTGATCACAAGCAAGGATGTTTTGGATACTTGTGTGGAGCTATAGCCTTCCCAATTTCAATAACACATGGCATCACACATGGTTATTTCACATGGAATCTATTTCCCAAGCACGAGTGTAATGCTCATTTTTAATGGTTATTAACTCTTAACCATTTCGATCATGACACACTAACTCATAAATGCATCAAAAATTTGTAAGATCTTTGTAACCCAAGGCTTTATGTCTTTATCTCAATTATGTATCGATGACATCCATGCATTCAAATTTCATCATGAACATATCAATGAATATATCAAGCATGATTGAAGTAATTCTTACCCAATTCCCTTCAACACTCATGCAACATAGGCATGATAAATTCCATACATGTATGGTTTCCATCCACACCTCAGATGTTACCTGATCAGCTGGTGTTTCACGAGAACTCACATGATTCCCTTCGTCAGCCTCCTGACAAGCTCTTTCATTGTTCTTTTTCAATGTGAGATTGATCTCCGCAAGCAGCTACATCATCAACATCTTCAACCAAGTTCCCAACCCTTCCCGGTTATACAACACATCATAAACCATACTTAGTTACCATGACATGCTCATTGCATATAACATGATATCACTCTTATCCCATATGCAATATCACATACATGCATTCAAGCATATTCTCATGTTCTATCACATATTATTTCTGAATATGCCTACTAGTGCATATGCATTCCAATTATGTTACACCCTTTCATTCTTATGCCATAAATCCATCTACACATAACTACTGTATTAACATAGAGAAACATAAACAATGCAAAAGGAGAGTCAAGGAATTTATCTGGAATTTCTCTCTCCCCATTCATCTTCATGGCATAGGATTCCACAACTTAACTGATCTCTTCCATGGCCTCTCTGCCAATTACATAATAATTCATTAGCTACAAAATTCTCACCAAAGTAGCAATAATTAATTCATACTTAAGTCATACTTGCTACTTCAAAAATATACAATTCTATTTTAGAAACAAAATAGAGATTTATGGTGAGGAATTCTCCCAAGTTCATATTTCTTCCTTGTTTCCCACATGCACCCTTTACTGCTACACCCAATTCTTGGCATCCTTGCAACTTCTTTGATGCTTTGGGTCACCTTTGCATTATACCCATTTCCAAGGTCTACTACTCCAATTCTCTTAATCAATCCTAGCCAAGCCCAATTTGACATCTTCTTATCCAGAGCTTCTTCTAACCTTATCCAATTCTAGAAATTTTCTTTGTATTCCTTAGAAAATTTCTTTTCCAACTCTATTTTGCCACAAAATCTATCTCACAAGCCAATTCTACACAATGGAGTGCCTTAATTCCTTGATTTCTATTTCTAGGTGACTTGAAGTTCATCATTCACTTCACATTCTTTACACATAAGTTGTTGGTTCATATCTTGCAACTCTGTCTATCATGCATAAAGCTTATCTGTTATGGTGGCTCACCCATCTCATCCATGGTGTACATGCACTCTTCATCCTGGTAGGTTCCCTCTACCATACAATCCTTTTTAATGGTCCTTTTCTTGTGAATACATTGTGCCTCCCATGCTTTGCAACCTTTATTGCATGGTTTTCTTTCTCTATCCCAAGGGTTATGATTTACACCCTTCTTTTATGCATATAAATACCATTTTATGCAAACTAGTATTTCTCATACCTCTGCTAGTCTTTATGTTATTGTATCGAATAACAACTTCACCAATCAAGATATCCACATCTCATCTCTTCAATTTATTTCATGTATTTTAGATTGCATAAGGTTATAATCAATGCATTATATGCATTCTTTGACAATGAAATATCATCCTTAATAAGTTAATAAGTCATCCTTTACACATGATATACAATGTTTTTTAGTCTTATTTATGCCTCATTTGTAGCATTTCCATCACACTACAATCCTGTGATTCATATCACTTCAGCTTCAACAACCAAGATATCTTATGTCTCTTCTTGCATTGCATTTTTGCACATTTGAATATGATAAATGCATGGCATTCACTTTAACTAAGGTACCATCAATCCCTTCGTAATTACTCATAGTTATCAATAAGTGATGTCCCACTTTCATCATTGAGTATCCCCACAGATCAATAGTACCATCACAATACCCAATAATCAACCCTCCTTGGACTAGTCCTTTGACTTGCTTGTTGGCAAGCACTTTTACCATGCATTGCTTCTTCAATTGCACCTTCACATAACTATGCAAGCAACATTTTTTATGCTTCTACAAACATCCAAGTCAATCTTACATCTAACCTGCTTCTATACCACCATATAATTCTTTTCTTAGGTCTAAGAGGCTTTGACAATCATCCACAGTGTTATTCATCATTGCAGCTGAACCATGCTTGACTCATTCCATTGTGTCTCCACACCACTATGAATGTGCACTTATGATCTTCATACAATCATACTAAGTTCCTTTTACCTCTGTCATATTCCATTATCATCATAACCTATTTTCCCAAGTTAGCACTTTTTCCCAGTAATACTCACTAGTACAAAATGAGAGATAAGTGATCAGGTGACCAAAAAATTTGGTCACTGTAGTTTTTTCAATGGATAAACGACCAAACATGAGCAATTTTAAGTGAGCCAACTAAAAGCGACCAAGATAAATGACCAATTTGGTCACAGTATAAAATATACGACTAGATAACAAGTAACTAAACTAAAACTGACCACATAACAATAACATTAAGAATATGGACTGGTCGTTTATTTAGTCATTTTTAGTTGTGTCACTCTGCAATGGAAAATTACAATTTTGACAATGAATTTTACAGTTTACTAAATTTTAACACAGATGGATTTAGAGACCCCCTAGAGAGACCCCTCTCGAGGGTCTCTAAATACATCTGCAGTGTTAAAATTAGAAAATTGTAACATTGTAGATGAATTTAGACACATGAGTGATCATGTAAATTGTGTCACTCGAAAATCAACAAGAAATATACACATGACTATGGTAGTAATTGTAGTATTGAATTGATTACATGATGTTTCATGGTGGAGAGACCTTTGGTACAAGCTAGCAACATCTACCTGTAGGGATTTGATGTTAAAAACCTCCACCCACACTGGCTTTGGTGTAACATAGAACTTATAGTAGTGGAGCTCTTCTCAAAACAAGCCAAGATAATGGGTTCATCACATCTTATACATTCCAACATACTCAAACCCATGTATACCTACTCAAACAAAGTTGTGAATAGTCTTAAACTACTCTAATCAATTCCTATGTAAGTGAACACAAGAACCCTCTTCCAATATAGAACACAACATGAATATATAGCACACAAAACAAGGAAAGCTTGATAGTACTTCTCTTTCCCTCTAGTAACCATAAGAATCAACTTACTTTCCTTTCAAATTAGTAACCATACGCATCAATTTACTTTCTTTTCACTCTAATACCCCCCAAAAACAATTTAATTCCTTAATAAACGCAAACACAAATTTATGTTCTTAGTTCCCCATATTAAATGAGTGAATTCCCATAATAAAAATCATCTCCCACAAAATGTAATTAGAGGCCATAAATAAGTTCCATCTGTGAAATATAGTTAGGGTGCTTTTACACAAGTCCTAAGACTTCTATGATAGGTTATCACTTTTGAGTTGGAGTCCTTCCCTTAGAGTGTGATTCCACATAGATAGTATTAATCATTTGTGTTGATCCCAATGTTTGACCTAATTCAATAAGGGTCTTGAGAACTATAATCCTATAAACAATGTTAATATACGCATGATATAAATGCCTTGTAACAGTTTATATCATGCTGAATTTTATAGGTTTCTCCCGACATTCGTGCCAAATTTTTAGCTTTGGCGGAATAGAGGGTTTCTTTGGGTCTAAGAGGCCATTAATTCTGATTGGGGTTTGAAATGTAGGTTTAGGGCATCCTTTGGCAACACATCCCGCATAGCAGGGTCAAATCGACCTGAGATTACAAGGGTTTTTACTTCTCCGCGGGTAGAGGTTCATTCGGTGTGAGTTCCGATATTCATATTCTTATGGAGCTGCTAACAGCTATGAGGTTCCTCTGGTTCAAGTCTAGGTAAGGTATCGCATTTCCCTTTTTTCATATACAGAGACCATAAGCTAAGAAACCCCTTAACCTTTCTGTTTGGTTGTGTCAGTGTTTGTAGGTTCAAATCTCTGAGAAAAACCATGCATGGGTTCAACGAAAATCAACCGTTTATTTGTTTTTTTATATATTTTCTAGTTATTTATGTTATATCTATTGATGTATATATTATAATATAAAACTAATATATAATATAATAGTAAGTTATATTTAACTAAAAAATATAAAAAACAAAAAAACATACTAAAAAAACCATATGCCATATATCATAGCGGTGGAATGAATTATGGTTTTCCACAAGATGTTATGTGTGGAAAGATTGGGAATAATGCTTAGTTATTGCATCCAGATCTTGGTTCCAGTATAAACGCACTCAGATGAAGAAATTGAAATCCTTTGCTTTTATTCGGGTCATCACCTCTCACTTCTATCCCTCGTTCAAATCTTGATCCGGCCATAGGAAGCTATGTGTCCAACAGAGTTGAAACCCACTCATGTACAACGATATCTCCAAGAAGATGAAGCTCGCAGGATTGCAAACAGTGTCCAGTGCGCATGGAGAATCGATATGGGTGGTGACATGGGCTCCTACCACATCCTCAAGGCCCTCTAAACTGCTCAGCATATTGCTGGACGAGAGTGTGAAGATAGGGAGTGGTGATAAATTGGAAGAAGAGGCCACCAACACTGGCCATTCCCTCAGAGTGGTGGCGGTGGCCACCCATCCGACGGCTCCAATTTCAGCTTCTACCTCGCTCGGCATCTTCGTCTATGTCTTTGATGTCGACACTAATATCACCGTTTCTACGCCCAAGTCACCCCCTTTAGAGGCCTGGAACTTGCGATTCCATCCAAAGGGTGATATGTTGGCTGTAGCTGGAGGGGGTAGTGCCTCTGTGAAGCTGTGGGATACCACTTCATGGTGGACATATGTTTCTCTTGAAGTTCCTAAAGGACAGGGTACTAACACAAATCATCAGAAAAAGATGGAGGGACATTTGTTCTAGCTATTGCATGGAATTGAGATGGAATTAATATTGCATGCAGTACAATGGATGGAATGATAGCAATATTTGATATGACACGAGCCAAATTTCTGTACAATATCTTTCTTGTTTGGTTCTTTGACATCTTGTTTTCTGGCTATCTTGGAATGAAAATTACAACTTATGCAGATGTAAGAACAACACTAGAAGCCAGGACGGGAGTCGGGAAAGCTTTCATTAATGCTTTTCGATCTGGTGCTGTGATGGGATTTTTGCTTGCTGCAAATGGACAGTTGGTCCTTTATGTTACCATTAATATTTTTAAGTTGTACTATGGCGAAGACTGGGAAGGTCTTTTTGAAGCCATTACTGGTTAAGGTCTTGGAGGTTCTTCCATGGATCTATTTGGAAGAGTAGGTGGTATTTACACCAAAGCAGTAGATGTAGGTGCAGTAAACCACATAATTTTTCAGAGGTAAGGGGCCAAGTGATAGGCCTTTATGGTTTAAAGGATCATCGAGCCTGAAGACTTCACAGAATCAAAGACTTGAAGAAAGATAAATACACCATGGAATGGGTATTTCACTTTGAATTCTAAAAGCTTCTTTTTAACATTATAAAATTATTCAAGAGTATGTTACAAACTCTTGGATAAAGCAAGTAGAATATTGCTTATTTGTCCTTTCATTTGAAGGAGAGTGAGAAGCATTAAAAAATTGTAAATAGGGTGCATGATCGGTTGTACCCGACACCCTAAAAACTGGCCATAAATGCAAGTAAAACAGTCCAAGAAAGCCAAAGATAGCCATGGACAAAGCTTTGAATGATATGAAGACAAAGCTCCTTCTACGGTTATGAATTAAGAATTTTTGGAGGTCCAAAAAGTGCTTTCAGTGGGGAGATTTGATCCAGGAGGATCGTCTTAGTTGAAGAATGAAGAAGGTCTCCATTTTCTTCGTAGGTGGTCAGTCGACGAAGAGCTCATAGAGAGATTTCCAACACAAATTGAACGGGTCAAATGGACTTCGTATGTGGGAGAAATTCCAGGTTGAAGTTACAACAGAAAGGAGGTTTTCTTCGACAAAAAAGTTAATAAAGAGTTTCATTTGAAATTTCATGAACAAACTATGTAAAAGAGAATTTGATGTTGATGCTCACATTAATTCTCATTTAATTTGTAAAAAGGAAATTAAAAAGGTGAGAGAATCCACCTCATGAGTTGGATTTCTAGTCCTAAGGGGTGTTGAGATCTTCATGGAGGAAGATGAGACCTTTTCTCCACATACCCCCTTAAGGTGTCTCCTAATCCTACTTTAGGGGATCTTGGGAGATATTTTCTCCTTAACATGGGTGATGACTAATCATCCATGAGAAATCTATAAAAGCCTCTCATATGGAGAAGGAAGTAATCTTGGTTGGAGACAATTATTTGTAATCTGTTAGCTCTCCAGGAGTCTTTATAGGTTGCAGTCGAAAGATCCTGGTAACTTAATCTTATTCTCAATAATTTACTCAAAATGGATCACGTCGGATGACTTAAATCAAACCTCACTCCCTCAAGACATGCATGAACACAACAAGTATCGACAAGGCTTTAAACCATCACTGCTTAGAAAGTTATAAATAAATGAAAGTACGAGGAATGCTTATTTTACCAACAGAAACATATACATAATGTGTATAGGAATGGCCAAATAAAATAAGGAAGATGTTTGCAGATTCCAATTTATGGATGAATTGACAAGTTGACAAACATCAATCATCAAACAAACAGAACTAACATGAATTCAATATTCAGGTGCAAGTGAGGAACAGCTAGGAAAATGAAAGTCTGAACAAATAATGGCAAAAGAAGCTTGTGTTACTATTATGGAAATGAGAAGCTTGAGTTTACAATGTATGAAAAAGTCTCCAACATCGAACCCTTGTTCTACATAAGTCACAAGCTTTATAGCCTTTACAAAAACGTTCAAGATCCTGAAAAAATGGATCGAATTTACTAAAAATAGCTAGTTAAAACAAATTTCTGAAAAGTATGAAAGAGTCCCGCATTAAAAGGGTAACCGCCATCTCGCTAGTCCTCCTATCTTCGACAGTTGTAACAAGCCTTTGAAGACTGATGAGCAAGGTTGAAACTGCCGCCTGGAGGGTTGACAGGCCATCTTTTTCCCAAAATAGACAAAAAGATTCCCCTTCTTACCTTGTTGGCGCTTTTCAATCTGGAGCAGAATTTTGATCATGATGCCTTCAAAGCTTATCTATCATTAGAAAACGTCCTCGAAGCATTTGGATCAGCAAAATTCAGGTCTTGTGCAAAGAAATAGCCTCTTGCGTTATTCTGTAGTTTCGGTAGCTAGAAAGGCTGGGTTTTAGTTTTGTTAGCTACCGAAAGCTTTGCTTTCGGTGGTTAATGAACAATTTAGCATGTTCGCCTAAGCCAACGAGACACTTTTTAGATATTTGGAAATTGCCTCCCTTTTCGGTAACTAGCAGAGTCCTATCTCTAAGTTGTAAGCTGCCGAAAACTGGATTTTTGGTAGCTAATGAACAATTCCCATGTTTTCCTAAGCCACCCAAAAATGTGTTTGATCTAGCTTGCAAAACCTTTGACAAAACTGTGTTTTCTGACCTCTGCTACTCATCTTCTTGCTCTTTGGGTTTTTCTTCATCCTGGGCCAAAACCGGAGTGTCAGCAAAATTGATGATAGCTGCTGCTAAGGTGTCAAGGTCTGAGTGTGCCCTAGGCTGGGGTTTTGGAGTCATTTCCTTATTTCTCAGAAGCTCAACCTTCCTACTCAATCCGATATTGTCTCTTATCAGTCTTATATTTCTCCCTTTCAACTTGCTATGCTTTTTGGTTAACCCTTTAAAGGAGGTATACAGTTCAGTATTTCTTTCAGTCGACCTTTCATTCTTTTCCTTGATCACCCTCTGAAGTAGTTCGAGCTCATACACCTGTCTTAGAAGTTGATTTATCTTCTGAGATGAGGGCTTCTTTGATTGGCTGGTTGATGCTTCAACAATTTTTTGATTTGGCTCTTCTTTAGGTGTAGGTGAAGGAAAATTTTTGCATCCGACTTCAGCTTTCTGCTGCTCATCATCTTCAGAATATGTGTATGGCAGGTTGAGGATGTTCTTTCCTTTTGAACCAGCTCCTTCTTCCTCTATCTTATTACTGAACTCTAATTTCTTTTTAGCCTTCTGAAATTTGGGAGTTGAGGAAAGGGGATCGACTGCAATCAGAGAAATGGCTCTCCTCTTCCTTTTTCCACTTCTAGGAGTGGAATACTTCTTTTCATCCTCTGGTTGTAGCTCTGTTTCGAATTCATTCCAAAAAAGGAAGAACGCCTAGTTTTTTGGCAGGCGGTTTGATGAGGAAAGATCGCAGTACTGCTGACGCTGCGACACGTTGGAGGAAGGCGTGAAAGGAGTATCTTGGGCCAAAGGATACCGCACTTGGCGGGGTTTGGGTCACTTGGACCATGTATTTTGTAATATTGAGTCAAGTATACTGCTGTTGGTGGGTTTTTGGTCATATATGTTGTAATATCGAGTCATTGTACCGCGGTACGCGGGTTTTTGGGTCATTAGACCAAGTCAGTTAATAGATTGTCCATAGTGTCTGTTAGGAAAGTGGACAAGTATTGTAATCGGCAGAAGCCTATAAATAGAGGAGAATTGTAACTATTAAGGAGATAGTCGTGGATAGAGATAAGTGTTGTATGCGGAGATTGACAGAGATAATGCGGATGTTGCATAGAGATTCATGTACTGCTTTTGGTTTGCAAAGTAATATAAGGATGATGATTTGGTGCAATCTATGTGTAATGTTGCTCGATGTTTATGTTATTGCTTATTGTTAATGCAGTTATCTGTTTTCTGTTGCTATAATGTGAATGCTGCAATAATGCGTTATCTGTCTATGTGAAAATGCTGCGATTGAAGTAATATGTGATCTCTGTTTTTGGTAATGTTAAACGCTGCGGTGTGCTAGAAATTCATGGTGAATATTTGGAATTGCTGTTAGTATCATAGTGCCGCAACTTTCCTCCTCCCTTGGTGGAAACATGGTTCCATTTTCTCTTCATGGACGCCTCGGGTGAGACCTCATCCGCTCTGCGGGTGTTGCTGGGTGGGCTCAAACCTACCCGTGCCGGTGCCCAGGGAGACTGTGGTGTGTGTCGACAGTCGGTGGACCCTTGTCGACTGTGAGGTTGCGACTTGGTCAAAAAATGGTTCCGTTGCTGAGACCATGCACAGGGTAAGAGGAGGCCATGTTGTGGCACCCGACGAAGCCGGAGATACAAAGCTGGTTTGATTAGAGACTGCGGGAATTTGCTGAAAAGGAAAGTCGAAACACGCGACTAACGGTAGATCATTGGTTGGGAAGATATATTCACGACGGTCCACACGAGTGGTTCTTCTCCGAGTTCCCGGTTGTTCTATATGAGTGGTTGTCAAAGCTGAACTTCCAGAATAGAAATTTCCAAGGTGGTGAACCGACGACTTGGACCTCGGAGTTGATCCAGGAGCTGCAGGAAGTCGATAATAAGGCATCGCGGGCGGTTGAAGTTTGGCTTGATAGCATTTTGGAAGGATATATCACTGAATTTGCGGTCGACACGAAGGAATCCTATGGTGAAGATGAAAGATACTTCTTTGACGGACCGAGGGGAAGGTTTTTGTTGTCGCTCCAACTATCGATTAAGATGCTAATCTGCGAGAAAGGTATATTGAAGATGCACCTTGATCAGTAAGCAGCCTGGTGGGTGGAGGCCGTGGGTATCGTGATTGTCGGGGGGCGGTCGAAGGAATGGTAAAGGGGTAGATGGGTGCAGACCATGAGGAGACTGTGAGCAAAGCCGAGGAAGGGAGTGGCCTTACGAGGGGAGGAGCAAGGTTCCGACAAGAAAAGAGGTAGAGGATAGGAGAAGGTCCTGCTGCGATCGGACTGCAAGACCGTGAAGGAAGGCCACATGGGATGAAGCAAACTCGCAGTCCTGACAGGGACAACTAGGCTACGCCCAGGATAGAGGCAGGACCAAACCACGGCACAAACATACCCACCCCTCCGCTCACTGACTCTCAACCAGCAATAAATAATACTTCGACACCGCCAAGTTTGTCAATACCGCAGAAGTCAAGTGGTAGTAGCGCAGCGACAGGAGGAAGGAAGCCCAAGATGGCAGGTGATGATGCTAAGCTACCGTTGTTCCATGGTAGTGCGACAGACAACCCAGAGCAGTATTGGTTTTTGTGTGAAGCGGTCTGGACTGTGAAACAAATCACCGATGACGATGTTAAGAAAGGACAGTTGGCCACGACCCTGCGAGGTCGTGCATTAGATTGGTTCATGAAATTTGTCTTAGTCCCTACGGGGCCCCCAGATGAGTCATTGAATGAGATTCGGGATGGGATGATTTCTGAATTTAGGCGGCCTAAGTCGGAGGCCCAGTATATTACTGAATTGAAGGAAATTAAGCAGTATCCCAATGAGACGGTATGGGATTTCGACAAGCGATTCAAGACACTGATGGCAAAGGTCAGTTTTGATATGAGTGTTGTCCAACATAAAGAATGGTTCATTGCGGCACTGTTACCCCACATTCGACTGCCGATGATGCAGCAAAACATATCGACGCCTAGCGAAGCTCTAGAGATTGCAATGCGAATGGAGGCGCCACCGATTGTAGATAATGCAGCCAGGATGTCGCAGATTCGGACGCAGCTTTCCAACCTGACTATACAGTTGCAAGATTTAAAGAAGAACAAGGAACAATGCGATGAGGTATGGTGTACGCGATGTCGACGAGAGGGACATACGATGATTGCCCGAATTTTCGTAATTACTTGGTCTCTGGTGTGCCCAATCCATTGAATGGCGGTAGTATGCCGTGGTGTCGCGTTTGTTTGGTATTTGGGCACGGTCATGATAGTTTCCCATATATGCAGAAAATGGTGACAACCCCACGAAATATCTATTGCACATTTTGCAAATCGATGGGTCATGATGACAAGGATTGCCGGGCATATGGGTTGCTACAAGAAAGGATGTGCGATGCATTCTACGTCAAGGACGATCAGCGTACGGTGCAACAACCACAGATAGCTCAACCGATACCACAGCAGTAGATGCAGTTTGTACCGCAGCAGCAACAATCGCACAGTTCATACCGCAATATACATCGATGAACCCCCCGCAGCCTCAGTATGTGCAACCACCGCAGTATGCACCACAAGGGCAAGGGATGCCGCCAGCACCCATGGAGCAGCAGTTTAACCAACCTCAGTATCAGCAGCAGGGCGTCTATCGAGGAGGCTACAGGGGCGGACGTGGTGGTGGATTTGGTTGTGGAGGAGGAGGCCGAGGTGGTTGTGGACCTGTTCAATGTTACCACTGTGCGGTATGGGGACATTATCAGCGCGACTTCCCACTACTACAGAATCAGTGTACGTTTTGTTCCGGTAATGATCATACAGTTAAGAATTGTCCACAGTTGATTGCAAGATGACAGGCTGGGAACACTCTGCAACTACAAAACCCGGTACAGCAATTGGTACAGAACCCGGTGCAGCAACCAGTACAGAACCAGCCCCTGCAACCACCGCCGAATGCTAATCCGAATGTAACTCAACCAGGGAATCTACGGTAGAACCAGACACAGGGTGTTAATATTGCGACTATTTCTGCAGAACCGCGACCACAAGATGCATCAGTGGCTGTTGTCACTCGTGGAGGTAAGACGACTGGGGAAGATGGTTCACGACCACTCATTCGCTTGGCTGGTCAGAAGACGATAAATTTTGACATTGATACGGAGCGGGAGACGTTCATGGAGGCACGTCGCACTTTGGAGAAAGATCGCGGTAAGGATGTTGTTTGTGATATGCCTCCTATCTTTGATGCTACATCAGATGCCAATCGACCACCACCAAGAATACTGCAGAAGTTCCTTGAAAGCTGTCTGTCATTGGCACGAGACCCAGCTTCCCTGGTTGAGATTGAAGGATGGTTGCAGCGATTTTCGAAAGGATGACATGAGTCGGCAGTAAACTCCTTACAGCGACGGAAGACTAGCAAGGAAATGCGAATGAACATTTAGATTGGTGACTACGATGTTGATTCGGTTATTCTTGATCTTGGTTCGGATGTTAACATCTTAACCAAGCAGGCATGGCAGAAGATGGGGAGTCCCCCATTGAGTTGGTCTCCTATGCAGCTCCGATTGGCTAACCATGCAAAGGTTACACCGATTGGGTGGGTCCCGCGGCTCACGATTGATATTGAGGGCATGAAGACTTATGTTGATTTTGACGTCATTGAAGTCGTTGATGGAAGAAGCTCCTATCCTGCGCTATTAGGGATAGGATGGACTAACGATAGTGGAGCTGTAATCAACTTCAAGAAGCGCATGATGACTTTTGAGAATCACGATTTTAGAGTCATCGCTCCGTTGGATCCGGCTGAAGGACGCCGATATGTTGAGCCTGTCAAAGATTCCGATCACACTAGCTGGGATCATGCATTTTAATATTTCCGAGGACTACATTCATCCCATGATCCACGGTGAGCTGGAGTGGTGCAGCAAGAGTTCTACGTCTTTCGACTCTGATGATGCATTAGAGCACTGGCAGAACTGGATGCATGAAGTACCATTTCGCAAATGTGGCTTAGTTACACAATCCTTATGTTGGGTTGCGACAGAAACGGTCAGACTGCCTGTCTATGATGGGTTTCCTGACCTCACTAACTTTTTGACAGAATTTGAAGAACAGGTTTCAGAACCCCAGCGATTGCTGGCCTTGGAGGAAGCATTGAAGGCTACTCTAGCACGCTGGTGGGAGACACATAAGAAATTCATTAAATATTGGTCACAGTGTCGAAGGTTGATGATAGTTCGATTTGGTAATACTGAGGTGTATCACACTGGAAAGTATGATGGTCGCACTGATCCCGGTGATCATGTGATGGAGTGCCAACGATTGTGGGTAGCGCGACCCAGAGATGAGTGGGTTCATTCTTTTGTCCATACTTTGGAGGAGATACCGTGCTTGTGGTACACTGCAGCCGAGTTGCGGCGTGACATTACAACGTGGGGGGAGTTGACGATCTCTTTCACTCATACCTTCATGTTTGCGGATGCCAACCCCGATGTCCATAATGCCCTGTAGCTCATCCGCGATGTGATATTTCAGGTTGTTCTGGTGACCTGCCCTGTTGATCCGCACATCCACAGTCAGATGCAGTCTCTCATGGAGTGCTTCAATGTCAGTGGAGGGCCAGAGGACGATGATGATCCCCGGAATATCAATATTCCTAAATCTGAAGGAAGTTGAGATGTGGTACCACTGGTTACGCCAAGTAATCTGTTCAATCAGCCATTGCAGCTTCGCAAAATGAATATCAGCACCGAGGCTACTCCCAAGTTCGCTAATGTTGGGGATTATTGGGATGATGAGATGATGATTAAAGTCACCGAGTTACTGCATGAATTTCAAGACGTGTTTCCCACAAAGCTTTCTGAAATGAAGGGCATCCTGGGTGATTTAGGAGAGACGAGGATTCTATTGAAACCAGATGCTAAGCCAATCCGACAACGACCTTATCGGCTAAATCTGTGACATAAAGAACAGGTCAAGGCGGAACTTGATTGGATGCTGGATGCTGGTATTATCGAACCCGTGGAAGAGTCAGAATGGATTAGTCCTATGGTGGTGCAGGACAAGAAAATAGGCAAAGTGTGTATTTGTGTCGATTTGCGGAAGTTGAACGATGCTTGCTTGCATGACCCCTTTCTGACCCCATTTACTGATGAAGTACTTGAAGTAGTGGGTGGCCAGGAGATGTACTCTTTCACTAATGGATTCTCTAGCTACCATCAGATTCGCATTGCCAAGGAAGATCGCCATAAGACAACTTTTGTTACTGAGTGGGGTTTCTTTCAGTACACGGTCATGCCGTTTGGTTTGAAGAATGCGCCTGCGATATTTTCCCGGGTCGTTGTTGCCGCATTCAAAGATTTTATTCAGAAGTTTCTGCAGGTATATATGGATGATTGGACTGTTTATGGATTGATTCGCGATCATTTGGCTAATCTGCGGTTAATGCTTGAGCGCTGCCGACAGCACCAGATATCCCTAAACTTGAAGAAATGTATTTTTTGTGCTCCTTTTGGGATATTGTTGGGTCATATTGTGTGTAAGCAAGGATTGTTGGTCGATCCAACCAAGATTGTGCTTATTTTGGGGTTGCAACTGCCGACTACGGTTAAGCAGTTGCGCGCCACCTTGGGCCATACAGGATATTATCGCAAGTTTATCAGGGGTTATGCTACGATTACGACCCCTATTGAGAAGTTGTTGAAAAAGGATGTGGCATTCCAGTGGAACCCGGAATGCCAGGCTAGTTTTGAAACTCTCAAGGCGAAGATGGCGTCGGCACCGATCTTGGTCTTTCCGGACTGGAGTAAGGAATTCCATGTCCATGTTGATGCTTCATCGGTTGCTTTAGGGGTTGTATTGGCTCAACCAGGAGAAAGCGACATTGATCATCCCATTACTTTTGCCAGTCGGAAGCTTTCCTCTGCAGAACGCAATTACACTACTATAGAACGAGAAGGTCTGGCCATGGTTTACGCGCTGCAAAAATTCAGGCATTATTTGTTAGGTGGCCATTTTAAAATGTTTACTGATCATTCTGCATTGAAATACTTGGTAAATAAGCCTGTGTTGGGGGGGAAGATTTGTCGGTGGATACTGTTGTTTCAGGAGTTTGATTTTGAGGTTGTTGTAAAGCCGGGCGGTTGAATGCTGGACTAGATCATTTGTCACGGATTGACACAGGGGAGGAACCGACTAATATCAACGATGGGTTACCGGATTCCCAACTCTGTCACGTTGCTACTGTTGATCACTTATTCGATGACATCCTTCAGTTTCTGGCGACCGACATTGCGCCCTATGACTTTACCATTGCTCAGAAGAAGCAATTGGTCGTTAAGGCTGTTGACTTTCAACTGATTGTAGGAGAATTGTATAAATTGGGTGCAGATGAGATATTGCGCAGATGTTTCTTGCCGCATGAGCAGGCGCAGATATTGGCTGAGGCACCTGGCGGAGTTGCGGGAGGACATTATGGCGGTCGGGCGACTACTAGGAAAATACTACGCGCAGGTCTTTGGTGGCCCACATTACATAATGATGCGACAAACTATGCACAGTCTTGTGATGTTTGTCAACGAACTGGCAAACCGTCCAGACGCGATGAGATGCCATTACTACCTCAATTAACATTGCAACCATTCGAGAAATGGGCTGTGGATTTTGTGGGGCTGATTAATCCACCAGGGAAATGTACAGGTGTGCGATACATCATTACAACGACAGAGTATTTGACCCGATGGGCCGAGGCCGCACCTATAGTTGATTGTTCCACAGCGACAGCCGCTCGATTTTTGTTTGATCACATTATCACTCGTTTCGGCTGCCCCAAGATATTGCTGAGTGATCAAGGCAACCATTTTCTTAACTGCACTATCAGCGCATTAACGGAGGAATTGCAAATACAACATAAGAATAGTACACCCTATCACCCATAGGCGAATGGGACGGTCGAGGAGTTTAATAAGGTATTGGAGCATGCATTGACAAAAGTGTGCAATGCAAACCACGACGACTGGGATCTAAAAGTTCCAGCGATATTATGGGCCTATCGCACTACCTGTAAAACGTTGACTGGTCAGACACCTTTTAGGTTGGTATATGGGAAGGAAGCAATTATGCTGATGGAGTATATTGTCCCAAGTCTACGCATTGCGGCTATTATAGGTATGGATGATGTTGCAGCATTAGATGAGCATCTAGTGCAATTGTTGGAGCTTGAAGAAGATCGATTTATTGCTGGATTTCATCAAGGAGTAGAGAAGGATCGCCAGAAGGCATGGCATGATTGCCACATTGAAAACAAGCAGTTTCAGCAAGGCGACTTGGTGCTATTGTACGACAGTAAGTTTATGAAACATCCAGGCAAGTTGCAGATGCACTAACTGGGTCCCTACCGCATCAATAATATTACTTTGGGAGGAGCAGTTCAGTTGCAGCGATTGGATGGGGGGATGCTCCCCAAGTTGGTAAATGGTCATAGATTGAAGCCCTATTGCGTGGGCTCGGAGCAGTGCGATGTTTGAATTGCATTGGGTGAAAAAAAAAAACATGAATGAATGATGATTGTTGCAGGTTGCTAGGTGGCAGATAATGCACCAATCGAAGACAGTATGCGCAAGCGGGAGAGGCTTGTTCCGTCGGTCAAAGAATCATGATGGTGTTTCACTTCGGCTTGCTGACGAATTCTATACGATGACTTTGGGAGAGTTCGGTGAAATGGAGGGATTACAGGCCACCCTCTCTGCATATGATTTCCCCTGACCGCTGTGGCTGGATTCACACATGAAGACGACATGTTTTGCACGTGACACGCTGGACCGGGATGATTAGTAGGCTTGGTCACGTGGTGGCATGCGGGAGCTGCGTTGGCAGCATGGTCGCCCCCTCCACTGTGGAAGTTGGCCGGCTCAGTCACACGGCTGAGAGGTACTGAGGCATCATTCCCCCTGTCATGACAGAGGAGGGTCTGGCTATAAGTCACTGCGGAAGTTGGTAGTTCGCCATCCAGAAGTTATTCTGACCAAGAGTGGTTATGTTGGTTGATCACTGTGTGAGTTGAGTTGTGAGGAATTCCAAGGAGGCTGTGGAAATGCTTCGCTTTGTTTCCCATGGTAGCACCCCAGGGGCTCTGCGAGCCTGCACAACGAGTGTCCCTGAGCATCTTGACACCGCGGGTTCCCTTAAGCTGTGTATGCCTAGGCCGGTGCCAGGGAAACTGCGGGATGTGTTGAAAGTGAAATGGACCTCTGGCCAGTCCCGCATGTTTCAGTATGCAGTAGTTGTTCGAAGGGTTGTGCTATTTTTTATCAGCATGCTGGGGGGGGTGGTAGCTCCCTGACCTCAGTCGACGACGGGCACTGGCGCGAAACAGATGTGCCAGAGTTATTCGCTGTTCTCACCCCTTGGTACTGTTCGTCCTCTTTTCCTTTCAGTCTGCACGATTCCATGCCACTGGAGGATGAGTTTGTGATGTCCTTGACAGCAAGTCAGGGGTTGCCTACTCTCATGGAGGGCTTACAGAATTGGTAGCCGAGGATCTGTACAGCCGAAAGAAGGAGACAACAACTCGTGATCCAAACAGCAAGAACAGATACCGTTGACGTGGCTCAAGGGCGAGCCACAAGATTGTGTTGGGGGCCTGTTGGTAGGCGGTTTGATGAGGAAAGATCGTGGTACTGATGACGCCACGACATGTTGGAGGAAGGCGTGAAAGGAGTATCTTGGGCCAAAGGATACCGCACTTGGCAGGTTTTGGGTCACTTGGACCATGTATTTTGTAATATTGAGTCAAGTATACCGTAGTTGGCGGGTTTTTGGTCATATATGTTGTAATATTGAGTCATTGTACCGCGGTACGTGGGTTTTTGGTTCATTAGACCAAGTCAGTTAGTAGATTGTCCATAGTGTCGGTTAGGAAAGTGGACAAGTATTGTAATCGGCAAAAGCCTATAAATAGAGGAGAATTGTAAGTGTTAAGGAGATAGTCGTGGATAGAGATAAGTGCTGTATGCGGAGATTGACAGAGATAATGCGGATGTTGCATAGAGATTCATGTACTGCTTTTGGTTTGCAAAGTAATATAAGGATGATGATTTGGTGCAATCTATGTGTAATGTTGCTCGATGTCTATGTTATTGCTTATTTTTAATGCAGTTATCTGTTTTCTGTTGCTATAATGTGAATGCTGCAATAATGTGTTATCTGTCTATGTGAAAATGATGCGATTGAAGTAATATGCGATCTCTGTTTCTGGTAATGTTAAATGTTGCGGTGTGCTAGAACTTCATGGTGAATATTTGGAATTGCTGTTAGTTTCATAGTATCGCAACTTTCCTCCTCCCTCGGTGGAAACATGGTTCCATCTGCTCTTCCTGGATGCCTCGGGTGAGACCTCATCCGTTTTTCGAGTGTTTCTAGGTGGGCTCAAACCTACCCGTGCCGGTGCCCAGGGAGACTGTGGTGTGTGTCGACAGTCGGTGGACCCCTGTCGACTGTGAGGTCGTGACTTGGTCAACATAGTTCATGTTTCTTCTTTGCAGCAACTCAGAAACTATGAGTTTAATCAAACCATGGCGGTATAGTCTACCAGCGATTTTGGTTGGCTTGGATCTGACTTGATGAGCCATTTTAGTCAGGCTTTTGTAGATATCAAAAGGGAGATTTAAGGGGCTCCTACCAGTGAAATGGTTCATTAATTTAAAATGATAAATCAACACCCTGTTATTTCTACCCTCACAAGTTATATAAACCAGATTTTACTTCAACAGATGTTGCCATTTCTCCTCAAGATAGGTCATAGGAATATACTTTTTCCATACAATATTTCTATGCTCATGTTTCAAGTAGGATCGAAATTCAAAATCCTTTGTAACAGTAGTCTTGAACCAATTTTCTCCAGTCATTGGAAGCTCTATCACCTCGGCTAAGAGGGCTTTGTCTACCTGGAATTCCTCCTTACCAATTATTGCCCTTCTGCCATCAAATGTGAGATCAAACGTCTCGGCTACTTGCTGATGAGATCCTTGAAGTTTTTTACAAAACTCATAACAGCTTACATCTTTAAAGAGTTGACATACCTCGGGGTGAGACTCCAGGTAACAGATGTCGTCTAATTCTTTCCTGAGGACCACTCCTTCAATTTTCTTCATCTGTAAGCTGCTTCCTGACACCTACTGTTAAAATTTGAGCTTGAGAGAATGACGTAAAATCATGGAAAAGGTAGGCTCGACAATGTGGTAAGAGTGAAGGAGGAAGGATGTCGCGGTTTACAGAACCTAACTTCGACGGATGTGAATTGAAAGAATAATCATGAGGGTTTAATGAGTTGTCAATTTCGCATGATCAGACTGGATGTACAGCTCTTCAAAATTCAGTAGATGTGAGAGATATAGGGTTCAATCGGCTAGGGTGAGATCATGATCGCAGCGGGCTTTACCTTGGAGGGATCATGTATTTGCTGGAAGTGACCCTTTTCGGCGGTTAAGGAATGATGGATCCCCTTTAAACTTCATGATTAAGCCCCTGATTAGACATCTCCACCACTTCACACTGACTTAATTTCGGTAGCTGAGGATTTCACCTTTAACCACGTAAGCTGTCGAAAAAGTGTTTACAAATGCCCCTGCTTTCGGTAGTTGTGGACAATTTCGCCTTTGAACTGCAAGCTGCCAGGAACTTTCTTTTTGGTGGCTAATGAACAACTGTCGTATCTGCCTAAGCCACCGAAAACTGTTCCACGATACATGATACATGCCTTCCCTTTCGATAGCTTTGAGTGATTTCTGCCTTTACGCTGTAAGCTGCTGAAAGGTGGGTTTTCGGTAGCTAATGAACAATTGCCATGTCCGCCTAAGCTACCGAAACCCGAAAATTATTTTTGGAGACAAAGTAACATCAAATGTTATTTCAAACTTCATTACATACTTCAAACTCTTGAAAAAGAACCTCAAATGCATATAAAAATGAAAATTTGAAAGACTTCCTATCACCTAGAAACAAACAACTAGTCTATGTTTATTTGAGGAGATAACATAATCTTTTTTTTTGCACTGGAGAAGTTAAGTGAGGAGGTCTTGCTTATGTAAATTCACGTGAGAGCCTTAGGAGAAGGCTTCGCAAGATGGGAGAGGGAGTCACATGATTTTGTCCATGTAAATTTCATGAAGGAGGATTAATAAGAATGGATCGAAGGTTGACGAACCCAAGATGTATTCAGGAGGCCCGACGAACTCCGTTACCATCTGATTGTCATCTTTGGTATGCGTGTTTTGATTATGTTCTCACTTGTTAAGTAGAGATGTCATTTCAATTTATGCGCATGATTTATGTCTTAATAATAATTTGAGAGTTGATTAAACATTCGTTAATGAAAGGAAAGTAAGTACTCATTTTTGGATCACTCGAACATCTATGGCTTTTGTTTGAGCGATGCAGACACTACAAAATTCGGTTGAATCCCCATAAATGTGTGTTTTGTGTTGAGCTTGGATAATTATTGTGTTTTATTGTGTCAAATAAAGGGATCATGGTGGATCCATTAAATGTTGAGGCGATTTTCAAGTTGCCTCCTCCTCGTAGCATTAGACAAATTCAAAGTCTGCAAGGTATGTCCAACTTTCTTAGACGTTTTATTGTCAACTATGTGAAAATAACCAAAGCTTTCATGCCTCTACTTAAACAAGACACCCATTTATTTTTGGATGAGGCTGCACAAAAGTCCTTTGAGGCTTTGAAAAAAGCATTGTTGTCAGCCCACTTGTTAAGTCCGCCAGATTATACGTGTGATTTTATTTTATATTTGGCCACATCTGATTCCACGGTTGTTGTAGTTTTGGTTTAGGAGGATGATAATCTCCAAGAGCACGTCATATATTACCTTTCTCGTGCGTTAATAACACCTGAAGTGAAGCATTCACACGTTGAGAAGTCGGAACTTGCCATTGTATATGACATTCAGAGACTACACCACTACATTGTACTATGAACTACTACAGTAATTGCAGACGTCAATCCGTTTCAATATGTTTTAACCCGATGCATAATTGGGGGTAAATTTAATAAATGGATTATCATTCTCCAAGAGTTTGATCTCACTTTTCAATCCGCAAAGTTAAAGAAGTCCTTAGTATTCGCAGAACTGATATCTGAGTTCCCTAGTGGTGAAGAGTTTAACATAGAAGATACCTCATTCCTTGATGAGCACATCTTCCTCATTGCAACCTCTGATCCTTGGTATGGAGACATTTTGATCTATCTCCAGACTTTGAGATGTCCACCAACTTTTCTAGAGAAGAATGATGAAAACTTCGACACCACGCTACAAAATACCTCATAATTGTTGAGACATTGTACAGATGAGGGGTTGAATCCATCTTACATCGTTGTTTGACTTTGGAAGAAGCCGAGTTAGTATTGAATGATACCCACAGTGGAGCATGTGGGGGTCATCTTTCTGGATTGGCAACAACCCAGAAAATACTTCGTGTCGGTTATTTTTGTCCCACCATATTCAAAGATTGTGTGGTATCCGTGAAACGTTGTCATCCAGGTAAGCTATTCATGAAAGAATATGCGATCATACCCTGCTCCCCTTCACCCTGTCATTACGACAGGTCCCTTCACCAAGTGGGGGATATATTACATGACTTGCAACTCAATTTCTGCTGGGGGGCGTCAATATATCATCATTGTTGTAGAATACTTTACTAAGTGGGAAGAAGAAATGCCTACTATGAAGGAATATGGTGAAACAACAACTTATTTTGTGTTCAATTAGATTATTACTAGGTTTGACATTCCTAAGGAGATTGTTACTGATCACGGTAGACATTTTTAGAATTATATGATGGTAGAGTTGACTACTATGCTTGGGTTTAGATAGGAACATTCGTCTCCTTTCTACATGTAGGCGAATGGACAAGTCGAAGCAATTAATAAGACTTTAAAAACCATTCTCCAGCATACCATTAATGCTAGTAGATCAAACTGACACATTATGTTATATCTAGCTCTTTGGGCGTATCGTACCAATGTTAAGACTGCTACAAGATTTTCACCTTTCCAACTTGTCCACGGGTTGGAGGAAATCACCCCTATTGAGTGAGAAATACCATCATTAAAGGTTTCCATCCAACTCTTACCTGAAACTTTTGCTTTAGAGGAACGATTTATTCATCTTGAACATTTAAATGAACAGATCAAGCATGCGCTTATTGCAAATGAAGCACACAAAACATGAGTCAAAAGTCAATATGATAAATCTTTCAAGCCTAGGGTTTTCTCTGAAGGAGATATCATTTTGGTCTATGATCAGGATAAATATCCCCTGGGGGCAGGAAATTTTAAGTCTATGTGGCTCGGTCCGTATATCGTTTCTAGAGTTTTGAAGAAACGGTCATATGAACTGGTTGATTATGATGGATTTAAGCTGCCTGAGCCTAGGAATGGGATCTACTTGAAAAAGTATTACGCTTAGCACATATACTTTTTCTTGTACATAGTTGTACAGTAATGTAGATTTAGTATTTCTGCATTGCTTATGTGTCCTCTGGTTGTCTTTTAGATGGAAACCGATTGGTTTGTAGGATTCACCGATGGCACTAGTCGCCACACTCGCAATTTGGCTTCAGCTTCTTGGATGATTTATTCACCTACGGGTCAACTTGTTTCATCTGGAGGTGCTTGTGTAGGACCCGCGACTAACAATATGGCTGAGTATAGTGTTGTTATTGAGCTACTCCTAGATTCTCTTCACCACGAAATTTCATGTTTGGAAGTTAGGCTTGATTCTTAGTTAGTTGTATGGCATCTTATGGGTGAGTATTGGTTTAGAGATTCTTTATTATTACGTCGTTTTTTGAAAGTTAAATTACTTGAAAGACAGTTTGATCACATTGTATACCAACACATTTCAAGGAATCAAAACACAATAGATGATGCATATGCAAACTACGTACTCTATTGGAATTTGTATCATACACAGTAAAATAAATCACCACACACACAAAGCAACGTGTATATAATCGATAGGCGTATATATATATAAGTCCAAAAAATAATCAGGGAGTTCGAGTATCAATCTCTGTCAAAGATATATAGAAATATACAAAAGTAGGCATGATAGCCTCAAAATAGTGTAGGTATCCCTAAGGGGAGGCAGGAGCCTCGGACTACTCTGTTATGACCTCTCTATAACATATAACCAACCTAGCTACTTTATGGAGTAGCGTAATCCATGCAGGGCGCACACCCATTGCATGTTCCTTCATATCCATAGGCATACGCTCTATGCGATAGGTAGGTATATCATGCGTCAGCTGGATCATCTTCCCTTCAATGTTTCGCATCATGGCCTCTGTTACGCCTAGCTCTGCTGGATGCACGAACACTCTCGGGTGTCCAACTGGCCTCACTGGTCCAATATATGCACAAAGTATGTTGTCAGTACTTAAGCTCACCAAAAACATATGTACATCTCTTTCAACAAAAAATTATAAAAATTAAATAACATTCAAAATAAATTTGGTACCTATCTCTCCCTAGGCGGCTCTTGGAGGTAGCATGAGCTCCGGATCACCTCGGAAGTCCATACCAGAATACGTAAACTACTCAAATGTAGGTACGTGTCAACTCCACCAACCTAGGAAGTCCTCATCATCATAGGAGGTACTAGTGTCTCTTCCTCCCTACCGTAAGAAGATCTCCCCCCATTGAGTCATCATGGACCACGAGGGATAATAGGTGGGAGAGCCACCCTCGGACTCAAATCCGGAACTCTCCCTCGAACAAAGTGCATAATATACTCTCGTAGCCAAATGTTTTCTTCTTCCCAGTTCTACACTCAGTGAATTGGTGCTTCATGTTCACTAACAATATGGAACACCATTCAAATATCACATTGCCAAAGCACTCTACCCCGATCTGCATATAGCTACGAGAAGTTAAATGTTGTGCAACACTACCACCAATCCTCTTCATTGTACTGAGTATGACTTTTAGTGGGAAGATTTCTATTTTCCCAATTGGCACCTGACTTCCACTCTTCTCAGTTCCAGCCATGCAGTATGTGTTAATGTAGTCTTGCACGGATAAGGCTCCCATGCCTCGAAATGTTCCCTTGAGGTTAACTACCTCTACCCATTGGGATAATCTAGTAATAAAGTATATGTCATCCACTATAATGTCTATAGTCTCACCCTGGAGATTAAATACTCCTTGATCAAGATCCCACAAGTGCACTAAGCTTTGGAGCAATTTTATTTGAGCCCTCATATTTGATGTACGAAATAATTTTAGAAGGCCACATCGTTGCAAAGCGTTAAGGGTCAATGGATCTCCCATTGCTTCCCTATCCATTTCCTCATGTTCCCTTTCTCTCCATGTAAGCACCACACCTGCGTTTCAATCACCATTTTTCCATGAGCGTTGATTTTTTCTATATTAACTTGCGCCACGCGTGGGTCTTAGTTAGCATAGTTGCGCATTACCCGCTAGTGGAGATCTCTCCACCCACGGTTATTCCGTGAACCTGCGAATTTAACCAGGTATACCCACAGGTATGTAGAGTTCATTTTTAAAATGAAAAATAAAACTCAAAACTCCATAAAAAATATTTAAAAAACCATTGAAAATGCAAAGGAGGGAGATAGTTGTTACCTGCAAGTGACGGAATCGAAACTCGTCCTCTGGATTGATCATATGCAATGCAAGAAGTCGTAGGGATTTTTGCTCTCTTGGAATGGTAAAATGGTAAATATGGGTTAATTTGGACTTTTGTTACTATTTATGGTCAATTTCTTTTGATTTTTACCCACTTTACATAGTTTTTAACCCCTTTTTGTCATATTTTCTTAATCTTAATAACTGATTGAGTTGTTTTGACTAGTTCATGGTACATAAAGGTGCTTTTTTACAATTATGTCCACATTGGTGTTCTTTAAAAGGTTTGTATTCTCATGGCACATTGATTAGGTCTCCACCTTGCATATATAACTTATCATTTTTATGCTTTAGGACCCCCTTTTTTACACCATGGACTGCAATTTTAACCTTCCATTTACCCTCCATTGTCGTTGTTCTTCCATGGTTAGGACTTACCTTCACATGGGTCACCCTAGATAGAAAATTATGTCACATTAGTGCCCATGCTGTTACTTGCCGCTTCATAAACTTGTCACTTATCATGCATAACTTTATTAACAATTTTTCATCAAGTTCTCGTCCCTATGGAGTTTCTTCATGCTCTTGTTAGACTCCTTAAAATTGACAAGATTGTCGAGTATACTTGTCCCTTGTCAGACTCGTTAAAGGATTTGAACGGACATCCACTTAGGTATAAGTTTACCCCTTTTTCGAACCTTAGTGGATTATTTATGAAAAATGTATACTCTAGTCCATTTATGACTAGAAGAGTTCTCTCTTGTGTACTTTTACACTTTTTGGGGCAAGGAGACTAACTTTACGAAAAAGTACCTTATGGAGTTCTTGTTTAAATTTTTCAGACTCCTTAAATATGAAAACACCGGCGAGCATATACCAACTCGGGCTCAATATTAAAATCCATGAGTAGGTGTATGGAGTTCTTGTTTAAGTTTTTCAGGCTCCTTAAATATGAAAACACCGGCGAGCACGAACAGATCCGGGCTCGATATTAAAATCCAAGGATCAGTAACCTATCGATTGTTAATCTATCTTTTCTTCAAACTCGTAAAAATAATGAAGAAAGTTGTGAGTTTTCCTCCCGTGGACTCATTAAATTTACATGGTTAGAACCTTATCAAGCATTCTTCTCTCTCTTCTTCGAGCTTGTACAAAATGAAGAAGGTTTTTTAAGTTTCCTTTCTTGGACTCGTTAAAATTTAACAAGAAAGATATTATCGAGCTTCCTTTTCAATATTTTCATGCTTGTTAAAAAATGAAGAGATATCTAAGAAGAGAAGCGAAAAGAGAGCCTTTGTTGTTTATTCATCATATGGCAGCAAGTCTAATCCTTCCTTGAACATAACACTTCTATTCAGTCAATGGGTCTTAGTTTTGGCTCTAGGATTTAACCTGATTCCAGAGTTGTTTACTCCTCCGATCGGTTACTCTTCCAGTCATATGGAGAGTTTGTTATCTCTCCTACATAGCAAACTTATATCACATTTTCTATCTGTCCAAGTTGCCTAAGTCACTTTAATATGGTGCTCAATGTTCAAGGATTACCCCTGTGTCGGTCATTCTGTAGTTCATCTTGAATCCTATAGTTCCTCATGTGAGATGATGAAGGATACCTTAATGCCTTCCTTCTCATGGGTCTCTTCCTATCGACATCGACACATTTTTCTCTAGGAAGTAAACTTAGAGTCCTGGATAGTACCTTGAGATTTACAGTCATCAGTGGCAGATCATCTTGCTGTTGAGTTATGGGATCACATCAATGTCTCTTACTCAACAATTCTTCAATTATTTGACTTCAAGACCCCTTATTCACACTTGCAAGAATTTACTAAGTACCTTGGACCCCATTTTCATCATTGGGGGGTGTTCTCACGTTTGTTAATGGTTTCCATTATTGACTGGTAATCAAATGAAATCATCCGTGTTCGACTTCAACTCCTTTATTCACATAGTATTTGTACTTATATCGATGGTTGGTTTTAATACCTTGGGCCTATAATAATACTCCTTTGTTATTGCCCGAGTTGCGCAAGACTGAGCCCTAATCATTTTGGCTCCTCATGAGACATAGATCCATTTTTTTGTTATGGCTATGTTCTCCTTTTTTACATGGATCCACGCTTGTATTTCAGTGGCCATGCTATATACATCTATTTTGCATATGTATTGGAGACCATGTTCTATCATTCTGAACATGTCATTATGTCAAGATTGTATTGTACGCTAACCTTGTTTTGTTTCAGGTGCTGATTGAAGCTTTGTTTCTGTGGCTCTCACGCTCCTCCACTTCTTTGTTTGTAATGCATTTCGACCATCATTACCCTTCTAAACTCATACATTAGGCGGCATATGTTATTAGTCAAATAGGCACTTATCCATCCGTGACGACACTGCAATGTTGGTCACACAAAAGGACTTTATGGATTGAAGAGCCTTATTGGCTATAGATGCACATGACCTTAATCATTCAACACTTTCTCCAATTTATCCATTTTTGTGATATATTTTTAGGACATAACCGCGACTCTTATAACTTCCATCTCGCGGGTCACCCGCTGGTGCTCCACTCATCACCTGCGGTTTTCCCCAAAAAATTTGCACCCGCTACTTGCTAGCAGAAGACTCACAGGTTACCCGCTAGTTGTCAAGTTTTATACCCATGGGTACCTTCTAAAATCATGAAAAAATAAAATTAAAATCGAATTAGAGATAGCTATGGTAGTTCTTCTAACTACCATACCTTCCCTAACTACTTATCCCTCGAACCTATCTTCTCAAAATTTGTTATAAATACAAGGGGAATGCTTTAGGAAGAGGGGAGAACCATTTGTGTATTGAAATGATGGAGACATATTTGTAGAAGGAAGAGGAGCAAAGAGCCCAAGATTAGGTTTCATAGTGCTTGTTGCAGAATCAGGTATAGCTTATTGTCACTTATATGATTAATACAAGAGAATATCTTTTCCCATAAATTATCTTGTCTACTTCATGAATTTAATCTAGTGAATCTGTCATATTTCCTTTATATATGAGTTTCATATTGGATTGTTGATGCCTATGTAGTCAAAATATTTGAGGAAGGTGTCTCCTATTTTGCAGGATTCTTACTTGGGATTGCGGATCGAAGGCTAAGAGTTTCAATCTTGGATCAAACTTCTTATATCTAAGGTAGTTTCACTTAACTTGTAACCCTGGTTCTTCTTCGTTAAATAAAGGTCTTGTTGTATGCTTGTCTATTGTTTTGATTCTGCAATGAACCGAATATTTATTCGTTCACACAATCAATATTACCAGAACACTTGGAATATTAGATTATCCATTAATAGGGAAAATATATATTGATAATTGAATAGATAAGAGATGATTATTACATAGGTTTGGCCTCCTTTAAATATGGCCGGACCATTAAGATGAGGAGTCATGACTTTTCCTAATAACCTAAATATTAATTATTTAATTATTATCTTTATTTATGTTCGTTACATTGCCACTCTCTTAGAAAGGCTTTGTCCTCAAATCCTTATAGTGTTTCTGCATCATTTTCTGTGGTGTCGTAGCTGACGAAACATGTCGATACGAACTTCTAAGAGTCGAGCATAAATTCTGGTATGTGGACGGATCAATCCATCCCAAATTGATTTGTTGTGGATTGTTTGGATTCCATACTGATCTCTCGTCAGGAGCGTTGATCATATTAGTACCATTATGTTTCGACGATTCCCATTTTTTTGAATATCGGTTTTTATGGTTGGGGTGTCGACAGGGAATTTTCACAATGTCATTTTCTTTTACGAGTGTTGTCTTTTGATCATTGATCTGCACTGGAAGTTGTATTTTCATCCCTTGCGGTTTAAAGGTTTCGTTCTGTATATTTTCCAACTTGTTTTCTAACTGCATGTTATCATCTTGAAACTTCTTAATCAATTCTACTTGCGATTTTCTGTCATCTTCAGACTTCTTAAGTTGTTCCTTAAGATCTTCGTTATGACTTCTGATGCAGCTATTTTCTTCCTGCTTTTCTAGAATTTTTCCTTCAATGTCTTCCGCAGATTGTTCTGTCTTCTGACTTTTTTTCAACTTCTTAATTTTTATGACTAGTGTTTTGTTATGATTTCTTAATCTGAAAATTTCTTCGGAATCGTTGGATAGTGTTTTACTACTTTTTTCGATCTACAACTTATGTGCCTTTTTAGAGTCGTCATTTTTTTGTTGAAGAACTTTTATCTATTGTCGACATTGGCCGACCTCTGATTCTTGACTTTCTAATTTATGTCTTATTTGCATTAGTTCTTCATCCTTGTCGCTAACGATTTTGTTCAACCTTGTTATTTGCGCTTCGTAATCATTTATTTGTTTCTTTATATCTTGATTTTTCAATCTCTGATTGAAATCGTTTTTGTCCTTTAATTCCTCAATTTGTGCACATAATTTTTCTATATCATTTTTTTGGTCGGTAATTTTTTGTTCCTTGTACTTTTCTTCTATCTAATGTATTTTAACTATTACTTCCAATTTTGTATTCCTGTCGCGTAAATCTTCATTGTCTCTTCAATAACATTTTAAATTGGCTTAGATAATTCCTCTATTTGTAATCGCCAACTGACTTCCATGGTCTTGACTTCTTCAGTGATAGATGGTCTTTCTTTGATTTCTTCAATGATAGATAGTCTTTGACTTTTTCGATGATAGAGGGTCTTTGACTTTTTGACGAGTCTTCCTTTGAATTTAAATTCCCTAATGATAGATAGCCTCGACTTATTTTGACGAGGGGGTCTTCTTTGACTTCTTTGATTTGGTCTTTGACTTCTTTTGACCAAGGAGTCTTCCTTTGACTACTTTGGTGCTAATTGGTCTTCGATTTCTTCGATGATAATTCGTTTTCTATGGAATTGATTTCTTCTTTGGCTTGTCTTTCTTCCCTTTTTTTTTTTTGCTTCCTCAACTATTACAAATATTGATAATAAGTATTATTATACAATATTATATTTTTTTACAATAGTTTTTTTTGAAAATATAATAATAGTAATTATTATATTTTTTTCAAAAATAATAGTTTTTTTATTTGGTTGAACTATTATTAAATATAGATGCCAATATTGGGAAGGGATATGGATTTAATAACAATAATTTATATTATTATGTAAATAATAATATTATTATTATTGTTTTTTTTATATATATTTGGATTAGGGTTTGAAGGAGGGAAATGGAGGCGTAGCTTCGATGGAAGGAAGGTCGTAGAGGGCTCGGTGGATGGATATAACAGGTGGGAGTGAGTGATGGAGGCATGGAGGGAGGTGGCGAAATGAATAAAGCCGCGGGCAAGCAGGAAGAAGTGGGGTTGCGGGGTGAGTAGGCGAGCTGCTAGGCTGAGCAGGGAGGGGTTGCGGAGCAGGATGAAGTGCACGTCGTGGGGAGAGAGGAGAGGGAGCGTCGCAGCCATTGGTGGAGGCGTTGAGTCGTGGTTATAGCAGAGAATGGGTGCAAGATGGCAGCAGGTGTGTGGAGATAAGGGGGTGTGAGCCCAGGAAGCTGGCGGCGTGATGGGGTACTGTGATGGGAGAGGGGGGAAAGATGACATAGTGAGGAGTTAAGCGTGGAGCGGATGTGGGTGCAGCGTGAGGTGGGGGTGTTAGAAGATGAATGGAGGGCAATGATTGGATTGCATGGAATGAGTGGCGTAGAGGAGATGGAGGATGAGAGAGAGAAGAGCACGGGGGTGGGGGAATGTAGGAGCAGGTAGTGTGTGGTGGTGTTGGTAGGGAGGGAGAGTAGCGCGGGGATAAGAGGTGCAGAGAGTGGAGCGTGGGTGGGTTGGAGAGTGTGTGGTTGTGAGTGGAGAGGAGGGGACGAGCTGCGAAGAGAGGAGCCGCTGTGGATGACAGACGAGGGGGCAGCGGAGCGCGAGATGTAGAGCGGAGGGATGGGCATGCAAGCACAGGGGGTGTGGAGGTGAGTGTGTGATGCCGATGGAGGACGTGAGAGTTTTTGCAGAATATGGCGTGAGGGGGAAATGGAGGGAGCTGGATCGTGGAGGATTTTGGCACGTGGATGGAGGGAAAATGCGAGAGGAAGATGATGGGAAGAGAGGGGAGATGGTGGGGTTATGTGGTGATTTTTCAAGGAAACCCTGGAGTAAGGCCACAAGCCAAGAAAAATCAGACAAAGTCTGAGAAAATGGCCAAAGGCCAGATCAACCAACAAGGCTCTGATACCAAATGAAGTGAATATTTATTTGTTCACACAATCAATATTACCAGAACACCTGGAATATTAGATAAGCCATTAATAGGGAAAATATATATTGATAATTGAATAGATAAGAGATGATTATTACATAGGTTTGGCCGCCTTTAAATATGGCCGAACCATTAAGATGAGGAGTCACGACTTTTTCTAATAACCTATCTATTAATTATTTAATTATTATCTTTATTTATGTTCGTTACATGTAACATCTTATTAGTATGTCGGTTATCTCTATAAATTTCCTAGCCATAGGTTAAAATACCGAACAACACCTAATTTTGCACCCAACCAGTGCAATCAGGGTCATACACAACATGGATAAGCACTAAGCTTCCACTTCAAAGGACTACAAAAAGCACCCACTCAAAAGAGCAAAAAGAAACCTAAAACAAAAGACTGCTTTTTCCAAAATATTCACTCAAAAAATTCAAAAAGGAAAAACTTAGAAAGATCATAGAGTATATAGGCTACTTCTAAGAGGTAACTACATGAGACAAACAGTCTGGGAATTTCAAAGCATGTCAAACAAAACAGTGAAAAGGACTAAAACATGTGAACTTTTCAAAAGACCATCACCCCCCAAAATTTAAAAGAACAAGTCAAACTTGATCACATACAATACTACCTACTATGAGAGGCCTCTAAGGGACCTTAAACATTTAACCACTTCCAAAATAACTCAAGCAACCCTACAAGTCAAGCAAGGTGTGAAAAAATCACTCCCTATAGGAAAATCGCTTTTGTATATACAACAACAAGCGATTAAATCACTTTTGTTCAGATAATTGACAATGATTTTACAGGGAAATCACTTATGTAAGTATCACAATAAGCAATTTTGTCCTGAGAAGTTTGAAAAAAAAAAAAACTTAGAAAAACAAAGGTTTAAGGTATCCACCAAGGTTTGAGACCAGTCCAAACTTGCAAAAATATTTTAAATGGCCAAACAAACCAGAAGAATTGACCTAGAAACCCCAAAGCATATGTTTTTTCCCTAGTGGAGTCACCATTTTTGTTATTAAGGATCTCATCCAAATGACTAGGGTTATCACCAACATACTAGGTTTTAATCAAATGGAAACTCTAGGGTTGAAATGTAAGCAAATAGACTCCTTTAGATCAATTACAAACAAATTTAATCTAAAAGGTTATGGAGAAAAAAATAGCATACCTTATTTATGATGACTGGTCCTAGCTTTCTTTGCTCCAATTAAGCTTTGATCCCGATCTTCGACTTACAGAACAACCATAGAAAACTTTCCTCAAATATATTGGCTAATATAAATATCGAAATTCAAATTTAACATAAAATCAAGTAGTTAAATATAATGAACTTCAAGTAATAATCCAACATAAGCAATGATGAACACTGAATTTGGGAAGGGAAAGATGTCCAATCTATTATTCATATAACAAAAAATTGCAATATTACCTTAATCTTCTAGGCACCTTGCAAAACCAAGATTCTAGGTCTCCTACTTGTCTCCTCCAATAATCCCAACCAATCTCCAAATGTATAAAGGATGAAACTATATGAGGGCAATAGTTTCAGAAAATAGGTAATGGATATCAATGCATGGGGAAGAAGGGGATGGAGATGAGATCATTCCTCGAGCATAAATTTACTTAGGCAAAAAGTCTCCTCTCATGGTCTATGTCTCTTGATTTGATAGTAAATGGATATAGTTACCATTGGATAAGAGAAGGTTGTAACCGATGGGGTGGTTACCAAAACCACCCTAACTTCCTCGATTTTCAAAATTGTATTTTATTTTTTTATTTTATTTTTTTGAAGAAAAAATCCCTAAATCAAGGGTAACATGATATCAAATCGTTGTTAAGGCATTACGAGAGCACAATTACAAACTTTTACTGAAATCGCTTGCTGAACAAAGGTTGGGGGCAATTAAATCGCAGGTTTCATGAACTTTGGGAGCGATTATGCTCTTTTCAAGGGAATTTTCAGGGGAACTGGGAATAGCCGAGGACTTAAGTCAAGGATCAAGGCCATAACATCTAAAACCAAATCAAATATATTCCATGCATAAATGTCCCTTTATGTTGCGAACAATCGACATTTAAGGTGTCATCTTTGAACTATCGTCATAGACGGAGAAGTGCCAATTTGGGATATAACAAGCTTTCATTTATTTGCAACTAGAATAAATTTGGAAAATATCATTAGCTTTTGTTCAAGAATTTAAAGCCATTAGAGCTATTTGCATGTTTCAATAGTAGCAAAGAAACAAAATTTGCAAATGAATGGAAAAACAAACAATTTTATATTAAGGGAAATGAGACTTACAATTGCATGACCATTTGTTGTTTCTCTGTCTTTGATGTCAAGTTCATACATTGTATTGTTTTGTTGGCATGCAATGACAATCACTATAACATAACAAACATATAGGTGTTGTTTGATGTCAATAATTCATTTACAATGGTATCTGGTGGAAGTTTGTGAATTTTGCAAACTTGCTCTATAATTTCAATTGGAGTTTTCTCCAATAGCAGATTGCAATATTTTGCATCTTCTCTATTGTATGGTCCTTTATTTTTCAATGCAAAGTCAATGATTCTAACGCCATTTCCATTGGAAAACTGATCAATGAACTGATTTATAAAATTGTTGTTTATGTTCATTGTTATTGTCATTTCACCATCTTTGTCTAGTAAGTTTGCATGAACCAATTGTGCTTTAGCAGGTGAATTTGGGTCACATTTGGGTTCTTGCTTTTCCCAGGTCCATACAATGTCAACACATCTCCTTAAAAGATGTTTTTATATGTTATAATTGAACACAACTGAATAATAGAGGATGATTGCAATGATGATTGTTTGAATCTGTAGTTTTCAATAGACAAAAAACATTAAGAGAATGAGAAATCGTCACTAGAAACAAAATTTAATTTATGTAAACCTTCAATATAAAAGCTTGGAGGTGGCTAGTTTTTTGTACTAGTGTTGTTGCCACAAATGCTCAATGGTAGAGCAATAGAAAAAAGAAAAAAAGTGATTTTCACCTCTTTTGTCTATCATCATGTCATATTTTCTCCATTGTATTTTGCATCTGGTTCATAGTTCTATTGTGTAAAGATATTTTGGAAATTTGTTCAATTTTTTTCAAGAACCATTGGAACAAATGTTAATAGACAAATAGAGGCCGGGGAGGGAGCTCTGCAACCTAGGGTTTTGAGCCGATCCGAGTTGATCTTGGCGGCCAGGGCTCTTTCCCTGGTCTCTAGACTCCTTCTGCCCTGTGCTCACTGTAATGGTCGACGGCGAGGTGCTGTGCGGAGCTCCAACAGCGGCGATGGCTTCCAACGGTGGCTGCAACGGCTTCCAAAGGCGGCTCCAAGGACGGCTTTCCTGCAACATCCGGCGGCTATCCTGACGGAGCGGTCGGCTCTGCTCTTTCCGGGGGCTCCCTCCTTTGAAGGCCGACGGGACTTGTGGAGATTGGGGTTACTCGCTTCTCTGCACAGTCCTTGCATTGCCTGATGATGGAAATATTCTCGCCAACAGAGAGAACTATGATCTGGGTCTGCCTATGATTGAGAAAGCTGGAGTTGCCCACAAGATTGACTTCAGAGAGGGCCCTGCTCTGCCACGTCTAGACGAAATGATTCAGAATGAGGAGATGCATGGATCGTTCGACTTTGTGTTAGTGGATGCCGACAAAGACAACTATTGCATACGACAACACCCTGTGGAACGGATCTGTGGTGGCTCCACCCGATGCTCCCCTGATATTACAGAGACTTCGTGATGGAGCTGAACAAGGCCCTTGAACCTCATGATCTGCGGATGAGGGTCAATTTTCGGGCCTCCTGCTGAAGCTTATTAATGCCAAGAACACCATCATTACAGTCTGCGGAGCCGTTTGGGAGGCTTCTTGTTCGGCGGCTCCGCCTTTGAAGGCCGACGGGACCTGTCTTTACAGCTTCTGCAGCGCAGTTGAGGCTTCTTGTTCTTGGAGGCCGGTGCGGAGACGAGCTGCTGGACGGGTGGCCTGAATACTTCGACGGATGGGTCGATTCGTGGGGAAGCTAGTGGGAAAATTTCAGGAAAAAAATGAACGGTGGCGGCACTCCTGCGACGGCTTGCATTCGGCGGAGACGGCTGATCCAGGACGACGCGATCAAGGGTTTCGGTCGACGGAAACCCTGATTGCTTCTCTGGAAAGATGAGTCCGAATTCTCGCCATCTCTCTATGGCTGGGCCTGCGTTTTGCTTTCAGGAGCGTGATGGATATTTCTGAGTATGGAGAGAGGGCGGCGCCTTTGCGCGGCGATCCATTGGGTCTGCACGATCCAGTGGCGGCGGCGGCGGTTTCAGGGACCAAACCTGAAACCGGTGGCCCCAATTTCACCATTGTTCATGATATATCTGTCTTATTTTTGTCTAGTTTTCTCTTTCTTTGGTTCAGCTCATTATAAGTTGTTTTTCTGCATATATGAGACAATATGTGAAAATGTAGGGATCCTTGTTGATCTCACTACATCTGCAATATGTAATTTTAATCATCTTTTTGAAATAAAATTACGGACATTTTCCCAAGAAAAAAAAAAAATGTTAATAGACAACAACAAATGCCAAGCAAAAAAAAAAATTGGAATATGGAAAAAGAACATTGAAGCATCAAATCCTTTATGTTAGTGCAAAAGATTCCATCGTTAAAGGAGTATTCAATAAGGCTTACCAAAAATCAATAGAGGCAACAAGATACTTGTTAATGTGTTGATGTTATTGTGTCTTGTTGTAGAACGCAATAATATTTTTCTAATTTATTTTGCAAGTGCCTTAATGTACTTGAGATGCAAGATAGCTATGAGATATTCTATATAGGGGCACGATTCAAAAAACATGGTGCCTATGAGCATATCAACTGCAAAAGGATAGTTTGGAAATTGCTATATGGTTGATGCTTTTTAATCAATTTCTCATACTTTCATTTTTTTGTGAAGGAGACGAGATCAAGACCATTTTTTGCTAATCTTTGTGACAACCCAAATGTTTTTCAAATGCAATGTAACTGTGTGACATTATGTGCAATGGAAAAATTAAAAGGAATGGTATATGCATGGGCATAATGGGGATTTCATATATATATATATATACCCTAAATTTGAATTATGTGTGACTATCAAAAGTCTAATTCTAATTACATTGGAAAAGCATATAAACTTCTGCTTGGTGTATTGTGCTATATTTGATAGGGGAACATATATAGATGCTAATGTTAAATACAAAGAATAAAAATGTTTTATACTATTGTCAAAGGAATTGAAATACAAGTTGCATAATGGTTAGTCCAATAGGCATCAAAGACATTGAAGCTAATATCATTGTTTTTTAGATTTGTCCAAAAATGATCAAGCATAGAGGCAGCGATGGTTATTGTTTTAGTTGTGTGTAATTTGAAGCCATTGGTTTTCATGAATGATTCTAGTTTCTTTTTGGTGTATTGTTTTGTAAGATGACAATGTTGAAATCACTAGCAATTAGGATTTGGTTGTTTAGTTGAGTGTCTAACATGATGGAATCCAAAAATCTAAAAAAACTATCAAGCGGGGCATGTGGTCTGTTGTAAATATTCACTAGCTTAAATCCATTGTTGTTGATTTTGAATTGAGTGAAAATTGCTTTAGTGTATTTTGTTGCATGATTTTTTGATTTGTTAATCACTATTTTTTTAGACATGTGACAATGCCATGGATGGAGAATGTTGTTAGACAATTGTATTCTTTTGTAAAGATAGCTTCTTCATGAACTAAATGTGCATGGGTTTCTTGGAGACATATTCTATTGCATCAGTTCATTGTGATTGATGATATTTCCCATATGTAATGGGAGTCGCCGTGTGTTCAATGAACATACAAGCAAATGATTGTGTTTTTTTATTGAATGGATTCCATATTCAAATTGTAAATGGGCATGGTTTTCAAGTCTATTTATTTCAATAGCAAATTTTTGACAAATATAAAAAAATTCTGTTTTAATTTATTCAAGAGATAAAGAGACTGGATGTTTTTTATACGAGAAATGGTAGTATAGACAAGTCCATGTTGCCTAATTCCCTTAGGGTTAAATTCCAATTTGTTCATTGTGAGCCCTTGTGCTCTATGAATTGTTCACACACAATTTGATTGAATAGGGAACTATTCTCGAATGCATGTATTTATATTTCCTATTTTCATTTGTATGAAGATTCTCTTGATAGATGTCCAATTATGCATGATGTCAAGTGTATATAGATGTTGCATAGCAGCTTGTTGGGAAAATCCAATTATTTGATCAATAAAGTCTATCCATATGACATCAATTGCCCCTTCTGTATAGTATTTGAAAACTCCCTCTACACTATTTATCACACTGTCTTGAATTGCATAATTGCCTCTGGCGAACTCAACAAGCATATATTTTTTAGAACAATTACAAAAGGCAAATGCATTTTTTTGTGTGGTCAAGTGTATTTTTTCAATTAAATCAATTTTTTTTGTCATGTGCACAATAGAAAACATTTTCTCATTTTGTTGTTGAACATCCTTGTTACTATGGAAAATATAAGGAAATGAGGGATCCTCTAGTGGATGGTTGTGGCAATGCTTGTTTAGAAACTTAATATCATTTTCTATTTGGGAGCATGTTTTAATTCTCTTTAGAATACCTTGTTTGTTTGTCTCATGACCATTTTTAGCTCAAAAAACTTGATGTTATCTGGTCAAAAGATATATGGAATTTTTTGTTGGTGGATGTTCAAAAATCGAAGAATCGAGGACAGATTGTGCTTAGCACAAGTCACCATGTAAAATGACATCCAGATTTCCAAATGGTTTTGCTGGAGTGTGCATAATTTCTCATAGTCATTTGTCTATGTTGTATAGAATTCGAGAGCTGATTAACAATATCTCAACTATAAGCCGTAGTTGTAATTGTTCATATTCTTTTGTTAATAAATCTAATGTATTTGAATTGAATGGAAACATGTTTGATGAATTTAGGGGGAACCATAGAGTTGAATGGACTGTGATTCCATTTGCATTGTGTGCAACTTTTCCACAGAATACGACTATAATTCATTTTCTTTCAAAGGATCACTTCGGATATCTTTGTCATAAAAGTGCAACAAGCCCTTGTAAATTGTTTTTGCAGTAAATGTTTTTCCTAAACTTGCACCTGTTGTTGAAAATAAATAGATTGGTGTGGTTGAATTGTTTTTTTCTCATTATGATTTATTTTGTTATTGTTCTTCGTTAAGTTTTCTTTTGATGACATGGTACTCGTTTGTGTCTAGAACAAATTTTTTTTAGTCAATTTGCTAGGGACATTACGTTGCATTTGTTGAAATGGAATTTTGTGCATTAGGGCATGTTGAATGTCATATTTTTTTAAGACAAGGGAATTCAACTCTTTTTCTAGAGTTGTAGTAAACGTAAACATTTATTTATCTTTAGGGGCAATTGTTTCAAATGTGGTGTCGATATTGCCCCATTTTGTTTCTGTTCTTGCTACAAACCTTTGTTCAACAAGATCTATTTGTTCTTTCTGAGACATATATGCTTCAAACCATGTTTGATATTTTATTTTTAGGGAGTTACCATTGTCTATATGTGGGACATATAGTATCATTTTTTTCCTGGAAAAAATCTCTGGGTCTTTTTCTTTATTATAGCAAATGTATCGTATTACACATGGTTTCTTTCTTCTTTTGGTAATTGCATTTGTACATGAATAGGAATAGGCATATTTTGCTACACAAGTTTCTTCAAGTTCAATTGGTCGTGCAATGTATTTGTTTATAATCAAAGCACAAACAACATCCTTAGAATTCCCAGGTTCTTGTTGTCATAGTTTTGGTTTCTTTATTTGTACATGAATAGGAATAGGCATATTTTGCTACACAAGTTTCTTCAAGTTCAATTGGTCGTGCAATGTATTTTTTTATAATCAAAGCACAAACAACATCCTTAGAATTCCCAGGTTCTTGTTGTCATAGTTTTGGTTTCTTTAGCACAAATGTTTGTTTGTCTTCTAGTGTAGTATTGATGAATATTGTTTTCCTTGAAGTTGAATGCAAAGGAAATGAAAGCATAATGTGTACAACTTGTCTATTGGACATTTGTTGCATGTTTAAGAGTGCATTTCCAAGTTTGTATATTATTTCAGTTTTCCCATCATTATCACAAAGGCATTGTTCTCTAATATTTTTGAAGGCATCGGCCATAGTTCTATCTATGTTTGTTATATAAGAGATAATATAAATTGCTACATAATAGGCATCTAAGATCAATTATGCATTTGTATTTGCTTTCCATAATTGTGGTATTGATTTGGGAAATGCATTTACCCATATGACGGATGGATCTCTTTTTAACATTAGAGTAGAGTGAGAAAGCAAACAACGTACTAGAAGAATGTACTAGTCTCTAGTAAGTTTGAGATATGAAAAAAACATGCGAAAGACATCTTTTTAGGATATTTTCTATGTTCTAAAAGGGAAAATAGTTCTCTTAATTTTTCATTGGTGCCATCGAAAATATCTTCCAATGGATGCAAAATGATAGTTTTATCCATTGGAGGAAATGAAAAATTGAATCTACAATTAGAGCACCGATGTTTTTAAATGTTCTTGTGTGGTGGTGAGTTTGAATATTAAGAATATTTTCATCAAGTAATGATAAGTCTAAAGATATATATCGATCAACAAATTCAATAATCTCATCATCAAAATTTCATCCATAGACTGGTGCATTTTGAATCTAAAGTAATCCATATTTATGTTCGTTGCCTATGTTCTGGAATTCAGTTGTAAAGAAACAATCTTCAAGTTTTCCAAATAGTTTGTTGTTATTCGAAATTAAAGATCTCAATAACATTATTCTATGTCTATAGTAGCGACTACAAAGAACTGAATGTTTTCTAATCAATGAAACAATATTTTTCTTTGAAATATTGTCAACAGTTTTCTTTGGATCTTGGTTTTCAATTTGTTGCAGTGCATTGTGTAATGGGGTCCAAATATGCTCAACACTAGTAAAAGTTACAAAAAATGTAGGAGGGCCAACTTGTCGTATCATTGTGAACACATATTTCTAAATATTTTCAAAATACTAAGGTGAATTTCATATCGCTTTTAAAGAGTGATATGCAATTGGTGATTTTAGAATATTTCCAAGGTTTTTTTTTGACTTGACATCTTTTGCTAGTAATTTTTTACCTTTCAGTTCTCTTGTTCGAATTGAAATCCAAGCAGAATTTGAAGCCCATTTTATAATAATTCGAATTGCTTTGAAGAAAATATTTGTAATGTGTGTATAAAAGTCTGTAGTCTTATGCAAAAGCTCCCATTATGTTATTTGTTGATAAGAGAATATGTTCACAATGTCTTCATGTTGATTGGATCCATTGAAAAGTTTAGGGAAATTTATCTCTTCAAAGAACTTGTCTTGGAAAATGCCTAATGGTCAAAAAGATTCAGGAGTTGTGATTTGTATAATTCTATTGTCTAGGTAATCTATTAAATATGTTTGTACATATTCGTGTACCAACGTCTCAAATATTGGTTTTAAATCCGTCTCGCTATTGGAAAAATACAACATTTCTGTCTTCAATAAATTATTCAATTCTTGTTCAATGCTTTTGTTGAATAGCTCTTCCTAGTTGTTGTTGATAACAATGCCTTCATTTTTATGAAGTGTAGTTTTGCACAAGTCATTCAAAGCATCCATAATAGTTTTTTGCCACACATTACTGGATATATAGGATTTTTTGTATTCCAACTTTCGTTTCAACATTACTACAGTTGTCATAGAGTCAGATAGACTTGGAACATTAATTATTGTTCCAGTGAGCCCAATTTGAGCTTTTTTCTAACCAAGTTGTCTTATTTGTGCAAAAGTTGTTCTTGGTGATACTAGTCGTTCCTCCAAGTGATTCAAGATTGACACAGATGACAATTCATTGTTATGACGAATTTACATAGGTGATGTAAAGGAAGGCAAGTATTCATTACATATTGATTTTTTGCAAAATTTGCAAATTTGATCATTGAGTCTAATGAATTTTGCTTCTTCTACAATTGAAAAAGAATTAAAATCCAATATGGTGTTATTCACGATGGTATCAATGTCTTTTTGGAATTGCAAACATTCACATATATAACATGCATGAAGTGATGTGTCTTGAATAGATTGAAAGCATGTATTAATTGCTTTGGTTGTTTTTTCATACTCCTTTTGTATTTGATGAGCATGCTTTCCATGTTTTCGTATTTCTTGTTTCAACTAATGCAACGTTTTGAATCTATTGATAGGAATGTTGCATCGAATATCTTGTGTTGTTGGGAAAGTTACTCCTTGCAACTGTATAGGATTTGTATCTTGATTTGAAATTTCTTTTACTTTTTATCTTTTGACATATTTCCTTTTTTTGTATCTGTGTTGATTTCATTTATGTTGTTGATTGCATCTATGTTGTTCAATTTCTCAAGCAAATTATTATAAATATTTTACTTTGTTGTGTTGTGTTGTAGTCTAGCTCCTTTGTTCTTTTTGCAATTGTCCAACAAGTTATTATAATCACCGTTTGTTGTTTCATAAAACATAATTGAGGTGGTCTTTTAGAATGGGTTTTTAGCAATGGTTGAAAGTGTGAATGCAAGGAATTTAGAACATGTTGCATTAGATATAAAACTTTTGACGAAGTATATGTTGAATGGAATCTTGGGATAGTTTTTTCAAACCTGGTATCCCTTATGTATATGTTAATGTTTAACAATTCACACAACCATTGAATTGCAAAGTCATCACCTTCTATGTTATCGTGACTAGATGGCTTTGACAAATTTACAATATATGCTTGGCAATAAGAAATTAGGATTTTTTGTCGAATTGTATTGTGATTGAGATATTTATTTAAACATTCAATTTCTCTTTCCCGTGACATGTGTCATTCCCGTGAGGTAGGATCCTCCTGATGTCTCCACACATGTCTATATGAAGGAATGCCAGCTTGATGTGGTAGACTCATCCCATATCTACCCGTCATTATGTTGTAAAATCCATGGTACGAGGAATTCATTTTACATTGATTCGAACGTCCCATCGTCATACCTTAACTTGGATGGCTTCATCCTCGATTGTGAGAGGTGCACTCTCCACCTCCTGCAATTCATTTGGGTCCAAAAACCACATTTGGAATGCAATGATGGCAATATTTGGTGTCATTTTCTTTGGTAGAAGACCCAAACTGAGAAGGAATATAATAGATTGAAAGGAAACTTGTCATAGCTATTGTCTTGTCGAGCCCCTCGTTGTGCTTCAGCTCTGCATCAGATTTCAGTGGAAGAACCTTTCTGGTCTAGGAAGAATGGCTCGAATTAAATGCACCACCCATAAAATGGTTAATGGGCCCAAACGTACTCATATGCCCCACATGCTTGAGGAGCAAAAATGAGCCAACAATGGTTTCCATGGCATAGTCAACCCTACAACAAAAGAGCATATTCATAGGTTGGAGAACAAAATTGCGACCATCAACTACATAATGGATTATATGAAAAATTATTTGTCTATAAAGACACTAGGAATTTTGTTAATTAGAAAAAGATTCTTGATTAGAAAATTACTGTGAATTTTGGCAATTAGGAAACTGTCGTTATTTTTGTTGTTGCAATTCATTAATGCCATGTCATAGAGAAAAAATATTATTCTCTTATTTGCATCTTTTCTTTTATAAATGAAGTTTTGAATATTCCTCTCAATGAATCCTGCATGAAGGAACATTTGATGTCCAAGTTGATGGGGGTATGGAGGTATCCAGTGTCATAAGTTTTGGCTAGATTTTTTAAGCTTATTACATGCATATGCGAAAATGGATTGGTAAATATACCAAGATGCATTTTATAGGATTGAAGAGAGCCCACAATCTAGATCTTAGATTGTTTCCTTTATTGGGAAAGCATGCTTTAATGAATAAAGTAATCTTGCACAAGATGGTGGGGAAGGTGGTCGGTGTAAAATTGAGATTGTAAAAAGTAATAACATCTAAGCCACTATGAGAAAATGCAGTAGTATCTTCATGAATAGTAGTAGAAGGATCCTATGGTACAAATAGAAATGGGTTAAAAGACTAGATTGTACTATAACTAATAGCATTACACATAATGCGCTAGTTCTTATAATGGTTCTTAGAATTTTTTCTATCATATTTGATAGTAGAAGAGAAAGAGTGACCAAATTGCTTAGTGTTAAACTATATGTTTATTCCATAAATCTCAAGGATATGAAGCATAACCTGTTGGTAGATAAAACAGTTCTTTTATACAAGATCAAACAAACCCTAATTTTTCTAGTTTACACTCCTCATTGTAACCATTGTGCACATTCCATCAAGCAGAATATGCCTATGCTATTCTATTTTATCAATTACATGAATCTTCTAAAAATAGAATTGAAATCTAGTGGCATTATACTCATGAGTCTTTATTTAAGATTAATTCTTGGGTTTCTTAGGTTGTATAAAAGCTATGTAAAACACTATGTTGTTATGATCAACTACACCTAGCAATCTAGAAACTGCAGGTCCTTTATTGAAAATGTGAAGATAAAAATATGTTTTCAATTTGCTATATTGTTTTCAATGTCAACTTGTAAACTATGTCCAAGTTAGCTCTTGTCCATCTCAAGTTTAGTATTGATTCCATAGGTTCTCTTTTCATTTACAATTTGTTGGATAATAGTTGTTGATTTTGAATCATCCCATCTAGCCTTCCTCTAGAGAGGCTTGCTACAGCTTGGCCGGTCCACATTGTTGCTTATAACTATTAAATAATCAAGATCTATTTGCTTACGACAAGGTACCTTTTTGTTTCAATTCCATAGCTCATTAAGAAATAATGCCTAAACAATATAGTTAACTTCAATTTGGGTCTGAAACTATCGACAACATTTCGATGCAAATTTTAAATCCCATATGATACATGCGAGAGTTCCACCCTTTCCACATGGAAGGCATATTTTCTTCATAAACCACTCTTCGCAAGTCGAGCATTTGTCCACGTCCTTTGATAAACAATAAGCTAGAAAAAAACTGGAAGCTTAAAATAGTGTTTGAAGTACCAACCACTATGCAACCTTTGAATCCATCTTCTCTTAGGATCCATAAAATTCTATGCAAGGATCAAAGTCATAGCTAACGACATCCACCTATGAAGCAATCTACCAATTTTTTCTAGTATGATGAAAATGAATAGGCTTACCAAAGGAGGACGCCCAATGTCTACGTATAGGGACCTATAATTGAACATTCATTTTGAATTCATCATCCAACAGTATGAGAGCCTAGATATAAGAAATAGTTAATCTATTAGAAATAGTTATTGATTAGAGTAGTAACCAACACATCTCTCTCTCTCTCTCTATAAGAGATGAAACGAAAATATAAGGCAAAACAAACTATGATTTTGAATCATTCAAGCATGACACGAACCAGGAGGAGCCATACCTTATATTTATTCTTTGGGCCGAGGGAGCATATTATTTGGAAGCAACGGAGGAGAAATTACCCAACCCCTCCACCTAAACCTTGGTAAGAATTTGGGCATGTGAAACTAAAAAATCAGTCTTTATGCATATCAATGCACACAGGCCTGCTAAATCGGCATAGATTAGGAGACGCCTTGGATGGGCACACACAGGCCCACTGCCCGCAAAATGTTCAAAATATGAATGCTTAGTCAAGTGGACCAGTAGTTGCGGATATAAAAAGCTATATATGTAAATACATAGCCGAGCAAAATGGCAGAACTTGCATATCATCAGCAAATTCGCTAAATCTGGATGTCGGGGTTGAGAGTATTCAGTAGAGTGGAGGATTTGGAGAAACCTTTTGTAGGTGCTAAGAAAGATATGCTTCCTTTTTCTCATATCTGGGATAATGCTTGCGGTTCTCCCAATCACTCAAAATCACATCTCGTCCGGTTCCAAGCAATGGGAGAAAGGAAAAAACTTGGGAAGACAAAATACCAAGTCAGAGAGCTTATCCATGTTCTAGTTAGCATTTAAGTTCAAAAGCTTGTTCCAATTCCATACCTAGAAGCATATCTCTCATTTTTTTGTATTTATGAATTTATATTATTTTAAATTATTTTTTAGTTTGACAATTCTTTTCACTCTTTTTTTTTCAGTGAAAAAATCTATTATTGATATTCATGTGAATCAAATAGTACGAAGATAGTCTTGATTCTATGTCCGAATCAATAAAAAAAACTTCCAAGTAAGCTCTGAAATACATAAATACCACCAAGACCTTACAATTCCAAAAATCTCAAATAGACAGACCTCCCAAACTAACCATATAACAAAAAAGTGCAGAACACATATAGCTACAACCAATTGAATCATGAAAGAAAGATACCCTCCAAGTCCTTAATAAAAAAAAAGTGACTCCACTATCCAGAATGGTATTATCACACCATTCCTCCCAAAATAGATGACCTTCCAAGCTTGTCAGAGCCTGTTTAGATAACTTATCCGCCAACGAGTTATGAACTCTATAAATATGTTCAAACATGATATTCTGTTGCAGAGATATTTCTTTTTGTGCTCGAAGACACCAATGTCTCAAATTTGTAACATTCAGTTTGAAATCTCCAGCAGCCCACTTGATTGTAACATGGGAATCCCCATACACTTTGATGTTAACTAAACCAAAAATATTTGCCACTTTTAATACACACCAAAGAGCCATAAGCTCTACTTTCATGTTGCTTCCAACTCCACAATTGAGCCTAACTATGAAATAATGTGTTTCATTCAGATAAAGGACACCGCCCACTGCACAAATCCCATTTTGAGCAGCCCCATCGAAGAATAGAACAGGCTGCTCCACCTTAAGAGAAAAGTGACTCATTTTGGCAATATTCTATCTTTGATCATCAGCCTTATATGTTGAAAACATCTTCAATGTTGTCAGGCTACACTTCATTACATCAGGGAGTGAGTTCTGAAAGATTGCAGAATTTTTGGTATACCAAATTTCCCATGTAATGTAGATAGCAATAGTAAAAAATTGCTTGGAATTCCTGTACCAATTCAAGAGGAAAAACTTGAACTCACCAACATCCCATTGATAAGTAATATTTAGGTTTGCAGAAACAAATTCCCAGATTTTTTGGGTGAAGTTGCAATTGACAAATAAATGCTGAGTTGATTCTGCATCATTATGGCAAAGAACGCAGATGCTAGGTCCAATCCATCCACTCTTGCACAAATTCTCCCAAGTATTCAGTTTATCCTGTAGGGATAGCCATAAAAAGCATTTTAATTTTAATGGAATTGACCACTTCCATAAATTCTTGTACCACCAGTCTTGAGGGAAGATTAATTTATCTTGTATAATTCTACTGTATGCAGATTTTGCCGTCACCATACCAGTGGATGGGTTCCCTCCCCAAACAAGTTGATCACTTTCCTGATTAAGTTTGACACCTACTGAGTTTAAGTTCTTGATGTATGTGTCCCAAGCCCAAGCTAAGTAACCAGAGAGTCCAAGATCTCTTGCAGACATCCAAATAGCTGTCCCTTCACCACCAGATCTGCAATATTGAATCTTATTCAAAGTGGTCAAGCCGATAACCTGTAAATACTGAGTAAGGATAGATGGAAGGAGAAATGAATCTTCCATCCCTAAAATGGGATCCAAACCAACACGAATCTTCACACTTGTTCCCACCTGCCAATAGAGATCATTTTTGATCCATTTGAAAACTTTCATAAAACCCCTCCAAATGGGTGAAAAATTCCAATTGCCCAGTTTTGGGTTTCTTATCCAGTGATACACATCCTTATTTAGATATTTGCTTTGTATGAGTCTAGACCAGAGGGTACTACCGAAGATACCCCACCACACACTTTTTAATCTAAGAGCTTAATTGAAGATCTCTAGATCTTTGATTCCCCAACCAACAAATCTAAAAGGTCTTGAAAGTGTCTTTGCTGCAACCATCGGGATTTTAGCACTGTCTGCAGTCCCTGTCCAGAGAAAATTAAAGAAACATTTCTTGATGGCTTTAATAATGAAGGATGGCACTTCAAGAAGTGAAAACCAATATACAGGAATGCTCTAAAGCACCGATTTAACTAAAATGAGTTTGCCTCCTATAGATAAAAGTCTATAAGACCAGTGAGCAATGCGTGATTCAATTTTCCTCAACAACCAGTCCCAGTCTTTGATGAGATAATTGTTGGGCTTTAAGTTAAAGCCTGGATATTTAAATCCATGATCCAGAGGACATCAATTGTAAGGAAGCAAACTAATGATATCACTCAAATGCTCTTCATTCATATTTAAGTGGAAGAAGTTTGATTTAACAACGCTGACCTTCATACCCGAGCCATTACAAAAAGTCTGAATGATTTCACCATACATTTTCCATTCTGCCGCGGTATCCAAACCGACCACCAAAACATCATCTACAAACAAAATGTGTGTGATCACACAATCCTTAGTCATCTTGATGCCTTTAATCAAACCTCTATCCAGTGCTTGCTTAACTAATCTGTTGAAGCCATCCATGACTAAAATGAAGAGAAGAGGTGAGAGAGGACACCCTTGTCGTATCCCTCAAGAACAGCTGAAGAAAGAGGATAGTGAACCATTTACCAGCACATCAATATTCATAGTAGTGATACAAGCCATAATCCACTTAATCACCAAAGGAGGCACACCAATTATGATGAGAATCAATTGCAGAAAAGACCAATTGACTCTATCATAAGCTTTTTCTAAGTCCATTTTGAGTAAAAGTGCCTTCTTCTTTTTAATCTTAATACTATGTAGCAATTCTTGAGAAATGCCAATGGCATCGTGGATCTGTCTCCTAGATAAAAAACCAAACTGCTCTGCAGAGATATGTTCAAAAAGAACATTCTTCAACCTTTCAGCAAGTATCTTTGTGATGAGCTTATATAACAGGTCTTTTTGTAATTAGCTGGTCATTAGTGAGCTACCTGCTCACCTCCCTCCACCTGGAGGGGGAAATGCCACAAAATTAGGGGGAGTTGTCCCATACCAACAGCTAATGGTAGAGTGCAAATGCTGCCATCTATCACAATCCTTCCAGCAGCTTCCATTCCTCCTAGTGGGCCAATGGTCACTCTTGTAACAGCTTTCTTGAGTGTTTGTCTCCCATTTTCATTTATTAAATAATAATAATGAGTCATTGCATTCATTTTTTGACCTACTTGGTCATAATTACAAACTTGTAATTATAATTTAACACAAAGTATTTTTGAAAAAGGATAATAGTAGGAAATAATTATTCTCAAAAATTGGGTAGGTGACAGGCTTGTTCTTTTTAGGGATTAAGGTGACAAATGTGGAATTAAGGGCACCCGAAATATAACCATTGACTCTGGAGAAATTCACCAGATCTTTAAGCTCTTGACCCAAAACATCAAAGAAGTGAATATACAGCTCCACCGGCCAACCATCAGGCCCGGGGCTTTTCTCTTTGGCAAAAATTTTCAATGTGTTCTCAATCTCATCCAAAGAGACCTCCTTTTGCAAACAGTCAGCATCCTGCTCATTAAAGAATCTAGGATAAAGACTCGCCACTTTGATTTGATCAGCCAAGTTACAATCACTAGAATCACTATAGATATTACCAAAGAAAGATACAGCTTCAGATTTTAACTGATCTAGACCAATAATTAAATGCCCCTCATCATCTTGTATTTCTCAAATTTCAAGTGGGAGCACTCGTTGGATGCGGAATTAAATTTTGCATCCAACGAGTACCCACATTGCATACTTTTGATGGACTCTGCTGCCCCAAAAACAAGAAACACCTGGAAAAACGTGATGATGTTTATAATTACCAAGCAGTGCAAGCTAATATTTGCAGTCGATGCAAACTTTATTTATGAAGTAGTGGTGGATGTGATTCCATTGGATGTATGCAAAGTCATATTGGGAATCCCATCTATTTATGTAAGAGATGTCATTTTTAGACAAAGGGAAACCCAAATGTTTTGTTGTTGATGCACATAAAGACAAATCAAAATTCTCATTGATAAGTGCACATTGGGCTTAGTGGTTGATCAATAAATTTTTTTTGTGTTGTTGGTTCTTTATAAGAATCAACGGTTTAAAAAAGGAAAAATGGAGAAAAGAGCATCCTTGGAAGGATGTGAAATGAAACATCCAAAACATATGGAACATTCGAGCAATACATACAAGGATGTGTTTCTATAACCCAAACGTCTGCCACCTAAAAGGAAAGTTGAGCATGTCATCATAATGTTTTTTCAGGTATTTCTTGTTTTTGGGGCAGCGGGGTCCGTCAAAAGTATGCAGTGTGGGTACTCGTTGTTTCCACATCCTACGAGTGCTCTCGCTCGAAATTTGAGTAAAAACATAGGGAGATATGTTGAAAATATGAAGAAAAAAATAGTTTTTTTCTTTCATCCTCCAAAATTAATAAATGTTAAATTTTATTATTTTAACTATTATTTCATTATTTTATTATTTTCCTTAGGATGCCCATTTTAAACCTCAAATTTCCTCTAATGTGACTTCAATCCATAGTTTACCTCAATCCATAGTTGACTTCATTTTAAGGTTGACTTCAATCCATGGGTGACTTCAATCTAAGGTCGACTTCAATCCATGGTTTCCTTTAATCCAAGGTTGACTTTAAAGCAATGTTGAATTCAACACAAGGTTGACTTCAATCCAAGGTTGAATTCAATCCATGGTTGACTTAAATATAAGGGTGATTTCAATCCAAGGTTGACTTCAATCCAAGATTTATGTTAGGAACCCATGTCAACCCTTCTCTTTACTTTGTTAGTATATTGTTGTTAGACGTATATGCTTGGTAAGTCATCCCGTAGTATTATATGTTCCATGGTATTGATCCATAGTTTGTATTAGCCCGTAGTATTATATGTTCCATGGTATTGATCCATAGTATTGGATGGATATGCTTTGTAAGTCGTCCCGTAGTATTATACGTTCCATGGTATTGATCCATAGTATTGGCGCATAGACTTAGTATATAAGCACATGTTGAGGCCAATGAAGACATCCACGAGTTATTTGTATTGAGCTTGCTCAAAGGAGGTTTCCCCATTGAAGTGGCCCGCGATCAATAAAATCTCTTATGTGTTATGTTATTTCTGATACATTGTGCATTTTCATTAATTAATTGCTGGAGGTTCCTCACATCTGGTATCAGAGCACTTTCTTGGGTTCTTTGGGTGGAATTTCTGCCAATTTTTTTTTCTTGCATATGTATTTGTTCCTTTCAATTGCAAGTTCGGATCGAGGAATAATCTCTATCCGCTTAACTGTGGGAAGTACTTGGGCATATCCCTACAACTCATTGTGAGGAGTACCACAGGAACCCTGAAGTAGCTGGTCATTGAGAGGACCTGGCAGCGAAAAGGGAAATGACCCCTACCTGATTGACTAGTTCCCACCCGTGAGGTAAACCAAGAGCTGTCGTTTATGGCAAAGCAACTATCAGTCTTACGTGAGTCGTTGAGTGAGGGGTACTGCCTTAATACGCAAGACGTTAAACAACATTGGTGGTCGAGTGAATCCACTGAACCTTTAGGAAGTCGCGCATACCTGGGGTCCATATCTATTTCCAGCTGTAAATTGCAGATTACATCTGTCCAGAGCTGTTGTAGATCAATTCTGATTCATTTCAAATACATTCCGAAAGCTGTTTCAGATCCATGCAAAAAAAAAAAAAAAACTATTTTTCACCATATCTTCTTTGCTTTAACTTTGTGAAAATTAACTGACACCTGCAATCCCATTCTTCATATTTCATTCCTGAGGACCTTATCCCAAATTCCACTTCCCGAAGCCAAAAATCCCACATCTATCTATTTTTAGGGTTTGCCATAACTTCTTTGATTTTCACCCAATCGCCTTCAAATTTTGCCACAGTGTTCATTTCTTATTTTTGCTTCTTTGTCCCTATTTGACCAATTTTCCAATTCTTTCACCCCGCTTCTGAAATCCCCATTTTCTGCTTCCCTGTCAATTAGAAAGTGTCCAAAACCTAGTCAAACCCCAATTACCCATCAGAGTTTTTCTCAAATCCAAATTTACCTTTCCTAAATAAGTTTTTGTTTTTGTTTTTCTACCAATTCACAAAAATAAAAAAAAATCCTCGTTATGGCTGTCCCCCGCATAGGAGCAAAAATCATGGAGGAAGAACTTGCAGCTCTCAAAACCAAACTCCAAGATCTGGATGAAAAATTTATTATCCTCCATCTTCAGCATTCAACCATGAACAATAAACGACAGCCATAATCTTCTGCAGAAACTGGATTATCTTCTTCCAGCAATTTTCGTGGGCCGAAGCTTGGATTTCCTCGCTTCAATGGTAATGATTCGACTAGATGGATATACCTGGCATAACAATATTTCAGTCTGCATAATAATTTTTTTGAAGCCCTTCAATAGTGTTGGTTGTGGAGCCAGATCTTCCAGTCTCATAGATGATGATTTAGCCGTGTTTGAACCCCAGGTTTGATTATGATCCCGGCACGATCCCCAGGGGGTCTGGGGGCCAGTGGACCCCCGAGGAAAAATTTTGGGGTTGTTTTCGCCAACAGTTTTTGGGTCCATGGTTTTGGGTAACCCATGGTATTTTCCCATTGTATTCCCTTATGAAAGAAAGACATTGTAATACGGCTAGTGTGGATGTATTAGGTATTATGCATTGTAAAGATCTCTAAGATCAAAAGAGAGACTGCGAGACAGTGAAGAGGAAGTGCAGCAGCTGTGTTGCAGTTTGTATCCCTTCACTTTGCTGGATGGTATAATAATAAGGATAGGAAATTTCAGTGTGGATGTAGCCCATCTTGGGTGAACCACGATATATTGGTGTCTCCCTTGTAATGTGTTTGTGTGATTATATTTGCATTTATGTTTATTGTTATTGCTCTGCGATCCTTTTTTTCTAACAATTGGTATCAGAGCCAAAGGTCTATTTGGCAGATAAAACCTCAGGAAGCTAGGGTTTCTGGTTCGAGTGGGAGAAATGGCGGAAGAAGGAAAGTTTAAGGTTGAGAATTTTAATGGCCAAAACTTCCAGTTATGAAAAATGCAAATGGAGGACTATCTGTACCAGAAGGATCTATTCCTACCATTGGGAGGAAGAGCAAAGCAGCCGGCGGCCATGAAGGACAAAGAATGGGAGCTTCTTGACAGAAAGGCCCTGGGAACAATACGATTGACCTGGCTTCGTCGGTGGCTTTCAATATCTCAAAAGAAACGACAACAGATGATTTGATGAGCACTTTAGGTAAGTTGTATGAAAAACCCTCGGCCTCCAACAAGGTATTTCTAATGAAGCGTTTTTTAATATGAAAATGTTTGAAGGTGGATCTGTTAGTGATCATTTAAATGAATTTAATACGGTTACAAATCAACTAAGTTCTGTAAGTGTGAACTTTGATGATGAGGTTAGGGCTCTTCTAATCTTGTGCTCATTGCCAGAAAGCTGGAGTAGCTTGGTCATGGCTGTAAGTAACTCTGTCTCTGGTTCAAACAGCTTGATATTTGATGATGTTGTTAATGTTAATCTTAGCGAGGAAATGCGAAGAAAAATCATAGGTGAGACATTAGGTAATGCATTGACCATGGAGAGAAGGGGGAGACAAAAGGAGAGAGGAAAGAGCCAAGGTAATCTTGGCAAGTCTAAAACGGGCAGATCCAAGTCCAGACTGGGAAAAATAGAGTGCTGGAACTGTGGAAAGAAAGGACATCTGAAGAAAGACTGCAGATCTCTAAAGAAAAAAGGAGATGGACAAAAGGAAACTACCTAGGAAGCAAATGTAGTAGGTGATGTCTTACAAGATGCTTTGATTCTTGCATTAGATAATACAAGTGATTATTGGGTAGTAGATTCAGGGGCTTTATGTCATACTACACCCCATAGAAAATATTTTCATGATTATGTTCCGAGCGATTTTGGACATGTTTTATTGGGTGATGATGAGCCATGTAAAATTGTTGGAATGGGTAGGTATGAATCAAATTTAAGAATGGAACTAATTGGCTGCTGAAAGATGTTAGGCATATTCCTGCTATGAAAAGAAATATGATCTCACCAGGGCAATTGGGAGATGGCGGTTGTCTATCTACGTTTGGAGAAACGTGGTGTAAGATCACTAAAGGATCAATGGTAATAGAAAAAGGAGACAGGGTACGTACGTTGTAATTATGTCCTCATAATACTGACCATTCTATCTCTTTAGCTTCCACAGGAACAGATACAGCATTGTGGCATCATAGGCTTGGCCACATGAGTGAGAAGGGGATGCAGATTCTCCACTCAAGGAAGTTGCTTCCAAATTTGAAGTAGGTAAGTTTGGAATTCTGTGAAAACTATGTTTATGGAAAACAGAAGAGAGTCAAATTTCTCAGGGTTGGGAAACAGAAGAAGAATGAAAAGTTAGAGCTTGTGCATACAGATGTATGGGGACCGGATCAGGTACAATCTCTTGGTGGCTCTCATTATTATTTTACATTTATTGATGCAACTAGGAAAACTTGGGTTTATTGCATTAGACAAAAATCTAATGTGTTTGCTACTTTTAAGAAGTGGAAAGCTTTGGTTGAGAATGAGACAGGAAAAAGGTTGAAGTGTCTTAGATCTGATAATGGAGGTGAGTACTGCGGCAAGGAGTTTGATATTTACTGTTCATACCATGGGATTCGTAGAGAGAAGACAGTCCCAGGAACACCCCAAGAAAATGGTGTGTCTGAAAGGATGAACAGAACGATCATGGAGCGTGTAAGGTGTATGAGATTGCATGCAAGGTTTCCCTTATAGTTTTGGGCAGATGCTGTAAATACTGTTGTTTATTTAATAAATAGAGGGCCTTCAAGTGCTTTGGATGGTGGTATTCAAGAGGAGGTATGGACAGGTAAAAATGTAAACTACTCATTTATGAGAACATTTGGTTGTGAAGCATTTGTCCATATTGATAAAGAAAATAGAACAAAGCTTGAAGCTAAATCCATGAAATGTACCTTTATTGGATATGGGATTGATGAATTTGGTTATCGTTTATGGGATTATGAAAATAACAAAATCTTTAGGATTAGAGATATGGTATTCAATGAAAAGGTCATGTATAAAGATCAGTTGCAGGGAAAGAAACAGGAAAAGGAAACCACAGAGTACACAGTACTTGATGAAATTGAAGAAAATGAAGTTCCAAAGGCGCTAGAAAATAAAAAATAGCAACAAGTACCTGAAACTCCTGCAACTGTAAAAAGATCTACCAGGTTAAGTAGACTCCCTGAACGATACTCTCCTTCAATGTATTATTTATTGATGACTGATGCTGGTGAACCAAAGTGTTATGAAGAAGCAATGCAGGTGGAAACTAGAAAGAAGTGGGAGCAAGGCATGAATGAGGAGATGGACTCACTGGTAGGAAACCAGACTTGGGATTTGGTTTAGCTGCCTGCAGGTAAAAGAGCATTGCAGAACAAATGGATTTACAGATTAAAGGAAGAATAAGGAGGTAAGAAGCGGTACAAGGCCCAACTTGTTGTAAAGGGGTTTTCACAGTAGAAAGGTATATATTTTGATGAAATATTTTCTCCTGTTGTTAGGATGACTTCAATTAGGACTATCTTAATTCTAGTGGCGATAGAAGATTTGCATCTTGAACAGTTAGATGTAAAAACAGTCTTTCTCCATGGGGATTTGGAGGAAGAGATATATATGCAGCAGCCACAAGGGTATGAGGTCAAAGGTAAGGAGAACTTGGTATGCAGGTTGAAAAAGAGTTTGTATGGCTTGAAGCAAGCTCCAAGGCAGTGGTATTTAAAATTTGACAGGTTTATGACAGAACAAGGTTATAGTAGATGTCATTCTAACCACTGTGTTTATTTCAAGAAGCTAGACAATGAAAGATATATTATCTTGTTATTGTATGTGGATGACATGCTTGTTGCAGGATCTAACATGCAGGATATAAATGTAATCAAAAGGAAGCTAGCTAATTCATTTGCGATGAAGGATTTGGGTGCTGCAAAGCAAATCCTTGGTATGAGAATAACGAAGGATAGAAAAAATCACAAATTAACATTGTCTCAGAGTGAGTAAATACAAAAGGTGTTGGAGAGGTTCAAAATGCAGAATGCAAAACTAGTTAATACACCTTTGGCCAACCATTTCAGTCTAAGTAAGGAAATGTGTCCCAAGGCATAGGAAGAGACAGATTAAATGTCCAAGATTCCCTGTCAATCAGCAGTTGGCAGCTTGATGTATGCCATGGTGTGCACAAGACCAGATATTGCACAAGTAGTGGGAGTTGTGAGCAGATATATGAACAATCCAGGTAAAGAACATTGGAAGGAAGTATAGTGGATTCTCAGGTATTTGAGAGGTACTACCACTCAGGCATTATGTTTTGGAGGTTTAGACACTTTTCTACAGGGATATGTTGATGCAGATATGGCAAGTGATAAGGATAGCAGGAGGAGAACCACAAGGTATGTGTTTATTGTAGGTGGAACAATAGTAAGTTGGATTTCGAAACTGCAGAAGGTTGTTTCACTTTCAACAACGGAAGCAGAGTATGTTGCTGTTACAGAGGCTAGTAAAGAGATGATTTGGTTGCAGAGGTTTATGGAGGAATTGGGTAAGAAGCAGAAGGATAGTAGGTTGTATAGTGACAGCCAGAGTGCCATTCATCTTGCAAAGAACTCAACATTCCGTTCCAGGACTAAACATATACAGCTCAAGTACCATTTCATACGCTCTGTTCTGGAAGATGAACTGTTGAAGCTGGAAAAGATACATACTAGCCAGAATCCTGCAGACATGTTCACAAAGGTAGTGACCAGAGAGAAACGGAGTTCCTGCTCGGTTTCAGTTGGCCTTCTAGCATGAAGGTGAAGATGAGAATTTTCCAAGTCCAAGGTCCAGCAAGTACAACAGCGGTGGAGTTGTTGTGATCAGTCTCCAAGTGGGAGATTGTTGGTTGTGGAGCCAGATCTTCAAGTCTCATAGATGATGATACAGCCGTGTTTGAAGCCCAGGTTTGTTTATGATCCCGGAATGATCCCTAGGGGTTTCGGGGGGCGCGGGGGCCAGCGGGTCCCCGTCGGGGGTTCTGGGGAAGCGCCCCCAAGAAAGGGGGTTCGAGGGCAACGACCTCGAGTTACAGGGGTTCAGGGGAAACACCCCCGAGAAAACATTTAGGGGTTGTTTTCGCCAACAGTTTTCGGGCCCATGGTTTTGGGTAATCCGTGGTATTTTCCCATTGTATTTCCCTTATAAAAGAAAGACATTGTAATACGGCTAGTGTGGATGTATTAGGTATTATGCATTCTAAAGATCTCTGAGATCGGAAGAGAAACTGTGAGATAGTGAAGAGGAAGTGCACCAGTTGTGCTGTAGGTTGTATCCCTTCACTTTCTTGGACGGTATAATAATAAGGACTGGAAATTTCAGTGTGGACGTAGCCCATATTGGGTGAACCACGATATATTGGTGTCTCTCTTGTAATTTGTTTGTGTGATTATATTTGTATTTCTGTTTATTGTTAATGCTCTGCGATCCTGTTTTTCTAACACAATGGTATTGTTGGTACATTAAGGCTCATGACGAGCCAAAATGGATAGATTTTTTCCAACTCCTTTTGCAACGATTTGGTCATAGTGCTTTTGATGACTTCACAGGAGCACTCACTAAAATTCGCCAAAATTGACACTATGAGAGAGTATCAGATAGAATTTGAGAAACTGGCCAATCACACAGAAGTATTGTCTAATGAATTCTACAGGAGTTGTTTTATCAGTGGTCTCAAGGATGCAATCCGATCAGAGGTTAAAATGTTTTGTCTCAACACAATGATGGAAGTCCTAGGGTTGGCTAAGTTGGCGGAGGACAAGATCACATCCCAACAACGCTCCAAATCCACTTTTGTTCCATTTAGAAATATGGTTTCCCAACAACCTCCCATCACGCCAGCTCCTCAACCAACTCCTATCAAGCATTTGTCTGAAGCAGAAATGCGGGCACGTAGAGAAAAATGGCTTTGTTATAATTGTAATGAGAAATTCACTCGGGGACATAGATGTGTTGAGCAAAAGCTCTATCTCTTGGATGTGGATTCTCCGCCTGCCTCTGAACTTGGTGAAGAATATCCAGATACAATAGATGATTTGGTCGACATTCAACATCCGCTTGTTGACCCTCCGTCTCAATACGACCACCCAAAGATATATATCCATGCTTTAGCCAGAGTCACCACCCCACAAACAATGCAGGTCAGGGGTTACTTCAAGAAGCTCCCTCTTACAATACTCATTGATTCTGGTAGCACTCATAACTTCATTGACCCTCGGATCACCAAACAGGATGATTGTTTTGTCCATCCTTGCTCCAACTTTGAAGCCATGATTGCCAATGGGGGCACCTTACCTTGCAAGGGGAAGTGTCGCAATGTGTGTATCTCTATGGGGGATTATAACCTGCGCCATGACATGTTTTCCTTGGCCTTAGGCGGATGTGATGTGGTTTTGGGTGCTCAGTGGTTACGCACACTTGGCCCCATATTATGGGATTTCGCTGAAATTTGAATGCAATTTTCAGTCAATGGGAAAAAACACACATTGACGGGATTACAACTAGGGTCTCTCCACATCATCAGTTCACATCGCATGGAAAATATCCTTAATAAGAATTCACATGGTGTCATCGCTCAACTCCATTCCATTCAAATGCACCCATCAACGGTCTCCACTACTCCTTTGGAACTACAACAAATTTTGGATAGATATGCAGGTGTCTTTGCGGAACCAGTGGGATTTCCACCTTCAAGACCCCTTTTCGGTAAGAATTTATCCGCCTCTGCATATGAGAAGGAAATGATGGCTATTTTGCATGCAGTACATAAGTGGCGGCCATACCTATTAGGGAATTATTTATGCATCAAGATTGATTACCAGAGTCTGAAATATTTCCTGGAACAACGGGTCTCCTCTCCAGCACAATAGAAATGGGTTAGCACATGGGTTATGACTATGAGATCACTTACAAGAAGGGTAAGGACAATCTGGTGACGGGTGCTCTTTCTCGCACAATTGATGACCAAGTTTCTCTTTTAGCTATTTCTATGCTCGTTCCAAATTGGTTGCAATCTATTCAATAGGGTTATGTCAATGACTCCTCGTTATCTCAAATCATCCAATGATTGTCCAACAACCCTTCTGGTGTACCGCATTACTCTTGGGATGGTGCTTCCCTGAGATACAAGGGTCATCTGGTGCTTCACCAGAGCACTGATATTTAACATGTTGTCTTCTATGAACTCCATGCTTATCCATCGGCAGGGCACTCTGGGTTCCTCAAAACATATTAGTGGACACAGCATAACTTCTTTTGGTAGGGAATGAAAAGGACAATTCAACAGATGGTGGTTGAAAGTGATACTTTCCAACTCAACAAGGGTGAAATGACACTCCTTCCAGGATTGCTTGAACCCTTTCCCATCCCTACACGTGTTTGGACATATATTTCTATGGATTTAATTGAAGGGCTCCCTAAATCTGGAGGGAAGACAATGATTTTGGTTATGGTTGATCGCCTCTCCAAATATAGTCATTTTTGTGCCCTTATCCATCCTTATACAGCCTCCTCAGTCACACAAATTTTCCTGGACCAGATCTTCCGTCTTCATGGAATCCCTTCTTCCATTGTCTCGGATTGTGATGCAACTTTCACCAGTCATTTTTGGACAGAACTATTTTTCCACATTGACACCAAACTGGAGATGGGTTCAAGGTATCACCTAAAAACAGATGGTCAGACTAAAATTACCAATAAATGTTTGGAAACTTATCTTCGTTGCTTCACCTCCACACAACAACATCAATGGGAAAAGTGGCTCCCTCTCGCTGAATGGTGGTACAATACCTCCTACCACACTACATCTAAAATGAATCCATATGAAGTAGTATATGGTCAGGAACTGCCAGTTCTTCTTCCATACACCCCTAGCAGTTCACCAGTTCAGGCAGTTGACACGGTTCTTCGAAATCGCGATCAAATTCTTCGCATTTTGCAAGACAATCTTCAACAAGCTTATCAACACCGTTCTGAGTGCACTTTTCAAGCAGGTGATATGGTTTTTCTTCATCTATAACCTTACAAGCAATCGTCCCTGAAAATCAAAGGGCGTCATAAGCTCGCTCCAAAGTTCTATGGGCTCTATAAGGTTCTTCAGAATATTGGGTATGTTTCTTATAAATTGGAGCTTCCTCCTTCTTCCCGTATTCATTCAGTATTTCATGTCTCTTGTCTAAAGAAATTTCTTGGCACCAACATTAGAGGACGAACTATTTTACCAGAACTGGAAAATGAAGGATCCATCCTTTTGGAGACAGAGGCCATCCTCAATAGGTGCACTCATCAGCTTCACTCTCGATCTATCACAGAGGTATTAATTCAGTGGCACGAAATGCAACCAAAGGATGCTACATGGGAACCACTCCTTCAGATTCGGCATCAATTTCCGCATCCAAAGCTTTGAGGACAAAGCTTTTTCTAAGGGGGAGGGGATGTTAGGAACCCGTGTCAACCCTTCTCTTTACTTTGTTAGTATATTGTTGTTGGACGCATATGCTTTGTAAGTCATCCCGTAGTATTATATGTTCCATGGTATTGATCCATAGTTTGTATTTTCCAATAGTATTATATGTTCCATCGTATTGATCCATAGTATTGGATGCATATGCTTTGTAAGTTGTCCTGTAGTATTATATTTTCCATGGTATTGATCCATAGTATTGGCGCATAGAGTTAGTATATAAGTATGTGTTGAGTCCAATGAAGGCATCCACAATTTATTTGTATTGAGCTTGCTCAAAGGAGGTTTCCCCCTTGAAGTGGCCTGCGATCAATAAATCTCTTCTGTGTTATGTTATTTCTGATATATCGTGCATTTTCATTAATTAATTGTTGAAGGTTCCTCAAAGTTGAATACAATCCATAATTGAATTCAATCCAAGGTTGACTTCAATACATGGCTTACTTTAATCCTTAGTTGAATTCAGTCCAAGGTTGGCTTCAACCCAAGGTTGACTCCATTCCATGGGTGACTTCAATCAAAGGTTGACTTGAATCCAAGGTTGATTGTAATCCAAGGTTGAATTCATTCCATGTTTGACTTCAATCCATTGGTTGAATTTAATCTATTAATAATATCAACCTAAGTTACCGGATTCGGACAAAACCCTTTTGAATCAGTTCCTGAATCGGAGGAGAATTGCGGATTCGAAGATTCGATTCCGATTTCTGAGGATTCAGATTTTTGGGGGGGGATTTGTTTCCGTTTTAGGATCCGGATCTGGAAAATGGGGATCCGGTTCCAGCAAAGGGAAACGGTTTCGTGTTTCATGGAATTGGATCCCATTGAAGGATCCGTATCCCTACCCTTGAGATACAGATCCTCCAATGGGATCTGATTCCCCCTCTTTATAAAAAAAAGCATTTCACATTGAAAAGGGCCCACGAATTGAAAGCGGGAGTTTTGTCTTAGCCCATGAATTTGCTAAAAGCAGGAGTTTTGTCTTAGCCCCAGTTCCATTCGTGAGATACAGGCAATGGACAAAAGAGCTAGCGCTAATCAGATAACACTCAGCGAGTCAGCACATGTGTTTTTCTCCTCTAGCATGGGTCACAGTCGGCGTTTCTGAGGTAAGTATTTAGATTTATGAACATTGAATAATTATTTTATTAAGTTTTAAGTTTTATTATTTAAATTATTGTGTTTGTATTCGTTGTGTATGCTTGCTAGCATACACAACAGCGCTTGATGTGTATGCTTTCTACCATACACAGCAGCACTGCTGTGTATGCTAGAAAGCATACACAGTTCACTGTGTATGCTGCTTGCTAGCATATATAGAAATGCTTGATGTGTATGTTTCTTACTAGCATACACAGTTCACCAGCGCTTGTTGTGTATGCTAGCAAGCATACACAGTTCACTGCGTATGCTTGTTAGCATACACAGTTGCTAGCATACACAACAATGCTTGTTTTGTATGCTAGCAAGCATACACAGTTCACTATGTATGCTTGTTAGAATACACAGTTAACTGTGTATGCTTGCTAGCATACACAACAACATTGTTGTGTATTATAGCAAGCATACACAACAGTAAAAGAATTTGATGTGTAACTTGTTTAAGTCTCTTGTTCTTGAGCTTTAATGAACATACACAGTGAACTGTGTATGCTTTCTAGCATACAAAACAGCGCTGATGTGTATGCTAGAAAGCATACACAACAACGATGTTGTGTATGCTAGAAAGCATACATAGTTCATTGTGTATGCTACTTGCTAGCATACACAGCAACACTTTCTATGTATGCTAGAAAGCATACACAGTTCACTGTTTATGCTTGTTAGAATACACAGTGAACTATGTATGCTTGCTAGCATACATAGAAAGCACTGTTGTGTATGCTAGCAAGCATACACAGTAAAAAATTTTGCTATGTATGCTTGTTAGCATACACAACAAATTTTTTTACTGTGTATGCTTGCTAGCATACACAGCAATAAAAAAATTTGATGCGTAACTTGTTTAAGGATCTTGTACTTGAGCTTTACTGAACATACTTGATGTTTACTGAACACAGTTGACAATTACGAACTTACACCACACCAGGAAATGGCCTCACGTCAACTAGGGAAGTCTAGGGGATGGAGAGGAAGTGGAACTCAACAAAAGCAGAATGTGCAACAAGCAGAACCATTACCACCATACCCTGTTGACTCTCCCCTGTGGAAGTATGTCACCAAGATTGGGACAAAAGGGAAAAGCAAAGGTGGTGGAAACTGCTTGTGGAACTTCAACAGGTGCAAAATTAATTTTACAAGTTCATACACGAGGGTTAAGGCCCATTTTCTTTGGTTGGAAAGTGATCATGGAGTTCATTGTTGCAAAAAAATCACCCGAAAGGATGTGGAGGCATATCAAGTAGAGCAAGATGCTGCTGATATGGGAAAGGCAGAAAGGAGGAGTTTAAGACAACCCTCCTTCTCAAAAAGGGGTAATGGTGTTCCTTTGATTGTTGAAGAAGCCCACAAGAGACAAAACATTGGACCCTTGACCAAAATGTTTGACATTCGAGGGAGACGGACAATAGAGTTGCAAGAGCTCTATATGCATGCAGATTGTCCTTCAATGTAGTGCGGTCTCCATATTGGAAAGACATTATAAGGGAAGTGAATGAAGCCCCTAGGGGTTATGTGGGACCAAACTTTGAAAAGGTGCGTACAAGCCTTCTACGGAAGGAGAAATTGCTCGTGGAGAAAATATTGGCACCGGTCCATTCCTATTGGAGTGGCAATGGTGTCTCCATTATATCTGATGGTTGGACTGATACAGCCAATAGGCCATTGGTGAACATTATTGTCATGTCTCCTGTAGGCCCATACTTATTGAGGGAAATAGATGCTTCAAGGGAGGAGAAGACTGCTAAATGGATTGCTAAAAAAAATTCAGAATCAATCGAGTATGTGGGGCCTTCAAACATTGTGCAAGTTACAATAGATAATGCACGTTCATGCAAAGCAGCTGGGGCAATTATTAAGGGAAAGTATGGAAATATTTTTGGACACCATGTGTGGTCCATAGTTTAGTCTTCCTTTCAAATCCATTGTTACTGAAGTTGAATGGATGAAAAAACTATGTGAAGAAGCAAGAGAGATTCATATTTTTATCACTAACCACCAACATGCACAAACTATGCACAGGGAATTTGCTAGACTCCAACTTATTAAGGTTGCAGAAACCATATTGCATCACATTATATAATGATCAGGCGGTTAGTAGACACGAGGGATGCTTTTTCCTCTATGGTTGTTAGTCCACGGTGGCAGACATGGAAACAAAGCAACAGTGAAAAAGCAATGCAGGTTAGAGGTACAATTCTTGATGAGGCTTGGTGGGTTCAAGATGAGATTTTTGTTTCCATAATGGATCCACTTGTTGATTTGCTCAGACTTTGTGATTCGGATGTGCCTATGTTGGGTGACATCTATGAGGGAACCGACCGTATGTTGGAAATAATTTAGGAACTTCTTGAAGAGAAGGACCCTCTTTTGCTTGGTTCCATAAAGGACATCATAATTAGTAGATGGAACAAATACAATAACAATATATATGCTTTAGCCTATGCCTTAAATCCAAATTACTATGATGAGGCCTACTTGGCTAAATTTCGGGGTAAGAGGAAGGCCCCACACAAAGACAATGAGGTGGCCAATGGTTTTAGAGCAGTTATTTCAAAGATTTACTATGATCAGTTGGAGCTTGGAGAGATAAAGAACAAGTTTACTTCATTCATTATAGGGAGTGGTGTATTTGGAAATGTAAATGCACTAGCTGATAGAGGAACTATGACACCTCTTGCATGGTGGGGATATTATGGTGCCCAAGCTCCAGATTTACAGACCCTTGCATCTAGAGTTCTTTCACAGGTTTGCAGTTCTTCAGCAGCAGAGAGAAACTGGAGAATTTATGGGTTCATCCATTCATTCAAGAGAAAAAAGCTTCAATTAGCAAAGGCAGAAGATCTTGTGTACATTCACTCAAATCTTCGCCTCAAAGTCAGATTATAGCGAGGGTCCTTGGAAGTTATGGGATGTGAATCCCAAGGATGCAGATTTGGATACACCTGATTGCTTGATGGCCAACCTCTCTTTGGTTGATTCTATAGATCCTTTTGATGTTGGGGATTTAAGTGAGGCACCCATGCCTCGGACTAGCTCGATTGTGCCAGATCCCTCTTCTTATGTTGCTGGTGGGCAGAGTGGTAGTCGTATGGCATCCTTTTCCCCTCCTGCTTTATATCATCAATCTGGAGAACTAGGTATTGTTCCATTGGATGATGTGGATGGAGATGACTATCTATCCGATTAGTTTATCTCACTGATTCATTCTTGATTTTCATGTTTCTAGTTTACACTTTACTCTTTTTCATTTCAGACTTGTGAAGCTCTCTAGATAAGCTCACTTTTTGTTATTTTGAAGAACTATAGACTTGCTTCGTGACTCTTTGATATTTATCATTTGAAATTTACCATTACCATGTTGACATTATATGATATAATCAATATAACATGTGTGACTTGTCATTACCATTATGTTAAACTTATGAACTTATGAATTTGATTTCAAATCTGAAAATTACATGTATGAATTTATGATGTTGGTGCTCATTGATGTATGAATCAATGATCATAATGTTTTATGTTACTGATTTATTGTTAATATCAAATACGTTATTTTATGAAATTCAATTTGGTTTCAAATCTGAAAATTACATGTATGATTCTATGAATCTATGATGTTTCATGTTACGAATACGATGTATGATCATGTTACAACTTTGAATGTATGATGTAAATGTTACATGTATGATCAATATAGCTGATCAATGGATCATTGATGAATGAAAATTGAAATGATTCATGAATCTATGATACATTGAATTTTGATGTTAATTGTTACCTGTAGCCTGTATATGATTTTAAATTTGGGATTTTTTATAAAATTATAGGTTTATATTTTTAATTTTTAAATATATATTATTTATTAATTTATTTTGGATATATATATATATATAACTATTATACAAAAATTAGGGTTAGGGCTCCGAATCCCCGATTCCTAATTTTGGAGATTTCTGAATCCCATATCGGATTCTTTAGCTGATTCCGATTGCATCCATGGTTTGTGTAACCTTGATATCAACATTAAAGACTTCAATCAATGGTTGACTTCAATCCATATTTGACTTTGAAACATGGTTGACTTTGAACCATTGTTGACTTCAACCCATAGTTGATTTCAAACCATAGTTGACTTTGAACCATGGTTGACTTTGAACCATGGTTGGCTTCAACCATAGTTGATTTCAAACCATAGTTGACTTTGAACCATGGTTGACTTCAATCCATAGTCAACTTAAAACCCCTATTTGACTTTTAAGCAAGGTTGACTTTGAACCATGGTTGACTTGAATAGATAATATTTCCATGGTTGGATTCAATCCAAGGTTGACTTCGATCCAAGGGCGACTTCACGGTTAACTCCAATCCAAGGTTGACTTCAATCCAAGGTTGACTTCAATCCAAGGTTAACTGCAATCCAAGTTTGACGTCAATCCAAGGTTGATTGCAATCCATGATTGACTTCAAGGTTGACTACAATCCATGGTTGACTGCAATCAAGGTTTCTTTCAAGCCAAGGTTAACTGCAATTCAAGGTTGACTTCAAACGAAGGTTGAATTCAATACAAGGTTGACTTCAATCGAGTGGTTAACATCAATCTGTTAATAATATTAGTTCATTAATGACTTCAATCAATGGTTGAATTCAATCCAAGGTTAACATTGAACCATGGTTGATTTCAATCCACAACCACATTTTTAAAAGTGGTTGATTGAATTTGAACCATGGTTGACTTCAATCCATAGTTGACTTCTATCCAAGGTTAACTTCAATCTAATGATTGACTTCAATCCATCAATAATATTAACATTAGTGATTTCAATCCATGGTTGACTTCAATCCAAGGTTGAATTCAATCCATAGGTGACTTCAATCCAAGATTTCCTTCAATCCAAGATTGGCTTTAAAGCAAGGTTGGCTTCAATCCAAGCTTCACTTCAATCCATGGTAGATTTAAATCTAATGGTGACTTCAATCCAAGGTTGAGTTCAATCCAATGTTGACTACAATCCATATTTGAATTCAATCCAAGACAGACTTCAATCTAAGGTTTACTTCAATCCAAGGTTAAATTCAATACATGGTTGAATTCAATCCTTAGTTGACTTCAATCCAAGGTTGGCTTCAATCGAAGGTTGGATTCAATCCAAAGTTAACTTCAATCAATGGGTGACTTCAATCTTAGGTTGAATTCAAGGTTGTCTTAAAACTTGACTTCAATCTAGGGTTGATTTCAATCCAAGGTTGCCTTCAAGTAAGGGATGACTTTAATCCATCATTGACTTCAATCCATGGTTGAATTCAATATATTAATAATATTAACATTAAAGACATCCATAAATTGTTTACTTAAATCCATAGTTGAATTTGAATCATAATTGACTTTGAACCATGGTTGACTTTAATCCAAGGGTGACTTCAGTCCTAGGTTGACTTCAATCCAAGGGTGACTTGAATCGAAGCTTGATGTAAAGGTTTATTTTAATCTAAGGTTGACTTCAATCCATAGTTGACTTTTACTCAAGGTTGACTTCAATTCAAAGTTAACTTGACTTCAATTGATGGTGGACTTTAATCCATAGTTGAATTCAATCCAAGGTTGACTTCAGCATTGAATTCTATCGAAGTTTGACTTCAATCCATGGTGGAATTTAATCCATAGTTGACTTCAATCCATGGTGGCATTCAATCCGTAGTTAACTTCAATCCATAGTTGACTTTTAAGCAAGGTTGACTTCAATCCAAGGTTAACTTCAATCCATAGTTGACTTCAATCCATCGTGGACTTTCAAGCAAGATTGATTTCAATCAAAGGATGGATTCAAACCATGTTTGACTTCAATCTGTAGTTGACTTCAATGCAAGGGCACTGACTTCAATCCATAGTTGACTGTCAAGCAAGATTGACTTCAATCTAAGGTTCACCTCAATTCAATGTTGACTCAAATCCAAGGTTAAATTCACTCGATAGTTGGCTTTAATCTAATTATCATTACTATTATTAATGTTAGTAATGTTATTAACATTGCTAATTATGATAATATAAAATTAATGTTTCATAACATTGATGTTTAATGTTAGTTAAGCAATAATAATGTAAAAATCAAGTTTGAATGTTATGACAAATTGTGTAAGTGAAAGAGTTATAATTTTTCAAATTGGGGAAGTGAAGGATTAATAATTTTAAAAGGTTTTGTTATGTTTAAGGTTGAAATTAATGTTTCTTAATATTTCATATAAATATTGATATTAATGTTGATGTTTTATATTATTGTTAACATTAATATCACAATTAATAATATCAATGTTTCATAATAATATTAATATTTGATATTAATTTTATCATAAATATTAATGTTTCATGTTCATTTTAATAATGATGTTTAGTAATATAATTAATGGTTAATGTTTGTATTATTATTAATGTTAATAATCATATTAATACTAATATTAAATGTTTCCTATTAATATTTCATGTTTGGTGTAGTCTAAATATTCTACGTTTTCAACTTTTTACGAGCATATTTTCTGTCTAATTTTGTTCGGGTTGGAAATCTTTCAATTTTTTTATAATCACATATATTAGTTATGGAAATTGCATAATTTGGGTGCCATGGGGGTATTTGAGGGTGCTGAATCTATTTATGGATTCAAGCTATCAAGAAGTCCACATAGGACGAAACTCATAACAACAAATCTTGAAGCATGTAAAACATAACAACATATCCTGGAAAAACATAGAAGTCCACACAGGACGAAAAACAAAGACGTTGAAACAAAGGAGTCCACACAGGACAATAAACATAGTCCCCGCATCATAAGAAACAGACCAAAATATAGCACCAATCGAACACTGGAAAATATACCAAGGTAAAAGCCCCCCCCCCACATAGGCCACGAATGGAACCAAAAAGAACCCGAAGGTCCCCAAAAATGACAGCAGCACAGGAACTAGAAAATTGCATGGAGACAGAAACCAGGATCAAGTAACAGAACGATCCAACCTCAAACGCAAAAAAAATCCACAGAGGAGTGATCAACAAGGATTCCATCACACCATTCCTCCACAAATATGGTTCCTTTAGGAAAAGTAAGAGCCCGTTTGGAGAGATCATCCGCCAGAGAATTGAATTCTCGGAAAATATGAGCAAAGGAAATTTGCCCAAAACAATTGATCAGCCTACGCGCATCACTAAGCCAATAGTCAAGTTGGAGAACCTTTAGTGAATATACACCCCGATCCCATCCAATGATCACACGGGAGTCACCAAAAATACATAAAAGAGGGATGTTTCGATCCTTTGCAATAAACAGAATTACCCAAAGTGCAATGAGATCACTGCGTGTATTCAACCCCTTGCCACAATTAAACCAAGTTTTGATACAATGATTGATAGTAAGGTGTATAACCGCCCCCGCTCCACCAACCTGCAAGCCCCTTTTTGAGGCTCCATCAAAATCACCCCATGGCCATGACACCTCACCCAGCGGAGACAATCGCGGAGCCGACCGAGCAGGCATGGATGACCCAACCACTTCAAAGAAAGATGCTAAAATGCAGTTACCAAGGCAGTAACACTGAGAAGACACCCCATCAAAATTAAATGGTTACGATCTTTCCAAATACCCCAAGCCACAAAAATAGGCAAAGTTAACTCCATCTGCCGCGCAAAAGACCATTCACAGATAATTTCCACAACAGACAGTCACGCCCCACTACAGGAGACACCCACCCGAGAACAGCAATCCTGCCAAATGGCACGGGAGAACGGACAAGTAAAGAATAGGTGAGTGACCGATTCTTCCCCACAACCACATAGAGCACATCTATTCGGACCACATCCACCCCTTTTCAATAGATTGTCCCAGGTAAGGATCCGATTATAAAACACCAGCCAGATAAAACATTTCAACTTGAGAGGAATGTTTAGTGACCACACCAAATTGTACCAGCTATGAAGAATAGGAGCATCAAACGAGATAAGGGACTCGTAAGCCAATTGAGCCGTAACCACTCCCATCTCAGTTTTCCATGGCCAAACCACACTATCAGATTTCTCACAAATCTGAAGATTAATTCTTTGAATCCCAATAATGTAATCAGACCATTCCACCCCCAAAGAGCCTGAAATACCTAGTTGTTGAGCCGAAATCCAAGAATGTTTCCAGGAGCGAACAGGATTATATGTTGCAATCTGGTTCAAAGTGTATTATCCCATAGATCTCAGAAAATATTTAAGTTCAGAGGAGAGCAGAAACACCTCCTGACCCCCCAGAATAGGGTCTTCACCCAAGGGAAATTGATGACCATTCCCTGGAGTCCAAGAAAGCCATGAAGCAATAATCTTGAAAGATCCCAGTAAACCCTTCCAAATATTTGAGACGCCTTTAAAAACTTGAGGCCCATTCCTGAACCACTGGATCACTGAACACTTCTTAAGGTACTTATCTCTGATGATCACACTCCACATAGAGTCAGAGAAAAGGGCCCTCCAGAGACTCTTAGCTTTTAAAGCTTTTCCAAATTGTGCCATGTTCTTAATGTTCCATCCACCCAAATGGTAAGGTTGAGCCAATTGTTTCCATCCAACTAGATGATAATGTCGCTTAGCATCCCCACCACCCCAGATAAACTCACTATTACATATGGGCGGATTGTTCCACGAAATATTTCCACGTTTTCAACATTTGTGGGTTAAAAAAATGAATTTTTATATTTTTTGTTTTTCAAGGCGGAAAAACCATGGCAATATCCACGATTGGTAATGTTCCACGAACTTTCGTCGATATAGGGACAAAAATTTTAGGTTTCACTTTTCGTTGCAATATAGAAAAATGTTGAGCTAATTCCTGATTTGACACCTTAACTATACAATATGTATTATTTGAATGTCTTTTGTTTCCTTTTATAGTATTGCTAATTCCTTTTTCGCATTTATAAAGTTGATGAATAAAGTGCTAAATGTATGTATTGACTTATTTATAATCATGTATATGGAAAACACAATTGTTTAGTTAGTTACCTAGGATTATTACTTGCATCATTTGAACCAATTATTTGCATCCTTATAAGGAGATAAATTGTAGTTAAGTTGAATAAGTGTACAAATTTGTGTATGCGATTCCACAAGAACGATTGATGATATGACCATTGTTTCAATAAAGAATTCATTGTGTTAATTGGTGGTATGAGCATTAATTCAATAAAGAATTTAATTAGTGTCAATTGTTGATCAATAAAGAGCATTCATGGCTTATAAAATTTCATGAAAATGGAAAACTATATTAAGAAATTTATTGCATAGTTTCGAAACCATAATGTTTTCACTCTTAATGTACTAAATTTCAAGATATTCTAGTTCGTGTAGGAAGCCATGCAACAAGAAGTATTTTAAGAGACAAAGTATGAGTTGCACAACTACTCCCTTTTTTTTTCTTTGGTGTTATTCAACAAGCCTTCAAGATCATGGTGGATCTTATAGATACACCATGGGAATAGTTTTGATGCAACATCAAATACTTATTGCATGCCACCCTATCTACTTTTAAGACATTACTTTGAATTACTTAGTGTGTGATCGAAAATGTACACACTAGTTCAAGTTTGGAAGCATCAATGATATTTATTGGTTAGAAAGTATTCTAGAATTTATATTTTTCATTAAGATTTCTCTTTCCAAATCTTGATTGAGGATTAGTAGTCTTAACATGGCCAATGGTGAATTTAATTTGAGCATTAATTTGCACCATTCTTCATGTGAAAAAAATCAAATTTGATTGGGTGGATGAATGTTAGCTTAGAATGAATTATTGTTATTTTTCAAATAGTATAATGGATACATTTATGTGCAAGTTTCTTGTAATCAATGATCTTGTTTAATAGTCTTGTGTGATAAGAGTTTTATGGACAAATAAAAATGATACAAGATCATTGCAGAGGAAATAAGAGATTAATGTGAACCCTATTTATTGAGTTAACTATGTTGGAGGTCACATGATGGAAAGTGGAATTATGAGGATGTCGTGACATACTTAGTAGTGGGTTTGAATGTTAAATAAGAGGTTATTACCATGGAAATGTCTTTAGGACCTAGTTATGTTCATTTCAAGAGTTTATTTTTTTATTAGCAATGAAATGTTTGATTTTGTAATGTATTGGAAGTCACTTATTAGAATTGAACAATTATAACGTGACATCCAACAATGTATATAGAGATAGTGTGAGGGTTGTGACATCATACACCTGTTTCCTTTAAAATTATCATGTGAGAGAATCATGTTTTGTTATTCATTCTTGTGGAATTCTATCATGCATATTACTTGGGTTATTTGATAGGTAAATCTCTCTTAAATATGATATGAATGCTGGAACTTGAAAATAGTGATAAACATGGAGTATTAAAGCCTTTGGGTATGGAAGACTTAACTAGAGTTAAGAATGGATATTCATTTCCTTGAAAAAGTAAACCAAATTATGTGATTTCTTGGCATAATGATATAAGATTATTTTGAGGCATCTATAAATAGTTGTATATGAAATTTTTCCTGCAATGTTGCTCGAAGTTTTAATAGGCTAATATCATAAATTATAATTGTTGATATTTAGGTGGATTGAAAGTCACTTCTTGAACTAAGATAAATATGAAGATTGATTTATAGTTGAGTATGCAAAGAGTGTAATGAATCTCTTTGTATCATGGATTTACCCTTCTTGCTAGTTTCCTTATGACAAAAAGACATACCTCAATCATTCCTTTGAATTCTATCATGGAACTGCTTGTGAATTATATAGGGTAATGTGATCATTTTGAATATTATTTTGAAATGAATTATAAATCACTCTTTATAATGAATTTTTATCATATGAACATATAGCTTAAAATGTCGATGTGATTTGATTGGCATTATAAAACACATCCCTCCTTTGAAAATGCATTATAATTTTTTTTATCATATGAACATATAGCTTAAAATGTCGATGTGATATGATTGGTAGTATAAAACACATCCTTCCTTTGAAAATGAATTATAGAAGAATCCTTCCTTATTTATTGTCTTGAAGAATTGTGTTATGATATCATTCTATGTTTATTTTGGAGAATGTTGGAAATCACTTTTTGGATTGAGGTCTAAGAGTTCACTATATATTTGAAGGTACAAATTATGTTGAGAGTATTCATTCAATCACTTTGAATGTAAGTTCTTGTATGTGTTTTTCATATAATTATTCATCATTTAATGATGGATGAAGAATCCATAAAGAAACACGTTCTTAAGCATAAATAAAAGTTGTTATTGATAAAATATTGTTGCATTTGGTTGTCAATCCATGTGATTAATTGAGGATATTTATAGTGTTGAGAATAATTTAATTAAAATATATTATTATTTAATTAATATATATTATAATTTAAATAATATATATTATAATCTAATTAATATGATATTATAATTTTTTAAACAAAAACAAGACATAACTGAAACGTCATACCTACCTGTCGAGCTTAGCGAAAACGCTTGGTGCTCTGGTTCGAGGGAAGCCTCTGCATGCAACCGGCTACAATTATGTGTCCTCCTCCTTCCTCGTGTAGTGGTTTAACATTGGTCGTGGTCATGGGGCCTGCACCATGAGCATAGCTCAGGCGTGCCCTGATCGTTATGGTGGTTATAGCTACTGTGGAAAAACTCCACAATTTCGTAGCTTGCAGGCTTGTTCATTTGTCATTTCGTACTTGTTTTGAGTTTTGGGAGGAGGAAGAGCTCCTGTAGTGGTTTAACAATGGTGGTCATGGGACCTGCGCCATGAGCATAGATCAGGCATGCCCTGATGGTTATGGTGGTTATAAGGAACACGTGTCGCTCTTGGAACAACAACCTAGTAAGCGGTTTGTTCAATCCAACTGATCTATCCATAAATTTCATTTATTCATTTGTATTCATGATGGAATGGTGTTAACCCTGTTCTGTTTCTATGGCAGGGTGAGTGGTTATATTTGGAGCAGCGAGTTGGGGCGTGGGTGGTTCTTGTCTGCAAGGGTTTCGAAGATGTTGAATGGTTGTGGTAAGTTTGGACCCCTTGCGACCCTCGAGTTGGGGCGTTTTGAATCTTGATAGCATTCTCCTTCCCAAAAACACCAACATTCTCCATCCCAAAATCTTGGCATGGGAAATCCTCCACGTGCAATCCTCTTCTGGCGTGGGCAAGTGGGAAATCCTCTTTTGGCGTGGGCAATCGACAAGAGCAAAGGAGTAGAGGAGATACCCTAAACCCTACAATGTATTTGGTAAAATGCTCACACCTCAGCAAGTTTTATTATGTTTGAAGAATTTACATGATTGAGTTTTCAAAGTCGACGGGCCTTACACACTTCTCCCATCTCCCATTTTTTCTCTCTCAAACCTCAAATCGCATTAACATCGACGTGCATTAACATTGATGGGCGTTACATACTTTGGCCATTACCCAACTCCATCTTGGTGTGGGAAATCCTCCAAGACTGAGGCAATTGATCCCATCCAGATGATTTTTTCGATGGTATAAAGAACCTCCCTTCCCTTGACTTTGCAGCAACGCCATTATTTTGATCTTGTTGGCATTTCAGTTCAACCTCCAAATTTATGTCTTCGCCTAATACTTCAGCTGTTTGAGATACACTGCTATCACCTTTATATTCATGATTCTTAGGTATTTGGTGTCTCTCTCTTTAGTGAAATAAGAGAATTTGATGACCATCCATATTTAGGTTTTCTAGCAGTTCCACCTTTCCCGGAAATTGGGTAGCTTTTGATGCTTGCCCTAATATCTCCACGAATCTTTACAGAACCAAAATGCCTTTCCACCTATTTACTATGCAGACAATGAGGGATTCCTCCAATTTCATTTAGAATAGAGGATAGCACCTGATATTTCATTGCTTCACATTACAGAAATCAAACAGTTGATGATGAAATTCAGGAAGTTGGTTTGTAGAGAAAAAAATAATTTACTTCAGGGCATCTAAAATAGGAAACTCAGCAATGACCAATGATTTATTTGAAGGATACAAAACATGCATGGGGTCCATCAAATTTTCAATTTCTCGAAAGGGTTTTGACAGTATCTTGGCATTATCCCCTACCATTGACGATTTTCCAACTCTAAGACCATTTCTTGGATGAGTCCAATGTAGTCAATGCCATAGCCATAGTCATGTTTCCATAATCCTACTAAATGAGGGCCACAAAAAGTTGAGCCCTTCCTTTCTTTTCAAATTTATGCAAGAAGATCCTTCACATATCTACTATCAATTCCATATTGGATGATCCAAGTTTATCTTCATGTAATGTCAATAGAGTATCTATCTTAAGGTTTGCAACCAAGTGGCTCAACCCTTATCCAAATTATGTCCAGAAATCAGCCTTAGAGATTTCCTAAAAACTATTTTCAATCTACCCTTGAGAACTACTCCAATTCTATCATAAGCCAGTCCACAAGTTCCCTTGAAATTGTGTCAATGGATGTCAATGTCTACTATGATCAAATAGTGTATCTTCCCTTTTTATTTTAGTAATTGTTGCATCATATGTCATTTCCCATTCATGTGTAACAATTTCAAGATTTGCAGTTCTCTTATTAGCATATATATGAGACTGGAAATCCACTTGGGCATGATGATTCTAGACAAATTCAAGTCTCTTAGGAAAATGTTGAACCCCATCAACATTTAACTTCAAATTTGATTTATGTTTGCATGCATTCTTTGTAATTCGATTTCCCTTCAAGAGTGGTGGTCATTTCTTCATTACCTAGTATACATTTCCTCATGCTTGGAGGGCATTTACTCATCAATGGTGGCTATTGTGTACATTTCCTTCGTGAGTAGTGAGCATTTCTACCTTCCTGGTTGGAATTTCCTCTTTTCTGGAAAGCATTTCTTATGCATGGAAGGAATTTCCCATTGCTTGTGGGCATTTTCTCATGGCCTACTGGAATTTTCTCATGGCATGTAGCCATTTTCTTGGTGTAAATTTAGCTTGGTGGTAATACTCCTTAGCTTGGCGAGTATTTTATTAGCTTGGAGAGCATATTCAATGACTGGCACATATTTCTCTTTCATGTGACACCTTGGTGGGAATTTTAATATTTTCTTGATAGGCATTTTGTAGGATCTTCATTCATGTGAATGTGTTATATAAGGCCGAAAGCTTCAAAATTTCTTCCAGATCTGAGCCTATTTGCTATCATGCCTTGCTGCTATAGGATTTTTGTACACGCCACAATATGTTGCCATAAATTTATGCTAGTGCAACTCTTCAAATTGCACTTTTCAAGTTGTCATAACTAATCATTGTTCAACTTGGGAAAGAACATACATGATTATACAAGGCTTCTGATCAAATACAAGATTAAAATCCTCTTTCTTGTTGATGGTTTTATGTTTTGTTTGTAGGGTGTTACTTCTTCTTTTAGATTCAAGACCAATCAGAATTAGTATCCAATTTATAACATGGACATCAACATTATTTTTTCATAATACATTCCAATCAACACTTCAGAGAAGTATATGATAGAGTCTTTAAAAGACGGCTTACAACTCTTACAATCTAAGAGATAGTAGATTTTATCAAAGGAATTTTTGTGACCAAATATATCCCAAGTATTTTCATTGCACATGCTTAATTGGTTAATTTCATGATCTTTCAATACTAGATCCTAAGAGTTTTTTCCTACGTTTGTGCTACTGAATTTCCAAAATAGAAACACTGTTGGTCTTTCTTGAGGTGGATTGACATCTTACATATTTGGTAATGTCCTTCTCTTTAATGAAATAAGAGAATTTGATAACCATCTATCTTCTTGTTTGCCAGCAATTCCACCTTTCCCATAAATTGGGTAGCTTTTGATGCTTTCCCTACTCTCTCCGCGAATATTTACAGAACCAAATTTTTAGTCTTTTCCAAAATGCATTTCCACATCTTTACCATGCAGACAATGAGGGACACCTCCATATTCATTTACAATAGAGACATACCAACCAAAGTCACCAACTAACTTATACACATACTTGTTGCAAGTAAGGGGGATAGCATTTCTTGGTTAGAACCATTTTATGATTATTACGTGCTTAGAAAATGACTTATTTGTTACTAGAAGGAAATGGTCTAAAGGTGCTCTACTCTAGAACTAAAGACAAATACATGAATTATTTGCAAACTTTCCACTCCATTCAACTACTCTACCATAACATCAACCTTCAAACTCAATCTTTCATGTTACAATAAGATTGCTACATTCTCCTACATTCTCAGCTTCCATGTTTTGAATCTTTATTAATTCACACATGCAATGCACATGCTATTTAGTGCGATTGGTATGATTTGAGGCTTAGTTCTTGCCATTGCTTAAAATATATGAAGTTAGAGATGTTTTTTTTTTTCATTTTTATACATCATCAATCACATACCAATAAAACAAAGCAATCACTAATTGATGAATCCACTCTTCACTAATTGTTAGACTTTCATATTATATTATATAATTATTTTTAATTAAACACTTAGATATGTACAAAAGTACAATATCACCACTATTAAGAAACAATGTATTGTGGTGTTTACATGTATTGTGGTGTTTAAGAAAGGTGCTTTTGTAGGATTTGCATTTCTTTGGATTTTAAGTAAGATAAGATTCGAACCTACGACCTATGTCTAGTCCCAAGGCTACCACCTTCAAGCTTGAAGTGCAGCTGACAATGGGAGACCACCTTCAAGCTTGATTCATTTTGTATGCATTTCACAATGGGAGACGTCGGGCTACCACCTTCAAGATTGATTCATTCTATATGCGTTTCACTATGCAACCGTCTCAGATTCTCACTGCGTTTTCCCTTAATTAGTTTATCAATTCAGTATGACCCACGCCTCCCGTCCGAGGAGTGTTTCCAACGGTCTTGAGTTTCAGCCTGGCAGCGGTGACGATTCATGGTATTATGTTTCCCTTCGGATGCAATATGAAAAACTCAAAGTTCACTACGAAGGTTTGTCTGACAAATTAGATGGTTTGGGTTCCATAACCCCGGCGCCATTCAGGGACACTTTGAGGAATTGCTCCTCGCGCATGGAACCCAAACCATCACATTTGTCAAACAAACCTTTGTAGTGAACTATGAGTTTTCCAGATTGCAGTCGAAGGGATTAAACATAATACCATGAATCGTCACCATTGCCAGGATGAAACTCAAGACCGCTGGAAACACTCCTCGGATAGCGAGTGTGGGTATTACTGAATTGATAAAGTAATTAAGGTAAAACACAGTGAGAATCTGAGACGGTTGCATAGTGAAATGCATACATAATGAATGAAGAGTGGATGTCAAGAGAAATGGTTGTGGGACGTCGTATGAGAGGAAATGGCGATGGGAATTGAAAGGTCAAATTAAATTTGCATGGTGGTAATAAACTACACTTGTGTCTTCCATTGTCAACTGCACTTCAATCTTCAAGGTGGTAGCCTTGGGACTAGACATAGGTCGTATGTGAAGTCCTTATCAATGTGATTGTAAGGCACTCTTTGAAGGTGAAGTCCACAATTTTAAGTCTTTTTCCTCATTTTCATGCCTTTTTGTAAGACAATAAGGAGGGTGGTGGCATCAACATTGAAAATGGTTTCCATCAAAACCTATCAAGTGTACTTTTAGGTCAGCAGTATTCTTGACTCCGAACTGTAGCAGCTGTTTGGCCATTTTGACCCTGTAAATCCTTCGATTTACAGGGTCAAAATGGCCAAACAGCTGCTACAGTTCGGAGAAAAGAATACGGTTGACCTAAAAGTACACTTGATAGGTTTGGATGGAACAGATTATCGTGGAAATACTCTTTATCTTCATTCTCGAGTTTCGAGAAAATCAAAGATATATGAAACGATGCTTTATGACTGTTCGTCTTCATAGCCGCCTCTTGAAATCAAGGTAAGAAATGGTTTAATGATTCAGTGTAGTAAACAGTTACCTTTATTGCATGTTAGCTTTTATTGAATGAATGTGTTCACTGAATGAATGAATGGTAGATGTTTGTTTATGATGAAATATGCATGAATTTGCACGTAATTTGTTTTTCAAGTACATGCATTGGGTATGGGGAATTGAGAGTGATGTGAGGGGGGGGCATAAGAGCTTCCACCTTCACGTGGGTTGCCCTGTTCAGTAGAGAATATTAAATTATTCTCGAAACAAAGAGGAGCTCAATCAATGGCAACGATGCTGCCTTTCTACAACCCACTCCCGTGTCATCTAAATTTTGACAATTTCTTGGACCTTGTTGTGATGTTTGGTTTCTCTTGATCATAACCAATTTCGAGTTTCCACAACTTCAAAGGCTGAGTAAATGATGCACTGGAACCAATATATTTAACCTTCTCTTTAAATACCTTGGAATATCCTTGAGAATATTTGAATGAGATATGTCTTAAATCCTCTAGATATATTTGAATGAGATATGTCATGTGCAATTAGTAGCATCTTACAAATCTTTTGTAGTTTCCACCATACAGTTTTCAGAATTTCCATTTCCCTATATTGGATTGTATCAACAATTTTTATTGGAAGTCAATGATGTGAAGAAGCAATTATAATAGCTCTTGGAGAAAGGAGTCATATATATAACCCAGTGTTTCACCTTATGGGTTTCCTATCATCATAGTGCTTAAGCAGGATGAATGTTTGTGAATGTGTATTGACTACCGAGTAGTGAATGAGATAACCATCAAGAATCAATATATATTTTCCACATACTAGTCCTCCTCTACATCATTTCTAAACAACACTCAATGGCATGCAACTACAAATAATAGCATGCATCTAGAACCAGAAACCAAGCAAAGGTTGATTTATGCATTGATATAGAGAGGTGGCACTAGGCACACAATATCGAGAAACAATGAGTTAGAAAAAACATTTGGAACAAAGTACCAAAATGGTTATTAATAAAATTTAAAAAAAAAAAAATTGGTTCGGGAATTGTCTTCAATTTGATGGATGGAATGATCACGATGACAAATCAATAGTGTATTTTTTTTTAAATTACCTATATCCATTGGATATCCGACTCTACATATGAAGATATCCGACATTCATGCCATTCCACTGACGGATACGACCGTCGGATATCTGACTCTACCCACCCTAACGTCCGACGTTCCTGCCATACCTCCGAAGGCACAAAACGTCAGATATCGACAATCTTAAGATGGATTTCCCGTCAGATATCCAACTTACTATTCGATAGAAGAGTCGTCGAATATTCGACGGCTATGTAAGATGTCGGATTGCATCCAAATTCCAACCGACGTTAAAAAAAGATGGGATTTGTTGGATAGTCGACAACAAGATGTCAAAAATCGGACATCTATGCTGTCAAATTTTTGGTTTAATGTTGACGTGGAAATATTCAACTATACCTCTCTTATTGTTATATGATCAATATGTTTATTTTATTACCTGTTACTGATTGAGTTATTAAATACTTGTTGTACCTTCCCCACCTTGATTAAGTTATTATTGGACTTGTGGTACCTTGTCTTTGACTTGTGGTTAATGCGGACATTTACCCTCCTTCATTTTTTTTATACCACCTTGTTGAATTTTTGGTCTTATAGAGTACTTGACTTTGATCACCTATGATCAGTTGTGGTGTGCTGATAATCATTTCTCTTCTGCTGAGACTTGGTTGAAGTTTATAATTTTTGTGACTTTATTTATGTTGAGTTATGTACTGTGCTTGACTGTCATTGACCTAATCAACTCCAATCATTTCTCTCTCTCTGGTTTGTACACACCCTCTTGTAGGGTCAGCTGGTTCCTAGAGAAGACTGGCCTCTCCGAGGCACAAACAGTCTTTTCTGAAAGTAACACTTCTGAGTATATTTTCAAGAATAGTTTCACACCCAAGTTGGTATCTTCAACTATATCTCTCTTTTTGTTATATGATATATATGTTTATTTTATTACATGTTTTTCTTTTGTAAATAAAAACAAAACTATATATTATGTGCTGATAGAGAGTACATAGCTAGACAACATCTGCAAAGGCATTCCCGACCAACAGAGGTCAAACAGGAACCCAGAATCCAACTTACTGTAACAAAACTGCCTCATGGCATTCCCGGCTTTGTTTGCCAAACAGGAAAAGACATAAACACAACAGGACAATCTAAACAAGAGTTCATTACAGACTCCATAATTCCGATAATACATACTGGACTTAGATAGTGACCATACATACTTCCTAGAGCTAGAGAGAGACCAAAACACACAAACTAGATAGTGCACCTCAATCAATAGAAATAGTCTGCAGAGTCCGAACCGTAGGTGCCGGGGACGGGGTTTTGGCGGACGCCAAGTTCTGGACCGAAACGTCACCACCAGCAATGCCCGGACGGGAAAGAGATCCACCCTAGCTTCTTCCACTCCCATCATCAACGATCACTCCTTAAATGACGAAAGAAATGCCCAGTTTCTTGGCAATGGCGTCAATTTTAGAGTGCATCGCCCTATTTTCCAAGTTGTGAGATTTCCAGGATCGCACAGGCTCTTCATCACCCTGGCGTTTGTTTATAGAGTGCATCAGAACATTGGCCAATAAATTTTTGGTAACCCAATGAGTCATGAGAGTACGCTCATAGAGAGAAACCCGACCAGCCATGGTGCCAGGGTCAACCACCCAATCCCCCAATCCTCCAGGTCCTGATAGATTTCTCCCACGGATAAAGCTTGGACATTTTCCCAGAGAGCCTTCTCAGTCCCCTCAATTTCATCACGAATGGGGGGAGGAATGCGATTGCAGAAGAACTCAGCAGCATCCCTCAGACGAGATTTAGTAGAGGCATGAGTAACTCTTCCCGAAACAGCACCACCCAAGCTGGTCGAATCACCACCAAACGGGGAGCAGAGCCTGCGTTTCGGTGCCATGATGCAATCAGGAAAAGGATCAAACGGAAGAACCAGAAAAACCACCCAACAGAATACTCAGGATTCCACAAGGCACGAGATCTACAGAAACTAGCTCATTTGCTGAGAATGCGAATGCGTTGAGGAATGGACATTACGATCAAATTTAAAATGGGGTGGTGCGTCATAGCCATTACTGCCTAATGATGCGAATTCGTCGTCAAGTACACCCCCATTATCAAGAGATCTGCCCCGATCATGATTCTGAGGGAAGGACAGAGAAGGAATGAACAAGGGATGCTCCTGGTCTTTTCACCACCTATTTCATACTTATGAGAGTACGTGTCACGTACCCAAATTTCGTAAAAATTTAAAATTCTTTTAAGTGGTCTCTTCCCCCTTCCCAAACAATTTAATTGCCATTAAAATGCTTTGCGGAATTATAAATATTTAATTAGTATCTAGCTTTCTATTTAATAACTGCAACATTTAATACTTCATGAAAATTATTATTGAATATCCATGCAAAGGAGTTCGTACGTGCTAACCTCCGATGGCAATTACCTTTTTATAATAGGTGATTCGTATGCATTTCATTGCATTTCGTATGAAATTTCTGTACGTGAAGGACCAATGTACTTGTATACTATATTTACATAACTATAACTTCAATCATAGAGACTGTCCAAGCATTGATAACATACTAGCTCATATTCAAATACTACCATTCTAAATTGAGGAATTACAAACCTGAATCAACATGATGCTTACACATGAAATATTCCTTAATATCATTTAACATGAAATGTCCTTTGCCACGATGCATTCGACAAATGTTTTATAAACATCAACTATTAAAACAACACACATGAGAGAAAATAATACAATCGTCAAGAAGGCACATACACATAAAGGCCGTAGAGAAAAATAATGAGACCAAAAATAACGTGGTTCACCCGTACACGGGCTAGTCCACAAAGGTGTGTGCATCATTTATTAATATATTTCCTCAAAGAGGTTACATTTTACAAAAAGTTATTGTGGTAAAATTTTCCACTCCCTTACAACTTTTCTTATGGAGAATGTTTAAAACGTATCCAACTCCAATATCAAGACTATAAAATGACCTAAATAATCATGTGTTCATATCACTGAATCTTCATAGTCTACATCATGAATCTACTGATGACAAAACATAACTCTATACTTCAAATAATAATAACTTAAATCAAAATACTCTTACAATACTATTTGTATAAGTCTACCCTTCCTACTATTAAACACCCTTTTATAAGCATTTATAGACCATACCTATCTTAACATTAATCTAGTCTTTAATAACTCACTATGTCCTAAGGACATATACCTTTTAGATAGAGTAGTAAGGCTACAATCAAATCCCTTTTATAAAAATGAAAGATATGTAAGACTTCTAAATTTTCTTCCAATCATTATCCCTTGTATATATATCTATACTTAAATACACAAGTATATGTACTTCAAACCTTACTCAAATATAAATTTAGTAAGTTAAATAAAATAATATCCACTCTAGATTCACATCTTATTATAGGATTAAACAAGTTCTTTAAGTATCAAAATGGGCATCTTTAAGCAAATAGTTGATCCCAATATTATATAGCAGAAAAGTAAAATCATTCAAACTATCCCCTTCCTCATTTATATAAAATAAAAGAAAAAACTAAAGCTTACCCTTCTTTTTAAAATGAGAGGTTTTCACACCAATTCTTGATTTCTTAAAGTAATATTTCACTTAATCTATATATTCTAAATTTTTCGGTTAAGTTATAAAGCCCTTTGGTTCTTTCAACCTAACTATGACTTTATATATTAAGTAAGTAAAAGACATGCAAAAGCTAGGGTTACACAAAGATTACACCTCCTATACATCAAACTTTGGTTTACAATCATTTGTAGTTATAATTTCGATACAAGAGAAGTTATTCTAGTATATTAGAAGGGTTTCCAAAAGAACTCCAAAGTTGGCTTGTGAATAACTCCAACCGATCTTCGACATCTTTCAGCAAAACTATCACCAAACCATCGCAGCACTTCCCTTACCAGGATCACACCTCACTGTATGAGATTCAGCTAATGAAAATAGATCCCAACTAATGCAGGGATGTTTTCCTTCACTACACAGTTACACGATCCCGTCAAACTTTTCCTTGACCAACATCGGCGCTTAGGTAGCTGGTTTCTCAAATGTCTCTACCTATAGATACCTACTCTTACTCGTTTATTGTCATCATTTTTATTTATTTTTCATTAGTATGTTACATGGTTAACAATAGTATTATGTAATACTTTACATATATATGTATAAATAATTTCAATAATTTTTAATAACAACTATACAAGGTATACTATAGTTAGGATTCTTCTTTGTATATTTAGGATAGGTGAATGACCATACTTTAGCTTTATACATATAGGATTTAGTATGTATATAAATATCATATTTGTTTAATAATGGCATTAATTGTTTTATGGCTTAATTATAGGGGAATAACCTAGATCATCGTATCTTAGCTAGGTATTTAAGGTGAATAGTAATCCTACTAGGATGAGCCTATGTCCCCACCTATCATAATTCAATATGATAAATTATGTTATGATCAACCAACTCATTATCTTTCTTTATACATGTGTTTGGTTACTTATCGTTTAATTGTATTGTCATTCTACGGTCTCCTAGGTTTAATCTAAGACTTATAAAACATAACGCTAGCTCGAGGTCCACTGGTGGGGCCTTGGCCTTGAGCTCCTCACCAGGGCCACTTATACAATTCACAATTACATTTACAAAGATAATAACAATAAGGTTGAATTTGAGGGATGTTATAGTACGTCGCAGCGTCTCTCATAATGGGGTTCATCAAAGCAAGTGTCGTTCTGAACGGTGGAGAGACCTAACACGAGGCTCCCTCCTAACCTCATCATTCACCACGTTTACATAACTTACATGCGGCATACCCAAAGCTGGCAGCATATTTAAATGCTCTTGATCCTTCTGGGCCAGGTGGCAGCATGATTTCATCCACTCGTCATCATTGTTCTCGGTCTGATTGCAAGCCCTTAGCGGGGACCCATCATCAATTCCATGATTTTCCAGATGGTCCACAACTTTGTTTTCATCCCACTTGACATGGCTAAAGGAAACAGCCTCAACATTAAAAAGGAGCTCGCAAAGATATTCTAGCCTAGAGAGTAGGCACCAACTGGAAGAGAATTTTTCTAGCAATTGCCCAAGGACATTTTCGTAGCCATGTGGATAATTATCAACAAATCCCCCTCGAAAACCACTGGGAGCCAGGTATCGGTGATTTCCAAGCGAACCCCTTGAATACGACCTTCCAAATCCGTAGAATTGTTGGAATCATGGCCAATAGTGCCAAAAAAAACCTTCACAATGGATCCGGACTCATCTCTGCAGACTCCTCCAAACCTAGCAGGGCCAGGATTACCCCTAGACGCCCCGTCAAAATTAACTTTGAAGCTCCTAGCCGGAAGGGGAAACCACCGGGATGGAATGTCGAGTCTGCAAATAACATCCTTTTTTTGTAATCCCTCCAGATTAGAACGACGCAGCCTCCATCACTCCGCAATACGTAAATCCCCTGATGAAAACTCTTTGTCTTTATCAGACCATTGCTAACAACGAATGGTCTCTATCATGTTTTTTCCCAATTTTAGCCAAACAGTATCCTCCGAGTTGGAATGATCTCTAAAGATACATTCATTCCTTTCTTTCCAGATAGACCACATAACCATTCCCAGGAACAGTTTCCAGAGCAAACCAATGATGGGGTTAGAGAAGGCCATGGGATCCTAGGAGTGAAGTGTTTGTTCTTGGTGGTTTCTAACACGATAACTTCTTCTGAAGATTGCAGCACCCCTATCCCGGATCGATGAAGAAAATGCACAAGATTCAAGCAAGTGACCGCTGGATTCCTCTTCACTGAGGCATAAGGGATAGCAATAAGGACCATAGATTCCCCTCTTCCTCAAATTTTTGCTTGTTGGGATCCTCTTCCAAACAACAAGCCAACAAAAGATTGCAATTTTTGGCCATTTGTTCATACCCCAAACTTTTTCCCAGACTTTCATGTCCTCCTCATCATCCTGTATTCGAATTTCATATGCCTCCTTGATACCAAAGGTTCCTTTCTGAGAGAAACCCCAGCATAATCTATCCTAAGAAGCACATGATCTAATGAAACGTTCCTTCATTGTGGAATCAAAAGAAGAAAGAGAGTCCTCCTCAGAAAACCCATCCCAGCTTTCATCCAGAAGCCATTCCCTATTCCATTCCTGATCTTTATGGTTCCAATAATGAGCCACCTTAGTTTTTCCAGAGGCTATGCTTCTTTCTTTAATAGAAAGCCATCTGGGATCATCACCAAGAATGGGTAATTGGTTCCCCGAATCTTCCAAGAAGTTGGTTGTCTCCCCATTGTGGATTTCCCAGAAACAATTATCTTGGATCAAACTTCTGGCCGCAAAGGATTTCATCCACATGTGAGATCCCTGCTTGAACTCATTGTACCTGATCAATTTCCTGATCTCACTATCCCAAGCATACTTGGAGTGCCAGAGTTTTTCCCAAGGCTCCGTTTGATAATTGCACCAACGCCACCAATTTTTTGCCCCATAAATTTCACTTAGAATTTCAGGGTCTCTTAATCCGAGTCCCCCTTTATTCTTGGGTTTACAAACTTTTTCCCAACCCACCAACGAGAATTTCTCCTTATTTTCCCTGCTACCCCAAAGGAAGGATCTTTGGATGCTTCGAATTTCCCTTAGGATAGACTTGGGCGCAGAAAGCATAGAAAAAAGATAGACAGGCATGGCCTGCAGGACGGACTTAACCAGGGTGAGCCTGTTGGGAAATTTAAGGAGGTGAGTAGTCCAATTTGAGAGTCTTTTCCTCATCCAATCCACAAGATCACTCTAGGACACCTTGCGAATTGTGCCATCCAAGAGGGGGGCACCAAGGTATTTAGAAGGAAAGGAGCCACACTCGAAGCCCAGAATCTGAATGATGTTGCAGTTTATTTTATTACATGTTACTGAATATTAGTTTATCCTTTTAGTTTGCTTGTCAGTGTAACTCATTATAATCTATTAATATGGCAGTTTTGAATATACCAAAGAGCATGTGTTAAGAACTTATGGGTTGTATATTTGGAGTTCTTGGTTACAAGAGGTAAGTATGCATGTGAAACAACTTGGGTATCATTTGGGGTGTCAGGTGATTAACCATATATCCCTTGTTTGTTAGTATCCCGATCTTATGATTCCTGTGTAAACACGGATATCGATTACCATATCACAGTGTTTAAGATGTTGATTTCCTTAAGTTGTAAGAATCTGAGAAAGAAAATAAAGATGCTGGGTCAGCTTAAGTAATTAAGTATTGATTTCATGGGATATAGTCTTCTTTTTTAACTCAAGGGCAATACTGCAATGTTCTCGCAACTTAGAACAAAAACTGTATTTTTCTGCACTTAGATTTTGATGTGTTTTGAAGAGTCTTACCCATATCCAGACAATTCTTGAGAACCTAAAGTTGTAGAAACACATACAATGCAATATCAGAGTATGTTGTATGTTTTATATTTGCATTGTAAGGTGTAAGATGTAGAAATGCTTAAACTAAAATGATATTATATGTTGCCTATGGAATGGGAGAGGTCCTGTAAGCAATTCAAAATTTCAAATTCCAATAACCTCGCTTTCCTCTGCTAGTAACCTCCGCTAAAAACCCTAGTGTCTTATAAGAGAAAACCCTAGCAATTTGCAAGATAAAACTCTCTAAGAACATCCAAGAAAAATATCTCTTCTAATTGTCTTCTCCTAAGGTTTACATCACACACCCAGGTGTCTTTCTTCCTACAAGACTTATCTAAGACAATTACAAATATAGAATAAAGTACGATGATGATGTGTGATAAAAAAAATCTATATTTTCCTTTTATATACAACATGTGAGGGAGGATAACATAAAACATGGAGTTGCTTGAATTAACCAACAAGTTTTTCTCAATTTTAATTTCCAAGTGTCCTCATGCAAGGTATTCCTCCTCTAATTGTGTGGCATGCTACCCCTCATATGACATGAGGCCTTGAACTAGTGTTGAAGTCCATGTTTCAACATGTTGCACATGGATATTTTCCTTTGGAGGTCTGTGTAGTAGATGTTGATGTCTTTTCTTTCATGGAGAATCTTTTTAGGGAATCACTACACATATGGAAACTTTGATATTTTATATCCATGCATTATCTTTTTATGCATTCACATATTTGGGGGTAGGACACATTATTAAGTGTCTAGGTTTTTTCTATTAGATAGGAGTGTTATACACATTGGGCGGTGGATTGACAAATAGATGCATCCACACATGTCCTCACACGCTTTTGAGAGAAACACCCTTCAACTAAGGGTTTCCTAATGTTTTTTTTTGTTATATTTGGTTTTTCATTTGTATCCTGGAGGAGGATCACTCCCATTATACATATCTTAAGGGTGTTCCATCATTATGATTTTATGAGTAGTTTTACTTGGTCATAATGCCCAAATTGGGGTTTAATGCACATTCTTTGAGGGAATCCTTGTTTTAAGGGTTTGTTTTAGCATCCGTTTCCCACTTTGCACACATATATATGCAGATCCAATCTATATGGGATTGATTATCATGATTACAGGACTGCTCACATTCTGTCAGCGCACATGTTGAGGTCCTCCTATTTTCAGGAGTTGTTATAAAAAGTAGTGGATTGTTTTTGGCATATATATCCATGATATATTGATTGTAGGGGCACATAATGGATATCCTCCACAAGGATAGTACAATCCAGTAGCTATCCAAAACCCTAGATACGGAAAACCAAGAAAACCCTAGCTCACACCAAGGATCTCCAACAATCATGCATCACACAAGCATGTCCTCCAAGGAATATGCCTCCTTTTATTCTTCTCTTATTCAAGTACAGCCTAGAGATTCATCCCCTATACAAAAATTCTCCAACTTTTCAAGTCCTATCTACCTCTTGATTAAGTCAACATTTTCTTGCAATGCTTGCATCTCACCAAAATGTAGCTTCACATCTGGGGCCATGGCCTTAACAACAAGTTTTTCATACTTTTGGAATCTCAATAAATACATGCACAATTTAATAATTATCTTAAAGTCAACAAGTTGTCCAATATAAATTTCCTTCAAAGAAGTTGATATGTCTTGTTCGTGAGAAAAAGATCAGCTTCCCTTATCATAATTTTCTTGGAGAATCTTCAAGCATTCTTCTTTCCAACCTTCAGACTTTTCTGCAACATAGAGTAATCCTATCGTTGGATTTGAAACATACAGCTCAAACCATGTTGAGTCACTCCAAATGGAAGGTCAAGGCTGTGAGGGAGAATGAGCTACATAAAACACTCTTAATAAAGATATGAAACACAATCCAGAGTTGTGTAAGGGTGATGAATTTGCTAATGAAAACTACACCAAATTTTTAGGCTGTGGAAGGTTTGTGTGTCTGTTGGTTCTCAAATATTCAGAAGACACCTGCATTTGGCTCTCATGCACATATTTTCAAACATTGTACTCCGAGTAGAAACAATCCTCACAACAACAGAACCACAAGTGTTTGACAAGATTATTGTCGAAAATTTAAATGACCAAAACACATCTAGATTCTTAAAAAAGTTTAGAGGTTCCGAGTCTCAGCTGACAATAGAGATTAAATGCACTTTGAATGTTTACAAGACAAGTCATATTGCCTTTATATTTATACAATATATATTTCTTGTGTTGTATTGTTTTCACTATATGACATATGAGTTATTTTCCTATTAATTTTATTATGTTTTAGTCTTTGAGAAAGTGATGTATGTAATTTGAATCTTTGGCATTTTCTTTCTTATTATCCAATAGGCAATATTGTACCAGAAACTTGGAGAAGAAACCTTGGTGCTTCAAATTCTATCCTTGTGAGTCAAAATCTACTCAAACGGTAATGCGTGAATAGATTTCCAAGTTATATGTGTAGGTGTATAGTTTAACATATGGATGGTTGTTAGCCTCACACATTGTTTAATTGCCATTTGCAGTGTGAAGTATTCCCAGTTGAATGTGGACGAGTTAGAAACACACTTTATGCGTCTATTAGATGATCAGACATTTGAAACTATTTCATCATATAAAGTTGATGCTTATGAAAATGGGTGCTCCATCCTCAATTGTTCATTTTTTGATGACAACAATGCCTATTATTGCGTTGGGAAAGCATATGTCTTGCCTGAGGAGAACGAACCTAACAAGGCAAGCTTTGAAACTTCTGTTTCTTCTTTTATAAAATCGCTCATGCTTGCTCTTCTAATTCTCTCATTTTTATAGGGTTTTATTACAATTTTATGAGAATAGTAAATACAACAAAGGTTCATGCTACATGGATGTCTTGTACTTGCCATGCAACAGTCACTTTCACTTTTTAAAATCTCAGTCAATTGTTTTATTTTCATTTGTTTTTGTTAAGAGGGCATAATTTTAGTATTTTCTATTGAAGATGGTAAACTGTAACTTGTTACTGAGAAGGAGACAAAGGGCTTTGTTTATAATCTGAATTCATTTAATGGAAAGTTTCTTGTTGGAATCAATCAAAATATTCAGTTATACAAGTGGGTACTCCATGATGATGGTTCAAGAGAGTTGCGGTCCGAATGTGGCCATCATGGTCATGTTCTTGATAAGAGTTCAGTCTTGTGGAGATTTTATTGTTGTTGGTGATTTGATGAAATCAATCTCTTTATTGATATACAAGGTATTTCTTTTTCTTGATTCTTGTGAAGAAATTTTGTTTGTAATCTAATGACTCTAATTGGCAGATACTATAACCAGACTTTATCAGTTTTTTTTTTCATAGTCCTTGTGTACTGTCTGCATTTCTTGTGGGTTTTTTAATTTAATTTTATGAATGATGTTGTTTGAAACATTAGGCTCACATTAATGTGTCTCTATGGTGAAAAATTATGTTTCCTATTTTTTGTCTTGTAGTTCTTATTTGCCTGAAGAAATGATATGATGTTGGATGGTTTTTATGAATAGGAAATCAATAACTATCAAATTTCAGGAAACACTCTCTATGCTTTCAAACAGGATAGTTAATTTGGTTAAGCATTAAGGAAACCTGAAATAAAATCTACAACTATCCTCCATTAATTTATGTATTCATTAACCCAAGTTTCTAATTACCATGATTGTAGTGAATATCTAGGGTTACTAGGGTTCTTCTATGATGCCATGATCATTTTCTGGTCAAGTTTTGCATAAAATACATTGCAGTATTGCCCATGGATTTTTCAATTGTTTTATAGGAAACCTTTTCACTTACATGGTTCCCTAAATTGTTCATCTCACTACAAAACCTATGAAAACAAGTCTCACTACCATATGCCCAATTACGGTATCATTTGAGTCCTGAGAACCAACATACATAAAAATGTCATTCCGAGCAACAACCACAAAATTGATGTCTTTACCATGAGTTGAAACCACACCATGTGATGATATCTTCATTGAATTACTAATATGAGTAGAACCTAGTACACCAACAAAACTCCATACTTTGATTGTGCAATCACTCAAAGCCAAACCTAGTATAAAACTGAGAAGGAGAGGCCTAATGATTTTCAAACCAAAGCATTAATTTATGTTGTGAAAAGGTCAATGGAATCCACTCTTTCTCCCCAAACATGCAACAATACCTTTCTTTCTCGTGGGCCTCTTTTCAGGATTCCTTGAATGCTTGAGCTAGTATTAATCATGCCACTTATTTAGGGTTTCCTTCCACTTAACAAGTTTTGGAAAGTTGACTTGCATTGCAAACATTCTGGACAGATATGAATGTTAACAAGTACCATTCGGTTAGGTTTCCAATTGGAAATTCATGCTAGTTATCTTGCTAATTTTACTAAAGAAAAACCCTAACTCGACATCTCAACGTCACAAGCAACCATATTTAAGGATGGGACAACTTGTTTTGATACATTTTGTAGAGATGTCCTGTCTCTTATAAATTATGTTTGGGTCAAACTTGGTTGATGGGTGACAAAAGTTATTATTTATATATCTTCCTATTGCGCCCTTTCCATATTTGACACCAATATTTTCAGTGCATTCGTAAGAGGGACAACAATAGGACGATAGTCAGAAGGGACAGATTTGTGAGAATTTATTTGGACATATCAAATTACTTATGATGACCAACAATACATCAAAGGGTGGAAGTAATAGGGAGAGATGATTTCCATAACTCAAGGAATTAAAATTTTACAACAATAAATTCATCAAAAATTTTGAAGATTATGAGAAAGGATGATATGCACTGACAACCCTTTGGACCAACACTGTTTGAGGGTAATTCGCATATGGAGAGTGTTCAAACAAAAGGAAAGTATATGGATGTCAAGAAAAAATTAGATACTGATCCAAGGACAACAATATATTGGGTATGATGTTTGTCAAAAAACATTACTAAACACATCCAGGAGCAACTTTGAAGGGTCTTTTGTGCACAACTCTCAGTACTTGGGATATTCTTGGGCCTGAAATACCTCATGAATGAGTGATGAGGTGAGAAATTATAGTTTGGAAAACTCCTTGTAGCATTGATTGTTGCTCAAAACATGTTGTCTCACCCTTGTTTCGTTGACAAGTGTCACAAGTTGTGACAAATTTTTGGATGTCTATTTTCATGTCTTCCCAAAATAAGTGCTTAATTTTCTCATAGGTTTTATGAAAACCCAAGTGACCTGCATTGGGGGATGAATGTAACTCTAAGAAGTAGTGCTTCAAGGATGAATTGGGTGCTAGACAAATGCACTCATTATTGTTAATGATAGTGCAGTTGTGATAGCCCTGCAATATAATTTACAAGCAAGTAATCAACAAGGAGGGAGCATGCCCACCAGAATTTGAACTCCTGTACCCATAGTAGGATAAAGAGGATAGCCTTTTCATTTTAATTTTTAAAATGGGAACATTACAAAATTAGAAAGTTGTAGTATTTTTCACATAACTTAAAGGATTTAGTTTTTTATATAAAAACTTATTTAGGAAGTATAAACTAACTATTTTTATCAATTTTGTCTTCCCGGGCCAGAATTCTATAAATACCAACTCATGCATGTACTACAGGACTTTTATTGCTATTGTTAATACAAGGAGCTGAAGGACTTGACCATTCCATTGTGGAGTTTTCTTCAATTCTCACTGTTAACTTTATTGCGATGCATTTAGTTTTAAACAATGTCTTTCTAATGCAATAGTAACTGAACATTGAATGAATGGTAGTTTTTTTAGGGTGAAGCCTGGACAAACTGTCAATAGGAATATTGCATGTGGAATGTCATGTAGTTGTCCCTTTGACTATTCCTGTTTTCATGCTTTGTAGTTAGTGCTCACCCATAGTAGGCCAGAATATGTGCATTCAAATTCATTTTTTTAACACTTCCAGGTATCGTCGATATATCGACGAACATTAGTGTAGGCCATAGAAACTCTTTCCACGCAGGTGCTGAACCTGCCACGAAAGTTTGTGAATCGATTCGTGGATACTGCGACGATGCTTGATGGAAATATTAAATTGTTTCCATGCAGGTGCTGAACCTGCCACGAAACTTTGTGAATCGATGAGTGGATACTGAGACGATGGTTGGTGGAAATGAAAAATTGTTTCGACGCAGGTGCTAAACTTGCCACGAAAGTTTGTGGAGCGTTGCGTTAATTTTACGACGATGATTCGTGGAAACATAAAATTGTTTCCACGCATGTGCTAAACCTGCCACGAAAGTTTGTGGATCTCTGCATGGATATTGAGACGATGATTCATGGAACTATAAACATGTTTCCACACACATTCGTGGAACTTGTAGAAGTTGAACGTCGATAGAGAGACGAAACTTCATGGCAGGATTCATCTTCCATAGATCTGAGAACTTTTGTGTAGTTGGCACGTTCCCGCCAAGAAGCATTGCTATTGCCATGATGGGGAATTGTCGTCCCTATATCCATGAATGTCGTTCCACGAAAAAATGAAACCCTAATCGTTGCATCAGGGACGAAAATTCATGGAAATTACAACGAAAAATCGTGGCAAATTTGACCATATGTGCTAGTGACTTAAAAATGCACTTACGGATCTCGTCCACAATCGACACAAGGACATTGCACAAAGTGAGCCAATACATTGCCAGATTCTGCAAGACTAATTTAGCCAAGGTAAGACGACCACCCAATGACAACCATCTCCAGCACCAATGGGCTATCTGTTTATCAAATATTTTTAAAGTCCATTGCCATTCCCGCACTCTATACTTATTTGGCTTGAGAAAGAAGCCAAGATATTTTGTACCATTTTCCAACGGTTGTACATTATAGGGCAGCAAGTTCCTAATCTTCTCAAATACAACCACATCCACATCAGAAAATAAAATAACAGATTTATCATTATTGATGAGCATACCTGAGGCTTTGCAGAAGATATCCAGAACCCATTTTAAATGAGTCCATTCCGCTAGTGAACCACCGCCATATAACAGTACATCATCCACAAAGAGAGTGTGGGTTACCACAGAGTGAGGAGCGATTTTTATACCCAGGAATTTTTGCTCCCCATGAGCTACATGAATGAGTCTACTGAGCCCCTCAATGACCAACAGAAATAATAAAAGTGAGAGAGGGAAGCCCTGATGTAGCCCCCGAGAGATTTTGAAGAAATTAGTGGGAACACCATTAATAATAACAACAAAATTAACCGATGAGACACAGCCCATAATCCATTTACTGACCACCCAAGGGAGTCCGATCTGGATCAATATTAATCTCAGAAAAGACTAGTCCACACGGTCATATGCATTTACCAAGTCCAATTTCAAGAGGATTGCTTCAATATGTTTCTCTTTGATAGAGTGAAAAGACTCCTGAGCCACCCCAACTGTGTCCAAAATCTGGCGGTCATGAAGAAAACCAAATTGTTCCTTAGAGATGTATTTGGATAATCCAGGCTTCAATCTCACCGCTATGATCTTTGCGATGACCTTGTATATTAGGTTGCAGAGTGAGATAGGACGAAAATCATTGAAATCCTCCGGATGTGAGCATTTAGGGATAAGCGTCAAAAAGGTGGAATTGATCACACGAGATACCTCACCAATCATCCTGGATTCCTCCACCGCATTCAGAATGTCTTGTCCCATAATATCAAAGAAAGCTAGAAATAGTTCCACAGACCAACCATCTGGACCAGGACTCTTCTCCTTGGAGAAGCCTTTAAGAATATTGTCCACTTTTGTCAGATTAACCGAGGTGTATATAGCATCACCTTCCTCATCTGATAAGAGCCTAGGATATTTCTTAATAACCTTGAACAGGTCCAGTAACGTAGTAGCTTTCGGATCCGTGAATATATGTTGAAAATGTTGGACCGCCTCCGAATGAATATCTTTAAGAGAATATATCTTGGATCCAACACTATTGTTGAGTTCCCAAATAGAATTCTGGTTCCTTCTGGAGTCAGCAAATTTATGGAAAAAAATTGTATTGTTATCCCCATCCTGAATCCACAGAGCACAGCTTTTCAGGTGCTATGTTTCCTCCTGAAAACATAGAAAATCCTGTTTTTTACTCTCCAACCACAACAATTGGATAGAGTCCGATCCAGGAATAGAGGATGACATATAAATTGAGAGGATGACTTCAATATCCCACTCGACCCGCAAGAGCTCTTCTTAAGACATATCATTTTTTTTCCAAAGAAACCATGGAAGACACCCCCGGCTCCACACTCAGAGAAGACCAAAATGCAGTAGCTTCAAATCGAAAGTCTTGATCTTTTAACCACATAGAATTGAATTTGAAAGGATAACTGGCCTTTTTGTCATTGAACTCGAATTGGAGAAAGATTGAGAGATGATCACTAATACGACATTGTTGTATCCAAGAACGATGACGAGAGAAACATGAAACTAGATCTGCGGCCACAAGAAAACAAACCATTCTTTTGGAAATGTAATCCTCCCCAACCCTACCATTCTTCCAAGTAGGTGAAAGGGGAGCCAGTTCAATATCCAACAAGTGTCGATAAGAGAACATATTACTAAAAAACTACCCCAAAGTATCAATTTTTGCAAATTTTCCCCAAACTTCACCCACCGACCATGTGAATTTTAGGTCCCCAATGAGGATTAAATTCTCCAAATTGAGCAAGTTATATGCGCAAACCAAGTCCCAGAAAACCTGTCTATTAGAATAGGGCCCATACACATTGAGAAAATTTAATTCTCGATCAACACCAACCAATCGACCATTTAGCATAATACTAGCCTGAGTTATAAAAGGCTGGAAGTCCAAAATTTGTGGATTCCAGGCCACAAGTAGGCAGCCAGACAAACCAACCGCCTTATTGCACACATCTTCCAGAAGGGTTTAATTTTAGTGAAAAAAACCCGATCTTTTTCCTTAGAGACCATTGTTTCCTGAAGCATAACTAAATCTGGATTGTTAACCAGCAAGATTCGCTTGAGGGATAGATGTTTTGGGAGGTCCTCAACTCCCCGAATGTTTAATGAGAGACATATCATTTCTTAACCCTAGCAAGGGATTTAATATCTCTAAGTGCCCTGGAATCAAAAGAGGGAACAACCACATCATTCCCCAGTGAAATCTCTGGTTTACAAACAATAGCATTGTGTTTAGAACCCTTACGGGCGCTCGAGGCTTTTAGAGTGAGAGCTCCATCGCCAAGCCCCCCTCTCGAGCCCCATGTCTAGCCTTGATCCTAAAAGAGTTTTTCACCGAAGAAGTTACAATGGGACCCAAAACCGGCGACACCTCATGGTTTTTGTGAAAAGTTGGAAGGGGCTTTTTTTTAACAACTTCCGAAAAAGAAGGCACATGAATACATCGGAGTTGTTCCAAAGGAGTGAACTCACGATCATGTTCCAAATCTGACACCAAGACCGGCTCCGATGGTGAAGTAGACACAAGGGGAAGAGTATCCCCATCCACTGAATCCCCATCCCGAAACCCCGAACCAATAGGCTCAATATCAGAAGAAATCTGAATAGTCCCATCCCACAACTGAGAATCGAAACCCCTACGATCACTAGAGACAAATGCCTTCAGCGAGGACCCCTCTGAGCTAATAGGATTTTCCAAGTCGGGAACCATAGGAGAAGGAGGAACCAATACATTTCCAATATCATTACGGTCCAAAGCAAATTTTTTTAATTCAAGAGAAATAATGAAAGCTTTCTCTAATTCATTCAATGGATGGAAGAATGAAGGATCATATAGTTGAAGCTTTCCCAGATAATCGACCGGGATCGACGAAGGAGGCGTGACCTTGTTGGAGAATCCATCCAATGGAACGACAACATCCAAATCTTTGTCACTACACGCATCCGAAGACCAATATGCCTCATCTTCAATGGAATGAGAAGAATCCCGACTGGTCGAGGCGTTTGAGAAATCCCGCCACAAATGGCCCACCGCCTTACAGTTTGAGCATCTGAATGGGACCCCCCAATAGTCAATAATCTAGGTGAATTGTTGCCCCCGCCACTCAATGTGCAGCTCGTCGATCAGGCCGAGGGAGACATCGACCTCCACTAGGATGCGCCCAATGCGCTTATCGACCCCCTTCAGCACATCCACACCAAGATGAAGAAACCGGCCCAGCTTGTTACCAACCAACTCAAAAGCCTCTCGGTTCCACAAAGCCAAAGGGAAATCAGGCAACAAAACCCAAATATGCCGCAACTTTATCCTCGCACGCCACGGATCAAAATCAGTGAACTCGTGTTGGAGCATGAGACTACCCGAACCTTTCAACCACAGTTTTTCCAAGATCAACAAGGCATGAGCCTCCTCCCGAAATTTGAAATCAAACCATCGCTTGGCAAGGATAGATATCCGCGGGGTGTAATCCAGAATAGGGGCCCAAGTCCACGAAACCCACTTCATAATGTCATGGCGATGCATCGCATTGTAACTAAATTTCCCAACCAAGGAATTCATATTGAGCTCAACCAACTCTGCAAGGCCCAAGTCACGACCCAGATTCAACCAGTGTTTACCGGGACGTCTATTGAGTAGGTTCACATGACTGTTATTTTTTATGGTGCGCGGAACCGCCAGAAGGTCTTTTTCCCCCAAGATACGTGAATCCCCCCCACTTCCAGCCGAGGGTGAGATATCGATCGGATGGGCAATATTAGATGCCAGCAGGATACCGGAGGCATCGCCATATGTAACCCTCACCTTTTTGGACAATGGGCCCTTTCCACCACCTGTCACGGCCTTCTCTTTGGCACCAACGTTCCCAACCGAAACCGCCTTCTTGTCATTTAACAGCTCCCTGTAATACACATATGGATTCATAATCCCCATTTCTTCGAACCAGAAATACATCTCTGTCGGGACTATTTGGCCGGGGCCTGCCACATTTTGCGCCTCCCCATATCTTAGAACAAAGCAAGACCTATCAGCCTCGAAAAAAAACAAAGAAAACGCAGGGATGAAACCGGCCGAGAGCACAACCCGAAAAAAAAAAAAACTCCGGGCAGAAAACAATCCTCAATAAGGGAACCAAGGGACACTTGTGCATCGATATCCGCAAAACTCAAGCCACCTGGTGAGCAGAAAGAACTAGAGCCCACACCTGTCAGGGAAGCTGACACTATCACAAATACCCACAGGCTTAAACAGCTCAGACTTGGTCTTTAGTTCTAGTAAAAAACCAAAAAACGGCAAGTATTCGACCACCGGTTTATGCTAAAAAAAGGAACCACACACAAGACCGGTAGTCGAGCCAACAACAAAAATCACCCCAAGGCGGAACAATCTGGTGAACAGAGAATCCCTGACAGGATGGTGAATCAGGGAATGGTTTCAAAGACCCACCGGACGATGCAAATAAAACACTAGGAGTGGTTTCGAAGACCCTCCGACCGATGCAAATAAAAACACGAGCAATAACACTCACAATGAACGGAATATACCCTGTTTTACCAAAACAAACCGAGTCGGGAAAGAGAATAACCTGTGACCACCACGCCCTATATTATTCTTTGAACACAACCCCCCCCCCCTCCCCGGGCCGACGTCGCAAACCTGCACAAAACCATCATTACCAGAAACCCCAGCATGGAACCCTAGTCCGAAACCCTAACTCACACCACTCGCTCCTCGTAAAGAATCTCTCATCAATTCCCAAGCACATATCTCTATGACCTTATATTGGAATTTGGTTTGGAGCATAGCCAATAATTTTAGTGTAATGTTTCGTAGAAATTAATTATATTATATAATGGTTCATTACATTAAAATACATTTTTATATATCCATTTGGTTTGTAGCATATCCTTTGTTCGGATTTGATTTGTATTTAAACTTTTTAATAAACAAATATTTTATTCGAAAAGTGAAAGATAGAAAATAATACTACACCCTGATTCACATCTCAAAACTGAGATGACCACGACGCTCAAAAACATCTCGGATATTATTAGTTTTTAACATTGGAATTTGAAACAATTTGCACTGAATACTCGTCAATAAGAAAATAAAGATTGATAAATATTTTAATAGAGGTTTTTAGTATTACAAGATTCATAGAATATCTTGAAAACAATTCTACAAAAACATTCGCTCATGAGTAAGAAGGTTTCTGATGATATTGTTTGTATTTAAAGTTTTTAGAAGTTGCAGTTTTTACATAGGTTTTTTTTTGGCATAAATGCTCATTTGTCTACACTACATTAGTGCATTATATAAATGAGCACATTGATGTGTCATTAACACATGCCCACTCTCATGTTGGCATAGACAATACTTGGGATAAAAATGTTGAGTCTTAACCATGCTTATATTAGTTATATGCACATGAGTGCACGCAATACAAGTAGTCTTACAAATTCACAAGCATTAATGAATTTTGGTAACACAAGCCTTGGTGCGGTATAAAATAATCTCACACCACAAATGCAATATGTGTACTTTGTGAGTTTTTGTTTTTTATTTTATTGTGCTGCATTGCAATAGAATAAGAACACCCATCATATCCATTAAAATAAATAATAAATTATATCATATTAATTAATTAATTATATTTTAATTGAAATTTAATTCTTGGAGTGTTATGATAACCCTATCATACAAAAGGTGAAAATATATATGAAATAAAAAAATAATGAAGTTTGAGAGACATAACAGATCCTTGGTTAACATGTAATCAACAAATCTTAGGAATCTAAGATGGCTTTATGATAATGCAAAGAATGATAATTGAGAGTTTTGTATTAATTATTTTAATATGAAACTATGTTCTATGAAGCAGGTGTTTGATGCGGGGAAGGAGTTTGGAGCATTTATTGCATACTATTTTGATCTCCCTCATCCAAATTGAGTGAAAGGAATTGTAGTCAACATTGAATTGAGCTCAATCTTGGATTGAAGTCGCCATTAGATTTAAATCTACCATGGATTGAAGTGAAGCTTGGATTGAAGTCAACCTTGTGTTGAAATCAACCTTGCTTTAAAGCCAATCTTGGATTCAAGGAAATCTTGGATTGAAGTCAACCTTGGATTGAAGTCACCTATGGATTGAAGTCAACCTTGGATTGAATTCAGCTATGGATTGAAGTCAACCATGGATTGAAGTCAACCTTGGATTTATGTTAACAATGCATTGAATTCAACCATGGATTGAAATCACTAATGTTAATATTATTGATGGATTGAAGTCAATAATTGGATTGAAGTTAACCTTGGATAGACGCCAAATATGGATTGAAGTCAACCATGGTTCAAATTCAATCAACCACTTTTAAAAATGTGGGTTGAATTCAACCATGGTTCAATGCCAACCTTGGATTGAAGTCAACCATTGATTGAATTCAACCTTGGCTTGTAGTCAACCTTGAATTGCAGTCAACCTGGCTTGAAAGAAACCCTGATTGCAGTCAACTTTGAAGTCAATCATGGATTGCAATCAACCTTGGATTTTACAGTTAACCTTGGATTGAACTCGACCTTGAATTAAAGTCAACCTTGGGTTGGAGTCAACCATGAAGTCACCCTTGGATTGAAGTCAACCTTGAAGTCACCCTTTGATTGAAGTCAACCTTGAATTGAATCCAACAATAACTTGAAGTCAACCATAAACTATTATTATCCAATAATGTGAATTTCTGTAATAAAATTTTGATTTTCTTATATTAATTGAAATATGCTCATCAAAATAAGAAAATCAAAATTTCATTACAAAAATTCACATTATTGCACAATTAAATTGCATACCAATTTTTTTTTCTCATAAAGGATTCACAAGTGATTGGCCAGAAGATGACAAAAACTATTTATACCACAGACAAAAAAACAGACTCGCTTACCCAATAGAATTGCAATAGACCAACTTGCCTCGCCAAGAGCACCAACTGCAGCCAGACCACAATCGGCAAGCTACGGAAAGAGGTCATGAAAGTGACTAAATCTGAAAGATATACAAGGAATACAACAATAAGAAATCCACAAAAAAAGACAGAAATATATGCATGCCAAAAAACCTCCACCTGAAACTTAAAGCAGATCAAAACATGTACACTGCCTTTGCTAATCCACTACAACAGAGGAATTGAAGCACATAAATGGTTTATCTGGTTGCGCTTCATGCAATCCTAAAGAGATAGCTATGTGGATTGGCTGACGAGCTTCCAAGTCAAGGTAGCAGTATACAGGACAACTAAATCGCCCTTGACGATCGGAATCTAGTAAAAAAGAAGTAAAAAAGAAACTGTTGAAATTGCAGTTTGCATTGTTTAAATAACCATTTCGAGGATTTGATTAATTTTAAAATCTAATATTTACTTTAAGAATGATGATACTGATGATATTAATTGCTGAAATTGCAAAAAAAAATGCAACTTTCAGGAAAGATTTTAAGGATTTGATTAAAATAAGCCAAAAAGCTGGGGATGTTTTGGTTGCTCTTTATCCTAAGCGCCCAGTCATGCGGTATCCATCTTCCAGCTCATGCGTCAATAACACAACTACAAGGTACGTAGATATAATTCCCCAGATATGGGACTTGCTACTCGCAATTTCCCCAGATATAATTCAAGTGCAAGTACGAATAAATAAATATGGGACTTGCTACTAGCAATTTCCCTTGTTTTATATGCTCGTATAATTATTGAAGATAACATATAACATTGTAGCAACTATACTTATTTTCGTACATGAATTTTTCCATGCATTATTAATCTACTTGGCATCAACATAGGGGATTATGTGATAAATTGTACTAGTGAAAGTGACTTGTATCTTCTTTAATTCCTCGGTGAAGTCAAATTCATTGTTCTTATCATCATCAATAGTAGTAGTTTGTTTCAATATTTATCGATAACATATGTATACCTTCTCTTAGTCTCTATTTGACTCGGTGGAAGATGGGGAAGATTTATTTGGAATAGCTTCACTTGTTTGTGCATTATCTTCATCTTCCTCCTTTACTATTTTTTACTTATCTCTACAAAATAATCATTAAACTTGGAGAGATAATCTAACAATCCCCCAACCATGAATTTTATAATGAACTAAATCACTTGTACTAGCATGGGTAGGTATTAATGTTTCTTTCTTACGATTTTGTTTTTCTTTCTTTTTGGGTCCACCCATGAGACCATATTATTCCCTTGTACTGGAAATTTTTTGTTTGGTTGATGGTGAGACATACTTTCTCATCGAGCTAGGAATCAGTTGCAAAGTATTTTTTTCTCATTTGGAAACAATATAAAAAATATTCTCTTGACCTCATTCACTCATTTAGCACAAAATTTATCAAGTTTGCCAAAATCCAATTAGGTATAACTAAAGTGTAGACTAATCACATTGATTTTCCCCATGTTTAAAGATCCTAGAGAGCTCATCTTTCATATTGAACATCTTCTTCAATTATCAATTTTCTTGCATCTATAACATTAACTTGCATTATGAGTTGGTTCTAACTAGTATTTGACACCAATAGTGCCATATTTGATTTGGAGGTCAAACTAGACCAAAAGGTTGTTGAGATTGTTGCATTGATGGTCTATGCTAAAATTATTGAATCAAAAATTGTACTTATGGGTACTAATTCATTCAAATAAGGGTGCCAATATTAAGGATGAGTGGTTTGGAATGACTATTGATATTGTAGATCATGGAAAATGGGCATCATGCTAGTGAATAAGATGGGATATCCTATGGTATAAATTGTGGTTATAGAATAATAAGTCAATTATTATAAGTATTTTGGATAGAGGAGGAAACATGGAGGTTTAGATTTTTGCAAAACTTAGGGCCATAGGATGAGCAAGTTGACTACATTGTAGATCCTACATAAGGTTTATCTATTTTTTACTAATGGATTCAAGTCAGAGATTAATTATATTATGTTCCTAAGGTGAACACTATAGGAATGTCGAAGGAGTCTAATTTGGATAGACTGTCACTCATACCTTCACCTTGGGAAACCCATAAAGTACCAATGATCCATAAAGCAAATGATAGCATTATCACAAGGATAGGCCTTGTCATAAAGGTGAACTTTAGTATTGTGTGTGACAAGAAGCGAGGGTAGGTAGATACCAACATTTTACTAAAAATTTAGTCATTTTTTGGAATCTTGCATTTCCAATGCATGATTATGAAGAGCAAATGGGACTAGAGGCTTCAAGGTCTATATATTATCCCATCCAAATATATGTAGAGAAGTGTCAACATGCTCAGTTGGTAACATAGGAGAGTCATGGTACTAATAAAGAGGGAACCCTAATATCTAATGAGGTTTTGGGTTCAGGAGATAAGGGTAAGAACCTAACATGAAAAAAAGGAGGAACCCCTTTGGTTAATACTAGTAAGAAGGGTAGGATGTGTGTAAATATTTTGAAAGCCAAGAACAAATTGGTTTTACGTGAGGACATTAAAATGGATCAAGTAGTTGAAATGACAAGCAAAACCGTGATAGGGTGATTCTATGGAGGGTATATATCAAAGAATAATCTCTCTATTTGGAGATATAGGTGATGGAATCCTTTATTAACATACTCACTAGATTTCCACACTTTAGTAAGAGGTTGGTTGGCCTTCCATTTTAGATCAAAAGTGGATGTAGTTAACGATTTGTAGGAAAAGAGGTTTTGGGTTTCTATATCCTTAACCTTGAAAAAATAGCCACCCTCCTTTAGCCCTAGAGTGGAGAGGATTATCAAACATCCTTTATGGATTAAACGTCAGGCCTTACTTTGGAGCTTTCGTTAGTGGAATATTTTCACGCTAATGGAAACAATGGTACCTTTTAGATTTGGATAAACCATTTAAAATGGATATTTCTTTCTTGGTAGCTCACATTCTGGTGGAGTTGGATTTGAAGGATGGGATAGAAAAGGAAATGGAAATAGAAATGGGAAGTCGAAGCAATGCTTAAATGCTATATTTTGTCAATATTAAGTTTCATTGTTCAAGATATAATTCCTATGGCCATTTGGTTAATAAATGTCTCTTGAAGTTTCATGGTATATAATGGAGAAGGAATAATACAATAAATGGAGGTATGGAAGCAAAGAAGGAGGCACCACATAGAAAGGATGTGGAGTGAAAAGAACAAAGGGTTAGCGATCATGACATAAAGGAGAAGAAAGAGGGTAAATAAAAAGTTTAGGCCTCAAAGAGTAGGAAATGAGATCTAGAATCTATCTCATTGGGTGGAGAAGTGGACCCTACAAAGGAGACAAGGCCACCTACTATGCAATTGAAAAATGTGATGATCCGAGGAAAGTCAATTCAGGAGTAAAGTGTTTTAAAATCCTCTCCTACATTGTATACTATCCAACTTGATAAGCTAATCAAGCCCACTTATCTTGATACCCCATTTGCAATAGACTGCATCCTCAATGCAGCCTCCACTAAAAAGAGGTGTGACCTCGCACTACGCAGAGTCGCATATACCTGAGAAAGGCATCTAGAAAAAAAGGGGCAGTCGTCTAAAGCCACTCAATCAATGGTGTGTAGAGGTGAACCTTCAATTGTGGTGTCACTAAGCATAATCACGGCCAAAACAATGTGGTCTCCTAAAAAATGCAAGTTGCAGCCTTTCACACACAAGATTCTCCAGGAAGATAAACCAGCACGTGGAGGTGTACGTCATCTCAGGGTTCCTCCCGCACTCGGGTTCCTTTGCTCCCTCAGCGCAGCTCCCACTAGGCAATGTATCTCTATTATAGATCATCAAGAGGAAGATTTGTACCTCAACAAACCCCCATGGAGAAATTCTCTTTGGTTTTCAAAGGATTGACTCTAATATCATGATGGGAAACTATCAAGAGATAGATTTCCCAGTCCGTGGTCTCTTCCCAATCCCCTGAGGATTTTTAACTAAACAAAAAATCACTCTCAAAATAGCAGATTAATGAACAAAAACAAGGAATTGAAGAGAAACATGAATTCCACCCACTCAAAAATCACACACTGATTTATTCATCATCAAACTGGCTGTATACACAGGTTGATCAACAACCAGTTGACGGAACCTCTCAATAACACATCGAAAATAGAAACTTGTTGCAGAGAATCTCTCAATCTCCAACAAGATAACAACAAATAAACTGAAAACAGAATCAACATAACAACTAGCAACTAGCAACTAACAAGCTAAAAAACAACACTGGCCTCATTAATTCTAACACCCCATGTCACCTAACATCATCCCCGGAGAGGTTGTTTTTTTAACACAAATCATATATACCCTTCCACTACTCTTTCGATTGAGATATATTATCCTTTGACAGGGCCCACAAGACATCCAAGAAGAAAGAGCTAGGCGCTATAGCTTCAAAGAGACAACCTCCAAGGAGATCCTTAATATAATTTCATATGCCTTCTACCCTACCCTTACTTCTATAGTTATCAGGAACCATAGCCTCATTAACCATATTGACTGTAGTCGGCCATAAATCATGGTCTAAAGGTCGAAAATAAAAAAAAAATTGAGAAGAGAAAATAGTTGAATTACCTATATTGTACTCTCCTTTGAAAATGGAATCAGACATGGGATAGAATATCAATGAGGCCTTATCTGAAAGGATTATTTTCATGAGTGGGACTTCTACCACTAAGTTTTTATGCCTATCTAGCTCACCACTGGGACACAAATTCTAGGTTCCCATACCCAAATCCATCACAAAATGTGGAACCCCATCCAGAAGAAGCTCCTACCCACCAACTTTTCATTGTGTACCACACTCCTTCAACACATCAACTTCCTCCTTATTCATAATTTTATGAATTTTTTCTCTAGGATTGGCCACTGGTGGGCTTGATGGGGACTTCTTTCTCCATACAAATTTCTAAAATGGCTCTGAATAATCTTGATCTAGGTGCCCATAGAAATGGCATCTATTACATAAAAAGGGAATGTTTGAGTATTCTAGGACCAGCAGAAAACTTCTATCACCATGAATAATACTAGATATTTGAAAATAATATTTTTCATATCAATTTCCAATAAATCCCTGGCCATTGTCATCCAAAAATCGTCTTTGAATGATACATCCACTGGAATTTTTCTTCCTAATTGATTTCCTAAAGAATTAATACCTTCCTATGCCCAAAATTTCAAAGGAAAGTTTGCAAATATAACCTAAATCGACAACACAGTAAAGGCTTCAGCTGCTATGTTGAAGCATGGATGCCAAGGTCTGAGATTCAAGATTATCGAACCCCAAAACCAATTTCCCTTTAATATATTGTTTGCATCCACCTCAAACCTAAATACAAATAGTAACCATCCTCTAGATAGAATGTGAAAAACCATAACATAGTTCAAAACAAGGACTCCTTTGACATAGTGCACCAAATGAACTTTCCAACCAAGGTTTTTTCAAAGTATTCTAGAATGTCCTCAACTCCAAGATATTCTCCCACAACCATTTGTATTATGTCCAATCGGCTACAAACCCACCCACACCCCCCTAGGTTCAAAACTTCTTCGATGTGTTGGTGCATGTTGAAAGTAAGCTCACATCGGTGAGTAAATCCGATTGGTATATCTCTCAACCAACCAGATTAAATGATGGGTTCTCCCACAAGTTTTAACTTTTAAGAATTTTTTATGTTGCATATATACATCAGATTTTAATAAAATAGCATGCTTTTTTATTCTCTTGGAGACAGACTCTGTTTTTTTGGGTTCCTATTTATGTTGCCTATTGTTTTATATGAATATTAAGTTCGTTTGATATTATAATGCCTTGTTTAATTTCGCATGGTACCAGACCACCAAGGCATTAGCTTCCTCCATCTCCTTTTGGCTACATTGGTTTCTGGATTTTTCTGCATGACATCTCAGGTTTTCTTCTACCATATTTGCTCTGCTCTCTGTTGTGAGCATCTATGTTCAAAAGCTTATGCTTGAAGCCATCATTAGTCACATTTATGGTGATTTCTAATCTCTTTCTTTGGCACCTTCGTTTCCTTACTATGGCATATAAGTTGCAAATCCCTGTTTAAACTCCTCACAATTATTTTAGTTGGAAATCAACCATGGTTGTTTTACTAAGGAGTAAAGGTTTGTATAAGGTTACGACTAATTCAGAAAAAGAACCCACACAAAATGTTGAAAATCCTAAATGGAATAATCATTTTGATGAAGCCTTAGGCTTAATCTGTCTTTCTCTTTCACCTAAACTCTTGTTTCATTTGGAAGGCATAGACACTCCCCATGAATCATGGAATCAACTTGAAAAACTATTTGGTAAAATAGATGCCAGTCATGGTCATCAACTGGAAAATGAACTCATTAGTCTAAATCCTATTAATTTTGATACCATTCAAGACCTTATTTATGAGTTGAGATCCCTTAGGCTTCAATTGAAGGACTGCAATACTGAGAAGAAAGATTAACAACTCATTTTTTTCACTGCTCTCTAAGTTAGGAGAATCCTATTTAGTGTTTGCTTCCACATTTTATTCAACTCAAGATGCCTTGGGTCAGGCTTTTGAAATGCCTACTTTTGATGCCTTTGCTAAAAGACTTACTCGTGAGCAGTATAAGCACACTCAAATAGGATCTCTTAGCTCTATAGATTCAAATTCTCATGCATTAGTAGCTAGCTCACCTTCAAATTCAAGAATGGCACATAAAAAGGCATCTAAAGGGGAACAAAGACACAGTACAAAACTAGGCCATTTTTCATATTCCTCTCCTAAACTAGATTCTGAAGGGAAGAAAATTCCTCTTAAATGTACATTATGTGGAAACGATGGTCATTCACAATCTCATTGTTTTAAGAAACTAGCTATCTTGTCTTCAGAAATGAAGAAATGAAATTTAAATCTCAGCATGTCTTCTCCTAACAATGATACGAGGAATGCTAAATATCTCTCTTCCAGAGCATATTTATCTTCTTCTGAACCTGAATGGATATTTGATTTTGGAGCCACCCATTACATGTCTCTCCATAAGAATTTGTTTTCTTCCATTAATTCATGCAAAACGAGCATATTTTTGTGGGCAACTCTTCACCTTTGGTTGTTAAAGGGAAGGGCATTGTTGAGATGACAAATGGTATGATCAATAATGTTTTATATGTTCCTAATCTTTCAACCAAATTGCTCGCAATTTATCAGATTACAAATTTTGGTGTAGGAAAGACAGTCTTGTTTACCCTTAATTCTGTAATCGTTCATGAAATTGAGGATCCTTCACAAATTGTTTCCATAGGGAAAGTGGATCATCATTCACGCTTGTATTCATTTTCCCATTTTGAACTTACATCTCCTACCAATGTAGTACTTGCTCACTCAAATGAATTAAGAATATTATGGCATGAGCGATTTGGCCACTTGAATTATCACTATCTTCAACAGCTCAGTAAGCAAAACATGGTCATTGATCTTCCACCTGTCTAACAAGCTGTATTCTTGGAAAGCATCCTCAAGACAGTTTTGATAAGGGAAAATCTCATAGAGCCTCCAAACTTTTGCAACTTGTTCACAGTGATATTTCAAGCCCTTTTATGGGTATGTCTTTTCAAAGAGCATGCTATTTGCTTACATTCATCGATGGCTATTCTAGATGCACATGGGTCTACTTTCTGAAAAATAAAAGAGATACTTTTGACACTTTTCTTGTGTTCAAAGCCTTAGTTGAAAAGCAATCTAGAAAATCGATAAAAAATTTGTGGATAGCTAATGGTGGTTTATATGTCAACAACATATTTAAAGACTAGTGTGCCACTAAAATAATTCAACTGCAACATACAGTGACTTATTTTCCACATCAAAATGATGTTGCTAAAATGAAAAATTGTACCTTGAAACAGATGGCCAATTGTATGATTCATGCAAGAGGTCTTGGCCCATAGTTTTGGGATGAAGCGATAAATTTGCAAACTATGTTCAAAATCGAACCCCTCGCAAGGTTGTTCAAGGGGTGACATTGGAAGAAGTTTGGAGTTGACAAAAATCCTATATTGGGCATAATAGGGTATTTGGGTGCAATACTTGGGGCTACATTCGAAAATAAAAAAGCAAGGCAGTGGACATGCAAAGTAAGGCTTGCATATTTGTTGGATACCCGGAAGATGTTAAAGGGTATAGATTATTGCATCCCAACACTCATGAATTGCACATCAACAGGAGTGTTCGATTTGATGAACATCCTCCTTAGCATCTTGTATCTTCATATGATGATCCTTCCTTTGAGTTGGTTGCCCCTGCTTATGATAATAATCTTGGAGAACAATCAGCTAGCACTCATACATCGCTTCTTGATTGGGGTCAAAGAAGAATGATGCCGTCTCTTCAAAGGACTCCTCAAGCATTTATGGCTAGTGCTTCATATCCAAAATATTTTCATGAGGCCCATGATATTAAATAATGGGATGTTGCCATGGAAGATGAGCATAATTCCTTGCTGAAATATGACACTTGGGATTTGGTCCCCCTTCCAAAAGGTAGAAAATTGGTTCAATGCAAGTGGGTATATCAAACCAAGCATGTAGATGATGGTACTATAGAGAGACATAAGGATCGATTAGTTGCTAAAGGTTTTTCACAGGTTGAGGGACTTGACTATTCTAAAACCTTTACACCCGTGGAAACAATGAATTATATTCGCCTTGTTCCTTCTATAGCCACATCTCGCAAGTGGATTGTACACAAAATGGATATCAAATTTGCATTCCGTCATGGTGATTTGCAAGAAGAGATATACATGGAGCAACCTATTAGATTTATCCAGAACTCTTCACTTGTGTGCAGGCTCAAAAAATATTTGTATGGCCTAAAACAAGCCCCTAGGGCTTGGTATGAGAAGATGGATTATTTCCTTCTATCTTTGGTATTTTCTCATTGCCTTTCTGATTCAAATGTGTATATTTTATGGAAAGATAATGAACTTATCCTCCTTGTTCTTTATGTGGATGATTTCATTCTTACTGGGAGTTCAACTGCCTTGATTGATCAGGTGAAGTCTAATCTTCAATAGCAATTTGACATGGAAGATTTAGGGATGCTTCGCTACTTTTTAGGACTACAGGTCACATAGTCTACATCTGAGATTGGTCTCTTGCATCTAGAGTATGCATTGGATCTCGTGTGCAAATTCCACATGTTGGATTTCAAATCTGCATCCACACCATTTTTGTTCGGAGTCAAGTTCTCAGCAAAGTGCTCTACTCCTTTGGTTAACGCTACTTTGTATCAGCAGCTTGTTGGCATCCCATTGTACTTGACTCACACTCGTTCAGATATCTCATATGCAATTGGTTTGGTTTCCTGGTTCATGTAGGAACCACATGAGCTCTATTGGAAAACTACAAAGTGAATTATTTATTACATTAGAGGGACACACACACATGGCATTCAATACTCATCTAATGGTAATGCATATTTAGTTGGTTATACTAACTCCAATTGGGATGGTGATCTGGATGATTGCAAATCCACATCTGGATATGTCTTCCATCTTGATTGTGGCATTGTTTTTTGGTCCAACAGAAAGCAAGCAGCATAGTACCGTGGTGATGTTAATGCTAATACTGAGTCTATTTGGATTTGACAGATTTTATCTGAGTTTAGTTTACAGCAGGTGTAGCACACTCTAATTTGGTGTGATAATCAGAGTGCTACCCATATTCCAAGGAACCTATGGAGCATAAACACACCAAGCATATAGAAGTTCACATGCATTACATTCAACAGTTAATTCGTGAACATACTACTGATTTTCAATATTGTAGGAATGAATTGTAGGTTGCTGATATATTCACCAAACCTTTGGCACATACTAGATATGTTCAGCTTCGTGCCTTACTAGGGGTGAAGGAAATTTTCCTTGAGGTGGGTAGTCTCAGTTCTCCTTCATATTTTCCTATCTATGTTTTGATCTTTTTGTACATGGGTGCCTTAGCAAGCCTTGTTTCCGGGACCCATTTTTGTTTATTTTTGTGTATTCCTCCTCTTGCTTAAGGGGGGGTGTTGGTGTATGTTGCAAGTGAGATCACGTCGGTGAGTAAATCCAATTGGTATAGCTCTCAACCAACCAGATTAAATATTGATTTCTCTCGCATGTTTTAACTTTTAAGTAGTTTTTTTTATGTTGCATAGATTCAAGATATTTTAACTTTTTTCTACTCTTGGAGAGAGACTCTATTTTCTCTAGGTTCTTGTTTTTTTTGCCTATTGTTTGTATGGAGATTAAGTTCATTTGATCATGGTGTGCCTTGTTTAAATCACAAAATGTTGGTTAAAGGGATAGCATCAAGACTTTCCATAGCCTTGGTGTTAACACCATGAGAGGACAAGTCAACTAAGAGCCGATATTTTTGAGCTTCGTGATTATCTTTATTATTTGAGGTTACAAATGCCTTCAATTGGCCTTGATATGGATCCACCTCAGTAGAAAATCTTCCTCCTACACTTTTGTTTTGATAAAAAATCATGGTCGAACTGCATACATCGATTCCCCCAAGGGGTGGCATCAAGGAATTTATTTTTGATGAAAACGATGGTGACCGAAAACTTGAAGCAAGACTACCCTTCATAGAGACCGAGCAAAAATTTAAAAATACATGCATACTCTTCGTTGTCTCATCTAAATAGTTTGATCGTCTAGATATCATTAGGTTGAAGACATCCATTTTCAATTAATAAAACTACACACTCTTATATTGGGTTTGGTTTAGTCCAAATGGTTGTAGGATGGAGTGTTATTCTCTCTACGTAGGTTTTATAATTCCTGTAAATGACATATTAAATTATTAAGGAGTATTCCCATGGGGTATAGAGAAATTGGTAATGAGTAATTGAGATGAGAATTTGTAAATGGAAGGTCACAAGTTCAAATCCCCATGGGTACTTGCAAAAAAAAATTCTTAAGCAGTATATTATCAGTTATTGTGATGGATTCAAGCCTTGTTATTGACTTTGCCTTGTACCATCAAAAAGTTAGAGTTTACCTTTAGTTTCATCCTCAAAATGAGGAGAAGTGACTAAGATTTGCCTCGAATAATTATATATATATATATATATATATATATATATAGAGAGAGAGAGAGAGAGAGAGGGGCTCTGATCTCGGGGGTGATGGAGTTTCGCGGGAGGGGAGCGGATTCGTGTGAAGGTGCCCGAGGGTTTTTTTCAGCATGCGAGTGTTTCAAAACTAGGGGAGCGCAGTCTTTCTTCACTCTCCCTCCATAATGATTGCATACGCATTCTCATGGTTAACCGTTATAACTGTTGACAGGACACTGCACACACTCCCCCACCTACCAGGTCGATTACCAGTAAGGGAACAATGGTCATCGATGACGTGGACTATGATTATTATGTCCAATGCGGTCCCATCTTCTGTACGGAACAGGAAATGCATGGCTCAGAGGAATTATGGGATGAACAGGAAGAAATCATGTCACAAATTAACAACGTACCACCTTGTGATATATTAACTATTGATGACACAAAATCTCATGTGAACGATCCCACTCAGTTAAAGACCACGAGCGAGTTTAAGCCAAGCAAATCCAAAGGAATTAGGCCGAAGAAGTCATATGCAGAACTCACAGCCGGTAAGGAAATTCAGTTGGAACAAATACCCGATTATTTAAAATTGGCACTGATAGGAAGATTCTGCGGAAAGACTATGGGCAGAGACTCTCTGTTATGGTGGATGGAGACAAATTGGAGAGATAGACTGGGCTACACCCCAGAGTTCCACGTTCTCCCACGAGGGTGGTTTCTAATTAAGATGAGGCAGAAGGAAGACAGCCAAAATCTCCTCAAAAGACACTAGCTTTGGGGGTCGTCCAGTCTAATTCTAAAAAACGGGAAGGTGGAATTTAACCCAAAAAAGGAACCCCATAATCAGCAATAGGTCTGGGTCATCTTGCCGAGCTACCTCTGGTTTTTTGGCAAGAACATTTTTTGCAGGCGATCGGCAACAAGATTGGGAAATTTGTGGCCCTGGAGGATAACTGGGAATCAAAAATCGATCGTCGATGTGCTAGAATCCTGGTGGAATTGGACTTGCGGGAAGGTCTGTATGAAGAATTGATAATTGTAATGCACGGTAGTACGTGGTCGCAACGGTTGGATTATTGGAAGCTACCATTCCATTGTTTCAGTTATCGCAAGGTTGGTCATTTGCAGAAGGATTGTCCCATCCACAAGGAGCTCCCTCGGTTCAAAAAAGTCTGGGTTAAAAGACCTCCTTGAGCTCGGTTTCATGTCAGGAGTTAGTCGAGCAAAAGGTGGTGAAGAAAAGCTGCAGCCGATACTTACGGATGATAGATATATGGATAAAGGGAAGTCTTAGACAGGCATTTTACCCCAGACCCCAAAGGGGGAACACTCAGTCGGACCTATCATCAACAACGCCTCAGCAGATCCACTTCAGGACAAAACGTCATCTTCGGTCTACAGAGGTAATGACACTAATACCCCTTTAGTCAATTCCCCTTGTTTAAACAACAAAGCTTTATCTAAGAGTTCGGACAAAGTAAACTTAAAAAGCTCGTTGTCTCGAAAAAAAAAATTGCCCATCCCTAACTTTCAGTCGATGTAGACAAAGGAGTATAACTTGAGATCCAAAAAACCCACGATAGAAGTGGAGGATTGTGTCTCAATGGGTGGTCTTGCCCTCAACCCCCCCCCCAAAAAAAAGCCAGGTCGGAAGAAAATCACTGTTATCCAAATCCCAAAAACAAGCGGTTCTAGATGTTAGAAAAGGAAGGAAATCCTTAATAACTTGGGCCCTTAGAGTGGAAATGGCCCCAAACAGGGGTTCCTAATGTTAATTCTCTCTTTGAACGTATAGGGGCTTGGGAAGGGGCTCCAAAATAACCACCCTAAAAAGGTTAAGAGCTAAACTAAACCAACGGCACTTTTGTTTCAAGAAACCATGATATAGGGTAAAAGGGCTGAGGAAGCAGTTAGTGAATGTGTCAAAAATTGGAATATGGAAAGTACAGACGCTGATGGGAATTCTGGAGGCACGCTAACGGCTTGGAGCCCAGAGTTGAAGTTGATTTCCGCAATGCGATATGGCTCAGTCTTTGGGACCTTGCTGGAAGATGGCGAGACAGGACTAAGTTTCACAATCCTAAACGTCTACGATCCCTTCTATGATAGGAAATTTTTCTGGGAATCCATTGGAAATTCAGGCGCCATGGATCAGCCCAACTTGATAATGGGTGGAGATTTAAACTTGACCCTCACTTAGAATGAGGTTTGGGGAAAGAATGCGAGGAATGATGCTCTGAGCTCTTATTTTGGATATTTCTTCAAGAAAAAAGGATTGGTGGACATAGCTCCTCCAAAGTTGGAGCCTACTTGGAGAAATAAAGGAGGTGGAGATCAGGCTATATCAAAGAGATTGGATCGCTTCTTGGTTTCAGACAACCTAGTCAATGAACGTTTGATTCTTCAATCAACGATTGAAGTTGGAGGAAATTTGGACCATAGGCCGATAGTTTTAAGAATAAGGGTCCCGGAAAAAAATCCCCCAACCCATTTTAAATTCAACCCCGAATGGATTTCAGAGCAGAATTATAAGACCCAAATTTTGGATGCATGGCAACCTCTGAGAGAAGTCCTGAATCACTCTATGATGCAACAATTTGCTGATAATATGTAAAAGATGAAAAAAATATCAAAATATTGGGACAACAGTCACAAAACCTCTCAGAGCGTAGAACTCTCAGGGATAAAAGACAAAATAAAAGATCTCTATGTTAACAATAGGGAAGGCATTTTTACCTCAAAAGAAATTGAGACTCTGAAACATCTTGAAGGGAAAAAGGATTTGTTGCTTCTACAGGAGGAATAGAAATGGAGATTAAAGAGTAGGGCCCTTTGGCTAAAGGAAGGAGATCAAAATACTAAATTCTTTCACAAATATGCATCTCATTGGAAGAATATTAATACAATTCATGAAATCAGGACAGGGCAAGGCAATCTGGCACGTTCTTTCACTGAAAAAGCTAGAGTAGTTGTTGATCACTTTCAAAATATCTTCTTAGAACCTGTAGGTTGCCCAATCTCATAAATTCTGGAGGTGATTGGCCTTTTCCCTAGACTAATTACAGATGAAATGAATGCAAAGTTAACTAAGGATATTTCAGAAGAGGAAATTTAGTGTGTTCTCTATTCCTTTCAAAAAGGAAAAAGCCCTGGTCCGGATGGCTTTACCCTGCAATTTTTCCTCGGCTTCTATGATAAATTAAAAGATTATTTGGTGGAAGTGGTTAAGGAATCTTAGAAGTTTGGAAAAGTGTTGGGTAGCTTTAACTCAACCTTCATAACCTTGATTCCAAAAAAACAGAAAACTGAAACCTTTGATGACTTCAGGCCAATATCGTGCTATAATATGATTTATAAGGTGATAGCCAAGGTGATTTCTCTTAGATTGAAACCCATTCTGAGCAGTATTGTAACAGAAGAACAATTTGGATTTTGGCATAACAGACAGATTCATGATGTTGTTTCCTTGACCCAAGAGGTAATTCATAGCATCAAGACTGAAAAGCAGAGTGCTTTCACTCTAAAACTAGATCTCTCAAAAGCATATGATAGAGTATACTGGACCTTTGTAAGACTTCTTCTGATCCAAATGGGAATGGAGTTGGAAATGGTTGAATGGATCATGGGTGTATTCAATCTACCTCCTTTGCAGTTCTGATCAACGGATCACCTTCTAATTTCTTTCGCCCATCTAGAGGCATCAAGCAAGGGTGCCCCCTTTCCCCCTTCTTGTTTCTTTTAGTTGTTGACGCTCTGAGCCGCCTAATTCACAATGCTAAAGCTCTTGGAAGGATTGAAGGGATTAAAGTATCTAGCTCAGAAGAAATTACTCATACCCTTTTCATAGACGGCGTTCTTCTGTTCGACAGTGGTTTAGAAGAAAATATCAGGGCATATGCATCTATTCTCGATAAATACAAGATGGAAACAGGGATGGTGATAAACGAAGGAAAATCAATTTTAAATCATAACGAGTTCTCAGAAGTATTGGCTCAGCAGGAAAAAGAATTTTTTCCTTACCCAACCACAGCTATGTCCGAAGGTTTCAAGTATCTGGGTTTTTTTCTCAAACCAAACTGTTATGCCTTACAAGAATGGGTCTGGTTGTATAAGAAAGTCGAAGGTCGAATTTCAAATTGGACCAATCGTTTTCTTTCCAGAGGAGGCATATTAGTCTTAGTCAAAGTTGTTCTGCAAAGTATCCCCGTTTACTAGGCTTCCATTGCCTACATCCCCAAAGGAATCCTAACCAATCTAAGAAAGAAGTGTTTCTCTTTTCTCTGGACAACCAGTAAGCAAGCTGAAGGTATTCCTCTAGAAAAATGGACAGTCATTTCTCTTCCAAAAGAGCTGGGTGGTTGGGGAGTAAAAAATCTTCCCCTTTTCTATAAGGCCTTGGCAGTAAAGTCACTGTGTCGTTTAGCTCAAAATCCTAGCTCGTTATGGGGTAGGGTCATGAGCTCCAAATACTGTCCAAACTCAACTCTTGTAGATTGGTTTAGGAATCCTGCTAAAACTCATAAAAATGGATCGGCTAGGTGGAAAGCAATGGTGTTGGCCTTCCCTTTAGTAGGTAATTGGATGGCATGGAGAGTAGGAAATGGGAGAATTTTAAGACTAGGAGAGCACCCCTAGGAAGGAGCAGGTGAGAACTATAAGATTTCAAAGTCATTATTATCTTTGCTTAGTGCCCAAAGAATTCACAAGTTAGCGGATGTGCAATCTCAACATCCTCAACTAAAAGGAAGAGTGGGATGGAAATACGCACAGGATTTAAGTCTGAGTGGTGAAGAGGCTGTGGAATGGAACAACTATGTGAATTCATTAGTTGTAAGTGTTGTTCACTTAGATGAGGATGAATAGGACAAGCTAATTTGGACAAAGAATTCAGTGAATGGAGAATTTACAGCTAAGAAGGGCTATGAAGCAGCCATCATCGAACAATCAGAGAGGGAAAAAAGTTGGTGGTGGAGAAAGGTTTGGGGAATCAACAGCCCACTGAAAACCATTTTAACATTCTGGCTAGCTATGAACAACAAATTACTGACGTGGGAAAATCTGAGGAAAAGAGGATTCCAAGGACCAAGCATATGTATCCTGTGCAAATTGAGTGAGGAATAGTCCTCTCATTTGTTCACCTCTTGTCCCTATGCAGGAGACGTATGGAATTCGGCAGCAAGGACTTTCACTCATGACAGGACGATCATGAGCTGCGTTTTCTCCTTGGATTAGCGTGCTCAGAACTGGTGGCAGAACACAGGGGTACGTTGCTTCGACGCTTTCCCTGCCCTCTTCATGTAGAGTATTTAGGAAACTTGTAACAGAGCAATTTTTAAAAACTCTTGGACCCCTGTGGATATAACTTCTATGTTGTTGATTCACAAAATGCAGGAACTCAAAACAATTCCCAAACCAAGCAAAATTTGTGTGGTTTCTGCGTTAGACATAAACAAAAGCCATCCCTGGTCCTTTTTTGATGGCGCAAGCCAAGGTGTTCCACCATTAGGAGGTGCTGGAAGTGTCATTTATATGTCTGAACAAAGGAAAATCTTTATCAAATTTTCCATGGGCCAAGATACTAACACCAAAGAAGAGCTTTCGGCTTTATGGATAGTCCTGAAGATAGCCAAGGACATGCAGATTCCTAGATTACACATCTTTGGTGATTCAAAAATAGCGATAGACTGGATAAATGGAAAAAGCTTTATCAGAGCACCTCATCTTTACTATTTGCTAAAAGAAATACAAGCCTTGAAGACAACCTTTGAGTCCGTCTCCTTCTCCCATATATTTAGAGAGCTGAACTCATAAGTAGACATCTTATCCAAATTGGATCTAGCAATTCAACCTGGTATTCTAGGAGGGGATGAACTTAACAATGGACAAGTCTTCAGCTTCTCCATTCAGACTTACGGAACACTATCATCATGTCCAGCTGGAACGTGTTGTTTTCAGTCAGCAGTCTAAATCTTTTTTGCATTCAGGATTTTGGATGAGCTTTTGGCCCAAATGGCTCAGTTATTGAACATGCCCTTATGGTAATACAAAAAGACTTCAGATTTCGGTGCATAATGCATAGTTTTTGTTGTAAAAATGTAAAGTTTAATGACCTGCTTCGATGAGCAGGATTCTCGATGAGCTATGATGTAAGTCCATTTGGACATCCAATATTCTCTATGAATAAAAAGATTTTTTTCTCCGGGAAAAAAGATATATATATATATATATATATATATATAGAGAGAGAGAGAGAGAGAGAGAATAATACCATAAGGAAATAAAGAATGAAAATAAGCAAATGATAAAGGAAGATGAAAATATGTTAGGAAATTAAAATATTAGAAAAAAAGGTTTAGAGGGAAAGGAAATTATAAGAAATAAAAATAGAAATTGATCAAAGGAATAAGAACCAAGGTCTAAAGGTGAAAGGTTATAGAGAAAAACATGGGTGGAGAAATAAAACAAATAAGAAAGTGAGGCGAGTAAACAATGTCAGGATATAAGGATTACACATTGTAATAAAAGTCACTTAATGAATTAATTATGTTTTTGTATTTTTTTTGTGTAAAGCAAATCTAGTCCACATTCATAAGTGGAAATGATTTGCTCCAGTGAACTCCTATCTAATAATTGCATCAGTTACTATAATATAGTTAATTGTGTTATTGTGTGAATCTCTCTCATGTAGAATGGAAGTGGGAAGACATCAAGAATGTTATCTATGGTTTCAAAATACTTATGACATATTTATAGGATTTGCAATGCAATCCATCTTCTTAATTATTGTTTTTAGGGTTATTTCTTATCACAAGCACTCCTCTAATGAGTCTAGTGGAATAATGTTGAGCTTTAGCAAGAATTTGGGATTGATCAAAACATGTATGAAGCTTGATGAGGTTAGGATTGTCTCAAAGTGAATTCATCTTCTCTATTAGCATTGTTAGGGTTTTTTTCTTATCACAAACACTTCTCTAATGAGCCTAGTGGAATAATGTGGAGCTTTAGCAATAATTTGGGTTTGGCCAAAACATGTATGGAGCTTGGTGAGGTTTGGAGGTTCCACAATTGCAAATTTGATGGTATTGTTGTGGTTAGTCTCTACAAATGTTCTTTGATTCGATTTCTTATGGAATGACCTGCTTGAGAATATATGAAACTCCAGATAATCACATGACCTTATAGACACATGGACAAAGGAAAGGGACATCATTTTCTTTCACGTTATTGAAAGTGTTTCCAACAGTTTTTTAAGGTTTGAAAATGGTTTTGATATGCTTTCTTATGATTAAATTTTTTTATCTATGACACCTTGAATATAAGGGAAAAGTTTTTGGCATCGGTGTGAAATATTGGGGATAGTGAAGGTGTTGAGTTGTTGGATTTAAGGAAAGATTTGTTTATTTGAGAAATGGAATAACCATTTCTCTAGCAGGATTTTTTTAGATGAGTGTTTTTGTTGATCAAGGTGGTTTTATAAAAAAATGTATATATCTCAAGGGACTAAGTTGTTAATAATGACAAGATTTGTGGTGATAGGATTGTGTGTGAAGATGCCTATAAGTGTGGGATTTGTTCTTGTATAGTTGGTGGGAAGTCGAACTATTTTATTCTTTGGATATGAGGACATCTAGGAAAGGAAGGGTGTTGCCATTATGGATATCCATTGTAAGTTAGACCTTGGGTGATAAGTTGCCAAGATGGTTGAGGAAATGATTAAGGTTGGAGGGACCATGAAAACAAACCATAAAATTTTATCATAAATGAAAATTAGGTTTTAATGTGTATGTTATGAGGACCTTTTTTATCAAACACTTCCATGTATAAGTTGTTAGTGACAACGGAAACAAGGAGGCCCATAATGGGACCTTCATCTTGTTCATATAATTTTTCTTTGAAGGAAAAGAAAATGGATTCAAGGCAATTTTTGAAAAGGATGGAAGTCATTAATTTCAATGGAATCCTTAATCAGCTAATTTGGTAAATAAAGAAACTACATCAAATTCGACAATGAGGTCATGTTCATATATGTGGGTATCTTGAACCTTGTTTTCGGAGCTTGAAGAGTCTTTTAAGAAAGAGGAGGCGTGAATTGGGACAGTCAGAGTTTATTGGAAAAAACACTTGCTAGGGAATAGGTCAAAGAATTAATAGTACCAACAGTGAATCTAAGAGCAACTTTGTGTTTGTGTCTTTTGGTTTCACTACAAATATTAGGGGTCTAAGGGTTGTGAGTAAGTATTTTTCTGCCCAAATCAAGAGAGAAATATTTAATGGATTTGGTTACATTTTTAGTAACTTTTTTATTGGGGTTGATATTAATAGATTGATAGCTGGTGGATGTGAGGAGGCCCATCATTTTAGGGTTGTAATCTTCCACATTCATAATTATTATGGCATTGACCTTACTAACTTTTAGTATGAATAGGTTGGGATTATCATTGAGACATATAAGGGAAATGAATCCATCTTTGGATACATTAGATTTTGGAGATTTAGTGAATAAGGATGTGGGAGTAGTATTTAAAGATGTCAATGGTTTGATAGTTTGCAACAGAACAAATAGATGATTTGATGTTATATAGAAAATATTTTTATGGGAGGCAATTGTTAAAATCAACTTTCTTTTGAAACCCTTAGGCCCATGGATTTCATTCAACTTCAACTATAAATTTGGACTTTAATTATTTATTCACCGTGACTTTATGCTATTGTACCATTGTTGGTGTGTAGATATGCAAACTCATTGTGTGTGTGTGTGTGTGTGTGTGTGTGTGTGTGTGTGTGTGTGAGAGAGAGAGAGAGAGAGAGAGAGAGAGAGAGAGAGAAATATTAATGAATAAATGGGCCATCAAATACATCAAGGATAAATACTTCTACAACTAAGCTATAGTTACTATGGGTCATTAATAATGACCATCTTAACATTAGAAAAATTTATTAACATTAAGACTCCTAATAATAGTTTACTTAGTTTTTCCGAGGAAAAACTAGTTTACTTAGTTTTACAACTTTAACAATTGTACCGTCATTCTATTTCTTCATCCTGGTTCCTTTTTAATTGCTTCTCATGATAAACTTGAAGAATCAATGTTAATAAATATATATTAATCTTCCTAAAAATGATAATCATACATCTATGTACAACTAAAAAGACATTAATAATTGCAAACTATAACCTATTCTAAACAATTAAATATGTACCATAATTGCTTCTCATGCTAAACTTGGTGAACCAATCTTAATAAATATATAAAAAATGATAATCATACATCTATGTACAACTAGAAAGTCATTAATAATTGCAAACTATACCCTATTCTAAACAATTAAATATATACCATTAATTAATTAAAGATGAATCATTATGAAATTACTTGTATATTTCCATCCATCAAGTTCAATATTGTTCGCATATCCCTCCAAATAAACAATGGACAAATTGGTCATTTTAAAAAACGTAACTATTTTCAATCCATGGAGACCTATCATCTATATCAAGGATAATTTAAGGGGCGAAATTTAGCCCGTGGGCTATTTTTCCATGTTTTTTTTCCAAAAAAGATTCGCCAAATTGCATTTTTTGAAGCCCCATGTCGCCCAATTTTGATGGGGTGAACTTTTTTCACTCTAAAAATCGCCAAAGTATTATATAAACTATATAAAATCCTTAGAAATTGAAATAATTTTAGAAAAATATCGCCAAATATTTTATAGTTGACATTTTAAGAATTGGTAAGATTCGCCAAGGTTTATACACTTTTAAATAAGTATGGGCCCTTAAAATTATCCCTGATTTATATTATCAATTTTCATTTATTTGTGGAATCTCTACACATTTAATAGTTCTCTTCGCAAAAATACAAAATCCAATAATCAATTGTTTGGATCACCATACTTTGGAAATAAGTTTTCCAAGTTCATATACCATTTAACATCGTGGCCACACTTTGTGGGAATTCTTGATAATAAGTTACATTAGGCACAAGTTGATTTTTAACTTTTCAAATTCTTTGGAAATTTTAAATTAAATATCCTTATTGTTGAGAATAGTTTGATTTTTATTTTCTTATAATTTTATGTGACAGAGTAGAGAATTATTTTTATCTTCTTGTACTTTTATGTGAGTTGGAGAAGAGAAAGTAGGTTTGAAATAACTGTATTTGTTTGTGCATTTTCTTCTTGTTAACTTGTTTTTATAAGATAAACATTTAAACTTGGATACATAATATAAGACATCATCAAGCCAAGAGATTTAGTTTATGTTAAACTAAATGATGTATTCTAACTTCAGGGATTGATGTTCCTTATAAATGTTTTTACTTAGCTTAATCATGAAAGCATCTTATTTTTTAAAATTAGAAATATTCTAATTTCCCACTAAGGTAGGTATAGGTTGTAAATATTTTTGTTTGTTATGTGATCATCTCAAAATATTTATGTAAATCTCATTCACTTGTTTAGATCAATTCTTTTGTTAATTTTTCCAAAATCCAATTGGATATGGCGTACCGGTTGTTAATAGGATGCATGACATGGTTGCTACATATGGTAATATGGTTGTTGAAAGTATCATTTTTATTAAGGGGGTGATAATCGCTTCCTTAATTACGATTGTACCTTTACCATATTATGTAATCATGTTAGATTGAAATTGCCTCATATTTGATTGTGTGCTATCCTACAGTCGTGAACCCTTTACCTTATTCCACACAATCTTTCTCACCTCTTTATAATAATGTAGAAATTTGGATGCATTCGCCATCCTTGTGCCCAATAACCTTTCAAAACTTACATTTATAGTTAACTTTGTACTCAGTGTCACCATAATAAGTGTGTGGTTCTTAACATGAATGGCACAACATATATTTAAAACTTTACTAGGTTAACTCAATTTTTGTTATTTAATCTTTAAATCCAATATTGTCATTAGTTTTTCCATCTCACTCGTTGTTTCCTCTTGTAAACTTACTACAGTGTTGATATTTGAGCTAGAGTCCCATCCTCGAGTAGACTTGTTATAAATAATTCTCCATTACTTGGATGTACATTCAAAATTACTCCTTGATATTTTTAAAAGGTTGTTTGGTGTCTCCTCTTGTCATAAATTTCAATAAAAAACAAGCATTCTCCTTCAATCCTTACAAAAAAAAAATCTTGAAAGCATTATTATTTAACATTATGCATGTATATCACTTATATCGCTTCTCAAGGTGCAAATTCCTCTTCTTTTTTATTTAATTTAAGGATATTTTCTCCTAAATTCCTTTGTTTAAATATTATTTATATTTATGAAAATCATACTTCATCCTTGAAATTGATATCTAAAGATTGAAACCATTTGAATGCTAAGTGTGGTTGGGAAAAATTTTATTTGTTACAACGCAAAGGTGTGATCAACACACCTACAAAACATGTTGAATTTGAACAAATGTTGAAAAATATCTTCTATATTTATACCATGGAAAAGGGGTGGGTTAGAAAATGAAATATCTCACATTCCCTTATTCGTATTCACAATTCTGGACATGATGGGAAAATCCACTAGATCCAGTATTGATGGGAGATGGGAAAATCCACTAGATCTTGCAATGGTGGTACTGGTTGATCCTAATAAATTTTGCGTAGATTTGGATTCCCTTGGTTTTGGTTATTCATAAGTATTGTTGTTGTAACTTGTACTTGATGCCCCACCAAATGGAATTTCCAACCAATTTGAGGGTACTTGTAAATAAACCTCTTCTATTTTATATTTAGTGAATCCTCTAAATCTTTATAATGGAACAAAAAAAAATTGTTATATGTCCCTTGGATCCCATCCTCTTGATCTTATTATAGATTTAGTTACTTCAAAATCTATGAAAGGTGTAGAAATGGTATGTCATGCAAATGTAAGAACTTGGCTTAATCTCAAATGTAGAGGGGTACAATGAGATCTTGGAGTTCTAGTCTCAAGGTCAAGCCGTGATAAATAATTTAGGAAATGTCAACCTCAAGGTCAAGCCGGGATAAATAATTTAGGAAATTTCAACCTCATGATATAGCATTTAATTTAATTTGTTTACTTTCTTTCATTTCCTCATGTTGGCTAAAAATAATATGTTAAGTTTATTTTGTATTTATGCATGCATATGTTTCATTATATTCACATGCATTGATCGCCCCACTCACATGAAACATATCCATACGCTGGTTTGCCTCTTTTATTATGGATTATCTTTCCATTTGCTTGCACTTGCATTATTCCATCAAATAGGTCATTTTGTTAATGTGGGCTAGAAAATCTATCTTCTTAACATGTCACATGTGCTACCATGTGGTTTGCAAGTTTATCCATTATGTTGTTGGGAAGATTTAAATACTCCATATACACTAATATATTCATGAGAATTTTATCTTTTTAACCTTTTATACTTTTTTCACTATTTTCACTATGTGAGAATCGACTTCTCTATTGATATAGCATGAGATGCCTTGAGAATCCTTTATTAGTGAAATGATCAACCCTTATTTTAAAAGTGCACTCAACTTATGATCATCTTCCTAATGTAGGAAGCATATGACTTGCATTTTTTTACTTTCATAATGTACTTAGTCAAATTTGGAAAAATTAACCATTTTATTTATACATAAATTATATACTCAAAATTAATTTCAGTAATAAAATAATATTTAATCAAATTTTGACAAATAAATATTAACCTAATTAAATTTAAATTTATTTATTAAAAAATAAAACTTCATTTTTTAACTTATTATTCAAGTTTGCCATTCCATTATCAACTTAAACTTAGTCATTTTCATTGATATATATCTTTTTCATCTCCCACAAAATTAAATTAAGTTAAAATCATAAATACCAAAGCTAATCCAAATTTAAACATCATCGTATTTATAACCTAATGAGATTCCATAAAACCCACAACCAACACTAAAAAGTTACCCCACTTACAAAGCTATATGCTAATTATAAGGGAATTGAGAAAAGAGAGTTCACAATATTCAAACTATATGGTTTAGTGTATTATGGAAACCCACCACGTAAAGTTTCATTTATTTGCATTTTATTATTTCTAGCAATTGTTGGATCGCTTTGTTTAATTGTTTCTTTAGGTTAAATGGGACTATTATATTAAAGCTTTGAAAGAAAGTCACGTCAGATTAGATTAGTAGATGAGGAGGACTCCTTTTTCTGGACCAAAAATGTCACAGGGGTATATATCTACCTAAGCTAGGATACTGGGTCATATGTGAAGAAGAAGACCATCTTCCACTCGATTGGTGGAATATGGAAATTAGGAAAATCAACTGTCCACTCAAAGCCAAACTTTTCTTATGGCTTTACTTAGTAGGAAAAGTCTCAGTTTAGGATAATATTTTAAGGAAATTTGGTGCAGGCCTCAGGAGCAGGCCTCAGCAAATATTCTCTATATGCATGAAGGTGAATTCAGCAGTCATATGTTTATATGTTGTTCTTATATGACATAAATGTGGAAGTGTGTGTCTCTAGTCACTGGCATTTCTTTTATTTAGGAGGGGGGAGAGATTAAAGCTACGTTACAAACATGGTTGAACAATTCCTCTTTTCTACATTATAGAGCTCTACCTGCCCTAATGTTTTGGGGGGGTTGGCTTGCTCATAATAAGATGATTTTCCAAGATATATTTATTCCTCCACACATTTATGCAACAAAGAGTCTTGTTATTTTGGATCAATTCCCTTAGAACAATAAGGATAAACCTAAGAGAAGGATAGAAGTGGAACATATTGATAAGTCAAAGGCTTGGTGTTTTTTTATGGTGCAATACAAGGAAAACCGAGCAGTGGGGGAGTTGGGGGTTTATTGTTTATCTCAGATTATCATTGGTATAAATGTTCAACGGGTATTAGTTTAGCTACCAACAATAAGGCTAAATTGACTGTTGTTATGATGGTTTTGAAATTGGCATTATCTAAAGGGGTGAAAACTATTGAGATCTTTGGGGACTCGCTCTTAGTGATTGAATGGCTTAATTTGAAAAGACCTCCAAAGAACATTTTCTTGAGGCCTTTATATGAGGAAATTTGTAGGGTGCTTGCATCATTTGAAGATGTCTCTTTCCAACATATATACAGGGAACAAAATGTACAAGTTGATCTCCTATAAAAAATGGGTCTACAGATCGTGGAAGGCACCTAGAAAGTTTGGGAGATGAATGTTAAAGTTACAGCATCATGAGTCATTCTCCAAGTCAATCTTGTGCACCAATACTGAGCCTCACGTGTCGAGGTAGTGCCTTATAAGAGCCTGAGTTGGACTTGGGAAACTTGGAGTAGAATCTTGATTTGGACTCAACAATGACTAAGCCTTATGTGTAAAGTCTAAAGCCTCATGTGTTGAGATAAGTGTTGTGTATGTCAAAGTGATGGTGTTGTAGAGGCTTGTTTGCCAAGACAAAGGTCTTGTGTGTCAAGACAGATCCTCATGTGTTGAGATGGTGCCTCATGTGTTGAGATAATGCTTTTCTTGTTGAAGCATGAATTAGAGATGGATAAGCTATTAAGTCTCCTCTAGAGACTGGCCACCTCTAGAGTGAATTAATTTAGCATATTACCATGTGGAATGAGATTAGAACAAGATGATCACGTCATTGGGAAAATCTCCTTAGTATATTTGATATGATAAATAATTAAGTCGGCACAAGTGGACCATGCAGATAAGGCAAGAGATAAAGATAAGATGAGTTAAGATAAGAGAGAACTCGAATTTGTTGACTTCGGTGATCAGTGTGCTAAAAGAGTTAGCTATGAAAGACTTCAATGATTAGTGTGCTAAAAGAGTTAGCTATGTGTTAACAAAAAATATTTCAGTTATCAGGTGTGCTAAAAGAGTTAACTAAAGTGTTGACAAGAAAGACTTCAGTAAAATGAGTTAACTAAAGTGTTAACAAAAAATATTTAGTTAACTAAGTGTTATGCATGACGACACTTAAGTTAAACTAAAAGATGACACTTGAGTTACGACACTTGCAATTCGACACTTGATTTAAACTAAAAGATGACACTTGAGTTACAACACTTGAGCTAAACTAAAAGACGACACTTGAGTTACGATACTTGAGTTGTGGCACTTGAGTTACGACACTTGAATTACAAAGCTTGCATGGCGACAATTGAGTTATCCACCTAACTAAGTGATCTAGCATCCACTTGAAGGGTGAGTTCATCCTGGATTCATAAAACAAAGATAAAATCCAAAGCATGAAAAGTATGGCGCACTTGTTATGAGGGATTGATGAAACCAATGTCAGAGCCAATTCTCTCTTGAAGGCAATTCGGAACTTTTGTGCATGTGACCAAATCAACGAATTGGTTTAGTGCATTCAATTATTTTGAGTTCTCTTATTGCATCTATCTATCTTGCTATGTAATTGCACCATGGGTGCTTGGTATTTCTCTCTCATATTGCACCTAGGGTGTTTGATGTAATCTACTCATTATAAAGGAAACATTCTCTTCTATCTATCAATATACTAAGGAATATTTTGCTGGGTTTTTCTCCCTCGAGTTATAGAGGGTTTCCCCAAGGTAAATTTGTGTGCCGACTGTGGATGTTTATGCTTCATATTATTCATTGTTTTTAAGTACTATTGTAATTCCACAGTTAAGATTAAAAATCAACATGGTATCAGATCCTAGGGCATGAAAGAGCTAAGTTCAACAGTCAATCTTGAGCCTACGTTGATCCTGGGTGCTTTAAATTGAGCATTGTACTTGAAGAATAATGGATTCAATCTCATTAGACCGGAAGATGGACTTAAAGGAACTTCGAACTTCAGTTCTTGGAAGGATAGGATTCAAAATATCCTGGAAGAGCATGATCTAGATGGATACATATCTAGTGTTGTTGAAGAGCCTACTACTACTGCTAGGTGCACTACTATCAAGAAGAATCAAACCAAAGCAAAGAGAATCATTTATGATTCTGTGAAAGACAATTTGATGCCAATGATTACTCCATTGAAGACTGCAAACGAATGCTTCGACACTTTGACCAACATTTATGAGAATAAGGCTCCCAGTCAGAAGAGAGCCTTGAAGAACAAGCTTCGTAATCTGAAGATGGAGAAGGACAAATTTTTTGCTTCCTTCTTCACAAAGATCTCTCAAGTAAGATATCAACTCTTGAGTATTGATGTAACTGTTGAGGATGATTATCTCATACATACTGATGTCGATAGTCTTCCATCTTCATGGGATACATTCTTGGTCATTGTAAATGGTTGAGAAGTGCAACCAAACTTTGAAATACTATGGCATGACTGCCTATAATAATAAGGGCGCATTTAAAGAAAAAATGCTTCCTCCAAGGAATAGAACCTTACTCTTATGGCTTGGATGAATAGAGGAAATAAATCCTTCTCTTAGAATAATTTTCCTTGTCGAAAGGAAAAAGAATACAAAAATAAATTTGATAAGTCTAAATTTAAATGCTTCAACTACAATAAGAAGGGTCACTTTGCAAGAGACTTCCATGCGAAGCAAAGAGGAAACTTCAAGGGTAGGTTTCATGCTTCTACTACTACAGAAGATGAACCTACAAGAAAGAATTATTCCAATGATTAGGGGACAAGGAAGGAGTACTATCTTGTCTCAAACCTATCTAGATCCATTACCACTAGTTTTGAGACATGGCTAGTGGATAGTGGCACACCCAAACATATGTCTGGGTATAGGAGCACTATCACGGATTTGAAGGATAAGAATTTATCCTATCAAGTGGATCTTAGAGATAATACCACCTATTCGATCCAAGGAGTTGGATCCACTTCTTTTCAGTTGGATTCAGGAGATGTATTGCATGTTGATAAAATTTTATTTGTTCCCTATTTGAAGAAGAACCTCTTATGTGTTTCAGTTCTAGAAGATAAAGGATTCATAGTAATCTTTACAGACAATAAAGTGCTCTTGTGGCCTAAGAATGCAGACTTGAACTCTACATCTGTAATTGGAGTTAAAGAGGGAGGTCTTTACAAAGTTCTTGGAAATATCATCCAAGCCATGATCCATGACACAGTCAGTCCTTGTGAACTCTGGCATAGTAGGCTTGGTCATATTCATTTCAAAGCGCTACCTGGCTTGTAGAAGATGGTAAAATGAATGCATGTGTTTCAATCTGAACATGATGTTATTTGTAGAGGTTGTGTGTTACGGAGAAAACTTCCTATGGATTGGGGCAGACCACAACAGACAGTTGACTACCAGAAAATAACTCAAATCTCAATGCTATGCTATATAAATGGCAATGCTAAGATAATGGAGAATATAACCAACCTCGATCCGGACGTTCGATGTAGATCCCCGTTGAAGCTTTCAATTCGTGCACTTGAACCTACAAATTAGTCTTGACAGCCAATGTACAACAAGCGCATATAATATATGAAAGATATTAACATCATCAATAGAAATGGTCCATAATATCGTAAGTAAATGCAACCCAATGTAATATAAACAACATTCACAACATTAATGGACAAGAATATGAGTATTTCTATTAATGAATAACAAGAAGTACAATGTGATACAACCTCTTGTCGGCAACCAATCTGAACCAGGAACTGGGTCTCTCCACTTGTGCCTCCACCACTTCAATCCTCCATGGAATGGAAAACTCAAACTATGAAAGGAGTTTGGAAGGTGAACATAATGGGTTCACAACAACAAGGATCAATGAGTGTAGACTCAAGATACGGCAAAAAATCCACTAGAGTTATCTTGCTCTCTCTTTTTCCTCCCTTCCATATGCCATAAGAGCTCAATACATAACCTTCCAAAGGTAAGTGAAAGGACACATCGAGGCGTTTCGGGAAAAATGGAGGGCCAAAGGTCACCCTAAGACCACTTTTTGAGAGTAAAAAGTAATTTTCTAGTGACTTTTAACATTTTACTTAGCACCCGCGAGCTATAGTGGAACAGCTCGCGGGTACGCTGGCTAAAATGTAACAGCTAGCGTACATGAATAAAAATAGGGAAATAGTGTGTTCTAAAGGACATAAAGTACATCTGAGTCAGTGAAATGGATCCTGAAGGCCAAAGAGTGTCGATGCTCACAGGGTGGAAAATTACGATTTAACATTGTGCTCTTGGTAAGAACACCAAGAAGAGATTTCCAAGCAGTACCAAAAGATACAAAGGGATACTGGACTTGATACATTCCAATATATGTGGTCCTATGTCAGCACCATCCTTGAGTGGTTATTTTTACTTTGTTATTTTCATAGATGACTTCTCTCGCAAGTATTGGATCTATTTTCTGAAGGCAAAGAGTGAAACTTTAAATAAGTTTCAAGAGTTTAAAGAACTGGTTGAGAATCAGAATGGAAATCACATTCGTACTTTGAGATATGGTAATGGAGGAGAGTTTGAATCTCGTGACTTTAATGACTTCTGCCGAGAGGTAGGGATAAGAAGACAGCTGATTGTACCTTACAACCCCCAATGGAATGTGGTTGTTGAAAGAAAGAACACAACAATTTGTGAGGCTGCAAAATCTATGATGTGTGATCAAGATCTTCCCACTTCCTTATGGGAAGAAGCCTCCAGCATTGTTGTTTATATAGAAGTCCTCATGTTATCCTGGGAGAAAATACTCCTGAAGAATTTTTCACTGGTGAAAAAACAGATGTTGGACACTTGAATATTGTGGTTGTCATGTCTACATTCATGTGCCAAACGAGAAGAGGACAAAGATGGAGCCATCTGGAAAGAAAGGCACATTTGTCAGATATAGTGAATCCTCCAAATCTTATAGAATATATGTTCCAGGACAAAGGCACATTGAAGTCGGTAGAGATGTAACATTTCACAAAGAGGATTCCTTCAAGCGCTCTAAAGAACTTCAGTGTGATTCAAATATGGAGGAGCATGAGACTCCCATGATGGAGGATCCAACTTCTAATTCTCCCCATTCAGATGTTGAGAGGGAGAATCTAGAAGAGTCCTTAGATCCACTTGATCCTGAAGATCCAGTAGAACTGGTAGAAATATCTCTTGATGAACCTCCTGTTAAAAGGAGATCTTCCTGGTGTCGATACATTCTGCAAGAGGAAAAAAACATGGAGCACCACCAGGAACATTCATAGAGCGAAGGAGACCTAAAATAAATTCAATATATGTAGCTCAGATGAGTCACAATAGTGATTCAGAACCCACCACCTATGAGGAAGCTGCTAAGCAGTAGGTATGGAAAGAAGCCATGGTGGAAGAATAAAAATCTATCATGTAAAATGATGTGTGGGAAGTGGTTCCTAAACTAGACAGGAATTCTGTAGTAACTTCCAAGTGGATTTATAAAATCAAACATGTAGTTGATGGCAGTATTGAAAAATATAAAGAAAGATTTGTGGCTCATGGTTTCTCACAGAAAGAAGGGATAGACCGTGATGAGATATTCGCTCATGTGGCTAGGTACACCACTATTCGAGCCATAATTTCCCTTCCCTTAGTTCTGGGGTGGAAACGTCACCAGATGGATGTGAATATTTCCTTTCTCAATGGTGAAGTTGAGTAAGAAGTATACATGCAACAACCTCAGGGGTTTGTATTTCATGGGAAATATTCCCATGTATGCAAACTTAAGAAATACTTGTATGGCTCAAGTAGGCCCTGATGGCTTGGTATTCGAGGATTCATAGCTATCATCGGAGCTTGGATTCTACAAAAGCAATGCTAACCCCAACCAGTACTTCCAAGTTGTGAAGAACCAACCACTGATCTTGGTTCTCTATGTTGATGACTTATTCCTTACTGGAGAGAAGCAACAAATAGCTCAGTGAAAGAGGGAGCTCACTTCTGAGTTCGAAATGAAATACTTAGGTCTTATGCACTATTTTCTTGGTCTAGAATTTTGGAAAAGGAAAGATGAGATATTTCTTTCACAAGGAAAGTACACAGTTGATGTGTTACGCTGATTTGGTATGATGGATTGTAAGTCCATGTCTACACTAATGGTGTCTAATATAAAGAAACTACATAAGTCATATTCTAGATCGGATCTAGTGGATCCTACCATGTATAGACATCTCATTGGTTCCTTGATGTATTTGATACATACTAGACCAGACATATGTTATAATGTGAGTATCTTGAGTCAGTTCATGTCTAATCCAAGACATAGACATTGGGTTGCTGCCAAGCATGTGCTTAGATACCTTCGAGGTATTATTGCTTATGGACTCAGATATGCTTCCATTGGTGGAGTGATACTACTTGGATATGTTGATTCTGAATGGGGTGGTAGTATTGTGGATCGAAAGAGTACATCCAGATATTGTTTTAGCCTAGGATCAGCTATGATCTCTTGGTCCATTAGGAAGCAGGGCTCCATAGCTCAGAGTAATACAGATGCAGAGTATATTACATCCAGTAATTCCTGTCGAGAATTTGTGTGGCTTAGGAATCTACTTGCTAGGTTGTTCGATGAGAAGATTGAGACTAATATCATTCGCTCTGACAATCAGAGTTGCATTAAGCTCTCAGAAAACCATGTGTTTCATGACAAGTCGAAACACATTGAGATGAAATACCACTACATCAAAGACATGGTCCAAATATGTGTCGTAAGACTTCAGTACATTTCTATTGATGAATAGATAGCAGATATGTTGACTAATCTTCTGTCCTTGACGAAGTATAGTTACTTCCAAGACAAGATTGGCATGGAAGAGAATGCCTCCCTCATTGAGAGGGAGTGTTAAAGTTACAACATCATGAGTCGTTCTCCAAGTCAATCTTGTGCGCCAAGATTGAGCCTTGTGTATCGAGGTAGTGACTTATAGGAACCTGAATTGGACTGAGGAAACTTGGAGTAGAATCTTGAGTCGAACTCAATAATGACTAAGCCTTATGTGTAAAGGTTAAAGCCTCATGTGTTGAGGTAAGTGCTTTGTATTTCAAGGTGATGGTGTTGTATAGTCTTGTTTGTCAATACTAAGGTCTTGTGTGTCAAGACATATCCTCGTGTGTTGAGGTGGTGCCTCATGTGTTGAGGTAATGCTTTGCTTGTTGAAGCATGAATGATGTGTGGCGTACTACTAACCATGGTCTTAGAGATGGCCAAGTTATTAAGTCTCCTCTATAGATTGGCCACCTCTAGAGTGAATTAATTTAGCGTATGACCACTTGGAACAAGAGTAGAACGAGATGATCACATCATTGGAAAAATATCCTTAGTATATTTGATATGATAAATGATTAAGTTGGCACAAGTGGACCATGCAAATAAGACAAGAGATAAAGATAAGATGAGTTAAGATAAGAGAGAATGCCAATTTGTTGACTTCAGTGATCAGTGTGCTAAAAGAGATAGCTATGAAAGACTTCAATGATCAGTGTGCTAAAAGAGTTAGCTATGAAAAACTTTAGTGATCAGTGTGCTAAAAGAGTTAGCTATGTGTTAACAAGAAAGATTTCAGTTATCAAGTGTGCTAAAAGAGTTAACTAAAGTGCTAACAAGAAAGACTTCAGTAAAAAGAGTTAACTAAAGTGTTAACAAAGAAGATTTAGTTAACTAAGTGTTATGCAAGATGACACTTAAGTTAAACTAAAAGACGACACTTGAGTTAAACTAAAATATGACACTTGAGTTACGACACTTGCATGATGACACTTGAGCTAAAATAAAAGATGACACTTGAGTTATGACACTTGAGTTACGACACTTGAATTACGACACTTGCATGACGACACTTGAGTTAGCCACCTAACTAAGTGATCTAGCATCCAATTGAAATGCAAGTTCATATTGAAGTCAGAAGACAAAGATAAAATCCAAAGCATGATAAGTATGACACACTTGTTATGCAAGATTGATGAAATCAATGTCAAAGCCAATTCTCTCTTGAAGGCAATTCACAACTTTTGTGCATGTGACCAAATCAACGAATTGGTTTAGTTCATTCAATTATTTTGAGTTCTCTTATTGCATCTATCTCTCTTGCTCTATAATTGCACCAGGGGTGCTTGGTATTTCTCTTTGATATTTCACCTAGGGTGCTTGATGTAATTTTCTCATTGTAAAGGAAACATTCTCTGATATCTATCATATACTAAGGAATATTTTGTTGGTTTTTTCTCTCTCAAGTTATAGAGGGTTTCCCCAGGATAAATTTCGGTGTCGACTATGGATGTTTATGCTTCAAATTATTCATTGTTTTCAAGTACTATTGTAATTCCACAATTAAGATTAAAAATCAACAATTAATAAATATATCATTAAGGAACTTGACCTCGGACCTTTCCTTGGTTAATCCTCTACCCATGGTGCTTGTTGATCTTTGAGGATGCAAAATAAACATTAGTCACTCACATTCTTATAATGGTGGAGGACTATATCTCCTGAGTTGATGTAAAAGTTATATCTCTTGATAAGCTTTGTTTGGACAGTTATGTAGTCTCTTGATAAGCTTTGTTTGGACAGTTATGTAGTAACTTCCGGATGGATAGATGATGTTAGTTGTTGTAAATCTATGTAAGCATAAAGAAATTATATGATGATGACTATGTGTAAGGAATTTATGCCAAATGAACAATATGGTTCAGAATTTTTGAATAAAAAATTTCAGATCTTTTTTTGGGGGAAAAAATGTTTCTTTAGGTTCTTTCTTGTGAGGTTGTTTAGTTCATAGGTATATTGTGTTGAAGCTATGTGCCCATATAAACATCACTATAATAATTGAGCATTCAACTTCATGGGCCTTTATGGCATAGTGTTTGAGGTTCTATAGTGTTTCAAGGTTATGGTATAATTGGTAATTGGTTAATTTTTTTTATTTAGGCAGTTTTAATGCCATAGTAAAGAATGACTTTGTCGCTAAAACTGCATCTCAATATTAACTTATAAATTGATAAATATTTTGGTACAACTAATATCTTATAATAAATTATCTTTCTTTCATAATTGTTTTATATGTATGATTGTTCATAATATAGCCATTCATAATATATACATGCATGCACATATATAATTAGGAGTATTAATATGGAACAAAATCTCAAGATATGGATATGTCATTGTAATAAGGTGATGTTAGTATTGAAATGAGGGAAAATGTTATTACATCAACAAAGGACGTGCAACAGAAATCAATCTTCCAAATTTTCAAAGCTTAATGTGCAAGTAATGTTTCATAAACCATATTTGTCTCATAATTATTGTGCTTACAAGATTATTCACAATAAATACACAAACACAATTGGAAGATGGTTATGGAAAACAAAATCAAACATAATGATATGTCATTATAGTTACATAGCTTTCAACACCACATAAATAACAAACACAAGGCATGACAATAAATTTGTGAACAATGGTAGTACATGATGAGGGAGTATGTGATCACATCAGCCTAAGGACTTGCATCGAAAAACAATGATTGGATTGGAAAATATTTTGGGTGCAAGTTATGTTTTATGAACCATATTTATCTCATATTTTTTATGCATGCAGGTTATTCACAATAGATACACACATAATTACAAGGGGAGAATTAATGTGGAACAAAATCTCAATACAAGATTACGACATTGTAGTAAGATGGTTACAACATCCCGAACATGGCACCAAAATAGTGGGCCATGTTAACATTAGAGTAAGAGAATGTGTTATCACATCAACCTGGGCACATGTGCCTTAAATATAACTTCTAGGAATAAAACTTTTGATATAGATAATGCTTTAAAAACAATCTTTGCCAAACACTTGTTATGCAGGTAGCTTATTCAATGCATTGTGTGTGTAATTAGAAAAAGAGTATTAATATAGAATGAATCTCGACATATAGATATTTCGTCATAATAAGATAGTAAGCCACAAGGTAAAGCTAATGCATATGGCGTGATGTCAAAACCATCAACAAATTAGTATCATAGTGAAGAAGATAGCAATTATATCAATCCAAAGTTTTTAAGTTGGCAAAGATTTTCATGTAGATAATGCCTTATAACAATCTTTATCTCATACCATTATGCATGAAGATTATTAACAACGAACATATATAACATACATACACAACAAATAAAATAAAAGATGTTGAAAATGTTTTGAAACTTTGATAGCTCTTATAGCTATTTAAAAGTGTTGTTTCTTCGTTTTCAAACCATGTGCGTTGGGAATATATATATATATATATATATATAAACAAGATGAAACGGAGAAATCATTTTGTTTCCTTATTTTGCCTGCATCTAAAGGAATAATTTTCTTAAAAGTGATGAAATTCCTATAATAATCTTTGATAAATATGTGTTGAACATACTAGTGAAATCAATAAAAATAAGCATCGAGAAAGAGCATAATCTTTGATAAATATGTGTTGAACATACTAGTGAAATCAATAAAAATAAGCATCGAGAAAGAGCCACTCCCTCAAAGAAACAGAACCAGATGAAAACAAAAGTCTAGATTTGATATTCTTAAAATTTACAAAGCTTATGTTTGTTGATTAAAGGGACTAACATTTTTTTGTTTATTAAAGGGACTAACCTCGTTAACATAGAATTGATATGACCAAGGTAACCATTTGAAGTAGTTAGTTTCTTACGCAACCAAAAGAATATCTTCAACATGATGAATAAATATTTGCGATATTTGAAGTTGTTAGTTTCTTAAGCAATCAAAAGAATATTTTTAATGTTTTAAATAACATTTTAGTTTTAAATGACAAAGTGTTGGGAGGTACTAGTATATTTCTTGTAATTGAAAATTGAAATGTGATGATTAAGGTATGTTAAGAAATTGTATAATTTTTCTAAGTCAAACAAAAATAAATGGAACTATAATTAAAATTTTAAATTATTTATATATAGTTAAAGATTTTTTTGAAACCTATATGTGAGATGTAGAATAGTCGGTGGTGGGTGATGAGTTAAGATACCCCCAAGTTGAATGGTCGTCGGTTTGAAACCCCACGGAAACCAAAAAATCCAGCCATGTTAAGGGTTGGTGCGGTCTAGGCCGAGTGCGATCCCCGGGTGATTTTGACAGCTTAGATGCCCCTAGTTCGTGGTTTCTTAACCTAAGACAAACCGTATAAGTAAGGGATACCACTTGCCAACAAAACAAAACAAAAAAATTGAAACCTTTAAAAAAATACATTTATAAGTATATTTAACAAAGACAAATTGAAGGAAGAAAATAAATAACATATCATACAATACAAAACTACATCTTGCAAGGATTTTAGTAATATGGATATAGATTTTGTTCTTTCACGATGTATACCACTATTACAACATGTAATCAAATGCATATAGAAAATAACTAGACTTCACAAGGATGACACATTCAGATGTGGTACACTTAAGACAACAACACTTATACACAAAATGTTCAAACACTTACCCTTTGTGCATCTCTACATCTTCGTTGAATAACGATTATCCTCACCCAAAAAGGAGTCATGGCTTCATCAAATGAAAAGATTTTCACATATGAAAGAACTTAACTAAATTGTGTGGAATTAAAGTTTTTGCATTTAAATTAAAATGTTCAAGGTCCAATCAATCAATTGGGTGTGATAATCTGCAGGAAGATCTCATAGCTGAAACAAAACTCACACAAAACTCACTCAAGAAGTGCAAAGAAGAAGAGAAGAATGTAGTCAATAATCACTCATGAACACAGAAAATGGAGAATAGCAGTATAATCATACATCAGTTGTGAGCTGGCACTATGAAAACTGAATACAATACAATAACTGTCAAGAGAATTCGAATTAGCTAATGGTCATTCGAATTCATCCTCAGTGTCTAGCTTGGATAGCATTGGAGACATCATCCAATCAGTAGTAACAGTCATAAATGGTCAATAGTCAGTCAAATGAGTCTAACTGAGTCTAATAGAACCATCTAGGCACAAATCAGGGGATGGAGACTCCAAGGAGGGCGCATGAGGCTATCAGAAGGTCAAGTGGCACTCCAGAACTAGATAACTCAGAGCTACAGGAAGTTAGGATGAGCAATTAATGGAATCACTGATCAATCAATGCTCTAACTAATTGTTAACTCCCGGTAAGTGAGAAAAGACACACATGTCATGCAGGTGAGTAAAACAAGGCACATCAGGTAGGTAGGAGGGCTACTGGGGGCTGAAGACAGGCTCTAGAGAGCTAAAATTAGGCTCTAGGTGCTGGGGAGACCACCAAAATGATGACTGGATGCATGCATTTGCATGCAAATGCATGCATGATGAATGGATGCATTCATTTGCATGAAAATGCATGCATGATGACTGGATGCATGCAGGCATGCAAATATAAAAAATGATGGTGAGAATATTCCAACACCAGCCTGCAAGCTATACTATGAGGTAATAACTAAAAACTGAAAAATAGGGCCATGGTGACTGAGACCAAAGGCCCTGGTGACTGAGACCAAAGGTCACCCTGTACAAAAATATAAATAATAAATGAGGAAAGAGGGAAAACCCAGTGGGAAGAAAGCCCTTCCTCAAAATACACTGAAGGATGCTAATGTAGCTTGTCATCACTCACCCCAGAAGGAGGAAAGTGTCCTTCTTTTCCAAAGAAGGATCGAACGATCTGAAATGGATCAGTAATGTGAGAAGGATGAAACCGTCCATTCTGAAAATCTGATCTGGTTCTCCTCTCATCAAGTGGATCACCAACCAAATCACCGACAGATCTAAGAGTAATGGATGCCCATCGAGGAAGAGGAGGATCATCAAGTTCTTTTGGAACTGGATCTCCCATTCGCTCATCTTCATCATCAGTTGCTAGACCTTCAGGTTTTTGTGGATCTGGGTCTAGCATTCGCTCTTTATCATCTCCATCTTCAAATTCTGGATCTGAAATCTCATGTGATGATGCTTCGCTCTCTTGATCATTAATCAAAGGAGGAGTGGTAGCCAATCTATCTTTCTCAACAGAAGGAGTATCATGGAGAGGCCATTCCTCAAACTGTACACTCCTTTCCAGGAATGTGGTCATGGTAGTAGGATCAAGAATCTTATAGGCCTTTGCATCCAATGCATAGCCCACCATAATGCACTCTCTGCTTTGTGGATCTAGGGCTCTCCTTTTGTCAGTTTGAATCCTTTCCCATGATTTGGATCCAAACACTCTAAGATGAGATACATTAGGTTTGTATCCCATCCATGCTTCGAAAGGAGTAATGTCTTTGAGTCCTTTGTGAGGAACTCTATTCTGAAGATAGGAGGCATAGTTCATGGCTTCTACCCAAAGACTAAGGTGCAACCCTTTCGACTTTAGCATGCAGGTGGCCATTTCTTTCAATGTTCGGTTCTTCCTTTCAGCAACACCATTCTGTTGTGGTGTATAGGGAACATTATGTTGCATCTCAATGCCCTCTTCAGCACAAAAGGCTTGAAAATCACCCTTAATGTACTCACCTCCATTGTCAATGTGAATGGATTTTATCCTTCTATATGAAAACTTTTATGTAGAAGACTTGAAAAACTCAAAGAATCCAAATGCTTCTGACTTCAATCTAAGAAAATATACCCATGTAAATCTAGAATAATCATCAATAAAAGTGAGTATATACCTTGCTTTGTTTAGAGATATATCTGGAAATGGCCCAGCAACATCACTATGGATGAGCTCTAGAGGATGAGAGGCTCTCCTTGCCTTCCCCTTCTCAAATTTCTTCTCAGGATGCTTTCCCATCAAACAACCATGACAGTTTCCTTTGGCAAACTTGATCTTGGGCAGCCCATCAACCATCTCCTTTGTATGCATGTCATGCAAGTATTGATAGTTAAGATGCCCAAATCTTTCATGCCACAATCTTCTTTCTTCATTGGCATGAGTATGGAGAGCAGATTGCTTCGAGAGAGGTAAGAAGTGTGAGAACTCATAGAGTTTAGAGTTGTGATTTGCAACTCCTTTTGCAATGATTTCAACTGAAACCATGTTTTGTATTTCGAATTCATTTGGAGAGAAGATCACACTCTTGGGCTCTCCAATATGATTCATTTGGTACACTGAAAGTAGATTTGCTATGAGAGTGGGAACATAAAGCACATATAAGAAGTAGCCATGATCAAGATTGATCTTTCCAATCCCCTCAGAGGAGACTTCAAAATCATTACCCAACATGATGGAGGGGCCAACTGAGAATTCGAAGTTGGAGAAGAGATCTTTGGAGGAAGACATATGTCTTGATGCTCCTGAATCTATGAATTCACCTGCCATGAGGGCATGGCATCTCTCTTTTTCCTCGGATCTAGAAGGTTCAATATCTTTCTTCCTTGCACATGCAGGTACAGGGAGATTGTTCTTCTCAAGTAACTGAGCCATCATGTCTATAGTCTTCTTCATACAAGAACTCTCGGGATGGAATCCTCTATGACAATATGTGCACTTGGATTTCTACTTCTAAGATTGCTTGGTCTTCTTTGAATTCGAAGCCCCATCTTACTGATATGGAACATCTTTTGGCTTTGTATCATTCGCTCTCTTTTCAAAAAAAGTTTGCTTTCCTTTTGCATTCGCTCTTTTAGCCTCAGCAGTTGTAAGGGATGAATCCAACTTTGGTTTTATCATTCCCATGGAGATTAACTTCTCCTCCTCTTGTGTGAGAGATTGGATGAAGTCATCAAGTGTAGGAAACTTCCATTTTGGAATGGACATCTTAGCTGACTGAAATGTGGAGACAAAAACTGATAAATTTGGCCCCAATTTTGATAGAATGGCAAGTATGAGTTGCTTGTCTTCTTTCACTATCTCATATCTCTTCAACTGTGAAATCAAGCTTTTGAAATTGGTTAAGAAAGCATTGATGGATTCGAAGCTTTCAGGACTCAATGAGATGAGCTCATTCTCCAATTTATGACCTTTCAAATCATCTTTATGTCCAAAGAGGGATTCGAGCTTGTCCCAAACCTCTTTTGGAGATGTTAGATCAATGATATGGAAGTGAATATCTTCAGAAATTGAGAGAAGAAGTAATCCTACTGCTTCATCAAGCCTATCCAAGTACTTGAATTTCTCTACTGCAGTGAGAGGTTCGACCACAGTTCCATACAATATTATGGAGAGGCTCTTGGACTTCATGAAGATGTCCATCTTGGCCTTCCATTCGACATAGTTGGAGGAATTGAGTTTTAGATCCATTTGGAGCAGTGGAGAGTGAATTGAGGAGGAATTCGAATGGATGAATAAACCTTCAAAATAAGAATTTTGTTGATGGATATTTGCTACAATTCGAATGAACACTTCCTTAGGACACTGAGCACATATGACTAAGTCCTTCACACCTGGATAGACCTCGTTGGATTGCTCCAGTGAATTCAAGGTAATAGCACCAGGATTTGCTATGGAAACTCAGAGGCTTCTGGTGCTCAATGAAAGACAACTGCTCAATGAAACGCTCCAATGGCTGCAATTCAAATAGTTGCTGTAAGCTTTGATACCATGTGATAATCTACAGGAAGATCTCACAGCTGAAACAAACCTCACACAAAACTCACTCAAGAAGTGCAGAGAAGAAGAGAAGAATGTAATCAATAATCACTCATGAACACAAAAAATGGAGAATAGTAGTATAATCATACATCAGCTGTGAGCTGGCACTGTGAAAACTAAATACAATACAATAACTGTCAAGAGAATTCAAATTAGCTAAAGGTCATTCGAATTCATCCTAAATGTTTAGCTTGGATAACATTCGAGAAATCATCCAATCAGTAGTAGCAGTCATAAATGGTCAATAGTCAGTCAAATGAGTCTAATTGAGTCTAACAGAACCATCTAAGCACAAATCAAAGGATGGAGACTCCAAGGAGGGCGCATGAGGCTGTCAGAAGGTCAAGTGGCACTCTAGAACTATCTAACTGGGAACTACAGGCAGTTAGGATGAGCAATTAATGGAATAACTGATTAATCAATGCTCTAACTGATTGTTAACTCCTGGCAGGTGAGAAAAGGCGTACATGTCATGCAGGTGAGTAAAACAAGGCGCATCAAGTAGGTAGGAGGGCTACTGGGGGCTGAAGACAAGCACTAGGGAGCTGAAATTAGGCTCTAGGTGCTGGGGAGACCACCAAAATGATGACTGGAAGCATGCATTTGCATGCAAATGCACGCATGATGATTGGATGTATGCAAAATGCATGCAGGCAAGCAAATATAAAAAATGATGGTGAGAATATTCCAACATTGGGATAATATGAGAAAAAAATGTGTAAGGCCTAAAATACAAGATAAAGAATGTAAAGGGACAAGCAAGAAGCATGTTGGAAAAAGATAGGGTTCACATAGGAAAAGCAAGAAGCATGTAGGAAAATCTAGGGTTCCCATAGGAAAATTAAATCATCATGCTCACTATTGAGGGGGGTGGGAGCATCAACTCCCCTCCCCCATCATGACTTCAATTTGACTTATTATTGTGTGCATGAAGCAATTGATGTTGCACTAGAAAGGAAAGATTTGTTAAGATACTCAAAAGTGTGTTTAGGTTAATGGTTCTAAATATGCATTTCTCTTTGCAAATATAGTTTTAGTGAGAATTTATGAGTTGTTAGCGATCTTCCAATTGAAAAATGGATCAAAAGTATGTTTACCTTTTCCTTTAGGTAAAATCAAATTGAAAGAGTTTTATTCTTTATTTTGAGAATTTGAAGAATATATAAGGAAATTTTAGGTGGGGGTGGGGGGTGGGTGGGGGAATCAGTTTCTTGCAAAAAAAAAAAAACACTTTATTTTTTTTGTAAGTAAGGTGGATCATTCTATTATGTTATCATACAATAAAAAAGTACGTATCATACAAAATCGATATCTCCAGTGCTCCTCCTGAAGGAAAACATAACAACCTGAGAGATGCATATAGTGTATCGAAGTTTAAACCCAATATCTAGAAATAACAGAGGGTGGAATAAAGTAGATCATGGGTCTAGCTATCTGAAAACCAATAGCAAAATCTAAATAACTATGGATTTATTCATAGCCCCAATAAAACTTTTTTATTATAAGAAAAAATAAAGCTAAGAGGAAGTCTATTCAAGAGCTACCAAAGAATGCCCATTCAAAAAGTCGGAGAGCCGGATGAAGATGGGACCTGATTCCACCCATTAGGAGTAGCTTATTGGTCTTCGTCATCCTCCATATTGATGAATTGGGGCTAATCTAGAACTAGAGCGGGAGGTTGAGTCAGGGAAGGTGTTGGAGGATGAGATAGGGATAGCGCTAGAGGTTGAGCTTGGGATGGCACTGGAGGCTCCTCAACAACCCTAGTAATTTTAAATTTGATGCCCATGTATTGGGACAGAAGATTTTGTTTCGCTTCAATAACCTTCAACTGATAAGGGGTTTCTCTGAGAGGACTAATGGTCGAGTGGATTTCATCTATCTAACCCAGGAGGTCTCCATAGGCTTCCCCTCTCTCCATAAGTGTCCTTCCTAGCAAGTATTTTACAGACCAATAGAGGTCCAGATAAATGTTGTAGAGGGAAATTCTGCCTCTTTTGTTCTTAGGGCCGAGAACATCCTTCAAACTCTTCAAACCTTTGCACCTTAGGGATAACTTTCGTGTCTTCCCTGATATACTCTTCCAATGACTCAATTTCTTTCTTTGCAACCTTTGATGTCTTCTCCTAAAATAATTTAGTCATGTTCCTAGCACATTTGATGTCGCGCGATTTCTCCAACCCATGGGAATTGTCTATGGCACGATGCACCCTTCTAGTTCTCATGTTGGCTCTATTCTCCACTAGAATGTCCCCTCTACTTCCTTACGCATTCACCATAACAAAGCAGCACGGAATGTCAATACAACAGCTAAGGAAACCCTCTACCAAATATGAATTCATTAGGCACTATGATCATGTGAGAGAGGGTGGTATGAAGGCCTAACGTCCTTGGTGATCACCATGTGATCCAGCATCCTTTCTCCCCCTACACCATCCCTTTACATGTTTTGTACTCTTGTCCCCTCATCATTCTCTAGGGATACCACTTTCCCATTCATCCCATCCTCCCTTGTCACCCTTTTCCTCCGCCTAATGCCCATCTATCACCTCTATATTGAAGGTGCAGGACTATGTGACTTGTGGACAAGGTAGCCTATGTGTGCCATGGTTATCATCTCTACCAGTTGGTTAAATTCATGGATAAGAGGATGGTTCTGGAATTCTGCATCGGACCTAATGAAATCCCCTTCCTGACAACCAATACCTATTCGCTAGCTTATCATCCAGTTGATTACCTTTGTGCCTAACATGGGAGGGATTGAGGACTTTTATTCTCAGGATTATATGACCCAACACCTCCATGCCATAATTTAGACACCAACTTGAAGAAAAAAAATTAGTGTTAGTACCATAGATGATTTTGCAATATCCTGAACTAGTATTTGAGAGTCTACCTCTACGATAAGCATGTAGAATCCTTGTTGTAGTGTTATATGAATATCGGTAATAAGACCCTATGGTTTGGATGCATTGTTCATTTATGTGCCCAGGGACGCTGCATACCCTATAGGATCTTTCCCTGGTCATCTCGAAAAAATCCTTCGTATCATGTTGGGCTCAGATTTCCTCTGGAAGCCCCATCAAATTTTAACTTGTATAAGTCTCTAGGAGGGCACATCCAATAGTCTAGGCTCTTGCTAAGGACATGCCTGATCCTCACTGAGGTGGGTTTTATGATAGGTTTGAGGTCCCAATTCTCCATAATGTTTTTTTCCCATTGAGGGAAAATTAGGTCTTCCTGAGTCTGGGTTTGTTGTTGTAGGGTTTCCTGGATATTGGCTTTTATCATTCGCCAAAATTGTTCAATAAATGCGTCTCGTTCTTAAATACTCTTTTGTTCCTCTCCTTCCAGATGACCTAGATAGGGAAGCCTGGAAAGATGTGCCATATTCTATTGAGTAATTTATTCTAAAACGGGTCCTTGTGCCAATTAATAATGGTGGTTTGAATGAAATCCCTATCTCTATCAGATTGATGAAAGAGAGTGGCAGATCTATTCCAAAGGGAGGAGGCATAGGGGCATCTATTCAAGAGGTGATTCGTTTTCTCATTGCTCGTAAAACATAGGGTACATTGGGAGGGTCCTAAAAATCCTCTCTTCTAGAGATGGTCCAACTTTAGAATTCTTTTGTGAATTACGAGCCAAAGGAAGGTAGAAATTTTAGGCCATAATTTTGTGGTCCATATTGTTTTTCAAATTCTTTGCTCAAGAATGTTGTCATTACTCATGGCTAGGTGATAGGATTCTTTAACGCTAAATATTCCTACAAATTTGTAGCCCCATCTACGCTGATATTTACCAAGTCTGTGCTTAATTTTCCTAGATTGCAGGTCATTCCAAAATTGCTCTATTCCTTGTTTGTCTAGCTGTATATTCCATAGGTCTTTCTTAAGCCATTGTCTCCACTTGGTATTGTTGTCTCAGGGATATCGGAATTGAGAGACTAACTCCTTATTTCTGAATCTTGGGTGGTATTTGAGCTAAGCCAATACTTGGTGTTTACTCAGGTGTGGTGGCTATTGCCAAGCATTGTCCCAATAAAGCATTGTGTTCCCATCATGAATTTCCCAGAAGGTATGGTTTCTGATAAGAGCTCTTTGGGACCAGGCCAAATTCCATATGAGGGAACCCTTACGCCTTTCTTCAATACAGACAAGGTCTTTTGTATTGTTAGGTAGCTCATATTTATCCCTCCACACCTAGGCCCAGTGACTATTGGGATTGGACACAAACCACCACTAGGTTTTTGCTGCTAGGATACTATTGAGGACCTCTAAGTCTTTGAGACCAAGACCACCTTAGATTTTGGGAGTACATAATTTTTACTAGGATACTAGGGACCATTTTCTTTTGGAGTTATCTCCACTCCATAAAAAATTGTGATGGATGTTTCTGGTTTCCTTTAGAATGTGCTTGGGAGCTACCATGACCATGAAGAGGTATAAGGGCATATCCTAGAGAACTAATTTGAGCAACACTACCTTGATCGGAAAATTGAGGGGTCTAAAGGTCCAAGTAGATAGCTTGAGGCGGATTTTAGATAGTATCTAAGCCCGGGAGACATTACACAGGGAGTTCTCGATCAGGGTAGCTCCAAAGAATTTGGAGGGAAGAGAGATCCTTTGAAACCTTAAATGTTCAGGATGGAATTTTGGATATCTAGTGAGGTTTTGAAGAAAAAGATTTGATATTTCTCCAAATTGATGGAAGTTCTTGAGGCTCGCATGAAATTATAGAGGATGGATTTGAGGGCCTTAGCTTCACAAATTGAAGGGATTCCCATGAGCATGGTTTTATAGTTTGCACTTTAATTCAATTTAACTAGATCTTTAACTGAAAGACAGACAAGCACAGCAAAATACAAGAAACGCAATAATTTTCCTCGGGGAAACCATAAAAGAGAAAACCCCACAACTTCCTCAGATATAGATTTGTCACTAGTACAATATCAAGAAAGATAGAAAACCAAAATATAAGATGTCTTCTGCAGCGCTCTCTCTTTCTCCTCCAGCGAACTTGTCTTCTCTCTCTCCTTACGCGAACTTGCTTGAGTGAGTGGTGTGTCCAAATGAGAGAGTAAACCTCTCTATTTATACTTTATGTGTGGGGTGACCTTTTTCCTAATGGGGCCGACCTCACTAACTTGACTGGGACGACCTGTCCTAGGGAGACTCAATAATACAATTTACTTTTATCTTTTCGGGATATATTGCCCCAACTTACAATGGAAGTTTTACCTCAATAATATTGCATGACCAAAAATAATAATGACATCCCCGAACGGAGGAAAAAAATATCCGACGGAGGTACAATAAAAATACAGTAATAATATAATAATAAAATACAAATGAATATATTCTGAAGTTACATTTACAATAACACTCCCTCTTAACTAGGAAGGTATTCCCTCGCCACAGTCATCATCACTCTGGACACAAATTATGGACAAAGTCATCATTGTTGGATCATCTTCAATGCTGGAACATCATCATCAACATTGGATCATCATCATCATTGTTGTAGCAATCCTCATCTCGTTGATCATTGACTAGTGACATCTCTCAAATCTATCCGTCATGAGAAGTTATACAGAGCCAACCCTTTTTCATTTTGGATGTAGGCCTAGCTCTCATCTAGGTCTTCATCATCTCCACGAGCAATCCATCAAGTAGGTATAGCCCAGGACCACGCATTACATTTCCACAACAATCACCTGCGTCTCCTACTATCATCTCATCATATCCAGACCATCTCATCATCACACACAGAGAGTAGCTCAGGTGCACACCTCATGTCCAACAAACCACCTATGTCTCCCACCTAGTGGGTATAGCCCAAGATCACCCCAGGTGCATTACGTCTCTGGCAGTCATCCTGTGTCTCCAACATGTGGATACGTCCCAAGAGCACCCTAGGTGCATTACGTCCCAAGGACCACCTATGTCTTCCACCATGCGAGAACCAGCCTAGGTGCACACCAAGTGTCTTTGTGACCAGTGGACCTATAAGCATTTCCAACATGTAGGTACATCCCAGGAACACCCCAGGTGCGTTACGTCCCATGGACCACCTGCGTCATCCACCATGTGAGAACCATCCCTCGTGCACCTGCGTCTTGCGGTCTCATCACTCCCTCTTTCGAGGAACCTCAATCTGGATAACACCAAGCCTCTCTCTGAAATACTCAAAATTCACATTGGCTAATGGCTTGGTCAACACATCGGCTATTTTCTCGTCTGTCACCACATACTGGAGATTCGTTGCTCCTCTCTACACCATATCCCAGATATAGTGATACTTGATCTCAATATGCTTTGACTTGTCATGGAACAAGAGGTTCTCAGACAACTTCATGCAACTCTAGGTGTCACAGAAGATACAAGTCTCCTCAAGCTCGAGATCAAACAAATCGGACAACAAATTCCGAAGCCATACTGCCGAACAAATAGCCGAACAAGTTGCAACATACTATGCTTCGGTTCTACTCAGTGCCACTCATGAATGCCTTTTTCTAAACCAGGAGATCATACCGGATCCCAAAATGAAGCAGAATCTCGAAGTGCTCTTCCTGTCTGTGGCACTGCCTGCCCAATCTGGATCAACATAACCATGCAGGTTAATCCTCTGATCCACCTCATACTTGAGCCCATACTCAATTGTACCCTTCAGGTACCTAAATATATGTTTTGCATCTATCAGGTGAACATGTGTCGAATCCGTCAAGAACTAGATCAAGGTTTTCACAGCAAAACATATGCCTGGTCTCGTGTTCGTCAAGTACATCAATGAACCAATCATATCAAGTGAACATGTCTCGGATCCGTCAAGAACTGGATCAGGGTGCTCACAGCAAAACATATGCCTGGTCTCATGTTTGTCAAGTACATCAACGAACCAATCATATGCATATACATCATGGCATAAACTGTCTCTGAAGAAGCGTCACACAGTGGCTTGAAATTCGATGACATTGGTGTGGCCATTGCCTTGCATTCCATCATTTTGAATCTCTTCAAAATATCCACTGCATACTTTCCTTGACCAACAAAAATTCCTTTCATACTCTGCCACTCCTCCATGCATAAGAAGTAGTGCATCATCCCCAGGTCATTCATCTCGAACTCTACGGAAATTCTTCTCTTAGTATCTACAATGAGATCATCCTCGCCTATCACAAACAGGTCATCTAGGAAAGTAGGTATTTGAAGTACTTAACCAATTCCTTTTCTATTTTGTTGTGTGTCTAGAGATTAATTCCTTGAGTAGAGCAGAGAGTGGAAATTATGTTTTGGTTTCTTCTTTTCTTCAAAGCATTATGGATGAATTTGGTGTTCCTCTCCCCGTATTTTATCCAAAGAGATCTTGATATTTGTGTCCAAAGAGTCACTTCTTGCTTGAGCCATTGATTTATCTGTTTTTGTAGGTCCCTCTCCTTATTTTCAAAATTCTCCAATCTTCCCTGATCTCTTATAGCTTATTGAATGCTTTTCATTTTTCAATCTAGATCTTTTTTTGCATAAAATATGTTACCAAAGACCTCCTCATTCCACTTCTTTAGCTTACTTTTAAGGTTTTTTAGCTGTACCTAGAGGTGATGCATGGATGGCCCTATTCCAAGATCAGCTTCTATCCCATTTGGCTATGGTGTGGTTAAATTCCTCGTGTTCTAGCCAGAAGGATCTAAATATGAATGGATTAGGATTTGAATCGTTGTTGAAGCTTAGATTGAGGCTAATTGGCTAGTGGTCCAAACCAGTCATTGGGAGGATGGAGGTTTCAGTGTCCAGTCCTTGTTAAAAAAGATTTTCTAAGACAAGAAAGCAATCCAAACGAGAAGTAGCCTAGCATTCCCCCCCTTGTTTATTGTTCCAAGTATATATACCATTCTTAGTTTCCATATCAATCAGCCTTAGTTCCTCAATGGTATGATTGAATTCAATGGTGTCTCTATTATTTCTATGGATACCTCCTTTAGTTCCACAAGACTGGTTATCATGTCGAAGTCTCCTCCAAGAATGCAATTACTCCATAGAAGTTTTTGACCAATTTTTTTGAGATAATGAATGAGGTCCAAATTTTGGGATACAATGTTTGGACCATATAAATTGGTAATAAAGCCTTCAATTTGAGATTCTATAATCTTGAAACAGGTTGTGATGGTGTTGTTTGTGTGAATGAAGTTATCCATATGAATCTCTAGTGGATTCCATATCATGGCTAGACCTTCTGAATCCCCTTAGGAATCTACTGCAAAATATTGGCTTCCTTTACAGCACTGCAACGCTATTTTCCTTAACATGTTGGAGTTGCACTTTGTTTCTTGGATCATGAGTACTATTAGTTTATCCAACTGAAACTTGTTCGTGAGAGTCCTTTGTTTTGATTCAACATTCAACCCTCTGATGTTCCATGAGATGATAATCATTGGGAAACTAGGGTATGGGTTGGTACATCTCATTCAAGTGAGCATATTTCCCTAATTTGATTAGCTTATCTCATGTATCCTTAATCATCTGTTGAGTGGAGAGTGTCCCCCATTTCTGATCATCTTTGTGGTTCTTGGATGGATCTTTGATGGGATTCATTTTTATCCCAAGGGGTGTAGAAGAGCATACACCTTTGGACGATCTTGCAAATTTATGGTAAACTTTGTTTAATGTTTCTTTTACAAGGATCATTTGATTTTTCTGGTAGTGATTTGGTGTCATTTCAATCACAAGCAACCATTATTCCTACTAGGTATGGTTCTCTTATATCCATTTATTCCATTTCCTCTTCTTCCTTATATTCCTTTTCTTGGTCCCCTGTTTCCATGTGCTCTACTTGCTCAGGCATGGCTACATAAGGATCTTTTTTTCTTTTCTTTTTTTATTCCTAGATGATCAAAATCATGGACACCCTTTGATACTCCCCATGTGGATCTTGCTGTGAGGAGGTACCCTGCTTTTCTCCATTTGCTGAATTAGGATCGTGGTCCAATACAACACAGTTGTTGTGTGTATCTATATTATTCCTCTGGCCAGTTCCTTCTGTTATTTACCTCGATCTTTTTTTCAAGGAGACTTTCACGAATCCTTCCCCATCTATTTTGGTGGGATTTATGGGCTTCTCCAAATCATTGTTTAGAGGGAAGTCTCTGAATAAGTGGTGTTGTTCATGACAGTTGCAACAGCGGAACGGTATGTTCTCATAGTCAATGGGTTGGTTCCACTCTGTATCCTCATGACTTAAACATATGACTTCTAGAAGAGCTTACGATATGTTCATGTATATGTATATCCTTGCATAAGTTGTGTACCTAGACACTTTTGTGGCTTCAGAGGTTCAAATGAAATCCCTAACGGTATTTCCTAAACCTTCTAGGGTTTTTGGCTCCCAATACTATGCATGTAGGGAATATAGTCAAATCCATACCAGTGCATATGTCAAGTCCTCTCTTTCTGAGCTAAAATTAGCGGTCCAAAATCATAGGTATAGCTATATCTGCAAAGTTAAAGAAATACGGTCCATTCTTGAATACCCTATCCCTATCTTCCAAGTGGTGAGATATTACTGTGAAGAAACCCTTGGAACCAAGTACGAGATCATAGTGACCTTTAGGCTTCATTGGGTTTTAATCCACCAAATTAGTGCCTTTTCAAATGGTCAGATCCCCATAAATTTACCAATAACAAAGTGATCACTCAAGAATTGAATATGAGCATTAATTTGGTTGAAGTAAGTTTGTATCTGGGAATGTGTTGCATTTTTCAATATGCATTGGCCTAGAGTTCGCATGCTTCCTTTTCTATCAGAGTCCTGAATTGTTACCCAATCTATTTCATTTCCTACCCCTCCTATTCCTGGATCTAATGGTGTGACCAAGTTCTGTCTGTGATCGACGTTGGGGTTGGTTGAGTTGTTTCCCATATTAGAGAATTGATTGACAACTTCACTAAAGGAGGGGGTAGTTTCCCCCCTCCTGGATCCGCCATGGAATCCAGTCATGATCAAGATCAAGTGCTTGATTACTTATGGATCCTAGGTTCCATGCTACAGAGAAGAGCTTATGTATGGCTTGAGAAGAGAGACATTTGCAAAGCTCATAATAGATTTTAAATAGATGATCTCTTATGGATTCCTTTGTGTTCGACATGCGTTTCTCCACATATTTTTATATAACTTTACTTGGAATTGTTGGGAATTTAATTAGGAAATTCATTGCTAACACAAATCTAAAAGGAGGAATATATTTTTGTGCCAAAAATGCGTGGAAGTGGATCTCGAAAAAATAAATAAAGAATAAATAAATCAACCAATGGAGCATAAAAAGAGAGGAAGGCATCCCAATCAAAGGCATTTAAGGAGAAATGAAAACTCAAACCTCAAAGAGTTTAATTCCTTGAGCATAAGTGTAGAAGGATAAGGTCATGTTTCTTAAAGAAAAAAATGAAAATAAAAAATAAAAAAATAAAAAAAATCACCAAAGAATAAAGATTGGCGGAACAAATAACTAGGGTAAAGACACTACACCAAAAAACTAAAAGAGTCTTGAAAATGTAGGATGATAAGGACTATGGAAAGTAACTTGGTAAGAAATAAAAACAACCAAGAAGCAATAATCTATCTAGTTAGTTCTTTTGGAGATGAATTATAAAATTAAGATAACAAGTTGGGGATAGTGTCATGGATCAAAAATGGTATTCTCATCCCGATGTTTAATTCAAAAATGGAATGGCCCAATCCATCTTATAAGGATCTAGTTGAACAAAAGACTCAAAAAAGGGATGAAATACATAGGGAGACATCAAAAGATGAGATAACCAAAAACAAATCTATGGGGACTTGAGCAAACATAGACCAAGTCTACGTGACCTGCTCAAATATAGAAGTGGGAAATGTAAGAAAATATTTTTGATTCCAAAAGTTGAGATAATTTCCCTAGATATCTAAGTTTGAGTTAGGTAATATGTTAAGCCTCTTTTGGGAATTTGTTGCATAACATAATAGCCATAATAATTGTATGAAATCCTAATTTACAAGTATTTCTTAGATTACGCAAATAGTGTCATCAACTTTCTCTAGAATTAGAATTATGGACCTAATGTTGATGGCTCTGTGAATATTAAGTATTTTGTATATGTTTAGAAAATCCCATTCAATTATAGGTTATTAAATTCTCTAGTAAATTTTGTTAAAGTAAATTGAAAAGTGAATTGTGTGAAGGTGCAATATAAGCAAGTATATGGGTAAGATCCTGGTTAGCATGCATAGAATATGACAAACTAGTTCATACAAGTTCGGTTTGATAGAGAAAGGGATCCATGAAAACAAAGTGATTTAATTTTGTACTCCAAGTTTAATCAAAGTATCAAGCCAATTGTAACTCTTACAATCCGAAATTTAAAAAGAAAAGATAAATTAAATTGTCAATGCAAAAGTCTTGGTCATAGCATTGTAAGTTCACACACCTCAATGACAATAAAATGTTGATAACTATAAATCTTATATTATTGGAATTTATTGCCTGGATGTTGTTCAAGAAATCACATCATTTCCATTTAGAGCCATGCAAATGCGCTCACAAAAAAAGTGAACGAGAAATAGTATATTTTCAAGGTAGAAGGTAGAGGCACCAGATACTGATGGAAAACTTGCCAAAGATAATTGATTGTCATGAATATGAAAACAAGCAGCCATAACTAACTAAGATCTAGCAACTTTAGATGAGAATTAAACCGTAAGGTATTCATATCAATTTTCAGAAGAGAGATAAGGAAAGGAGTCACATTTTTCTAATGTCGTTATGGATACATCCAAATTAGTTGTCAAAGAAATTAAAGTCATTCGACAACAAAAATAAGAAAGTTTGCAACAAAGCTTTAATAAGTGTTGAATATTTAAATGTAGAAAATTGTGAGAATAAAAATGATTTTAAGTGTTGAATATTCAAATGTAGAAAATTGTGAGAATAAAAATGATTTTAAATGTTGAATATTCAAATGTAGAAAATTGTGAGAATAAAAATGATTTTAAGTGTTGAATATTCAAATGTAGAAAATTGTGAGAATAAAAATGATTTTAAATTTGATGCTCTCATATAAAGCATAATGATGAATAACAACCTCCTTCAATCTCCAAATGTTCTAACTACATTGATTATGCCTACATGTTGTGGAACCATATGAACTTGCAATCTAGTACATGTGAGCAAGTTCATGTACTAGATTGCAAGTTTATAAATAACTTTTAATAAGCCTAAAAGAGATTCCAAAATGAATAGTTGGATGTAAAAATTGAGAAGAAAGTATAATTTGTGATTGTGTAATAACAAATTAGTACAACCTTCATTCTCTCTAATCTTTGGGTTGTCGTTTATCTTTATGTGTTTGATATGAAAAATATTTTCCCTTCTTACATATTAACCCCAAAATAATTATTAATAAATGTGTATACATTCTCATTTAATCTAACAAATTATTCTAATTACATTGATTATGCCTCCATGTTGTGGAACCAACTTGTGAGTCATGTCATTTAGGTATTTTAACATGAACATGTGAACAAATTCATATAGTATATTTTGTAGGTTCGTAAAACATTTTTACAAGTCTACAGAGATCAAAAAAATGTATAGATGGATGTAGAAATTGAGAAGAAACTATAATTTTTGATTATGTTAAAACAAATTAGTATAACCTCCATTCTCTCTGACCTTTACCATGTCGATTATCTTTGTGTGTTTGATATGTAAATCAAATTTCCTTACTAAATGTTAACCCCAAAATTATTATTAATAAATATGCATACATTCACATTTAATCCAACATAAATTTAAGGCATACAATTAAAAAACAAAGTAATAATGCAACTTACCTTAAACAACGAACTCTCATGCTTAGAATTTTCACTCCCTACAACTTCTCTAGAGATGGCAATGAAGATTCCAAAGACATTCGAAAAGGAAGCATACATGAAGAAACATGCATAAAAAATATGTATATCAAGAGGAACTTCTTGAAAACATGGTTACAAGAAAGATCCCTCTATAAATCAGCACAAAGGGGAGGTCTTCACTGATATGAATGTGAAGAATGTATCCAAAGGCTAACATCGAGCAAAGAAAGTGACGTAGATGGACTCCAAGCAAAACACCTGAATGGGGACAAGGATTATCAGTGAACACATCATGACACCACTCAATCAAATGGTTGTGAAGGTTTCTTGTGAACCTTGACAACAAGCTTGACTTCTATCTTCAAAGGTTAAAAGTATGATCTAAGAAGCTACAAAACCATGATGATCAACCTAATTTATGCCAATCTAATTGAAAACATCGTTGAAGAAAATTAATAAATGGGCAAAAGAATAAGAAAAAGGGGCTTAGGGAAAAATTGGGCTCAACCCAAAATACTCTTACCATCAACCACTATGTTAATTAAAGCATGTGATAAAAAATATGGGGAAAAAAACTGAGGAATGGTTTTTCTTTGTTGACTTGAAAAAATCATTTCAAATAGTCCTGCAAAAAATTTATGGGCAAGGCTCGAGCACATAGGAGTTTTATATGAGTGGAGGGAACTTGTACATAGGTTGTGTGGACAAGTACAGACTAATATCGAAACAAAATAAGGATTTCCATAAAGCTTAGCAACTACAAAGAAGTTTAAAAAAAAACTTCCCTCTATCCCCTTCAATGATCGAGCTTTGTATAAACAAATTTGAATTATAGATAATTAAGAAAGAAGTAAATATAACAAGGTATAGAATAAAAATCTTGCTTTATGCAAATGATGTAATTATCATAGACAAGACATTATGTGGTCTACAAGAAGACCATTAGTCGTTGATAACATTTCGCATGGAGGCGTCCCTTAAACAACAAATTAAAGAGGTGCTCTTTTCATTGGATATGAAACCAACTTAGGCCTAAATCAGCATTAAAAATGAGCATCTGAAATACATGGACACAAGTAGTAACAATTTTATATAGATAAAAGATAACAAACATGGATAGTAAAAGGTTAACTTGACAAAATAAACCAAGAGATCTAAAAAGGAGGAAACACATGGACCATTCAAATGTTACATAAGAAAATTGTTTGATTGATAAAAAGGAGCCAAAAAATTACTTGCACGATTCAAGGGACACCCAAAAAAAGTAAAGATACTAAAAAACAATAAGTTCAACCCAAAGGTAATACACAAGTTCTAACAAAAGCAAGAACTAACTCCCACAAATCACAATGCAAGATAGGAAATTGGAAGGACCCAAGTAGTAAATCAAAGCAAGATGTGCCTAATGTGTTGAAAAGGTTGAAACCAAACAATACTACCTACTTCATTGTGAAGCATACAACCATATCAAGGAGAGATATGCACTAGGAAATGCAAGTTGGGAAGAAATATTCCAAGAGAGCCACATGGAGGATGCGTCCAATAGGGTGACCAGGACTATGTGCATTAAGGACAAGTTACAAAACCAACAACACAATACCAAAAGACTAAGACTATGTGCATTAAGGGAAAGTTGCAAAACCAACAACATGATACCAAAAGAACCTTGCTTTGGAGATCAAGCCCAAATGAGCAGTAAGCATTGACATGAATTTTCTTTGTTACATTTTTCTCAATCATTATCTCCCCATTTGTATTTAAGCTATTGTGTCCCATAGGAAGTGGACCACGCAGATATTTTTAATAAAATCTCTCTCAAACCACCACTCCATTTGTTACTAAAAAATATATCATGACATTTTTCAAGTTAGTGTATTGCTCTCCAATAATAACCATGGCAATTTACCATATATTCTAGAATCTTAACCAACATTGCAATACAATTCTAAAGTTGATTTTTCTTCTAACCATTGCAATATAATTCTAAGTTTGATTTAAGTTTTGAAAGGACCCCACAAAGTTCACACTAGTGTACAATAATACCCAAAATAACGCAAAAATCAAACATTTAGTGAGATAGTTGTCATCTAATAGTTGACTAGATAATTGTGGTTGTAATGTCATAACCTGTACAACTCAAGTATGTCACTTCTAAAGTTGACAAATCATATTTATTATGACAATTACGCCGTAGACGTTCAAACAACGCAAGACCATCCTCGCCACTGTAGCTGGATTCCTCACTCATTGGGCCAGTGGAATGTTGCCACGTATATTTTCCAAGCCTCGTCGCTTTGTCCAACCAATTGTTGCCACGCACACTTTTCATTAACTGGAAATCTCATGCAACGTGTCTTTCGAGTCGGTGAAGTTTCAAGTTTGAACAGTAAAGTGGCACGGATGACTTTGTTTATGTTCACTGTTCTAGCATTCCCCATGAAATTTGGTTTGCTTGCTTGTTGTGTGCGTGCAATGTGTAAACCTGATTTTTTTTTAGCTTAAAGATACTTGGGATGGTGTGGAAGAGTAGATCCATTGCTGGGTTACAGAGAATAACTCAATTTTTGTCTTGGGTTTTCTGGAATTTTGAAATTTGATTTGGGTCTGAGCAAAGTTTTTTTTAATCTATCAGAAATAAAGTGAGTAGGGCTACGCACAGTGCAGCAGACGCTAACCTCGGAGGCGGTGAGGATCTTGAATCATGCCATAGCATAAGCTTGTGGCCGCGGGCATGGCCAAACGATTCCTCTACATGTTGCTGCGACGTTTTTGACATCCCCTGCTAGCCATCTACGCTAGGCTTGCTAGGATGCGACTTCAAAGTTTAAGGATTGGTGTTGAATCCACCGGCAATAGAAATGATGAGATTAGAAGACTCATATAAATCCTTATAAATGTTAAGAAGAAGAATCTGGTTCTTGTAGGGGAGAAAGAGCTCGAACCTGCAATAAAAAAACTTGTGCAGAGAATAGAAAAAGGTGAAACCCCGACGCAGTTTCAGATCCTTCCTATTGGAACAAAGATATTTGCTTTTTGTTCTAGAAAAAAAGAAAAAAAAAAGACCCCATTGCTATGAAGTTCAGGGAATTGGACCAAATGGTGGAAGGGTGTTTGAATAAGGGTATAATTATTAATGTGGATGATTTAAAGTGGCTTGTAGAGCATCCCAAGGCAGGAGGAGCATCCATAGGGTTGTCAATCTCATCTTCTGTGTAACAAGTTGTTATGAAATTGAGCCAATTATTAGCTCGATATGGAGGAACTAGATTTCTATGGCTAATTGGGATTGTGATGTGTGAAACATACTTGCATCCTCTCTTGTTTTCCAAATAATAGCTTAAACAATGAATGACCCATGATTCTCACACAGCTCATGATCTCTTCCTCCATTGTTTCCCAGACCTTGTATAGCCCACATGGTGAACTATGTTCATGCCTAAGCTATCTCCCATTAGAAATCAATGAGATAAATTTCAATCTCTCTCCATAACTAAGGAATTGAAACAAATATTTGGGGAGCCATGGAAAATCCATGAGCAAACCTAGTGGAGGTGTGAACGAAACAGAGCGAATATTTCACTTTTGAATATGCATTTTTATCCTGAGCCACATTACAAAGAATCTTGGCCAGTGGGTTGCAGTAACTATTCATTCCAACCAAGGTGGCAACACCCCATGGATTCAAGGATGAAGGGTATTGTGATAGCATGAGTTCCTCTGCCAACATCTGTATACCGTTTTTCTCAAAAACTAATGTACAGTCAAGCATCTCTATATCATCAATATTGTAAAGGAATTCAAAGAAAATTGATTAATATGAAAGCTAGGGAGGAGAATACAAACCAGTGATATGATCTGCAATTCTGAACATGTTGAATAGGAACATTAAGACATTGCATACCGACAGAGCTCTAACTCACTCTGCAATGCTCCCATTTTTTCCTGACAGAAGCTCTAGCCAAATTCTTCAATATGTTTGCTAGGTAACTGCATTTTGTTGGGAAACTGCATTGCATTTATTTATGAGTATTCATGTCTGCAATGGGCTATGACAGACCGACTCGTTTAATGAATTTAACACATTTGCATACATTTTTCCAGCGGATTATTCGTTTGTCGTTATTCTGAGGTGGGCAATATCAATTCCAATGAGACAATACTGGAAACGATGAGGATTGTTCTCTGCTCAGAAGCCTTCCCTCAAACTACACGGCAATACTTGGCTAGGATGACCATGATGATCTGGACCGGAAAGCTAGACACGTTGTCAATGGATAGGATGACCTTGACTGCAAATTGCATGACATGCATGTGGTAATAGTTTCCTGTGCAAAGTGGCTGCCATGCATAGAGACCCGATGAAGGATGGACAACATATTGTTTGTCGGTTGGGCGGCTAATTTTCTTTAGTTTCAATCACGATTGAAAAGTGTGCAAATGGCTTGTGAGGGTGACCACTAACTTCTATAAAGTCAGATGACAATAAGAGGAGATGAATAGAAATTTGAACATGCTTCATATTCTAGCTCAATATTGTGATTATTTAATGATGTATTAATTTTTCATATTTTAGCTAATGCTTGGAACATGACTTAACCATCTTCCCAATGTTCTGTCATATATTTGAACTTTTTCTAGAGTGTATTGTCACCAAATTGGAGAGGGGATTGTCGCACCTTCATTGTGAGTGTAAATATGGCAGTTGTCTCTGGAATGTCTTCATCTCATCTTTTCAGAATGCATGGGCTGAAAGACAAAAGTATGCAATGAAGGTCTTGAATTCTAAGTATGCAATGAAGGTCTTGAAGTATGCAATGAAGTCCACTTTTGGTATTGTATTACCAAAGCCTCAAACCCAGTCTATTGGGAATTTGCAACATGGTGATGTAGCTTCATCAACACAACTTGGGTCATATTTTGGTTTTCAGACAGCTGCTCGAAAAATGGATGTCCCTAATGCCAAAGTAAGTACATGTTATTCACATTTGTTGTCCATTTCATTGTCCAACCTGTGTAGTTGGCACCTAGCCAGTTTATGAGATTGTGCTCACTTTGGTAGAATTCTTTGGAAAAATACTCTTAATTTATTCCTTTCCTATAGGTTGGCCTTGTAATTGGAAAATATGGAGAAACTATCAAGTATCTTCAGCATCAATCAAGTGCAAAAATTCAAGTAACTCGAGATACAAACTCTAATCTGACTTCTCTGAACAGACAAGTGGAGTTGATGGGAAGCATGGAGAAAATGAATAGGTTGAGCAGCTGATTAATGATGTCATTGCAGAGGTATTTCTCATTCTCAACCTTTGACATTCAAACTTGACAAAATTAAAAAAGTTCGTGTATATCTTCCTATTAGAATTTATTGTTATATTTGAACATTTGCTTACAATAAGATGTTCTCTTTGACACTATTTGGATGTCAAGAAGGCAGATGCGGGTGGCTTAGCTACACTTGTTGCACGTGGTTTTAGTAGTGTGCAACCTGGAGTAGAACAAGTGCAAATAAAAGTTCCAAACAATAAGGTGGGTTAGTCATATTTTTTATTGTGTAAGTTGATATGTAATGGAGCATGCTTATACTTGGAACCTTTTTACCATTAATGCTCACAACCATCATCATATCCATTTATGGAAGGTTGGGTTGATTATTGCCAGAGGAGGTGAGACCATAAAGAATATGGAAAGCGGGACGGGGCACGAATCCAGGTCATTAGTGGGATTGAATTATTGATGTTAGATTTCTAACTTTTAAACTAGATGATTTTTTCCTGAGTTATCAGTTTCCTGTTTCATCTAATAATGCTACATCTTCCCGAAGGAGATGCATCAACAAAAAGGACAATGCAGATGACTAGTACCAAGAAGTAAATTGAGGTTTCCCAAGAAATGATCAATGAAGTTATAAATAATGAGGTGTGGTAATGTTTGTTATTTTCTTATGAGCAGTGTATTATTTTGTCTTATTATGAACACGGACAATTTAGATGTTGTTTTGTGTGTATTTAGTTTGATGATTATGTTATTGTTTTATTTGAATGTGAATTGTATCTTTAAGTTAGGCACATTGAGAAACAACTGGATTGAATTCATGCATATATATTGTAGTTGTGCATACTTTGCAGTATGTCCACAGCTATATTACCTACCCTACTGCTTCCAGTTCCCCAAAACTGGAGGATAGATTAATAGGATCTTGACATGCAAAATACATTGCCTCTCTGTTGTATTCATTGATGTCTAATCTTTGACAGCCAATAGTAGGTGACAGTGTCTTGCGCTTTTGGGATTATGGTACGACTCAAACATTGCCTCACCAACTCCAAATTAAGTTTTTCTTACTTCAAGCTTAATATTTCATGCGCAGTATATACTTTTCATCTGATTTTCAATATAAAAACTTCTAAATATATAATAAGTCAATTTCAATTAACTCAATTTTTTATTTCCTCATTTTTGCTCAAAGTGCTTATTCACATAATAGGTAGCCCACAGACTTGTATTTTTATCAATTAAACCTTTTTGAATCAAATATGCAATCTCTTCTTTACATATCTTCTTCTCTTCAGTTCATGTCTAATATGCATCAACCTTCCGAGGAACACCTTTATAATCTTCTGCATATGGAAAATCAACAAAATAATGTTCTCTTGACTAGAAAGCATCTGGCATGTCACTACAAGAATTTGATTTAATCTTAGAAACAATATCTGAAAGTGCTGGGAGTGTTGATCAACAACAAATTTTCACTTTGTTAAGCTATGTTGATTCCTGGTTGAAGAAACTAAGGGTCAGGCATCCATATTTTGAGTTGTGTGCATCTCACAATGTTTGAATGCAAGTCAAAACCATTGTTGGAGTTACCTAACAATAATTGTAAGAGTTACCTAACAATAATTGTACTCTTCTTCATACTTTTGAATCCCTCTGCCAGTCTAAGACAGAGAACTGAGTTAGCTGAGAGCGACAAGTAGCTTTATTTTATGTAGGATTAACCTATTGGAGTGCAAATAACAAAAGAGAACTTGTAGCACATGAAGGTTGTAAATGTTTTGAAATATATTTCCTCAGGAAAGAGATCAGGGTTGACTTGGATTTTGAATTTTATGTTTAACAAAATGAGCCAAAAAAGGAAAAAAAAATTGTAAATTGGGTTGGCATGTGCCCTGTAGTTTTAGGCTATATGTATTGTTCATTGAGGATAAAAATCAAATTTCTAATATAGAAAGCCTGATGCTGACTCTTGGATCTCAAATTTGTTGCAGAGAATGAGACTGGACAAGGAGATACTTAATCTGGTTTTGGGGTTGAATTTTCCATTAACAAACCTAAGGATTCCCAGTGCATAAGTATTCCACCATTTGGACTCGCTACATACAAATTGCAAGGAAGTATTTGGAATTCTACTAGAAATGCTCATCAACAACAACTTTTCGCTCTATTAAGCTCTGTTGATTCCTGGTTGAAGCAACTAAGGGTTAGGCATCCAGATTTTGAGTTTTTTGCATCTCACAATGTTTGAATCGTCAAAACCATTGTTAAAGTTACCTAACAATAATTGTACTCTTCTTCCTATTTTTGAAGCCCTCTGCCAGTTTAAGGCAGAGAACTGAGTTATCTAAGAGTGGCAAGTATATTTATTTTATGTAGGATTAACCTGTTGGAGTGAAAATAACAAAAGAGAACTCATAGCACATGAAGGTTGTAAATGTTTTGAAAGATATTTCCTTAGGAAAGGGATCGGGATAGACTTGGCTTTTGTAGTTTAAGTTTAACAAAATGAGCCAAAAAAAGAAAAAAATGTAAATTGGGTTGCATGTGCCTTGTAGTTTTAGGCTATATCTATTGTTCATTGAGGATATGGTTATCTATGTACACTGTAGAGTGTCCAAATCAAACAAATTTTACACAATTGTTGTTTTCTTGATATCTTATTTTGTTGACTTTTACGATATGCTTGGTTTTCTTGATATATTATTTTGTTGGTTTCTATGTGTTTGGTTTGTACATATAGAAATAGGTGCTTGGTTTTTGTTTGGAGGTCGACACATTTTGTGGTGATTCCAATTGAACCAAACTCTTGGGAGCATTTTACCAAATTTGAAGTATTCCAACAAAGATTTTTTAATCGTGAATGCAATTGTTTCACAGAAAAAAATAATGTAGTTTGTTGAATTAGTATATTTGGAAGTACAGAATAATAAATGCATGGAATCTGCAATATTCTTTTAGGATGCTATAGTTCTAGGTTTTGGTATTTGAGTCAGATAACATGTGGGAATTTTGGTGATGGTTTTTTTGTTTACCAATTGTTTTGAAGATGTCTATTTTCCTGCTATCATAGATATGGCAGGGTTTTGGCATTTGAATAAGATGACATGTGAGAATTTTGGTGATGGTCTATTTTTTACCATTTGTTTCCAAGACATCTCTTTTTCCTGCTATCATGGACATAGCAGAAGTAAATGCTGGATTTTGGTTTGTAAAACAGATAACATGCAATGTGGAACCAAATTCTATCTGAATTCCCTTTTCAAAGATGCAAGTGGAACCAAAATACTGATACCAAGGACTGAAAGATTATGTCTTTTGTTTGTATCCAGCTTGGTCATCTTTTGAGTCTTGGTAAATTATGAAAATGTGAGGTTTAAACCATCTCCTACATTGGAAGATTTATATAAAATATCGTTTTCAATAATATTCAAGTCTGAAAATTTGGAGCTCTGACTGCGGAATCTTTATTTATAATTCCATATATATCATCGATGAGGGCTTCAAATTAAACTTGAAATCTTCGAAGCGTAAACCAATTTCCAGTAGTGATTATGTCTATGATTTGGGCCCTGCGGAATTGACCTATAAACATATAATTCTTCTACTCTAGGTATTATAGAAGCCATGGTCATGATCAGAGAATGCATCGTTGGTTCCACTGATGAACCTCCTGACTTCAAGCAAGTTGATGTGATTTCATGTATTCTAGCTGCAATTTCATAATGAATTTGAGGATCCACATCTAGATTAATTTGAAGTAGTGTGTAAATATTGTAACTTTGATGGGATTAGTGTAACGCCCCCGATACCCTCGGTGCCCTTTAGAGGTAATGGGGGAGCTCCTTAGAAACAACCTGCTAATTTGTTTTTCAAAGAATCCGCAACTCTGCACATTTACACAGTTGCAACAACTTCAATCCGCAAGCTGCAAGTCAGAAGTTGGAAGTCGGAACTCCAAATACACAGCATCGAAGAAATACGCTTCTAACTTCCGCAATCTGCAATTCACCTTGCAGGAGTGAGAGATTCGGAACTCCAAATATACAACGTCGAAGGAATACACCTCTGACTTCCACAATCCGCAATCCGCCTTGCGAGAGTCGGAAATTTGGAACTCCAAATACACAGCGTCGAAGAAATATGCCTCCAACTTCCACAATCCACAATCCACCTTGTGGGAGTCGGAAAGTCGGAACTCCAAATATACATCGTTGAAGGAATACGCGACTTCTGCAATCTACAATCCGACTTGCAGGAGTCGGAAAGTCAGAACTCCAAATATACAGCGTCAAAGGAATACACCTCTAACTTCTGCAATTCACAATCCTCCTTACGGGAGTCGAAAAGTCGGAACCACGACGTGCATCTCTGAATATTTACACCTCAGACTTCCGCAATCCGCAATGCGGGTTAGGAAAGTCGGAAGTCGGCCACATACCCTTGTTACTGCCAACTTCTCAGGTTGATAACTTCCTCATCCTAAGTCCATTTTTGGAAAACCTTGTACCGTTGGAAAGCTCTCGGCGAGATCTATGCAATGGTGCAATCCTCTGCCACACCTGAGAACTATGAATTTGTCCTTCATCCAACAAAAATGTTGTTGCAAACCTCATCCATACCTCTTTACCACTCTATAAAGAGATCTGATCCACTCTGTCATGGCCTCTCCCTTCATCTGACCCAAAGAGGGAACATGGACACAATAGGGGGGTGTATATTTCTCCCCCAAGGCCATGACTAGTAGTCTGGGCTTTCTCAACCTTCACAAGACTTAGCCCTATTCATCAATGAACATATTCATATAAATACAAACACATGTATGCATATGCATACTCAATTAAACACAATGGAATGAAACATTGTCCACACACATATAAAGGAATGCATCAGCGCATTTCTCCTAGGAAGAATGATGAAATAACCTACAGGGAATTAGTCCTCTTCTCATGCTATGCATAGGATTATGCTGATTAACTTAAGATAATAATTTCACTCCCATAACATGAACAATTAAGCATTCAGAACATAGAATGAACATGATATAAATCACATAGAACACTTATCTTTTCATTGAAATCTCCAAGCAACTGGCTATGGACTGCAACATTCCAACCCAATCATATGTCTTTTCCCAGCCTGTATTCTTTCAACACTCATAGACCACCCCCAAGTTGGGGTTATGTATCCACTAAGGAGGAACTAACAGGCTCACTCACAGCCTTAAGCACATTCATTCAGGGTCATCCAGCACACAGTTGTCTCTGCCAAGCAAGTGGGGAGACAGGGAAGAATTTTCGTAAGCCAATGATATCAACCAAAAAGCTATAGGCATATCCAATTGGCTTCAGATAGTCCAGGCACCCCTATCACCTCCACTCTCAGCCTAAGTAAGGTCCCCTTCTCTACTACACAATCCCTCAGGCGCCCCTTCCCTCAGCGCTGACCTAGGCAGGTATGGTTGGTCTCAACTTCTAAACCAAGGTTAAATGAGCCTTCACTGGCTCTACCATGAAGTGTAACCCCCCTGGTCTCTCTCCAACTGCGATCTGCTTTTGGATCTTCCTCAAGGTTGCAGCCGAAAGGTTCTGTCCCGCAACTAGGTTTTTGACTATCAAATCTAGGTCTCCCAATAGATTTATGGGCATCCAACCCTCTCAATATATCCCCAAGGTTCGGGTCTATGTATTCCCCAACGTATTTCACTTCCCATGCAGATTTCTGGGCGTTTTTGGATCTACAAATCGTCGCTTCATTCCAAGTCATGATTTTTTGTTCTTCTCACTGTTGGGCCTACGGCCTCTCTGAAAAATGATGCTTACCCACCAACCATGGAATGGGGAATGAGGAAAACATCCTCCCTAGAGGTGGAGTGACTTATGGGACAAGCAAAACAGAGCCCATACCCTACCTCACGAATTTTCAGGGTTTCCCATACTCCATCAACCTCATGGGAAGATTTCTGAAGTACTTCCTTACAGCAGCATTAAATGACAGGGAGGACAGTCAAAGGGGGTTCCCAAGGTAACATATGGTAGCCTAGGTTTCAATCCCACAACCCCCTCACCTCTCCCTATTGGATACACATACCCCCCCTCATTTAGTTGCATCCATAGCCAACCCCTTGGTATTTTATTTACATTACAATTATTTATATCATTTTTACAATTTCCCCATGGTTTACTAGCACATGGATAGCACAACATAAAATATCATCCCTTCAAAGTTGAGCATTCACTAGCGAGGCCTTGGCCTTGAGCTCCACACTAGGAATCAGACATCACATATATATGACATTTGCATTAAAATCCAATACATTTGAAGGGTCAAAATGGGGGTATTACAATCATCGCCCCCTTAGAATAACACCATCCTTGGTGTTCCAATACTTATGAATACTTACACAGTTTACACATGTCCAAAATTCACAAAAATGTAGCAGGTATGTCCTGCATTTCATCTTTTACTCTGGGTTTTCAAGACCAAGTCCCTTGGCTTCTACAAGTTGCTCCTACTGGATTTGACCTTCCAGCTCCACATGTGGGCATTGCTCCACAACGGTCCCTTCATTTTCTTTACCTTCTAGTTGATCCACAAGTTTGGAAACTTTATGGATACTATCTTTCTCATTGTCCTTTGTTGGGCAGTTACGGAGGCAATGATTTCATCCACATTCCCAACATTTTAGTGGCTTCTTTTTCTTTACCTGCTCAATTTCCTTTGAGTCTTCCAGCCTTGAGCGTTTCTTAATGGGTTGATTGGATGAATGCCTCTTCATTGACCCACTGTCCTTTCCACTATTGATAGCTTCCAGAATTCCTTTTACCCCATTTTGCAGACAAATAGAGTCTTGCAAAACCTTGTGGTTCATCTCATTCTGTTGCTTTTGTAGCTTGAGCACTTCCTCAAGATTTTCTTGGGTCTTGGAAATTGTTTGAAGAAAATTTTCAGCCAAATCAAATAGCTTTTGGTCTGCTTCCATGGTCAATGTGCACAGCTGCCCACACTTCGCTTACTAGCAACACTTTCCTTGTAACAGCTACAACCAATTGGTTTAATTTTCACCTGTGAAATTCATCATTGCAAATATTGTTAGGCCAAGCATAACATGCGCATTAAGATCAATCAATTACTTACCCAAATGACATGGAAATTTCATGCTTTATTCACAAGACTTCCACACATTTCATGATTGTCCAACATGCAAATGAACTCATTCATGTTCATCATTTCACAAGGAATTAACTAATTCAACATTCACAATGTATTTCAAGCAAGATAAATGCAATCAACTTTCAGCCATAACATGCATTCAACAACTTTCTGTCTCTAAAATGCATCAATCAAAAAGGAAAGAGAAGAGTAAGAGTTTCCTCCTCTTAATCTTGTTCCAATCCGGATCCCCACCACAATTGTGGTTCCATGCTCCTTGGTCTCTTTCACTTCAAATGTGAATGCTTGACTCCCATTTTCCTTGTTTTGGTGATGACACTTGGTGTCTAAGGTCTGTCCAAGGCTTCTCAACCAGGGAACCCCTCCCCGTGGTTTTCCTACAGAACCTTTGGCTGCTAGGACCCACACAATTCCACTAGCACCATTTTCCATTGCTACTCATACTGAGCTTTCTAGGATAGTCACATGTCCAAATGCATCCTTAGGATGCCTTCAAGATTCTTTCTTCCTGCAATTACCTAGGTTTCAACAAAGAAACAACAATGTATCAGCTTGGTTGTTATAAGACTTGTACATGAAATTTTTCATTACTCAGAATAAGAAATAGATGATAATTAAATACTTATCAGTATTGGACATCTTCAAGTTATTCAACAGGATCCTTCTTTGCTTTACAACCCTTGGATCACATGTAGATACAATAACGAATGTTTGGCCAGCATGCAAGCTGCTCCACAACATTCAATTCCCAACCAGTGCACCGACTAGATTTACCAAGCGTTTAACGAATGTTTGGCCAACATGCAGGCTGTTCCACAACATTCAATGCTCAAACAGTGGACTGAGTGGATTTACCAAGCATTTATGGTGCCAAACAAGTCCCATACCTGGTTTTCCCTCTCCATTTCCAAGCCAGCACTTCTGTCTCGGTCAACCAGCCAATGGAAGGAAACTGCACCATAACCATTTCCAAATCAAGGGCTCTACTATGGAGCCATAGGCATCTCGATGGGTTCCATCTAGTATCGGCACCCACCTCACCTCCACTCACAGCCTGAGTAAGGGCCGCTTCTCTGTTGCATAGTCCCTCGAGCGCCCCTTCCCTCAGCATTGTCATGGGTAGGTGCAGGAGGTCCTCACTGTTGAACCAATAGAGATTTTATGCCTTTACAAATATCGCCGCATTCCAGTCACAATGCCCAACCAACATACTGACTAGATTTATTAGGAATGGAACAACCACTCACATGCATAAGGATGGTACCCCTTCTTCACTTTGATTCTTTAGTATGCAGCACCAAATTGCATGTGTAATAACTGACAACACAAGATGGGTAGGCAAGCTCATCAATATCGTTGCTATAAAATTGTAATATATTTCATAAAAATTCACTCTCTAATATTGAAACATCAGGAATGCGTCCATTCCCTTAGGGTGTAGTCAATATTGACAACCATAACACAACACAGCACCCGAGAGGTGTGCACCCCTCTCCGATGTGAGTCATGTAGGCCATAATCACAACTCAAGCAGTCGGAATTAAAAACATGCTCTGCATATTAATCTCAATAATTAGTCATGCATATTCTCAGCAAGGGTTACAAAATACTTATCCGTTTTGCAGATGTATTTTCTCTTCTTTTCGCGAGGAATGGGGCTCCCTTCTCTAAGTTAACAGTCCCTCAGGTTTTTTACCCCCAATCCCTTTCACATTTCATAAACAACATATGCCCTATTGGCATAATTATACCATTTCACCCGTGTTGTTTACCAACATGTAATTCAGATGAGACATTATCAAAATTTACAATGGCGTTTCACCAGAAACTCATTTCCAAAGCATGGGATCATTCCCATGGAGTTTGGCTTCTGCAAGCCATAGCACATGGTCTTCCCACAATGTGTCTTCCTGTCACACTTCTCAAATAGCCAAACAGTCAACAGCATTAGCAATCAAATTCAAATATGAATTTACAATTATGTCTCCTACATAAATTTGATTTATTTAACCATGAGGCCATCCTCATATTTTTTGGCTCTTGTAAGTGGTATAACTTTGTCCATTATGGTTTTACACTTGCTACCATAACATGAACATCCACCTGCAACACATCCTCTTAACACAATTCTAGAGAATCCAAACAACCATTAGTAATTATTAACAAAATTCCAAACCTGAAATTCACAATATGTTCTGTACATAAATTAAATTTCACAACCATGTGACCCTTCTCATATTTTTTGGGCTTTTGCACATGGTCGATTCCAGTCTTTATTATGGACTTACCCGCATTGCCATACACAAGAAATTTCTACCTGTAATCTGAAATTTTCAATCAATCAAACACTTTGTGAGTATCCATGCAAGAACTCCCACAATTTTAGAGCTGGCAAATTGTTCTACTATTCGACTAGTAGGGATCGCTGAGGATGTGTTAATTTATGTTGACTCATACGAATACCCCACAAATTTTAGCATCATTTACAATAGTCACTGAAGTGATCTCAGAATTATAATACTCAATAATTCAAACACTATCAGCTATTATTATCTCAAAGGTAATGAAATACATTTACTTTATGTGCATCATTATCACAATAAACTTGCAAGATACCATCACATTATATATGAAATTTAAACAAAACTTCCAATTATCATGGTTACACAATCGTATCCATTCAGGCAACTCTGTCCTCACAACAGAGCATTCTTGGTACCCTATCAAACATGACTACCTTCTTCATGCAATCATTTTCCTACATCCATAGCAGCTCATGAAATGATCTTAGAATTGACAATAATTCATTATTTCATCTATTATCTAATTATACTGAAATGTATACCATATCCATGCATTCACACAATGCATCTCAACATGTGAACCCACACATATGCATGCACATTCACAACCTTTACATAATCTTTTAATGTGCATTCACTCAATGAAACCTCACATTGATTCATGAATACCATAATGTCATGTCATGCATTCCACCATGATGTTTTGGAAAGTATAGCTATTTCCTCAACACATCACCCAACCATCTCCCCAATCACTTGGTTAACTTATCTGGGTGCCTTCCTTATCTACCTGAACAACACCTCAAGTGTTTTCTCACTCCTTGGTTGTTGGCAAAGAGGTTTCATCCCAAATTAACACCAATAGGGATTTCATGGGATACTTGTGTAGCACTATAGTGTTATCATTCCAACCACATTATGGCCTTAACCATGACTGTCTCATATGGCATGTACTACCGCAATAGGACTATAAGTCCTCACTTGATTTGGTTTTTAAACCCATAACCAGCACATACAAATGGCATGATATATTTTCATATGAATGCATTTACGATTCAAAACAGCTAGATGGTATAAGGATCATTTCCCTTAATACCACATAACTCACCGTACCCGATGGAATAATGTTTTATTAAATGCACTCATCATCACATACATACCAATTTACGATTATTAAATATGGCTCAAGGGATTCTTACCCAATCCCTTTTTTGTATGTAATCATAAATAAACCATTACCTGCATGGCTCCCAATAGCATCTTTGATGTTACTTGATCAGTTGGTCTCCTACAAAGGATTGCACCATCCTTCCACAAACCTCATGATCACAAATTTGTTGCACCAACATTTCTTCATAAAGTTGTTGGTCACATGCAACAACATCATCAACATCTTTATCCATGCTTTTGTTGTCTTTGGTCCTACAACCAATACCAACACCAATAGTAATTATCAACCACAATAATTATCTTAAGTGGCTCACTACATATGTAAAACTTCACTAGTTTTACCAACATGTAACATCATATACATGCACAAGCATCTTCTCATGCATTGTGCAATGTCTACCAATATGCCCACTAGTGCACATTCACTTTATCCGTCTAATCTCTTGCATTTTCAGCATTCCTATGCCATAATTTTATGTATATAAAGCTCATAAAATATAAATACAAGAGCAAGATAGGGGTTAAGGAATTATCCATTTCCAATCCCTCATCATAGCATGGAATTCCCCTTCCACGTCATAGTTGATCCACTTTCATGACCTCTCTAGCAAGCACACAAGGAATCATTGGCTATGATTTTCTCACCAAGCAGCAATTCAATACATATACTCATGTATAACATTCTTACTTGCTACTTTCCAGGCAGGCAATTCTTATGCTATAAACAGAAATAGTTTAATGTGAGAAATTTCCCTCTTTATCAAGATTTCTCTTTGGAGATTATTCTCCAATTTTCAGCTACAACCATCTTGTCAACCCTATGTAGCTTTCATTGATCACTGCAATAGCTCTCATTGCTTTCAGAAATTATGGTCAAGTCCAACTTGGCCTTTCTTGGACTTTCCTGCACTTATGAGCACTGCAATCTGTTCAATTCCAACTCCATATGGAGTCCTTCAAGGCACATTGGATGCCCTTAAACTTCATTCAAATTCTGGTTACCTACCTGTAAACTCATACTTTGGCCCAAGCATCCCTAGTGATGCAACCTTCGGCTCTGATACCACTCTGTAACGTCCCTGATCCCCTCAGTGCCCTTTAGAGGTGATGGGGGAGCTCCTTAGAAACAACCTACTAATTTTTTTTTCAAAGAATCCGCAGCTCTGCACTTTTACACAGCTGCAACAACTTCAGTCTGCAATCTGCAATCTACAAACCGCAAGTGGAAAGTCAGAAATCGAAACTCCAAATACACAGCGTCAAAGAAATACGCATCTAACTTCCACAATCCACAATCCACCTTGTAGGAGTCGAAAAGTCGGAACTCCAAATATACAGCGTCGAAGGAATATGCCTCCGACTTCTGCAATCCCCCTTACGAGAGTCAGAAAGTCGGAACTCCAAGTACACAGCGTCAAAGAAATACGCCTCTAACTTCTGCAATCCGCAATCCGCCTTGCAGAAGCCGGAAAGTCAAAACTCCAAATATACAACGTTGAAGGAATACGCCTCTGACTTCCGCAATTTGCGATCTGCTTTACGAGAGTCGGAAAGTCGGAACTCCAAATATACAGCATCTAAGGAATATGCCTTCGACTTCTGCAATCCGCAATCCTCTTTGCGGGAGTCGGAAAGTCGGAACGACAACGTGCAACTCTGAATATTTACGCCTCTGACTTCCGCAATCCGCAATGCGTGTTTAGAAAGTTGGAAGTCGACCACATACCCATGTTACTGCCAACTTCTCAGGCTGATAACTCTCTCATCCTAAGTCCATTTTTGGCAAACCCGGTACCATTGGAAAGCTCTCGGCGAGCTCTATGCAACGGTGTGATCCTCTGCCACACCTGAGAACTCTGGCTTTGTCCTTCATCCAACCAAAATGTTGCCCCAAACCCCATCCATACCTCTATACCACTCTGTAAAGAGCTCTGATCCACTCTGTCATGGCCCCTCCCTTCATTTGACCCATAGAGATAATATGGACACAACAGGGAGGGTGTCTATTTCTCCCCCAAGGCCATGACTAGCATTCTGGGAGAAGTTCTAAAAACCTTCGTCGATTATAACATTATAGCCAACTATGATAACATCATATTGGATAGAGTTTAACCTAATTCTACATGACCTGATTATCAAGTTGCTTGCTATTTAATCCCCTTGCTCTTGGCACCAATATCTAATGATGTTTTCAATTATGACAACTTTCTACAGCTGCAAGCACTTTCATGGATTGCATTTTAACCAATAAATTCAAAGCTACAACACATCTAAAATCCTGTATGCAGTCATTATGTTCCTCAACAATGAATTTTATGTTGCATTACCCTCTTATTAGACTGGCCATCCCCATTTTTAAAGAAATAAGCAAAAATTATTGTTTTGGATGATAGTAGTTTTCATAAGCTGACCTCTGGTCATTTGATTTGACCATATGGTCAGCAATATCTTTGCTTTGCTCACAGTCCTTTTGTGCTTCATCTCCAATTGGTGGTCTACCTAAAAATTGTTAAAGTTGCCCAATCGTGCTTTCTTAATGTCTTGTATTTCATAAACATCCTTGAACATTAATAACCAATTCTTTGATCAAAACTCTGTCAAAGCCATGATATATTCACAATAGTTGACACATGGATATGGATATACATCGATCATACATTAGTCTAGCAAATGCACTGAAATTAGATAACAACTGCAATTGTTTTTTGTACCTTTCCTCTCGGCGTTCCTTTTGCCCCTCTTAGGGCAATTGCTAGTTATGATATATTCAAACAAAACGATATAGCCTCCACAATTTATCATAATGCAATGAATGAATTCAATACAAAATATTTAAGGTAAACGATATATCACCTACAATTTATCATATTTATCATTATAAATACAAAATATTTAAGCTAAACGATATATCTACAATTTCTCATCTTTATTAATATAAATACCAAATATTCAAGCTAAATGATATACCACCTACTATTTATTATGATATGACATTGTATTTCTTATTTTATATAACCCCATCCATATTTGGGCGTATCATTATTTGCAACTTGTATATTGTAATATTAGGTGGCATAAATAATCAAAATTTCCAAATGCATTCAAGTATTACCTCATGGTTGCACTTTCTATTCCTAGATTGAAGGCCCTGAGAGACTTGTCCTTGATTACTTCCCCTCAAGGAGCCCTTACATAGAGGGTTCAAGTAGTTATCAATATCTTGTTCCTACTCTTTTGCTCTAAGGTAATGAAAGGTAATGTGCATCAAATCTCCTATCCATAAATGAGGATAGAGAAATTGAGAAATATTGAGAAAGAGATAAATGAGTGGAAGAGACATACAAGAAAAAGAAATAGATATGGTGATGAGAGGTCTAGTGGAGAAGGTCTAGTGGGATCTTGCCTTGTTGATAGTATGACTTCATTTATTTCTTTGAGCCTTGTCCTTGATTACTTCCCCTCAAGGAGCCCTTACATAGAGGGTTCAAGTAGTTATCAATATCTTGTTCCTACTCTTTTGCTCTAAGGTAATGAAAGGTAATGTGCATCAAATCTCCTCTCCATAAATGAGGATAGAGAAATTGAGAAATATTGAGAAAGAGATAAATGAGTGGAAGAGACATACAAGAAAAAGAAATAGATACGGTGATGAGAGCTCTAGTGGAGAAGGTCTAGCGGGATCTTGCCGTGTTGATAGTATGAGTTCATTTATTTCTTTGAGCATAATTTCTTGAGCTGACTAATTGACTTCTTTATGATGTAATTACTTCAACTCAATTATATAAGGTATTCAATCTAGGCCCAATCTAATATTACTAAATTGTATTGGTACGAGCTATGTGTTAGGTTCACATCCAATAAATCCACTCTACCAAGGCATATCGCTAAGGAAAAAGGCCCAACTTGGAATCGCAAATACAATTACATTTTGAATAAAATGCCCACAAAGAGAGAAGCATTACAAACGTTGCATTGAAGCGAGAGCACAAACCAAAAATCTAGCCATGCATAACTTAAATTCATAACAAAAAGTCTTAACATGGGACAGTTCGAAGAAAATTATTCTTAGTTGAAAATGGCAAAAGCTTATGATAAAGTTATATGGTTATATATAAAGTTACTTCTATTCTAATTGGGGCTGAACTTGCAAACTGTGAAGTGGATTATGGGTTGTTGACATTAGCGTTCTTTGTTGTTCTCATCGATGGGAAGATTGTGTCAAGAGAGCCAATTATAACCTTTTATATTTTTATATTAGTGGTTGAAGGTGAAAGCATAATGATAAAACATGCAAGGAAAAGAGGGATTCTAAAAAGGATATATACCAAATTCTGAGGTGATTTCTCATTTGCTGTTCATACATGACATAATGATCTTTAGTCATTGATCCTTAACGTAGTTAATAGGATTAAAAGGCATGGAGATTAATCTAAAAAAGCCAACAATCTTATTCAATGCAATGGTAGAAGCATAAAACGCATGGAGATAAATTTAAAAAAGCCAACAATCTTATTCAATGCAACGGTTGAAGCATTAAAACACTCGAAGGGTGAACACCTTCCTATTATAAAAGCATAAAGTACTGTAGGTTTTAATTTAAAACTAACACTAACGAGTTTGAAGATTGGAAGGGTGAACACCTTATTATTATAAAGGCATAAAGTACAGTAGATTTTAATTTAAAACTAACAGTAACAAGTTTGAAGATTGGAATTGGTTATATAACAAAACAGAGGCTAGAATCTCATTGTGATGTAATAGATGGTTAGATGTGTTGTCCATATTTCAAAAGGCATCCTTAATAAGATCTAACAAAGTGCTTTAGTTTTTGTTTTTAGCACACAAATAAGAGGGAGAAGGTATTTCATTAATCAAATACGCCAAAGTGGCAAAACTAAAGGAAACAAGGGGCTAGAGTTTAAAAAATATTTACTCTCCCAACATGGCTTTAGCAACAAAAAGCTTGTGGAGATCAATCTATAATGACTGATTGTGTGGCAAGGTTATGAAATCTAAGTACTTGAAAAGGATATCCATGGAAGATTGGTTCATATAGGAGAACAAAACTCACTAGGCAGTTCTATAGTATGGAAAGCTCTAGTAAAGGCATTTCCTTTGATTGGAAATTAGGTAGCATGGAAGATCAGCAAAGGAAACAAAGTAAAGTAGGGACTAGGAATGACACCTAGATTGGTTGTAAAGACAACTATAGATTATCAAAAGCTTTGCTCATAGATCTTCACTAATGAGTTATTTCCTTGAATGTAGTAAGCATTGGTGAAAGAAATATTTGGTCTCAAGGATGGAAAAGGGTAGAAGTGCTAAATCTACTAGGAGGCAAAACAGCAAAATGCAATCAACATGTGAATTTACTAACTAGAAATGCCATTAAGTTATCAGCTCAAGAAGACTTATTAAAATAGTAAAAAAAGACAAAGGGTTTGAAGAACATATTGCAATGTTGAGATACATAGTAAAGAAGGTCAAGAGGAACGAGTTCAAGGGTGGCATACAATGTGGAAGCTAGATTTCATATAAAAGCAAAGATTTTTACAAGGTTAGCCCTTGCCAATAAAATCTATACTGGGATAATGGCCAAAAGAGAAACATGCAAGAGCATAGAAGATGAATCTTGTGTAGAAATAATGAAGACACTAGGTACAATTTGTTTGCTGAATGTTTCTCTCTTTAGAGTATGGAATGAAACTCTTCATATTTCATCTGGTAGAAGTAAATGGGGTCAAAGAACTTAGGTAAAATGATTTTACTCTTCGGCAACAAACAGGATTGTAAAAGTTTTCAAGGTTCTTCCTTTCTTCGTGATTTGGGGGATTTGGGGAATTTGATTATCTGTGCTAAATAAAATTTTCAAGATGTCGAGTTGAGTCCAGCTTCTTTGATGGGGCATGCCAAGGTGATCCAAGGATGTGTGGGTTGGTGCTACTCCTTTGATCAGGCACATCATTTCCTTTTAAAGTTGGTTATAGAACAAGGCACTAATAATAGGGCAGAGATGATTGCAATGTGACTCCTAAAGACCATCGCTAAGAAAGGTATGAAGAATCTTCCAAGTCTTTGGAGACTCTAAACTAGTGGTGGATTGGGTAAAATAACAAGTATAGGTTGGATAACTTGGCACTTGAACCTCTCATGAATCAAGGAACTAGAGAGGAGATTTGAAGAACTTTCTTCAAATCACATGTCTATGGAGAGTATAATAACAGTGGGTCGTTGATCCAAATAACCTTTGCTGAGGCTATACGGATTCCTTACTGTAAATTCAATGGAACCTTTGCTGAGGCTATACGGATTCCTTACTGTAAATTCAATGGAGGGCCCATGTTGTTGTTTGAAAGCTGTGTTCTGAAATCGGTTCTAATAGGTCAAATCTCTTTGGATTGTGCTTCTGGTATACTTTAGCTGTTGCGTTCATGGCTATAGTAGGTGTTGGTAATATGTAGTTATAGGAGAGTACAGAATCAGCGAATTGGAATGGGTCAGTCCAGCAATGACTATTTTGCTGGACTACTTTTTGAATCCCTAAAAGGCGATTGGATATATTTCCTGATATCATCTAGCTTTCTTTTATGGATAAAAACAACATTTTATTTCTTATTTTATATAACCCCTCCATATTTCAGGGATATCACTATTTGCAACTCGTATATGGTAATATTAGGGCGGATAAATAATCAAATTTTCTAAATACAAAGTATTTCTTCATGGTTGCACTTTACATTCGTTTTGGATAAACTTCGTAGAAAAGCACTACGAAGGTATAGTATTAAAGCAGGTGGGAACAAACCAAAAAATCCAACAATGCACAACTAAGTTCATAAGGATGTCTTCAATTTTCCTCTATGGAGAGCATGAGTTTAGCGCATTGAGGATTATGGTTGGGTGAATTAGTGGTCTTGACCAACTTACATATAGATCAGATGCAAAATTATACTTCAAAGCACTAAATTAAAAAGGGTTAGCGCCTCACATTTCTAGCTTACCTAAAGAATAAAATTGCAATAGAAAAGTCTGCATGAAAAAAATGTGATTCAAAATTAAGTTGGAACAACAAAGATGATCAATCTCATTCTTACAAAATAAAAATGGAGATCTGAAGACAATTTCAAACACTACCATTTCTTTACTCTTGCTACCAGAAAAGCAATCATAATATTATGCACCCTTTTCCTGCAAAGTTATTGTCAAAGTACACAAGGGGCAGAAAATGTTAATGAACTCTACTTTGAGATTTTTCGAATAGTAGAAAATCGTTTAAAACACTAATGAGCAAAATGCAGAAAGATGTGATGGAAATGTGCCAAAAGACTCTTGAGCTGACAATAATGAATGTAATTGGGGCCTAGTTCAAACACTGAAAAGCCTTTATTTATGAAAAAAACAAACTCAACAAAGATAGCTCTATTGTGCAGATATTGAGGATCCTTCAAGGAAACCATACCTTAATAATGTTGGTTTTCTCTTATGGAAGCCGGGTAAATAGGTGAACCAAAGGAAGCAAAAGTAAATAGATGATTAAAATCGCAAGGCATGTCCCATGTTCGGAAGAAGATTTTGCAAGAATTATAATGTAGCACAATCCCAGAATGAAAGCTTAAATAAATGGATATATGAATCACAAGGCACATATCACGTGGAAGAAGATTTTGCAAGAACACAATACAGAGCAATCTCATGGCCAAGCAATCTGAGATTAGTATGCATTGACAACAGCAACATTACTCTTAAAATTCACAACTATGAACTTGCTAGACATTCCCTCCTGAACTTGGGCTACAATACCCAAGTTGTTACGAAAAGATTACACTCAACCCCCAACTTCCTTCTTCTGAGATCAATGGTTTCAGCCATAGTAGCATAATTCGAGTATGAATACGAATACGAATACGAATACGAATCGATACGGAAAAAATACATAATGAAAATATCTAATACGAATAAAATATGGAAGTAGCTTGCTTATATATAATATTTATAATCAAATATTCACAAATATACCATACATATACATAGAAATTTATATAATAAAATTTAACATATATTTTAAAAATAATATATAAAATCTCAACCACCTGGGATATGGAAGTGTGAGAGAGGGAAACTACTTATTTACAGTTATTTTAATAAGTAAGCATGAAATTGAATGGTATTTTTGTTTTATAGTGTTTAAATAATTAATGTGTTTTTTCTTTCTTTAAATTGGTTTTCAAAATTTAATTCTCCACTAATAATCCGTATAGGTATTACACCTACACCGAATATTCGATGAATTCAAATTTATTCCGAATTTCCGTACAGGAAGTACCAATACAGCCGAATTATGCTACTATGGTTTCAGCACAACTACAATCTTCAACAGAAACAACACCTTCACAGAACATCAATTTAATATTCATACTACAAAAACTTGGCTATGCTATACGTCGAACTTTAGGCAGGAACTCACAAGTCAGAAAGTGTTACTGAAAAGCCACTGTCGAAGATAGAAGAACCATACACACCAAATAACAACCAATTCTCAGAAACTTTGGAATAGCTAAAAAGCCAAGCAGACTCTCAGAAGCTTTTGAATCTATTTTACCAACAAATTTCTTGATATGATATGAAGACACGTCTGTAAGGGATAGGATTCTCCCATCACAAAGAAAGAATTATTATAAATAAAATAAACCTTTGCAGTGGTGCACCTCCAATGAAAATTTATTTTCTTCATAGGAACATGAAACAGATGAAAATGCCATGTGCTCGCTGCTTTAAGACTACAGATTGAATAATATCAAACGGATCCAGACAACAATACCAAAAACATGATAACTCAATAGCAGGAGGTGTATAAAACTCCTACACAACCATAAGGGATTATGGATGCCTTCCAGGGAAAATCCAGCTTTGCAACTATAGCATAGCTTCGTAGCTGTAGCATATTGTTCCATGTGTAGAGAACTGCAAACTCGAAGCCTTCTGTATCCTTGAAGCTAGCAAACTCAAGGACTGCATTAAGTAATAGACAAGAATAATTAAATGTAATGAGTTTGAAAGTGGGAAGGCATCGCACAACACCACAACCTTATATCTGTTTATAAAATAACAGGTATGCCTGATCATGCAATACTTTGTTCAAACCCACAACAGACACGGCTGCATCATCAAATCGCAGCCACCGGCCATCGGAATGTTTAGTGTCAGCTGTATAATGCCCCTTGGAAGGGTCCCTCCCATGGTGGCCTACAGTAGCTACTAATTCATATTTCCGACCCTGCAGGAAGTTTCGTGAAAATTTCTTGATTATACATGGGAAGTATTCCAAAACAATATATATTTAAGAATAAAAACTGAAGCCAAAATAATTTAAAAGATATATATATATATATATATATATATAATGCCAAAGATAATTACTTCTGTTGTTGGAGACACCAACAGTTCGCGACCTAGAACAATCTCGGGACTGAAGAGCACAGGTTTATGTAGTTTGCCACTGCCTGTACTTCCAAAGCTGAAGCGCATTAAGTGCAATATCAACACCTTAGACAATGTCTGTAGTTTTATAGCTTTACTTGCACTCACAACCCCTGCCTGTGCCATGAACAAAAAAGGGTAGAATGTTAGTTATCATTCAAAATACCATAAAATATGGAACTTTTCCTTATGTTGGATGGAATTTAAAATTTTGGTAGTCTATGTAATCTTGGAGGGCATGACCCACATGATTGCACAACTTTATCGACGTGCCTAACTCATAATTTGAAAAGTAACTATGAAGCAGTAACAAACTATGCATTAAAGGTGTGCTTTGAGTACACCCTATAGCGCCATTTACAAAGAAGTCAAAAATTATTAGCAATGAAGAGAGATACCATGAAGCATTATTCCAAAGTTAAATATATATAAAAAATCTGCCATTCTTAGGAAGTTAGGAGAGGAAGTCATTGTTGTCCAACTTTAACTCTGCACTGCAGTATGTCAATTCATTAGAGAATTGTAAGTTCTTTTGGTTCTTAATATGCTCCCTAACCTTGTTAGAAGCATCAATTCCAACACCAGTTTGATTACCACCAGATCTGCTTGATATTCTGCACAAAATTAAATAATTTAATTATTCCAGCGATATCTCAATTATTCTGCATCAAGATGTGGAATGAATTAACACGGATGCATGGACCTGATCCACATGCCCTAAACTAGGCTTTGATCCGATAATTCCTAATTGGAAAAATTGGATTTCATCTTTAAAAAAAGAAAAGAAACGATGACTATCAACATCAAATAGACCATGCACTTCAACACATCAATTACATATTTGATGGCCATTCAGATATTTTCCAATGTACCAAAGACTGTAATTACCCACCGTTAAACTAAAATGAAATGCAATGCCTTGGGTATTTCCTTCACGATGAAAAACATTTATTGATGGCATTCCAATGCTTCAGATATTTGCTTCATACTGAAGTTCTATTCATGGACAGAAGTGCCTCCATAATTTGAATGGATGTGCAATATTGGCAAAGACCACGAACCACATCATAACCTTCAACTTATAAGGGTCTAATCTTTTGATATGACCCTTGACTCAGACTGTTGGCTTTTTACTGCCTCGCCTTTTTCTTATCTTTCCATTACCCTCACCCAAGATCAGGGCATCACACGTAACGTTGCCAAATGTCCATCTATAGGACTTGTCTTTTGCTTGGCCCTGATATCCAAGTGGCTCCTAGACTCATTTCTGCCTTGACATATGGTTCTGGCTCCGATAGCCCTGATTCCTGCATTCTTGAATTCCTTAACCTCTGATTCCTCAAGAAGCAAACCCATCTTTTTCTTCACAAATGCAGGACCAATTCTTCAATATTTCAATGCTAACTGTTGCAATGCCAACTCTATCACAATCATCGAGGTATTAATAGATCTAAAATACAGTATACTGCTTGGAGGTGGGTCCCACGACAAAATAACTTTATAACATTCCATGTCACACAGTAGAAGGATCACCTCTAATGACAGGAGATCAACTTTATTCAGCCACCACTTCATCAACATATCCATACAAAGGTCTTACAATGATACAGGCCGCAGGCCAGGACTGAGCAACATATCCTGTATCATCAGTGCTTGGAAATGAGAGTACATGTCTCATTACACAAAACTTCCATTACACTAGATATGCATCTACTCTCATGAATTTCCGTATGACATTAACTCAATTAGAAATGCCTTATGCATTCACTTTATTGATCTATTTTGTAACTAGTCTTCCAGTGCTCCCAATCAAATTTGGCCACTTGAGATCTAAAAGATATTTCTTCTCACAACAAAAGATAAAGATCTTACTTTCCGAAATATGATGATGATTTCTTCTTCCCTAGTATCTTTGGTTGATCCTCTGGTTTTGCATCATTTTTGTGGCTTTTGTCAGAAAATATGTAGTCCGGTCGGTGGTAGTCTCAGTCTACTATTCAACTTGATATCATTCATTTTTTATAATTTTGGTTTTGTATCCATGTATTCTTGGACCTTTACTACCTGTTTTCATTGATCTCTTGCAAATAAAGGGAATACACTGGGAACCTACTAAACAAACAAAACAAATACAAGACAGGACCACAGAGGAGCCATATATGCCTTGAGAATTCTTGCCTTTCTAGAGGACTGCAAATGCCCTTAATCTCAATTGTGGTCAATGAGTCCCCTCGAAAGGCAAGACTTCTTAAGGCAGATATGAAACAAAATACAACAGGGTTTGTTTTACTCCAGAAAGAGATTACCCCATACTAAAGTTGTACTTTATTTTCAATGTCATTTTCAGCTTTCCCTAGGGATACCTGTTTGATATCTAACCAAAGTCACAAACTAATTTTCTAAATTAACTAATTGTCTTTGAATGTCATGATTTAATCATTTAACACAACACATTAGTGGACTCATTTGGTAGCCACTGTCTTCAACTGCAAAAGGTTGCAGTTAGGATCTTGAGTCAAACTTGCAAAGCTTCTAGGTGTGAGAGCAACTAGTCTGTCTTTGAACAGATTCAGACGAGGAAGAAAAACCCTTTGGAGCAACAATAGTTAAATGACATCATCTTCATGTAGTAGAAACTTCATCCTAGGCACAACCAGTTGCTGAACAAAAGACCTGATACAGATCCCATTGTCTTCGATGATATTGATCCATCGTAGGAATGGGTAGAGGAGATTCACCCCACAGAGTTTCATGTTGACAACAAGGTGTGGATAGATTTGGATGATAATCCACTAGTAGCACCACGCACTGAAACATTACCCATGCTACTACTCATACTGTAGATGTCCCTCGGGAGTCCACCAAGTCCAAGCCAGTGCATGGCCCTGTATTTCGTGCCAAGGATCCCATTTCCAGCAGCGGTGATGAGTTTGATAATTGATCATGTTGATCATTGATATGTAGTAGCTTTAGCATGCCTTTTTTGGGACTCTAGAGGCATGTAGAGCCCTACTTTATATATTTTGTTTAAGATATGCATTGCGTTAGGTGCTGCACATACAGACATGGCATATCTAGTCTCTAATGATTTGGATTTACATTGATAGAAAACCGGTTCATAGGCAGAGTGATTACAATTCTGGTCTGACCCTAGGTTGATTACAATTCTGGTCTGACCCTAGGTTGATTACAATTCCAATTTCAACTTTTAAAACATTGGTATATACATGAGCAGACTTTGCATATTTATTCTTTAATGATTTGGATTTACATTGATGTACATTAATATATATTTTGTTGTATTAAAATTTTCATATCATTTTAATTCATAGACTGTTGTCAGCCAATTCTGATCCTAGTCCGGTCTGATCCTCAGCCAATCCTGAGTTTTAAACCATGGTTAAGACAGTGGTATGGCATGCTACCCATCAAAGTTCAATTTGCCCGAAACATGAATAAGCATTTAGGGCTATGTACAAGTCCTGGGTGACTTTAATGGAAAAAAGCCCTGTCCCAGCAGCTTAGCTGAATGAAAGGGCTTATATTCAGTGATTTGCCCCTCAATGGCTATTTCCCATGTGCAAGCAGGTTGTTTGTGGTGTCTAATCTCATCAGACCAGTTGTAATGCTTCTCTTTAAGTTTAAAATTGCTTTCAAAGTAAATTTCACAACAAGAACAAAAAAGTTAAGGCCATAGATTGGAACGGGCAAGAACAAATACATTAGCTGTAAAATTTAAGAAGGCTCATAATGAAAGTGATATGTGATGCACAAAAAGGAAGATCTGCACACAAAGTAAACTGAGTGCAGATTTAACCAAATCAGATCACTTCTCCCAATGCATTCCTGCATAAACATATATGTATACCTTGCCTGCCGAAACTCTATAACCTTCAAGTGATTCTGGTGAAGCAAAAAGACGAAGAGCATCCTCAACAGTATGAACAGCATCTGGTAAAATGTCCAAGTGAAGTAACAAGAATGGTTGAATCGTAGCTGACGCCTTGTTACCTGTCCAGCACAGAAACACAAAAGCTCATATTCTGTAAAAGTAAATGCAGGAACTTTAAATTTTTGAAAATGTCCTAGACATTTAAATCATAATACAAGGTACACAAATAATTAACCTTCTATGTAAAATATACAAAACAACTTTACATAGGAACAGGTTCTATATAAATCAACTTCATATATGTATTCAAACAACTATGCAGCTAAGAATGCAGGGTATACCAATTTGGCTTTGTATATATAATAACAAGTTCTAGACATTAGTACTCGTACATAATATTGAAGAGAGGCACCTGAAGTGCCTCCGCACTTTTGCAACAGTCTCCAAGTCATTGGGCTTCGACGTTATTTTAAAAGCCAAAGCGATTGTAGTGTAGAGTGTAGGGGCCACCCTTTTTCCGCTAGCCTGGTGTTTTGAATATTGTTACCCCATTTTGCCTGTGTTTCATTCTTGAGAAGCAGACCATCTAAGGAGGAGTTTGACAGATCTATTTGGTTTCACTTTGGATAGTTGTTGGTTAAGCCTTGGCACCACTAGTGCTGGTCTCTTGGGGGCATTTTTTGCATTTAATGTTGCATGGTTCCCTTCTCTATAAGGTTGTCTGTGCGGTTGTGGAATGTAATATGTTGGGCTGCAACAGCAGTGTTTGGATTTGTCCCAACAAGCTCTAGGGCAGAAGGTGAGGGGCATGGATGACAGATTCAAGTAATTTCTTAACGTATTCATCAGAGAGCTGCTACTTTAGGCTTCCTTGGAAAAGAAAACATATCCCTCTCTTTGCACTTTGTTGTATGTATTAGTTTGTATTCTGTTAACTTTGCCACTGCTTTGTGGCTTATGCTTTATCCTAAATCGTGGACATGCCTGCAACAAATTTTTCTAAATGTTTCTGTAGTGTTGGAGGTGTGGTTGCAGAATGTAAAGGGTTGGTCTCTAGCAGCAGTATTTGGAATTATCCAACAGGTGGTAAAGCAGAAAAGAGGGATATATACCAATGTTCCCCCAAGTTTCCGTGATGCGGGGACGCAGGAGCGAGGAAACGCATTAACGACATATGCAGAAGTACCCCCCAAATTTTAGGAAACGGGTATGTCGAAGTCTTCAACATAGGGGACCCCACCAAGAATACTACCATATTTATATTAGAATACATAAAAATTGAAAGTTGGAGCATATTTATAATCTAAAGATTAATACAAGTTTACAACATACATCAAGTGAAATAAAATGAAATACAACCATACATAAGCTGTAACTAATAAAACAAATTCGAAAATACAACCATATTGAACAGCGAAATGAAATCGAGGCTACTGAGAAGGAAGATGGTGGACAACATGGCCCTTTATCATTTAATTTTTTTATTTTTTGGTAAAAAACTGTCAAAGAAAACGTGGGGATGCCATTTTTAGGAGGGAAACATTTCCCTTCTGTGTTTCCTGAGTTTCCTTCAAACAGGGACGTGGGGGGGACGTTTCCAATGGAGTTTCAAGTTTCCAAGACGTGCGGGGGCATGGAAACACGTTTCCTACCCTTGGGGACACGTACCCATGTAGCACTGATATATACAACAGAGTTTTCTGAACTGTATTCATCAATGAGCTGCTACTTCAGACTTCCTTGCTCCAAGAAATATATCCCATTATGTGTACTGTCTTATGTCCAAGTTTGTATTCTGCTAGCTTTGTTTTGCTTTGTCACCTATGTTTTACCCTAAATGGTAGACATACCTGCAACAAAGTTTTGTAGATGTAGGAGTGCTTCTCACAAGAACACCACTGAAGGGCATGTCCTGTTAGTCAGGCATGCAACCTCTGCTCGAACCACCAGTAGGTCAAATATGCCTGTAGCAGAGTTGTTTTGGCATCCAATAGGAATGCCATTGTGTGTATTATGGAAATCCTCTAGTTGATGGCTGTAGGGACCTTGGATTGGCAATTTGGCACATCTTCACTTCATGAAAATTGATAGCCACAGCTTCTAAACATTAGTTCTCAGTGGTCTTCCTCTAGGTGACTTATAGTTGTGATGTAGGAGTGCTTCTCACAAGAACACCACTGTAGGGTTTAAGATTTGAAGGGCATGTCCTGTTAGTCAGGCATGCAACCTCTGTTCTATCCACCAGTAGGTCAAATATGCCTGTACCAGAGTTTTTTTGGCATCCAATAGGAATGCAATTGTGTGTATTATGGAAATCCTCTAGTTGATGGCTGTAGGGACCTTGGATTGGCACATCTTCACTTCATGAAAAATTGATAGCCACAGCATCTAACATTAGTTCTCAGTGGTCTGCCTCTAGGTGACTTATAGTTGTGCTGAGAAGCAAATCTTGGGTCATTTTAATAGGGAAATAGTATAGAACTGTTGCTTACGTCGACTAAGATAAAAATTTAGAAAATATTCAACCCCAACAATGAGACGCATAGTTACCGGATTCGGCCCTAGGCCTAACCGCACCCGAATCGGATTCTCGGATTCTTCATCGGATTCTTCCACCTCAGTTTGACAAATCTAAAGTTGTTTATGTAGAATAAATGTAGAATAATTAGGGTTAATTAGGGTTAGGGTTCCGAATCCCCAATTCCTAATTTTGGGGTGAGAGCCACACCCGTATCGGATTCTTCAGCCGATTCCGATCGCACCCACGGTTCGTGTAACCTTGATTGAGACGTATTCAAGGGTTGAGTCAGAGGGATCAAAGTGTCTATTAAGAAAATACAAGTTACATATATCATAGTAATAATACAATTTATAACAATCATCCAACTTTTCCTGCATAAATATTCAGACTTCTACCAATTTATAACAAAGTAATCAATCCTTTAATCCTATGTTACATGAGACTACCAAAAGAGATAGGTCGATGGGACCTGAAAATACAACCATTACAGACATAATGTGGATCTGCCAAGTTGACTTCTGAAAGCTAAAAGATAAAGAGATACAAGTTAAAATAGCAAAAAAGGGAGAAAGAAAGGGTGAACCAAGCAGGTAAACCCTAGAAAAGAGAGACACTACCTAGAATTAGGTATAGATGTAGAAATAGAGGAGGGAGTAGAAACATCTTCATCCACATCAATCAAGGTGAAGGTACCAATGCAATACTTGATGATGCCCTCTATGCTCTACGAACTACGAAGTGCCTTGGGCTGCGATGGCATGGCTGGGTGATCTTGGGAAGAGCGCAAAGGAAATTGGTCAAAATTCTCCAACATATAAACCCAAAAAGTAGAATCTAGTAATGAGTATCTTGCTGTCTAACTTGCTTTGGAAAAAAAGCCCACGCTAAAAGCCAGTACACCACTGTGTCCTCTTGAATGTGGGTTGTTGATCCTCCAAACAAGAGAATATCAGAGGTTGGAGAGTTTGCAAGACAATTAGCACCTATAGTGGTCAAGATAGGATGGAAGGAGGAGGTGATCACCTTGGTGCAGCAAGCATTGGATAAATCTTGTATGTTCTATCCTCTAGGAGTAATCACCTCACATATGAAAAGAACCAAACACTTCTGATCTGAATAGCAAAAGGTAGCAAGGGACCCTTGAGAGTCATGGTATAGACAATGATATCCCCCTCAAATCTCATAATAAATGAGACATTTCAAGATGAAACGCTACTCATACTAGATCTCCTATATATGGCACAACTAACTTGGAGAGGCTCATGGAGGCAACCTCCTATGAATAACTAAGGGCCAAAATAAGAGTCTTCCTTACCAATAGTTTAATCACCAAGGGTGCATACCCTACAAAGAAGAAAGACAACACTAAAAATGCTCTCAAGGCACAGAGGCGACCGAGACTATAGTAGGTTTGATAACTGTGTCAAAGAGAATCATCTTAGAGAAATTGCTCTAGAAGTGCATACAAAAACATTGGCACTCAAGAATAGAGAAAACCCATACACCCAAAATTGTTACAAGTTATGGTGATATCGACCTAGTTCCATCTAAAGAAGTGCAAGTTTCAAAAATCATTCTTGGATGCAATCTATATCATGACCTTTTGTAAATCGATGAGGGCATTCTTTGTTGGAACATTAAAAACCCACTTTAGACTTAGGATAAAATAGTAAAATACATTAATCATTTTTTATTAATTTCCTAGGTTTAGACTAGGTAGTTGGCCTCAATTTGCCTTCTTAGGCCCACACTTGTCATAATTAGTCACAAGGGCACACTTGGATAGATACTGGATAAGATTCTGCCTAAGTTGCACGAAACGGGGAAACAGGGACGAGTTTCCGAAACGGGGACGCATTGGAAACGTGACCCCCCAAAATTTAGGAAACGGGGACTCCTCCAAAATGGGTATATTGGGGAAATGCAATATATATATATATATATATTGCGTTTGAATAACACATTATCACAATAAAATAAGAATGAGAGGTTAATTTGTAGGTAGGTTTAGGAACAATTTCAAGGTGAAATTGTTTTCATTTTCCATAAAACTAGGGTTTTTTAAGATTTCCTATGGATCCCAAGCTGGCTGCTCACGGACCCTTAGAGGTTTCCTAGAAGTTTTCGAGAAGTTTATGAGTTTCCGCGAGTTTATAGTTTCGGTACATGGGCATTTTGGGAGTTTTGTGCAACATATATATATAATGTCATTTCCCCACCATATCGTATCCGACTTTTTTGAAAATTTCATGTATCCATATTCGTTCCCGTATTTGATTTAGTGGATGGTAAGATATCAAATGAACACGATACCCCTATTGGATGACGACCCTTGGCTCTCAACCCTTCAACTCTTCAAAACAGGCATTGTCTCAGTGATTGATTTGTTTGAAAGTCACTCGAGGGACTGGATCCCCTCGCATGAGCTGAAAATAAAGTTTGGATGACCAATCCTAATAGCCTTGATAAAGTGAGGGAGTTGATTCCTAGTGACCGTTGCTTTATGTTGTGCCATAATGTCCTGAAACCTAGTTGTTGGTTGCTACATGTGGCTATGCACCAAGACAACCCTTGATGGTCGTCTGAACAAACTTTGGACAATAAAGCCCAAGCAAGAATCTTCAGTGAATGAGTGATCGTCTCAGTGAATGAGTGAATAAGTCTGGTCACCAATTTGTGGTTCCTGCCTAATAAACATTCTATCAAAACCCAAATTGTTCGAAATAAATGGAAAAAAAACATGCACCAAAAGACCTTATAAATAGAATCTAACATTTGTTGGTGTCCCTATCTAGAGAAATCCTTCAACTATTTGCTTAATAAAAGTCAAATCTTTCAAGAGACAAGGGGCTAATTTGCTGGATTACCAAATAAAAACTTAAAAGGTGATGCAGGTGGCAGTTAAGGCCTTTTCAGTATAGCCCCTGAATTTTGCAATTTCAGGTCAAACCAAAAATCATATGGTTTGTGCCTTTCCCAGTTTTTAGGGTCCAGATCACTTTCCATGTTGTACAGCTCAACAAGAGCTTTCCAATGAGCTATCCCACAGCCCAATCACTGTTTGAAGTGAAAAGTTAGCATACCCAATATTAGTCAACTGTCACATCTCCAACTCAGTACACCCAACTCTTGGCCTTCCAACTGCTGTGTCCTTTGTCTTTCCATATTAGTGTCGTTTCATTTTCTGTTGTATATGTTACTGAATAAGGGCATCACCATCTCGTATGAGGATTTCAGCTAATGAGAGCAGGATGCATCTCTTTTTAGATGTTGCTACCACCATTGTACACAGCTATCACTTAATAGAATCTATGTCCACTGCAACATTGTTGTGTTTCATTTCTGTAATTGTCTTTAGTCATTTCATTTGCTTTTATACATATTAGATTTCTGAAATTTGCTGTCTCCACTGGAATCCCTCCATAATCCGAATGTTGAGGTGAGTTTAAATTAATGCAACTCTAAAAGGTAGAAATTGCAAATATATTTCTACAAATCAAAGATTCACTTCTCACTTCAAACAAATATAGAAGAAGTCAATGATATATATTTACCTCTTGATTTGACAACACTTCTCAATTGCCCTCCAAAAATGGCACTTAATTCTGACTCCATAAAAGTCTGAGTTCTAGTTATTGCAGTTCGATTCTTAGGGCCAACAGTCTCCCAATCATCATCTCCACTAACTGTAACTAATGACAATTTGCTGCCACCAGAGCCATTGAGGGCCCTACCTTCCAATTTAAGTAGTTCATTCTGCAACTGATCCATAACAAAACTAAGAAATTCTTGAGCATCTTCTTGCCTGCAATCAAAGATTGAATGTTAGTCTAATTTATTAATATCAAAACAATATTAAACAGGGGGGCGAAAAGAAAGAATCTGTTTTCATACAAGCAAAACACAATTAGACTTGTATATGTTTTCATATTATTTAAGGGTGCGAACTAAAATGCCTTCAACAACTTCCATCTGCAGAGACTATTTTATAACATGCAAAACTAGTCATGCAAGTTCTGCAACACCAATAGTTTTCCAATTTTGAAACATGTATCGCAATTATTTTAACTGATAAAGCTTAGAAAGGTGCTTGTAAAATTGAGGATGAGGCCACACTGTGTGTACAAAAAATATTTGAGTAGATTATGCTGTAAATGAAAACAAGATGACTTAAACCAACATGCACATCAAGGTCCATGCAGGATAAAAACTAAATCAATCAATCTAGATTCCCACTGAATTATGAATGAAATTATCTCCTTCAAGACAATAATTCAATCACTGCAAAAAGGAACTCCCTCCAGCAGCATTCATGAGTTTGTTGGAAAACTTCTTCAAGGTTGACAAATAAGCATGATTTGTCAAGAGACCCATGCACGAAATAAAATTATTTGCTCAGAGTCCCTTTTTGATATGATTCTGACTCTTTTCAACAAGCTGGCAACAGCAGCACAAATGCTGCATAAGAAAAGAAAACAAGCACAAGAAATGATGGCACAAGTTGACTTAGTAAACAGCCATTCTTCCTGACTCTGGTTTTTTAGATTCATAAACAGACTCAGTTAAATTCTTTAACTTAGATATATCTTGCCCTATCAGATTAATGGTAACTTAGCTTAATACAGAAGTTTAGTTCATCCAACAAATTCTAAACGTTTAGTGGAACCTCCTAAAAACAAAAGCGTAAAGAAACCATGAACGAAACAATAAAATGGTAAACAATTATTTGTTTCATTGGCATTCCATAAATAACTTCTAAACATATCCCTTCTTTTTCTGTGAATGACTTACAAACTACATTACTTGTGATGATAGACAGAAACATATGGCAAAGGCATACCTGGGCCTTCCTGAAGCACTGGAAGGTTGGTCAGGACTAAAGCTTTTAAGGACAGCATCAAACATGGTTGGACAAAAAGACTGTCCCACTTCAATCCCTCCAGTTGCCTTTACATTCTTTTTCAGATCTGTGTCAACAGCTTCATATTCCTCAAACTTGACTACAAACTCAACAAATGCCTTAAGTGTTGGATAGCCAACCTGTTGAAGAAAATAAAGATATTTAGCATGAAATAAATCATGGTTGTCTCATAAGACCTCTTAAAATGGTAAGTAATGATATTTAATATTTATAAGATGTTATCAAATAAGATGGATATTATAGGATGCTCATTGAAATTTTGGACAAGCAAGAAATTTTTGAACAATAGTAAGCATGACCCAAAGAGAGCTAGAGATTAAGCAGTACTAACCTCAGGGATATCACGAGATTTTAGGGTCTGCAAAAGTTGGAAAAAGGGTGAACATGATAGGAGTGCTTGCAGCGTTGCATTAAGAAAACAGAGATTTCCAGTATTAACTAGACCTCTTGGCTGCCGCCTTTTCATGGTAATTTCTGTCCCACCTGACACATTCCTGGTCAAACTTGCCAATGAACTGCCTCTTACATTGCCATGATAAGCCGCCTTAGGCACCATTGACGTTTTCCGGAAATTTGACATTCCTTTATCCCCATTCTGAGAATATGAAACTTGACCGTTGCCTGCCTTTCCTCCAAATTTTGCTGCCCATGACAAAGGAATATTTACAGGCAAAGAATTTGGATCCTCTACAGCATCCTCAACAGTGTCATCATTTGCAGATTGAAGTTTCTGCTGGGTGTTATTCCCTATCAAGTTAGAGTTCAATTCAAGTTCAAACTCTTGCACACATGTAGCTTTATCACTCATTTTGTTCACACCATATTCAATGCTTACACCTTTGCCACTTGAATCTAAATTAACAGAAGTTATAACAACATCGTTTACTGTAGCAAATGTATTTGAATTTGAAAAATGAAGTGGTTCAGATTTTGTAGTAGAAATTAGTGACCCTTTTTCATGTTCAATACCAATAGAAACCTGCCCCTTCACTTCATTGGACTCATCCATACTTCCGCCATTGGGAATGAAACATTTTTCACCATGGGAAGCATCACACATTGTATTCAATTCTTTCAAGCCACCTCTCTCTGTCACTTGCCCATTACTAACCTGCTTAGATAATACCTCCTTATTCCTCCATGAACACTGGTTTCCACTGTCAAAAGAACCAAACTGCAAATTATTCTGCTTAAATGGCACTAAGCCTTCTTGTGCTGGGGCCTTCAGAAATGAAGAGGCTTCATCCTCATTGAAGGATCCAAATATTAAAACCTAAGGAGACAACACAAAACCAACAATAAATCACAGAATTCTAAACAAGTTTGCATAATTTTATGGATGTATATTTTTTATCATCACTGACAATTGAATTGCCTCATCATCTTTATCAAATCAAATTTTTTTTAAACAGAAAAGAAGAGGAACTCTAATAATGTGCTCAATTAACTTGCTGACCAAAATTCAAAACCCAATGTTGATTCCATGAAGAAAAATGCCTCTTAAAGCTCTACCAAGAATTGTATCAGGAGAGCATTATGTAAAATTTCCTGCACCAAACATGATGGCATACCAGTATCCTAGCATATAGCTTACATCAAGAATATTAATTATGTCCATCAAACGGGATTGCTATTTCTGTGTATTTGGGTCCAGTAAATATTTTAGTTCAGAATCCACAGGTTTGGAACATGTAACAAGAAAGCATGCATAGCATCTACATTTACTTTTGACCAAACCATAATGCCAAGTTTTTTTCTGTAGAGAATCAAATGAAACGAGAGTAATAAATGAAAAAATCACCTCTTAAAATAGCCAAACCAACAATTGAATCGTTGCAATGAAGAGGAAAGAAATTAAAGGAAGCAAGATCCAATACAAAATCTTAGTTCACCTGTCCCGTGAGATTTAGTGTCCTAAATCAATAGTAACTGAGTTTTAAATTTTAAATAATCTTTAAGAAGAATCATCCAACACTGCTGCTAGAAAATGGGTATTGGTTACACCCAGTTTGCTATTGTCAAATCTTTCAAGAAACATCTAAAATAACAAATGGGTGGAGTCCAATTCTGGTCCATATTGGATGGACAGGTTGGTCTCAAACAGGCCGGCCTTCAACAGAATAAATCTAAGAAAGTCCAAAGTGCTCAATGGACACATCAATAAATCAAGATGAATAACAATTAGAAGTTAGAACCCAATTGATGATGCACAACACCAGGATGGTCATCCTTCAGTTGCAAGCTCAAGTTCCAATATATAAAGTCAGACCTTAGCAGAAGAAACAGTTGACTACATTGATACAATGGAAATGGATGATTAGCTTGATGCAAGGACATGGTAATAGGTAAAACAATAAAACCGAGTGGGAAAGAACTCTTTTCACCTTTCTTCATCAGGAAAACGGCAGAATAAAGAAAATAAATCAACTTTGATACTTCCAAGCAAAAAACCAAATCTAAAAATAACACAGCTGGAAAACAACCTTTTCAAAAGAGAGAACTTAAGTATGCAAATGGGCAACACATGTAGGCCAATGAAAGAGATTTTTCCCAGCCCCCAATCAAGAAGCATTAAAAGAACAGCACACAAGAAGTCATTGTTGCCACAACTCATTTGTCAGAAAGTGAAAGTCATCTCAACCTCGGATAGAGGATCTCAACATTGGATAGAGGGTTGAAATGCAGCTCCAATAAGTGGTATACCTCAGTGAAGAAGTTAGACTTTTGGCTGGGGAAGTGGGTCTGATCTTCATTCCTTGGTCTAGAAGATATTTGTGTTCTCCACTTCCAATCTTCAGAATCTAGGAGAGCAAAGTCTTTGGTTCCTTTGAAACTCTCGCCTACCAATGAAAGAATAGTTAAATGACTTTGATCCATATCACCCAAATCAATTTTAAAATGACAGAGTGAGGAGAGCAAAGTCCTTGGTTCCTTTGAAACTACAATTCAGTTTTACAATGACAAGGAGTGAGGAGGGTATAGTCCTCAAGAGTCAATTCCGTTTAAACTCCATCCTTTGGCAGCCTACCAATGACAGAATGGTTGACTAAGTTCGATCCAAATCCCACAATTCAGTCTTTTAAGTAAAAAAGACAGATCAAATTAGCAAATTCAATTGGCAAATTTGTCTCTATTAAAAGAATCTGCAAGAAATAGATGATGAAAAACCATAAAAATAGTGAGAAGAGAAGATCTATGTTGACATGGACCTCTGGCAGATGAGGTATTGATGTGGAGAAAGATTCTAAATTATGAAATTAATTTTAGGCCTAGAATTTGCCATGGTTATGAGGATGTGGCAACAAAATATTCTAAGATGATGAATAAGCATGAAGTAGAAGAGTTCGTTAATGGCCTTCGTAGGGTTAGGAGCGGAAGATGTCCCAAAAGAAGAATCAAAAGGCCTTCATGGCAACTAGCTAATTCTGGTGAGTCAATATTGGCCCTTGACTCTGGAGGGGGGGGCCAAGTAACTCAGCAAAAAAGGTTAACTGCAATTAGCAATTTAGCACTATGCGTTGCGACCTATTGCCTCTGAGCTTACCTAGTGCGGTAGACGTAACTGCAGCAATAATTGAAATGTGTGCTCGAGACCAAATGCAAGTCATACATGACTTTGACAGCATTGCTGCCTCTTTCCTGTGACTTTTAAAACATATCAGTAATTATAGTCTTCTGAGATGCCGTTTGTGGACAGCAGTGAATACCCTTCTAAAAAGCTCATAAATCTTTTCTTTTATGCAAGGGGTAATAAAAAGGATAAGAAAGAAACAGCATGGATAATAAGATTTCAGTCTATGGGGATACTTCGCCAGTAAAGCACACACATGATTTCAAGGACGTGAAATTAACCCAGTAAAGGATAAGAAAGAAATAAGCATGGATAATAAGATATGAGCCTATAGGGATAATTTCCCAGTAAAGCACACATGATTTCAAGGACAGGAAATGAACCCCAAACAAATTCATCTTGACAATAAGAAACCTCAGATAGTAGATTCTAAGCATTTTTTAAAAATTAGTCAAAAAGTTAGATAGGGTATCAGTCGGAATAGAAATATAGTATCCTTGAACATTTTATTTTCCGATGATGAGTTTGTCTTGTGTTATAAATTGAAAATCTTGCCTATTACACTGCGTTTGTATGAAATACTTCATCTCTTAAAAATTTCTCGCTACAGTCCAATAAATCTATTCAACCAAAACACTAAATAAATAAAAATTGCGCGACAGAATTAGTGCTTCCACAGCAGGCTTATCTCAAGGCGGTCACCGGTTCAATTCCCCCGCTCCTGACCCCAAGTGAGACCGGAATAACACACGCCATCGAGGAGAAAAGAAACGGGAATTGGGAGACAAAAAGGATTGTAGAAAGCAAATAAATGTGAAAAAAAAGAGGGCATCGGATTTAGGATGAAGCCCTGAGTAGCGCACCTGTGGGCCCTTCATCATTTCAGAGCTGACGAAGCTTTGAACACAGTGGTCTCTAAGAGAAGGCTGCCGTTGCTGCTAAAATACTGATTATTCTGTTGTTCCACCAAAAATGCTTGAGTACGATTAATTCGCAGCCAAACATCGGAAGGAGGGGCGAGTAACGAATAACAGAGCGGAGTAGACATGAAATACCAGAGATTCCAGTAACATATATGTCAGGGCTTCTCACGGCCCGACGCGCTAACACGCACTTAAATTCACAAACTGTGACGCACGCACGGCTCCTACTATTATTCTTGTATCCTCCTCTGCGCTATATATACTCGTCGTAATCCCTACCGACCGCGAGAAAAAGATTGGAAGAGAGGCGCGGAGATTCGATCCTCGGCCCTCCTAAATTAATTCAAGACCTACACAATGGCAAAAAGCAAACATAAACCTTGGTCTCCCGAGCAATGCCATTAAATTCTTTTTAGCGCCGACGCATATGATAGGTAGGCGAGTTGCGGTTTTGCGGCGCACTATGTTATTAAGGTACCCACTGCCATGTGCTACGCTCAATTTGTAAAAGCCAAACCTAAATAATAGCTTAATTTTAAGGTTCGGTAGATGGGTTGTGGATAATAATAATTTAATTTTAAGGTTGGTTGAATGGGTTGTGGTTTTTTAGTGCACTATGCTACTAGCATATCGTGGAAGCGGGGAAATGAAATGTGGAAGAGAACTTCGATGTGTTACAAAATGAGAAAAAGTTGTGTGTATGTAGATAATATAATTTTTGAAATGTGGAAGAGAACTTCGATGTGTTACAAAATGAGAAAAAGTTGTGTGTATGTAGATAATATAATTTTATGTGTTGAAAGCAAGTTTTGTGAATATATGGTAGGCATGGTAATCAATGAAATTGAAAGGAAAACTATGTTGCAAGTACTGATAAGCAATAAATAGAAACCCATGTAATCAATGGTAAGTAAAATGAAATGTGCATTAATTTGTCATACGACAAAGTATACATATGTGAGTAAAATAATAAAGAGCTAAGTAATCAATGAAAATAAAATAATAAAGAGCTAAGTATACATATGTGAATATATGGTAGGCATAGTAATCAATGAAATTGAAAGGAAAACTATGTTGCAAGTACTGATAAGCAATAAATAGAAACCCATGTAATCAATGATAAGTAAAATGAAATGTGCATTAATTTGTCATACGACAAAGTATACATATGTGAGTAAAATAATAAAGAGCTAAGTAGTGATCATGTTTGACTCTAATTATATTGGCAATCAACATTGATATTTTCATTTCGTAGGGGGAGTGTAGGGATTGAGGGTTGCAATTTTAAGTGTGAAAGGGATAGAGAATGAAGGTGTGCCTCTTCCTTTTTTCAAAGTGAGACATATGAAGTGTTTTTCATATTTGCATAGTTTTCGAAGGAGAACAATGGTGCAATTTGCATTCCTTCTAATGTTGTAGTTCATGGCATTACTATGAAAGTCAAGTTTTGACGTTCATTGTTACTAATGTCAATGGTTGACCTTGTTAATGTCAATCCTTGGGATTTATGGATAGTCAATGCCCAAGCAATCTTGAGGGGGATTTGTTTCTTGTTACTTCGATTTATGGGTGGAATTGGAATGTGCTTTGGTTGATATTGGTCCCATGGAAGCTCAATGTAATTACCAAATGCCATGACAACATAGGTTGGTAACTTTGGAGGGCTAGATCCAAGTGTGTATACAAATTGCATGACCACTTCGAGTCCACCATTTATTAATCCTGATTGGACCCATAAATTGCAGGATAACACTACTCACTTCCCTACACGTAGCAATATTTATTTTTCTAATTGATGGTCATCATCTTGTTGTGCATCTGAACCATTGGTGAAATCTGCAATAGATCATGCAATAGGCATAGCCAATGATTGGAGCATGTATTTGTTATGATTATTTGCAAGATTGTTCGTTGCAAAGAGATGGATTGATGTGTCAAATCTTGAACACTCCTTTGTTAAATATACAGCATCAGGAGACATTCTCCAAACCAATCTTGTGTAGTCAAGATTGATCCTTCTGTATAGAGGTGAGCACTTTGATTTCCTTCTGTGTAAAGGTTATTCCTCCCGTATAGAGGTAATTGATCAAAGTAATGATGTTGTAAAGTTTTGTTGGACAAGGCTCCGGACTTGTGTGTGTCAAGTCATGATTATCATGTGAACCTTCTGTATAAAGGTATCCATGAGATGGACCTCCCGTATAAAGGTGGACCTTCCATATAAAGGTCATGCTTTACTTGTTAAAAGCATTTATTGTTGTGTGATGTATTATTAACCATGATCACTAGATTGTTATTAAGTCTCCTTTAGAAATTGATCATCTAAAGTGAATTACTTTAGCATATGATCATTTGGTCTGGAATAATATAATATGATCACAGCATCCGATAATTCTTCTTAGTATAATGTAATGGATAATTAAAGTTAACACACATTGACCATGCAGTAAAAGATAAAGAAATAAAAGATAAAGCATAGAGATCAAGAGAATTTGAAATTTCCCATGCAGACACTCCAGCTAATTAAAGAGAACTCGAATTGTTAAAGCTTCAGTTAAGTATCAATGCTTAAGTTAAAGCATCAGTTAAAGATACACCTCAATTAACTAAAGAACTCACAGTGGTCACTTCAAGTAAATCAATCAGCATGATTTCAGTTAACTAAGTGTTAAATAAAAAGGACTAGTTAACTAAAGTGTTTTCACTTTAATTAAACTAAAATACGACACTTCAGTTAAAGAGAGTTAACTAAGTGACAACAAATAAGATCTAGTTAACTAAGTGTTATTGCATGACGGCACTTGTGTTAAACTAAAAGATGGCACATGAGTTGTGACACTTGCATGTCGACACTTAAGTTAGCCACCTAACTAAGTGGGCAAACTTTCAGTTAAGAGGCGAGTTCATCCTAAGTGACAGCTCAGTGAGATAAAGCACTACATGAGAAGTGGAGTGCACCTCTACATGCAAGATTAATACATCCATTTTAAGGCCGAGTTCATCCTAATGTTAAAAGTTAAAAATAGAAGAGAAAAATGTATAAATATGTTATACGCGATAGATGAATCCAATGTGAAGTGAATTCTCTTCTCCATTGAAGGCAAGGTGCTTCTCTTTATGCAAGGTATTGTTTGTGCTTGTTATTGTTGTGTTGGGCACACATCCTATTGATCTATCTTCTCTATTGCTTTTGTATCTTCATCAAGAGTGTTTGGTGATCTCTTATCTTCCGAAAACAATATACTATGTTGTAAAAGAAGCATTCTCTGCTATCCATTATATTACACTAAGAAGAATTGCTGGGGTTTTTGTTCTGATAATTTTGAGGATTTTCCTCAGGGTATATCTTGTGTTATGGTTGTATGAATTTCATGGATTGAATTGTCTCATTGCTTTAAGTCTCTACATCTAAAAATATTAAAGATCAAAGCTCAACCAAATTCCAACATAAAGTCTGTCCATAAACACTTCCCCATAGTTGCTCCTACATATATAGGTTTGTCCATCACAGGTGGGAGTTGGCCCAAATAGATGACAAGAATTATTGACTAGTTGCCAAATGAGTAATTTTTTTTTACATATATAGGTTTGTCCATCACAGGTGGGAGTTGGCCCAAATAGACGACAAGAATTATTGACTAGTTGCCAAATGAGTAATTTTTTTTTTTTTTTTAAACACTCATGTAAGCGACTCTCAATCTGCATGAATAATTTAGGCCCTATGAAGCTCATCTCATCAATGAGAATGTATTGAATATGTTGCATCTCTTCTTGGAACATTGATGGTGTTTGTCCATGTAAAGGCTTTGTGTCCTTTATAGGAATTCAAAGCCCTGCATGTATAGTGGTTGCATGTATGTTAAACGTTGCAACTCTAGTAGGGGAGAGGAGCAATAGTGGGCTATGGCTAGAGGTTGCTTGAGAAGATAGTGCCTTTTATGGTGCTCATAAGATATGATTTACCTGTGTCTGTAGTTCCTTGGATGATCATCCTCAATGGCTCTTTAGTCCACTGTACTTATGAACATTGTAGGACTATGTCAAATGCAAGTTGTTGATTGTTGTAACATCCCCTCCAATCATACCAGTGCGATGGAGAGAACGTGATGCTAAGGATGGGCATCTAGCCCCATGATTATTAAATAAAATTCATTGGAAATAAAAAGACATATGCAGATGTATAAATGTAAGAAACACAGCGGAAGTAAATTCTAATACACATCTAGCATACATTCAAGATATTCTTGATAGTCATCAAATGAATACATTACAAAATTAACACAAGAGAGTACTTATCTTAAAACAAGATAGTCCCGAGCAACTGGCTATGCAATTGCAATGTTCCACCCAACCATAGGTCAGTTGTGCTCATCAATCCCTCAACACAACTGCCACCCCCGAGTTGGGCATGATTTCTACAAAGAAAAAGAGAACATCAAACTCACACATAGCCAAAGATACACCAAAATCAGCCAAGCCAATCCACAATTGGGTTTAGCAGGCTGCTAAGGAAATGGGAGGGAATGAATTGTTAAGCTAGTGGGCTCAACCACAGAGCTATGGATACCTCTACAAGATCTATCTAGCTTGGTACCCACAATGCCTACACACCCAACCCAAGGAAGTATTCCCTTCACTAATACATAGTCCCTCGAGCCATACCTTCCATTCTAGTGTTGTTCAAGGTGTGCATAGAAGAGCAATCAGCCCTTTTGATCTTCTTGAGAGGTTACCTCCTCACTAGGGTTATCAAGCCAATTCTGGTCCTCTTCCACTCCTAAATTCTTTCTCACAAGTTCAAACCAAAACAGGGATGCACACAACAGCAAAATCACAAGTGTTGGGTATGAAGAATAACGTGGGCAACCAAAAATGAATTGGTAGATGGGGAATAAACCCTGGGGAAGCAAAATCGTTTTCAGAAAACGTTAATGGGCATTGAAGGGGCAGGAACAACCTCTATAATCCCCCAAATCGTGACTCCCTTCCTCACAGCCACTGTGCAATACAAAACAAGCTCCCAGCTATGGAAAATGTAAGAAAATGATGGAAAATGTGAAGGAGAAAGCCCCAGCTAGCTCAGACTGCATGAGGGAGCAAAGAGCATGGGTGAAGAATGGCTTTGGGCACAATTTCGTGGGTGTTTTCTTGCCCAAGAAGCAAAAATACATTTTCCCAGGTTGATGGCTTGCCCATACACGAAATTGGCTACCATACCTCTCCATTCCCAAGGCATTAACTACCTCAACCAACTCCTGAAAGAATTAAATGATTGGGTGCATAAGTCAAAATGGGTAGTTGAGGGTTTATGAGTTCATTCATTGACATTTGGCTTAACACCATAGGCTCAAGGGTTTGAATATCCCTCCCTCCCTATTCCTTATAAAAATCATGCCCCCGTCTCTTTGTTGCATTGCATAGCTAGTTGTGGGTATTTCATTAAAATCCATATTTACATGATGTCTTAATTTCTATTGTGCGTGGCTAGCACAAGAACCATATCCATCAATTTTTAATTGCCGATACACAAAATGATAAATCGATGGCGGGGTCTTGGCCTTGAGCTCCTCACCATGATTTAATAACGATATTTACATCATTTACGATTTTAATGCCATAGGGTCAAAATGGGGACATTACAATTGTGAGATAATGTATTTGTGGAAGTAGGCGGGGGAGTGTTATCTTGTATTACTTCCCCACTCCTTCGGTTGTAGTCTGTGCAGTTTGGTGCAGTCTCCAATGTATTTGTTGATGCTTTTGGATGATCCCATGTATGGTTTGTGTCGAAATCTCGGAGGCTAAGCAAGTCAAGTTCATTAACGTGGTCATTGCCTATATGGACTAGTATTGACAAAACTTGCCATTCATTCATCTCCATGTTGGGACGTATGTTATGATTGGTATCCTCGTCTTTGTTGATGCTCAAAATGACATGGTTAGGGAAACAACACTGTAAACACCCTTGGGAGGGTTGTTCAGGGGGAGGAAGGGGATGGAAGCCCAGGTTGTGTTTAGAGCCCTCGGATAGATAGGACACGATGGGTTGATCAATGGCGTTAAGTACAAAAATGAAATGAAAGTGAGGTTGGATTAGCTTGACAAAATACAAGTATGCTTTCAAAACGTGAACGTTAGTCCATTAATGAATTTAAATGAGACTTGTCTAACCATGTATGCATTAATTTCTAGAAGACAAATTGATTAACTAATGAAGAAATAAATCATAAAATATTTACAAAATAACGAAAAGGTTGTTAGCAATAAATTTTCTTAGAAATTAATAGTTGGTTGTGAGCATGAAAATGCATCAAACATTAAATCTATAATAATGCTTAAGTAAGATTAAGTCGTTTCTCTAAACATGCAAAGAGAAATAAACATATTATTCTGATTTTGGAATTTTAAAATGCCTTTAAAAAATCAACGTGATATTAATGCAATAAGATCAGTTAAATGCAGATGAAACTTTGTGTTTCGGTCGTTAGTATAAAAATAAAGTAATAAATTTTTATTTTGCTAACATCTAAGTAATTTTTAGAGCATTTAATGACATGCAAAAAGAAATTGACCATAACATTCAATTTTGCAAATTTTAAATGCAATCAAAGATTTTAGTTTATTAATGCAACGATATTAATGATAAATAGTGAAACTGGCGGATTTGTCATTTGTTGAAGATGACTTCAATAAATAAAACAGATTGCATGAAATAAAAGGTTGTTCAAAACACTGTGGGATGGTTATTTTTGTTTGAATTATATAGTGCCAAAAAGGCCTGTGACTAAAGGCCAAAAATCAAAAAATTTATACACATGTTAGTACAAAAAGTTGAACTATAAACACACAAAGAGGCTTGTAAACTGGAAAATAAAACAAAATGTACGGTCCACTTATTTACATAAAATACATCGTTTGCATAATGTAAAAAAACAAAAAAAACAACAAAAAGGCTGAATAATAAAAGGAGGAGGAAGAAACAGATATGCCCAAATGAAGTTTTTATTAAAGATGGGATTTTGACAATCATCGGTACAACAGGTCGCGACCATTTCAACCCTTGAGAAAAGGAGGTTTACGTTACCCTACAAATCTCTCTACAACTCAGGCTCATCCAGGTGAAACTGAGACAACAAGAGTACTCCCCGCTTAGATTGTATTGCAGTAACCTGCGCACAAGATAACATCAATAGAAAAAATATACATGAAGAAATGACAAATGTGCAGGAAAACAGAACATACCTTCGGCGGAAGGACACTTTGCCTTCATCCTAATGGATAGACCTGGACTATAGCCTTACCTGTAATCGCTACATGTTAGGCTCATGGACGACTGAGTATGGAGTGAAAAAAAATGTAGAGAAAAATCAAGAAGTACTTGCCTCTTACCTCTGGTGTGAGAGCTCAGTTTCGGTAGCTTAGCCGAGATTTTAAAGAGTTTCGGTAGGGTATGTGAAGTGCTTTGGCAACTGCCACGAGGGAAGGCAAAGAGTTCTGCTAACTGCACCCTGGAGCTGAATAGTTGTTGTGTATTTTAGCATTCTATTCGTTGGGTGTTTCATCTAACTGTTCATGTGTGTGTAAATGACGAAGAAGGCGGACTGCAAGTAACCAATGTCCACCTTCTTCCAATTTTACATGACTTCGAGTTGCTTTCATGCAACATGTAGATAAGTCATATCCATCATAAATGCTCAATTCAACATTGATTTGCACAAGTGGAGTGGGTAAGGATCATACATGCATACTTCGCATGGGATTTATTGCGGTCGAATGATAGGCTCCCTCATTCTTCATTTAGAGACTAATTTCTACTCAGTACTATGGTCTTTGAAATTATCCATATATTGTGCACATTTGTTTATGTTATCTCAGGTCTTTCACTTGAAACATTTGGGGTCGTGGCCATCTTTGTTCTTTGAAGACCGCCTCCCTTTGTCTGCAAAAGAACTAAAGCCACAGACTCAAGGGATTTCCATTGGCGGCAACGAATGTGGACGTATAGTGGTTTGGCCATCAATTTAACAAATAATAGATAATTTTCCATTGCAACCTTTAAGTGACCCAGAACTCTCTCATGGGATTAATTTGCTCCAGAAGTTACATTGTTTGTAACCATAAGTCCATGAACATGAAAATCTTGAAACCTTGGTCCTTTATGCAAGCATGTTGCTTGCCATTCGAGGATATATTCACACTAAAAGGAATTTACAAGAACATTTCATCTCACAACCAATCCCAAAAAACTTTATGTTGTGGCATAAATCGACTACAGTCTTCTAGGCACACATTGTTTTGTCTATAGTCTTCACGAGGTTTTAAAAAAAAATCCAATGCTCCCCTTCTTAATGGCCATTCATAGGAGCTATTACTAATCCCAACGGCTTATGAGAGGCCCTTTTGTTTCTTGGCATGGTGTTATCATCCTCTCCTACACTAGTTGTCATCTTCATGCCGTGAGTTGCATCACAATTTCAAAGTTGTGGTTTATGCCTCATGGTTTCCCGTGTGGGTTTTTTTTTACCGAGATTGCCCTCCTCTTGACTATGTTGGTGACCGCTAGCTACTAGGACATTGGCCTTTGAAAATGGATTCCAGTTTGTGCCTCTCATGTGCATGGACCATGTGTAACCAATGCATGCTCTGTGGATTGGCTATGAAACTACAAAAATCATTCATAGGGAATGCTTGCTATCATGCCTAATGGTCCTCTTCCTACGTGAAGTTGATTTTGTTTTGTCTACAGTTGCATTTTGTTGTCTCCTGTGTGTGTATCAGTGGATGTGTAACATTTTCCACATGTAAATGGATGCAGGCCACAATGTTGGTGTTTCACTGTCATTTGCCTGGGTCTTCCAATGCATTTTTTTATTTTTTTATTGTGCAACTGTTAACTTGTGGGTCTAGGTGTCTTTCATGTGTAAAGTGCCTCTGTTAGCATTATCATTTCTACGTGTTTCATTTAAGGTTTGGCACTACTATGTTCCCTCTAGCATTCTCTTCTTGCATTATATTCCTTTTTCCATGAGTCTGCCAGTTGTGACCTCCCTCTCAACGTCTTGCAGGTGCATTATGGCAATTTCTCTATCCATGTTCCTTCTATGTTTGCCTGCAATGGATCTATTTTCCACTTGGATCATGTGCTTTATCTGCAGTATGGATGCGATTCTTGCCTCTGCAAATGTATTTTCTGCCACAGGTCATGGGTGCATCGATGTCTTCTTATTCCTTCTCACTTGCCATCTACATGGTTTAATCTACAGGATTGTGTGGGCATTACCCTTTCCTACATGATGGTGCACATTTACATGCCTACGACATGGATACCCTGATCAATGTGCCACCCGAGATGCCAAAGTGTTCTTTGTACATGCAGGAATGGTGTGTGGTGCCACTATCCTTATCATGTCATGGCCATTTCGGTGCTTGGGAAAATGTGGCCTTTTTCCATAATAATTTTCTTTTTAAATTATTATTATTTTTTACCATAGGAGAAGCGGGGAAATTTAGAGAATATAGGGAAGTGAATTGTTTTGAGGAAGGAGGCCTTACCCTTTTATTTTATTTTTTTATCACTCTTTTTTTTTTCATCATGGGTATGAAAAGGGGATAGAAGTTAATAAAGGAAATGGGGATAAGGGTTTTATTAGTTAGGGGAAAGGGGAAATAAAGGGATAGTGAGGTTGATAAAAGAAAGAGAGGTGTTTTTTTTTAAATAATAATGAATTGCGGGGAGAAGGGGATACTAATAAAAGATCTTGCAATAAATTCAATGGGAAAAAGGGACAAGGGACTATCTATTTCGATGGAGTATAAAGGGTCCAGTGGCAAAGAGAAGGATTAGTAAAGGTCATTTTTTCGAAAAAGGGGGGAGGCTTTTCTTTTACAACCAAAAATATTGGCAATTTTTTGCAAAAGGGGGACCGGAGTGATATTTTCAACCTTTCAAACATAAGCATGATGATGACAATGACAAACGAATGCATTTGGAAATTTATCAAAGGACACAAATTTGGCGAATTTTGACTGACATGACACAAAAGAGCCTCACTTTTCGAAACTTCAACAAAGTGCCGAAAGGGTCAAATGGAATCAAATTTTGCCAAAAAAGTATGAGCGTGAACAGTGCAATGAGTTGAACGTGTTGGTATAAAAATATGGACATGACGACATGCATGGCGAAAGATGACAAATATTCAAGACTCGACTCGATCACACTATACTGACATATTTGACGCAACTTGGCAAGTATGTTGAAGGGGTCATATGACAACAAAAATGGTGAAATAAGATATGGACGCGATAATCACATTGGATTGGTCATGATGGTATATACAGAAATATCTTGCAAAAATATTTACTCTATTCGACTTTGGAAGCATGTCGATGTTGAGCATCAACATCTAGCCCAACAAAAAAACAATGAAACACAGTGACGCATGATGAACTCGATAAGACTGGCCCACAAGACAAAACATAACCATGAAGTAGGTACATGTACTCGTTTTCATCCCTGAAAAGGGAAGGGAGTGAAAAGAGTAATGATAGCATTCCACAATGGGCGAAGCATAGGGAAGACAGAAGCATTGGGAAACCAAAACAGAAAGCAATAACAGTTCAACATACCCCATGTTTATCACTAGGAACCACCCAATAGTTTCGTCCTCTCCACGTCACATTCTTTCATATATAAAAAACTGATTGTCATCGTGCTAGAGTTTAACAACAAAACAATCTGGTGAAAGAGCTTAGTGGTGAATTGCACTTAAAGTTGTCAAATTTCATGAGAACTCATTTGGGCATACTGTGAAAGTAAATGATTGAAATGAAACTAATATAAGCAAATCAAAGTGCTAGTCTATGAAATGAAAACTTATAAATTGATGCTATGAAATAAAACTAAATGCATGCAATAAAGAAAAATGATCTATGGCTAACGTGCAGTCCTACTCCTACGAAAGAAGAAAAACATATAATGTAGGATGCCATTTATTATATAGGAATGCATCCAAAATGATACGATCATTATTACTTGCACCCTTATTGTGAAAAAAATTATCATGAGCACCCAAAGCAAATACATATTTGATCGTGAAACTCAAAAGAGAAAAATTAGTCTTACTTGAGTCAAATAAAAAGAAATGCAAGTAAAGAGAGTTAGTATTGGCATGACTGAAATAATGATCAACCCATGAATCCCAAATGTAGTCTCTGAGCACAGCCCAAGGAATTCCCCTGTTCGCCTCATTGGCCATGTCAGATTGATTCAGAATAAAGCATATAGGATCATCGACATACATCGAATTCGCATTGATTAAAACCTCATTGATTTCTTCATTATCACCCTGCTTGAAAATAGATGGATCAAGAGAAATGCAAGTGGTGTCATCTTTCGATTCAACATAATTTAAAGATTCATCAAGTTTATTATAATCAGTGCTTCTCACAATGACACTTGGTTCATCATCATCAAACTCAGGATAATCGTCATAGATTGGCTACAAATCATTTTGAGGCAAAACATTGATTTCGTGATAAAAAATTCATTGATGACATGTTTACAATGTTGGAATATAGGATTTGCTTGGTCAAAAGGATGCATGTCAATTTGTGATGGAATGTAAATGACATGATCGTCCTCAACGGAAGACTATTTGGTCACGAATTCATCATTGAGAAATTCACATTCTTTAGGAAGAGATTCAGGACACTCGTCATAAATAATTGGTGAAGCAATTTGAGATATGGAATCACCCTTAGACATAATCTAACTAACAAAAGGAGAGACTTGAACAATATCATCATCAAATTGGCTTGCATTATCAACAATGTCATAGTGATTTGGACGAGAATTAGATTGGAATAAAACATCAATATTGGACATAATGAGATCATTAAGAATAGTATCATCCACGATCACAGTGTTTTCATGATGAATGTTATATATGAAATTGTAAAAAACATCACCACGAATAGGATTGGATTTAGATAGGAAAAATGAATCACTCTGAGGTAGGATTCGATCATTAATAGTAATGTCCTTAGTGATTGTAGCCTCTTGATTGAATTTGTAAGTGTCATCAACGAGAGCATTGGAAAAATTATGATGAGCAGGATGAGGAATTTCCTCCAAGACATAAGGCATTGAATAAAGGATAGGTTCATGAAAGGCATCATTCTTGTCTACAACTGAAAAATATGGAGCATCTTCGTCAGCCAAATCATGAATTGATGATATGGAAAAGGGGTCGTTAATAGTATTAGTTGCAATGTCACTCAAGTCTAGAATTTCCTAATAAAAAATAGGAGGGGTAAAATAAATAGGATATTCATCATAACCTACCTCCTCACAATGATTGTTCCCCTCCATCCACCTGAGAAGTATCATCTAAATGCAAATTTAACGTGCAAGTTGGATTCCCCTTCCCAATACTAGACAGTCTTTTATCCAGGTCTTTTTCAACAGAAAGGTAAAATTTAATTCATCCTTGGAAACATCCTCATAATATGTTGGAGAGCCGGATTTTTCCTTACCATTTAAGTAGTCTTTCCCATCGTCTGGAGAGGGGAGATTAGTAGTATCATTTTCCAAAAGATGAGTCGGTTCAAAGCCAGAAACATCGAACAAGTTTTTCGAAAGTGTCCCAGCTAACAGATAAGAGCAGTGAGCCTTTACCTGACCAGTTTTATGGCAATAGAAGAACCTGGAAGGAATATGAAAATAATCCAATCTTTGATAAATGATTCTATCCCCCCAAATTATTTTCACCTCTGCTAGAAGACCCCGCATAATATCGAATTCAACCATGACTCGAGCAATTTTCTTATCCATACCATACAAGACTTTCTTATCAATTCGAATGAATTACCCATAGAATTAGCTAATCCCTCAAAGATATTCCGCATCCATATTTCCAGAGGAAAACCAGGTAGCAATATCCATAGGTGTCTACAAATCAATTTCTCTCTTTATGGATCAAATGTCAAATGCCATCGTGTTGGGCCCAGGTTGGGACAAAGTTTTGGTAACAGCTTTTTGATAAGCAGGGAAAGCTGAGCTGAGCGTAGCTCAGAAATATAATTTTGTCTAAGTATTGAAGATGCTACGGAGCTGTGCATAGCATCCAAGTTTTGATCAGGCTGCAAAGCTATGCGCAGCATCCGAATTTTGGAAGCACCGCGAAGACCAGCGCTGCGAAGCAGTCAGGACACATGGAGCCAGCAAAGCGGAGTGCTGGACAAGAATCAGGTGTAGGTATCGGATGGACCAATAATGGTCTAATTTTGGAAAGATGCTCCAGGAGTGCCAAGCGGCGGGCATGAGCAAATCAAGCAGGTGGCCAATGCACGAGTTTGTTGAGGAAAGTGACGGCTTGGCACGCTTGGTGGGCGAAACCGTTAGAGATGAACAGTTTAGAGAAAGCAACCTGTTGGCACGCGTGCGACAGGAAGGCCGATAGCGACAGATTGAAGACGTGAAGAACCGCCACGATGAAGCAGACACTACCAGATGCCAGCAAGCCGGTTTAGGGAAACCGACGCAGTTTTGTAAACCCTAAGGGTTTTTGGGTTTAGGTCTTCGACTTTGTAAAGACATGACCTTAGAGGCATGATCTATTTAAGAAGACAATTTTGTATGGGATGGGGTTACAATGAGTTGGGGTATGACTCTTTGTATTGTAAAATCTATCTGAGCTAAGAAGATTGTAAAGTCTCTGCAGCTGTGTGCGCGGAGGCTTACTTGAGAGGAATGAGAGTCTACAGTTGAGTGCGCAGCCTAAGAACGGTTGTCCCCATCCCTTTTAAAAGAAATATATTACCAACCGTTCTTGTGGACGTAGCTTCCCACCCGGGGAAGTGAACCACGTTAAATCTCGTGTTATGTGATTGTGCTAATGAATGAATGACTACTTGTGTTTTCGGTCAATGAATGTTTAGATGTTTTCCTTGCATACTGTTATGAGAGAGCTTTTATATGCATTTGCCATTAGAGAAGTATGGAAATGATATGTTAAGTTTCACATGAATAGTTGAATGGTGAACATTTATTCTTGTGTATGAGGGCGGTGAATCAGTCATTTAGTTAAGTACTTTCTTACGCGCAATTAAGGAATGTATAACAGTGGATTAGATCAATCGGCTATGTTCAAATCATGACATCCTGAGTTAATGAATGAATGTTAGAAGGATAGACAGTTAAGCGTCTGAATGAATGGATGTGTGATATTCATTTCAGTACCTTAAGCACTTTCAAGATAATCCAAGTCTATAATAAAGTTGGATTGTTCGCAGCTTCAGTAGAAGTCCTGCGGTGGAAGAACATAGTGGTGCGGACTGCAGCATTGCCCATCGCTGCAAAGTCTCACTTCGCAGCACACACCCTCTATTGTGCTGCACAGTACGTCTGTCCAAGCAGCTCATCACTTACTGTGGAAATCTGATTTCGCGGTACCCCATAGATACACCTCAGGTGAGACCTCAGCCTGCTCGCAGGTTGTTGCCGAAAGGGCCGGTGCGAAGGGGTTTTGTTGGTCAAAGGGAAACCGCAAAGAACTTGGGTCTTATAGAAAACATTTGGGTCAGTTATAGCCAACAAATGGTTCCGTTGCCACGCTAGAATCCGTGGTGAGTTGCAATCGTGATGTGTGATGAAGAATACCAGTTCCCGGAAGGCTCTAACAACTGGCATCCTGAAAAGACAGAAATCCAAGCTTGGTGGGATAAGACTATAAGAGACTTTAAAAGGTAAGAGAATAGACATCCGCGTCTAAGTGACACACAGTGGTCGGATAAGTATCTGTTCAACGACATTCACAAGATTTTCTAGGCATCATTTCCCAACGAGCTGCATTCGTGGATCTCGCGGCTCGCAGAGAAGAAAACTTGTTTTCAAGGAGGAGTTCCTACAGAGTGGACTCTCGAGCTCACAGCGCAGCTTAAAGCAATAGACAGCCCATTGGCACGCGTAGTTGATTTTTGGGTCGATCATATGTTAGAAGGCTTCGTAACAGAATTTGCTATAGACACACTCAAATCCTACAGCCAAGCAGAAGCATACTTTTTCGAAGGATTTCAAGGTAAGTTCCTGAACAATCTTAGTTTATACATTAAGATGCTGCTAGCTGAGAAAGGTGTTTTAAGAATGCAGTAATATTCTTAAAGTTTGTCATGGTAAACAGTATATTTAGTGATTCTGACGAAGAAACACATAATCTTAGAAGTGGTAAGAGATATAAATTTAATAAGAATCTTGGAGGGCCTCGAGTCCATATTGATACTGAGATCCTGTGTAACATTGTCAATGAAGCCGTACCACCATTTACTCCTGAGAACCCACCGACTGCAAAGACCGCACCACCATTATCTCAAAACCCACCTGCTACGCAACCCACCCCGCAGAACACTCAGCCCAGTACATCTCTCCCGAGAATCCCATTTGTTTTCATTGCATAGAGCCCTTTACAGCAGCCATGCACTAATTTGGGCACTCCACCACCTAGTAGCACAATGGCAAACACAGATATGAAGCTCCTTATATTCAGAGGAATCGACCTAGAAGACCCTGACCAGCATTGGTTTCTATGTGAAGCCGTATGGAGTGTAAGACAAATCCAGGATGATGCAGTGAAGAGAGCACAACTCATCACCACTTTCAAGGACAGAGATTTACATTGGTTCATGAAATACTCGACCACACAACCGAGAACCCTCGCATAAATTAAAGCTGCGCTCGTGGCTGAGTTTAAGAAACCTAAATCTGAATCTCAGTGTATAACTGAGTTGAAAGAAATAAAGCAGAAACCGACTGAAATGGTTTGGGAGTTTGATCAGAAGTTCAAGACCCTATTAGACCAAGTGAGCTTTGTTATAGCTCCGGAACAACACATGGAATGGTTCATTGTTGCGTTGTTGCCCCATATTAGATTACCATTGATGCAGCAGAAGGTCACGTCCCAAGCAGAGGCCTTGGAGATCGCAATGAAGCTAGAAGCTTCGTCGATTAGTGAGACTAGTTCTGGGATGTCTCAGATCCAGAACCAGCTGACCACCCTGACACTAGAGCTGCAAAGCATGAAGAATGGCAAAGAACAAAGGTATGAACCTAGACATGAGGTCTGGTGTACAGGTTGTAAAGGAGAAGGTCATGACCGGGAGCATTGCTCGTTATTCCGCGACTATCTTTTTAGTGGTGTGCCCAACCCATTGAATCAGAATCAGGCCCCATGGTGTGAAATCTGTAGAACCACAGGACACAGACCTGAAGACTGCTACCTTATACAAAAATATGTGAAAACACCTAAAAATTTATACTGCAATTTCTGTAAATCAGTTGGACATGATGAATCCAACTGCCGTGCATATGAATTAATGAATGAAAGAAAACGAGATATGGACTCAATGAGAGGCACTGGCTTGTACCACGTACAAGAAGATACCCAGCCGAAACAAGAGAATGCACAATATGACCAAGGAGGATACAGAGGTCGTGGTGGTGGATACCGTGGTAGAGGAAGAAATGCTGGCTCGACACAGGGAAGAGGCCGCGGCCAGGTCATTTGCTATAATTGTGGCCAGCCAGGTCACGTATCTAGAGATTGTGTTAACCCATGCACTACATGTAATTATTGTAAATCATTTGACCATGTTATTGAAGATTGCCCAATGATAGAGGTGGAAATGCAGAAAAGAAGACGGACGGATGCGGCAAACACGAACGTCCAGTGGATCGTAGTAGAGAAAAGACAAGCAAACCTGTGCATCAATGTGGTCACGCGCAGTGGCACTCAGACAGGCCATGATAGGGGAGTTGAATCTTCCACATTAGGGGAGGCTCACACAAAGAAGATCCCTCTTGAGACAGAATGGATAAGGAAAGCTCCGGGAAAAATGCCTGCTCTTGACTTATAGAAGAACAAGGAAGTCTTTATCGACGCGCACGATAGCTTCAGAGAGCCAGCAACAGAAACACAGAGGATCCCATTGCGTAGTCAAGCACCGCATGTTGAAGACATGCCAGCGGCCTATGACAAAACAAGCACTGCGATGGATGTTAGCACCTCCGTTGCGCAGTTCCTGCGAAGCTGCATGAAGCTACTTAAAAGTGAAAATGCCATAGTTGAGCTGCAGAAGCTCATAAACCAGTATGAACCACAGACCAAAACAGAGGCTTCTAACAACGCAGTACATCACATAAAGAAGCATAAAAGAACGGGCCGAGAAATGAGACTTACCGCGCAGATTGGAGATTTTGAAATGGATGAAGTCATCCTTGATCTGGGATCTAAAGTAAATGTCTTAACTAAGCAGACATGGCAGCAGATGGGTCGACCAAAGTTGTCATGGTCACCTATCCAGTTGAGAATGGCTAACCAAGAGAAAGTCATACCTTTTGGCCGGTTAGCTGACGTGATAGTCAACATCGATGGAGTCCAAAGTCATACAGACTTTGAAGTTATCGAGATTGTGGAAGATAGTCAGCCTTTTCCTGCACTGCTAGGAATTGACTGGGCTATGGATAACTTGGCTATTCTCGACTTAAAATAAAAGAAGATGATATTTGAAGGGAAGCACCTTAGGGTCATCGCACCGTTGGATCCTGTAGATGGTGACAGATACAGCGAGCCGATTCAGGAGGAATCCAAGGCTCAAGACTTGGACAGACTATACCAGCTTACAGTGAACCAGGAAAATTACATTAATCCTACTGCATATGGCACACTCAGCTAGAGATGTGACAGCTCCTGCGTCTCTGATTCGGAGGCAGGGCTAGAAAATTGGCAAAGCCGAATGCATGAAGTATCAGAAAGAAGGTGTGCGCAGGTTACGAAATCACTGCGCTGGATCGGGAAGGAGGTAAGTCCTATTCCCACATATGATGGTTCTGCTAATGTTTATACTTTTATCCAAGAATACACTGTAGCTATTGCAGATGAGCACAACTTACTAGCATTGGATATGGCTCTGCGCGACACACCCACCAGATGGTGGAATGCGCACAAGCAGACATTGACCACTTGGGATCCATGCATAATTAAGATGCAGAGTCGGTTTGCTGAAAAGGTTACCTTACCCTTTGAAAAGTTCAATGGACAGACAGACCCTAGTCAACACATTGAAGTCTGTTCGCAGGCATGGCTGGGAAGGCCACGTGAAGAATGGGTGCACCTATTCGTGCATACCATGGAGGATGACATTCCAAAGAAATGGTACCTAGACCTAGAGTTGCGCAGAGAAACTACGGATTGGGAGATGCTGACTGCCAACTTCCAGAAGGACTTCAGCTTTGAGGACGAGAACCCGCTGATCCATGTGGTATTGCAAATAATTAAGGAACGCATATTCAGGGAAGACTGTCTTCACAAAAATATGACATTGGAGGAATTTTTGGGGTAGATCATGTTCCCGCGCACCTACACTCAGAATGGAAGGAACATGAAGAACACCTTATCGAGTGTTACAACATAGCTGAAGACATTGATGATAGAAATGAAGATGATGATGACGATCCACGAAATATAAACATACCAGAGTCAGAGGGTGCGCGTGATGTAGAAGGACCTCCGTTAGAAATCCCAGATATGAGCGGACCAATAAAAACATAGAAGGTGAATATTGGCACAAAAGAAGAACCGAAGTTCGCAGCAATTGGCGACTATTGGGACGATCAGACTGTTGCAGAGATCGTAGACACCTTACGTGAGTATCAGGAGCTATTTCCGACAAAATTTACAGAAATGAAAGGAATTATGGGAGACCTAGGAGTCATGAAAATACCTTTGAAGCTAGGTGCAAAGCCTGTCAAGCAGAGGCCGTACAGATTAAATCCGCGCTATAAAGAAAGAGTGAGCGCAGAGCTGGATAAGATGCTAGAAGCAGGAATCATTGAATCTGTCGAGGAATCTGAGTGGATTAGTCCCATGGTCGTTCAAGACAAGAAAACGAAGGGTGAGATCAGGATTTGTGTGGATCTCAGAAAACTGAATGATGCTTCTATGCACGACCCATTCCCCACTCCTTTTACAGATGAAGTGCTTGACAATGTTGGAGGGAATGAGGCCTATTCCTTTACTGATGGTTTCTCCGGATATCATTAGATCAGGATTGATCCTGCAGACAGGCATAAGACGACTTTTGCTACAGAATGGGGGTCGTTCCAGTACACAGTAATGCCTTTTGTCCTGAAGAACGCACCTGCCATATTTTCCATAGTGGTCGTCGCAGCATTCAAAGAGTTTATGCATAAGTTCCTCGAAGCCTATTTTGATGATTGGACTGTGTTTGGTCTATTGAAGAACCATTGTGCGAACCTCAGAATGATGCTTGAGAAGTGTCGACAGCATCAAATCTCTTTAAATCTAAAGAAGTGTATTTTTTGTGTTCCTTATGGCATTCTACTTGGGCACATTGTATGTAAGTAAGGACTAATGGTGGACCCTGCGAAGATTGCCATTATTGTGAACTTGCTAACACCAAACTCAGTCAAGATGTTGCGCTCTACCTTAGGCCATACTGGATACTACAGGAAATTCATAAAGGGTTATGCGCAGATAATCGCAGCAATGGAAAAGCTGCTAAAGAAAGACACACCGTTCATTTGGAACGCGGAATGCGAACAAGGTTTTGATACACTAAAAGAAAAGATGGTGACTGCGCCAATGCTAGTCTTTCCAGACTGGACGAAGCCATTTCATGTCCATGTTGATGCATCATGCATTGCATTGGGAATTGTATTAGCTCAACCGGGGGAAGGAGGTATTGACCACCCCATTGCATTCTCGAGCAGGAAGCTCTCAACAGCAGAGAAGAACTATACTACTACCGAGAGGGAAGGCCTTGCAATGGTATATGCCCTATAGAAATTTAGGCATTACTTGCTTGGTGCGCACTTCCTTATGTTCACTAACCATTCTGCATTGAAATACCTGGTCAATAAGCCAATGTTAGGGGGGTGCATATGCAAATGGTTGTTGTTGTTCCAGGAGTATGATTTTGAGATTGTTGTTAAGCCCGACAGGCTGAACTTGGGACCTGATCATCTGTCAAAATTGAGTTAGGAGAAGAGCCAATGAACATTGAAGACAGTCTGCCTAATGCGCAGTTATTTAGTATACAGGTTGGCAATGATTACTATAAGGATATCATTAAATTTTTAACAATAGGGCTGGCACCATAGGAATTATCTGTCCAGCAGAAGAAGCAGCTAGTGGTGCGCGCTGCAGACTTCACTATAATTGCAGGTCAGCTATACAAACTTGGGCCGGATGAAGTCCTGCGCAGATGCATACTAGATCATGAGAAACCATTTATTCTAGCAGACGTGCATTCATGGGTCGCGGGAGGTCACTATGCAGGAAGGGCCACTACGCAGAAGATATTGCGTGCAGGGATATGGTGGCCCACGATCCACAAAGATTCCAAAGAATACTGCAGGAACTGTGACGTTTGTCAAAGGACAGGGAAACCTTCACGAAGATATGAGATGCCATTAAATCCACAGTTGACCTTGCATGCATTTGAGAAATGGGCAATTGATTTTGTGGGTCCTATAAACTCACCAGGGAAAAGAACTGGTGCAAGGTATATTATTACTACTATTGATTACCTCACCAGATGGGCAGAAGCAAAGCCAGTCAAGGACTGCAACGCCAGTACTGCTGCGCAGTTCATTTTTGAAGAAATATTGTCAAGATTTGGTTGTCCGAAGATTTTGATGAGTGACCAAGGTACTCACTTTTTGAACAAGACCATTGAGGCACTTATAGAGGAATTTCACATTCGTCATCAGCGCAGTACTCCATATCATCCATAGGCAAATGGCATTGTTGAGGCTTTCAATAAAATACTGGAGAATGCACTGACTAAGGTCTGCAATGTGAATATAGATGATTGCGATCTGCGCGTCTCTTTTGTGTTATGGGTATACAGGACAACATGCACGAAATTGACAGGACATACACCTTTTCAGTTGGCTTATGGGCAAGAATCTATAATGCCAATGGAGTACATTGTCCCTAATTTAAGGATCGCTGCGTTCACAGGGATGGCAAACCGCGCAACATTAGAAGAAAGATTGCTACACCTTGTTGGGTTGGAGGAAGATTGTTTCATTACCGGCTTCCACCGGAAAGTTCAGAAAGACCGCAAGAAAGCTTGGCATGATCGCCATATAAAGAACAAGTGCTTTCAGGTAGGTGACCTAGTCCTCCTGTATGACAGCAAATTCATGAAATTTCCTGGTAAATTTAAGATGTATTGGCTTGGTCCATATACTATAATACATTTTACTAACACTGGTGCAGTCCAGTTAGCCAATTTAGATGGCGATACTTTACCAACTTTGATAAACAGAAGTAGGCTAAAGCTGTATCATGACAGCCCTGCTTCGCAAAATCCTGAATGATAAGCAGAGGAAGAGATGTCCAGGTGTCAAGTACAGTTGAAATTGGACACTGGAAATGTCAAGGAGTCTGTACATGTATGTTAAGTAGAACAATGTGAGTACTGCGCAGCACTGCTGAAGCTGCGCGGAAGAAAAAAAAAAGTAAGAAAAGAAAAAGGGAATCACGCAGCTGACAAATTTTTGGCACTGTGAAGAAACTGCGCAGGATCGTAGATGGCTTGCCGTGTAGCTTGGCGCAGCACTCAGAAAGATAGCCGTTAGAGTACTTTTGAGAAAATAGCCATTAGATGACCGTTACAGCGACCGCTTCAGCATTTAAAGGAAAGATAGCCGTTCTGGACACACTGATGATGGAAGGGACCAAAGGATTCGTTCAAATTGGCCAACGGACACCTCATTAAATGCTCATCTAGCCGTTGGAAGGCGCGGGGAGGACTCAGCTGCGCCTATAAATAACGCCGCATAAGGACTCGCGGGCGTTACTAGACACTTAGAATTTTTCATGCCTCCATTCCTGTGTTAGCAATTCTTAGTTATATCTTAGAAATAGTTACATATTCTCGACAGTGAATGTCCAAATCACCAGATAGAGAAGAAGAGCTTACACTTCAAGAAGCAATCCGAGTCTTTCAGCACGGGGGAATTGCAGAGTTAATGAAAACCCCTGCCAAGAAGGTTGCAACAGAACAAGGCCAAGGATCTCGTAGATCACCTCGCCATACTCCAATCATGCAGGACAAAGGGAAAGATAAAGGGAAAGACGTAACTGCACCACGAAGCAAGATCCTAAAGATGGGCCAGACGACACAAAAATCGTCGGTCTTTCAGAAAGAACCATTGAAGCTGACACCGGAGTATATATCACCTCGGGCATTGGATGCCCCAGTTTTTAAACTGGTCAAGAACGCTAAATATGAAATCCCATTGTTGCCGATCTCAAAACATGTAGAGGTTGCCAAGAACTTGCTCGGAAAGATTCCAGACTGTAAATGGGAAGATTTTGACCTCCTAGGCATGCAAAAGGAAGAGCCCCACATGCCTAAGTACCCACAGTTCCAGCTCGACCAGTACATGTGCTGGAAGAGAGATGCCAAGGGCACATTTAACTTGGTTCCTGAAAGCTAGCTGACATTGATAGTTCAGTCAGGATTGTTGAACCTCCTCAGATTGCCACATTTTGATCACTCACTGGAAGTTAATGCCGTGGTTCGCATGTTGATGGCGCGAATCCACCAGGGATACTTGTGGCTACACAAAAATATTGATGTCAACATTGCTTTGATCCACCGCATAACAGGCCTCAACAAGCGCAGCAAGGATCCCAAGCAGTTCTTCCAAGGGAAGAGCAAGGAAAAAGAAGATGTTGAGAAGATGAAGAAAAGCCATGCATTGGTGAAAGGGAAAAGAGGTTTCCCCACAAAAGAAATTGAAGATAGAACGAAAAAATTTGTCACACAGCTGCTTGCAGCAAAAATCCTCAGAACAGCTAGGCCACCGGAGGTGCCTGTGGGCACAGTACTACTCGGTGTCGCAGCGGCTGAAGGCACCGAGTTCAATTGGTGCCAGTATCTTCTTAATGAGTTCTTGGATGAACTTAATGATACCCAGGAAAATGGCGGACAGTTCCAATTCACATGGTTGATCATCCTTATCGCCTTTTCTGGATGGAAGGAGCCGAAGGACTATGTGGGTGTCATTACAGATACCAACGATCCTAGAGGGTTCTGTTATGCCAACCTTTGGGAAAACATCAACGCAGAACGCCAACACACGACAGCTGAAGTTTTCTATCAGTATTACACTCAGCTGCGCAATGTGATCACCCAGAAAGCCCGCATCACAAAGCAGGTAACGATGAAATACATTCGTATTCTTGATTTTCAGGCTGACACCCGATGTATTTTTATTTCACCCAAGGCGAGAATGTAGAAACCCGAATGGTACGTGGGTAACTACCATATGTATGAGGACAACATTGAAGTCCTCATGAAGGACTGGCCTGCCGACTTCCGTGTGGAAGTCATGAATGTTGAGACAGACTCTGATGAAGACGAGCCAATCCCGCTGTCATGCTCGATTGTCGAAGAAACAGGAAAGCGGAAAGAGCCGGAGACTTTGTAGAAGCCGAAGGCGCGGAAGAAGATGAAGGCCACAAAGACTCAAGCTAAGACAGTACTGAAAGAAGATGAATTTGACATGATAGCAGAAAGGGTCTCAGAACAGATGCAGGAGCTCATGACTGACAAAGACAAAAAGGATCAGGTCATCCAGGATGACCTGTAAAAGACCACGCTCGCACTGCAAGGCCTTATGAAGAAAATGGACAAGGTCCAAAAGAGCATAACCTTGCCGCGCGAAGCAGGAGCTGAAGGGAGGTTGACAGGAACCTCGCAGCAAACACCGTCGCAGCTAGCCATAACGCTGGCGTCAAAGACCAGGATTGTCCATGTGGACCCATTGGCTATTGCATTGCCAATGACAGAACAGATCGTCCTGGACACAAAGGGTGTCGAGCGGGTAGAGCTCGACTTGGCCAAAATCCCCTTACCAGGCTTGCACTTCATCCACACGCAGATCATCGAGGAGATGCATGAACGAACGGTAGAGTCGATGAAGTCACAAGCGGAGCTCACCGCAACAAACAGGCAACTCGAGTTGCGCATAGAAATGCAACTATGAAATGAATAGGACCGTCGACAAAACTTGGAGACTACCATATCTCTTGTTGCGAAGGATATTGAAGGTATAGAACTCCAGGATGATCTTGCAGACACAGTTCTGAGGATCGAAGATAAGGTGAGATCCTTGAAGTCAGAGATGCAGGATAAAGAGATTTTTTATGAGGTCGATATTGCCACGTTGAAGGAAAAACTGAATAAGCAGACGCCATTAACTGAGTAGCAGTTAAGAGAGAAAGCCGTCAGTGTCGCCGCACAAAACATAACGAATGGCATGGCTCAGTGCCAAGATCTCTTGGAAAATGTTTCGAAGGCATTCACTGCCCTTGAAGAGGATCAAGGACTACTGTAGGTAAAGACCACGGTAAAAGAAAAGCAGGCCGCGCTAGAGAAGTTGGACGTAGAGCTCAAGGCTCTGCCACCCAGGGAGAGGCTGTCCAAGTATAAGGAAGTATCAGGATTGAAGAAGCAAGTCCAGGCAGACTGAGATGGATAATCAGTCACAGCAACTCCTGGAGGATGCTACAGCAGTGTCACAACAGATAGAAGACAAGCTGAAGGAATTGCGCGACAACCAGGAGCAGGTACAGGGACAGATTGGAGAAGAGATAACTCCAACACTGCTTGACATAGTACAACAAATTGAGCAAGATACCAGAGAAGCAGTGGAGCAGTTGTTCGGTACATATAACGAGTTCGCGGCCAAGTTAGTTCCATCGGTCGTGGAGCAGAGTGAGACGACTGAAGCAACAAGTGGCTCGGGGACAAGCCACATGTAAGTGTTAGGGGCACGTTGGGCCCAGGTTGGGACAATTTTGGTAACACATTTTTGATAAGCAGGGAAAGCTGAGCTGAGCGCAGCCCAGAAATATAATTTTGTCTAAGTATTGAATATGCTGCAGAGCTGTGCGCAACATACAAGTTTTGATTAGGCTTTGAAGTTGTGCACAACATCCTAATTTTGGAAGCATCGCGAAGACTAGTGCTGCGAGGAGGCAGTGCTACGAAGCAGTCAGGACACGTGGAGCTAGCAAAGCGGAGTGCTGGATAAGAATCAGGTGCAGGTATCAGATGGACCAGTAATGGTCTAATTTTGGAAAGATGCTCCAGGAGTGCCGAGTGGCAGGCACAAGCAAATCAGGAAGGCAGCCAATGCACGAGTTTGTTGAGGAAAGCGACGGCTTGGCACGCTTGGTGTGTGAAACCGTTAGAGATGAACGGTTTAGAGAAAGCGACTTGTTGGCACGCGTGCAACAAGAAGGCCAATAGCGACAGATTGAAGACGTGGAGAATTGCCACGATGGAGCAGACACTACCAGATGCCAGCAAGCCGGTTTAGGGAAACCGGTGCATTTTTGTAAACCCTAATGGTTTTTGGGTTTAGGTCTTCGACTTTGTAAAGACATGACCTTAGAGGCATGATCTATTTAAGAAGACAATTTTGTATGGGATGGGGTTATAGTGAGTTGGGTTATGACTCTTTGTATTGTAAAATCTATCTAAGCTAAGAAGATTGTAAAGGCTCTGCAATTGTGTGCGCAGAGGCCTACTTGAGAGGAAGGAGAGTCTGCAGCTGAGTGCGCAGAGGCCTACTTGAGAGGAAGGAGAGTCTGCAGCTGAGTGTGCAGACTAAGAACGGTTGTCCCCATCCCTTTTAAAAGAAATATATTACCAACCGTTCTTGTGGATGTAGCTTCCCACCCGGGGAAGTGAACCACGTTAAATCTTGTGTTATGTGATTGTGCTTATGAATGAATGACTACTTTTGTTTTCGGTCAATGAATGTTTAGATGTTTTCCTTGCATACTGTTATGAGAGAGCTTTTATATGCATTTGCCATTAGAGAAGTATGGAAATGATATGTTAAGTTTCGCATGAATAGTTGAATGGTGAACATTTATTCTTGTGTATGAGGGTAGTGAATCAGTCATTTAGTTAAGTACTTTCTTACGCACAATTAAGGAATGTATAATAGTGGATTAGATCAATTGGCTATGTTCAAATCATGACATCCTGAGTTAATGAATGAATGTTAGAAGGATAGACAGTTAAGCATCTGAATGAATGGATGTGTGATATTCATTTCAGTACCTTAAGCACTTTCAAGATAATCCAAGTCTAGAATAAAGTTGGATTGTTCGCAGCTTCAGTAGAAGTCTCGTGGTGGAAGAACATAGTGGTGTGGACCGCAGCGTTGCCCATCGTTGCACAGTCTCACCTCGCAGCACACACCCTCTGTTGTGCTGCGAAGTACGTCTGTCCAAGCAGCTCATCACTTACTATGGAAATCTGATTCCGCAGTACCCCATATATACACCTCGGGTGAGACCTCAGCCTGCTCGCAGGTTGTTGCTGAAAGGGCTGATGCGAAGGGGTTTTGTTGGTCAAAGGGAAACCACAAACAACCTGGGTCTTATAGAAAACCTCTGGGTCAGTTATAGCCAACACATTGCTTTAAGAGAAGTGACCCTTCCTTAATCAACTAGATGTTGTTCAATATTGTGGGAATATGATCAACCCCCGGGAAAATAAAGCATCTGTGAAGAACCTGCAACAATTAATTGATAAATACACGATATATCAGATCACATAATACTTTTATTGATCGCAAACCACTTCGAGGGGGAAAACTCCTTTGAGCAAGCTCAATACAAAATAACTTCACGGTGCCTTCATAGGCCTCAACACACACTTATATACTAAGTCTAGGTGCCAATACTATGGGTCAAAACCATGGGCCAATACAAACTATGGGTCAACAAATACTACGGGCGACTTACAAAGCATATGCGCCCAACAACAATCAAACAAACTATGGATGAAAAAATACTACGGGACATCTTACAAAGCATATGCGTCCAACAATAATATACTAACAAAGTAAAGACATGGGTTCCTAACATCCCCTCTGCCTTAGAAAACTTTTTGTCCTCAAAGCTTTAGATGTGGAAATTGATGCTGAATCTGAAGGAGTGGTGCTCATGTAGTAGCCTCTGGTTGCATGTCGTGCCACTGAATGAATACCTCTATGATAGAGCAAGATATAAGTGGATTCCCTTTGAGTGTCAGGGAGGATTGCTTGGAAGGCTGTAGACAAATAAAAACCATATCAACTGCTTGAAAAGTGCACTCGAAACGGTGCTGATCGGCTTGTTGTTTCATTCGAATTTTGGCCATGTGAAGAGTGTCCTGCAAAATGCGAAGAATTTGATCGCGGTTTCAAAGAACCGTGTTAATTGCTTGAATTGGTGTACTGTTGAGGGTGTATGGAAGAAGAAATGGTAGTGCCTGACCATAGATTGCTTCATATGGAGTAATTTTAGATGCAGTAGGGTACCACCATTAAGCGAGAGGGAGCCACTTCGCCCACGAAGGTTGTTGTTCAGAGGTTAAGCAACGAAGATAAGTTTCCAAACATTTATTGTTAATGTCAGCCTGCCCTCCAGATTTAGGGAGCCCTTCGATGAATTCCAGAGACATATCTGTCCAGATCCGTGGAAGGATGGTTACGGGTTTTAGCAATCCCGGAAGGAGTTGGAAGGTATCATATTCAGCCACCATTTGTTGAATTGTCCTTTTCATTCCCTGCCAAAAGAAGGTATGTTGTGCCTGCTCATACATTTGGAGGAACCCGGAGTGCCTAACCAATGGAGACGCGTGGAGTTCAGAGAAGACATAGACCTATTGAACAGATTGCAATCAATTTGGAACAAGCAGAGAATTAGCTGAAAGAGAAATTGGGGCATCAATTGTGCAAGAAGGAGCATCTGCCACTAAATTGTCTTGACCCTTCATGTCAGTGATCTCATTGGCATAACCTAGGAGTTGGCGAATCCATTTCAGTTGTGTGGGTGAGGAGACCCATTGTTCCAGGAAATATTTCAGACTCTGGTGAGAAGTTTTGATGCAGAAAGAATTCCCTAATAGGTATGGATGCCACGTTTGTACGTCATGCAAAATAGCCATCATTTCCTTCGCAGATGTAGAGGCGGCTAAATTCTTACTGGAAAGGTCTCGTGAAAGAGGCAATCCCACTAGTTCAGCAAAGGCACCGGCATATCTATCCAAAATTGGTTGGAGATCCAAGGGAGTAGTGGAGACTGTTGATGGGTGCATCTAAATGGAATGGAGTTGAGCGATGACACCATGTGAATTCTTCTTAAGGAGTTTTTCCAGGCGATGTGAACTGATGATGCAGAGAGACCTTGGTTTTAAGCCTGTAAATTTGTGTTTTTTCCCATTGATTGAAAACTGCATCCAAGGTTCAACAAAATCCCATAAGATGGGTCCAAGTGTGCGTAACCATTGAACACCCAAAACCACATCACATCCGCCTAAGGCCAAGGAAAACATGTCAGAACGCAAGTTATAATCTTACATAGAGATACGCACATTGTGACACTTCCCCTTGCAAGGTAAGGTGCCCCCATTGGCAACCATGACTTCAAAGTTGGAGCAAGGATGGATAAAACAATCAGCCTGTTTGGCGATCCGAGGGTCAATGAAGTTATGAGTGCTACCAAAATCAATGAGTATGGTAAGAGGGAGCTTCTTGAAGTAACCCCTGACCCACATTGTTTGGGGGTGGTGATTCCGGCTAAAGCATTGAGAGATATCTCTGGGTGGTTTTCTTGAGACGGAGGGTCAATAGGCGACTCCTGAATGTCGACATGATCATCCATTGTATCTGGAGCTTCTTCACCAATTTCAGAGGCAGGCGAAGAATCCACATCCAAGAGATAGAGCTTTTGCTGAACACATCTATGTCCTTGATTGAATTTCTCATCACAATTATAACAAAGCCATTTTTCTCTGTGTGCCTGCATCTCTGTTTCAGACAAATGCTTTATAGGAGTTGGTCGAGGAGCTGGCGAGATGGGAGGTCGTTGAGAACCCATATTTCAGAAGGGAACAAAAGTGGGTTTGGAGCGTTGTTGGGCTACAATATTGTCTTTTGCCAACTTAGCCAACCCCAGGGCTTCCATCATTATGTTGGGACAAAACATTTTAAACTCTGAGCGGATTTCATCCTTAAGACCACTGATAAAACAACTCCTGTAGAATTCATCAGACAATCCTTCTGTGTGATTGGCTAGTTTCTCAAATTATGTCTGATACTCTCTCACAGTGCCAATTTGGCAAAGTTTAGTGAGGGCTCCTGTGAAGTCATCAAAAGCATTAGGACCAAATCATTGCAAAAGGAGCTAGCAAAAATATGACCATGTTGGCTCTTCATGAGCCTTGATGTACCAACGGCACCATTGAAGAGATTCCTGTTCCAAATGAAAGGATGCAAGTGGAACTTTGGTGACATCAAAAGTATTATGCGGAGTGAAATACTATTCTGCATGATAGATCCAGCCAGTCGGATCAGTACCATTGAAGCGAGGAAAATCAAGCTTCGGACCACGAAAATTGCTGGAAGAAGAGAACCCATTGTCTGATGAAGACTCGGACTGTCGTTTGTTGTTCATGGCTGAATGCTCAAGATGGAGGCTGAGAATTTTTTCATCAAGATCCTGGAGTTTGGTTTGGATGGCTGCAAGTGCTTCCTCCATGGTTTTTTTCTCCTGCGCGGGTGACAACCATAACCACGAGTTTTTTTGTTTTTTTTGAATGGGTAGAAAAACACAAACATAAGCTTATTTAGTAAAGGGAAATTTGGATTTGGGAAAAACTCTGATGGGTAATTGGGGTTTGACTAGGTTTTGGACACTTTCGAATGGACAGGGAAGCAAAAAATTGGGATTTCAGAAGCAAGGTGAAAGAATGAGAAAATTTGTCAGAGAGGAACAAAGAAGCAGAAATAGGAAATGAACACGGTGGCAAAATTTCAAGGCGATTGGGGGAAAATTAAAGAAGTTATGGCAAACCCTAAAAATAGACAAATGTGAGATTTCTGGCTTTGGGAAGTGGAATTTGGGATAGGGTCCTCATGAATGAAAGATGTGTTAGGGAAGTTTCAAGGGAAACAGAGTGAAAACAAGGGAGATATGGCGAAAAATAATTTTATTTATTTATTTTATTTTTTTTCAGAATGGATCTATTACGGCGTAGAATGGATTAGAAACAGATGGATCTGCAATAGATAGATTGAAACGACGTGGAAGTGATCGACAACAGATAGATCTGAAATGGCGCAGAAGTGATCGGCAACAGATAGATCTGAAACGACACGGAAGTGATCAGTAATAGTTTCGAATAGAGAAAATCTGTGATTTATCAGCTAAAAATAGATATGGACCCTGTATGCTCGGTTTCCTAACGGTTTAGGGGATTCACTTGGCCACCAATGTCGTTTCATGGCTTGCGTATTGGGGCAGTACTCCTCACTCCATGGCTCAGGTAAAATTGATAACCGCTTTGCCACAAACAACAGCTCTTGGTTTACCTCATGGGTGGGAACTAGTCAATTAGGTAGGGGTCGTTGCCTTTTTTGCTGGCAGGTCCTCTCAATGGGCCAGCTACTTTGGGGTTCCTGTGGTACTCCTCACAATGAGTTTTAGGGATTATGCCCAAGTACTTCTCACAGTTAAGTGGATAGGGATTATTCCCAGATCCGAACCTGCAGCGGATGTGAAAAAAAAAATTTGGCAGAAATTTCACCCAACGAGCCCAAGAAAGTCCTCTGATACCAGATGTGAAGAACCTGCAACAATTAATTGATAAATACACGATATATCAGATCACAGAATACTTTTATTGATCGCAGGCCACTTCGAGGGGGCAACCTCCTTTGAGCAAGCTCAATACAAAATAACTTCACGGTGCCTTCATTGGCCTCAACACACACTTATATACTAAGTTTAGGTGCCAACACTATGGGTCAAAACCATGGGCCAATACAAACTATGGGTCAACAAATACTATGGGCGACTTACAAAGCATATGCGCCTAACAACAATAACACAAACTATGGATCAACAAATACTATGGGACGTCTTACAAAGCATATGCGTCCAACAACAATATACTAACAAAATAAAGACATGGGTTCCTAACAACATCCAACCATTGATAAGCATACTGATACGGGGGGGCATAACCAAAAACAAGCAACCAATGCTTGTTAGCCAATAAATCGATACAACCAACTAAGCCCTCCTGGATAAAACCTCTACCTTGTCCATATTAATGTTAGCACCCAAAACATATCATTCCAAACCCTCCTGGACTTTATAGGTCTTCAATATTCTGTGAGCCCTAGCTCACTCACCACAATTTTACTCACAAATTTCTTCTTACCCCTGATTTGTGTCTCCTTGGTAACCTCACAAATCTCATATATCATAGGGGTATCATTTTTGAAACCGAATTCGACCACCTGTTCCGGCCCCAGTTTGTCCAAGCTTTCACGGTCCAGTGAAACATGACAAAGTTTAGTGCCCTCCAAAATAAAAAGTTCATCGGCACCAACCGGATCCATCGAGTAAATCCAGTAATAGGAAAGTACACTCGTCACACCAAACCAAATGTGTCAGGGTTACCAATGAGAATCCGACACACAAAACTCACCAAGAAATTTATGAAATAGGGTAGGAAAATGGAAACAATCTAGTCTATAACCAAAAAAATGGACCTAGTAGAAGACTGAAAAAACCTAAGCCAAACGAATGATAAAAATATTGTGATAAAACATAAATAAAGTTCCCAAAATATAAAAAAATTTGAAACCATATTATAAATTTCACAAAACTATAATATTAATTTATATTCATTGTGTATTGGAAAGTTGATAACAACAACAAATTACTATAATTCTAAGCAAATGTAAGCATGGTGGTGTTTGTATTTAGGTGATACGAACCGTTACACCAAAACCTCGAGATGTTAGTGAAGGTCGCCCACTAGGATCTTAACATCCCACCATGCTCCGCAGTCCAGACTCTGGGCTGGATGTGCGCCCGTACGGTGGTGTCCCCTTTGCGCCGTACGAGCCCCGGGCGAACACTGTAATGCCGACGTTTCTACCCGCTCTGTGACTTGAACCTTGGTGGAGGCTCTGATACCAAATGATACGAACCGTTACACCAAAACCTCGAGATGTTAGTGAAGGCCGCCCACTAGGATCTTAACATTAGGATTAACTTATTTCCAAATGATAAAATTTATTTGATTATTTTTTATTAGCACAAAAGTGATTATTGATGTTATTTATACAAAGTAGAAAACATTTTAATAAAATAATAAAATATTAAATAAATATTTTTTTTATAATGTTGACCCTAAATTTAAAACATAAAAGTGAAGCTTGCATGTGACATTTCAATAAAATAATAAAATAATTAAGCAAATAAAAAGTTTACAATGTTTACCCAACCTAACCTTCAAAACCAAAGAGATATATATTCCTATTAATTGAAACTAAAATAATTATTGAATCTTGGATACTTCTTGCTATGCGATATGGGAGTTGAGTCATCATTATTTAACTGTAATTTACATATAAGGGATTTGAGCACATGATAGAGATTTACATATTAAACCAGTATAGATCCATTTTAACTCTGGATCTACCACGTGCCGAGAAGGATCAAAATCCTTGAAGTGAAAACTTAAGTGCAAAATTTGAGGAAAACTTTGTACCTCAAGATATTTGATTTCTCTCGACACTTGTAGATCTGAAATTAAGATGGATCTTTACTAATTACAACGACTTGAAATTATGTTTATGAGAACAACTTAAAATGAATATTAAGTAAATAGGCACTTGAAAAAAACATAATATATCATTGCATAAGATGTATCAACACGTATTACTGTAACATAATTAACAAGAGCAATGAGGTAGCAATGTCCCCGTGCCTCAGTTAGTTACAATGCTTAATGTTTTAAAAAATTGTGTCTATGTGGGTGATTGAATATGACTCATGGTTTTAGACTAGAGTTAAAATGGAGTTAAAGTAAGAAGTGGTTTGACTATAATTAATAATTTTCCATGATAATTAAAATCAAGAGTTAAAGTAAGAAGTGGCTTTATATAAAGCTAACTACCATGATTAATCATTTTCAATGGTACCTAAAATAGAGTTAAAGTATGGAGTGGGTTTAGATAGAGCTAACTATAAATATAGTGTGAAATTGCATTGAAAATAGTCAATAGAAAATAGAGGATAAATGAGGTAGCAAAAAATTAATTTGAGCAAACAAAAATGTCCATTTGAATAGATAATTTTTGCCTCTAATTTTGTAAAGGTATGGTTTCACACAAATAAATTGTGCTGGTGGATTGGTTTGAGACCCTGTTTCCTTTACCAGACAATCATATACAAATATTTTTGCATGTTCTCTTGATGAACATGAATTTAATTGGTTTTTAGCAGCTCCACAAAATTCACTTGAACATTTTCTTTGGCCAAGCGATATATTAGCAGTAACTTGATTGCCCATACCTTCTCGTTTAGATTTTCATTGGACTAGAGTTTTGGTGCACTGTCCACTTACCCATTGTGCCCGATGCATCGCTGCCACCGTAAAACATAGTGGGTAGATTACCAGTTGCACCCACTATCCACCAGAAACAAAACACTACTGCTAGTTCTAGAAGCACCATTTCAGTGTAGATCATTCATACATCAAGAATAACCATAAACTTTAGAAGACTGATAAGCGTAGTATGTCACATATGATTATAGCTATCACATCGCAGTCAATAAACAAAGAACAGAGAAAGCAATGGCCGCTCACGAATATGTAGACTCTGCCATTGCTTTGGTGTTTTTCAAAGGCATTTTTATAACACCCATTGTCAATGTTACAAAAATCCATTGGCTCAACGTCATAGAACACTGAAACAACATTGGCATTGCAGGTTTTTAGGGTTTTGGTGATGTATGATCTTGTAGTTCAAACAAATCTTCGTTGGATCGAGGTAGAAGACATACAAACAATAAATATTTCCATATCTTCTATGGTAGACAAGCCATTTATGAGCATCACATTTTCCTTTGTACAACACATGGATGACTATTCCTTGTGGCAACATAGAGGTACACCAAACCTCCACATACAACTCTCATGTGAAAGCATCAGAGTTTTAACAAAGTTACTCAGAAACTCCACACAAAATATCCACCGACGTTTGATCCATTCCTCCACACAGCGATGTTACAAATTTGATAAATGCAGCTGCCTTTTCTTATTTTATTTTTTATCTTTTTAGGGCGTCTTATTTCCTCCTTCATTCTTGCACAACATTCAACAAATTTGAAATTCAAACTTTGAAATAGGATGGCAGCTGCCTCTTCTTAATTTTTATCTTTATCTTTTTAAGGCTTCTTATTTCCTCCCTCATTTTTGCGCAACATTCAACAAATTTGAAATTCAAACTTTGAAATACGATGCAGTTATTCTTGATCAAAAGTATTTTCAGTAAAAAGTAAAACTATGATGTTAATCACCTAGTAATCCATATAACTCTTCAATTTGTAATAATTTCTTAAAGTTTGTTTTCTCTTCTTCACTCAAATTATAAACAATAGTACAGAGTCTTTTTAATTTATTCTATGATCTTTTGTTACACTTAGATGCGAAAACTTTAAAAATATTAAATACTAATTGTAACTGTGCAAAGACAATATGTAAGTATATACGTATTTGATAAAATTATAATTGAATGATGTTTTTACAATGAAGATGGCTTAGCTTATATAGGATTGATAGTGACTCTTAACATACATAAGGTTGTGTCTCTCCAAAACACTTACTCCTAATTTACAAAAATATTAATATTAAATATTATTAATTACAATATTGATGACTTTATGTTCACTACATTACCGCCCTCTTAATGAAAACTTTGTCCTCAAACTATGTTTAAGAACTTCATTTATATTCTAATATCTTATGGAATTTGTGAAATTGTCTCTTTATCCACAAACTTACACAATATTCTCTTTATGACCCACTTATATTAAGATAATAATTATAAAAAAACTACTTGGTGCATACTTCAAATCCTTCCATAAATAATATATCCTTCTGATAACTTCCCTTTTGTAAAAACTACTTGGTGCATACTTCAAATCATTATAATCAATTAAATGGTGCATTGTTTGGTTTATGAATTGGATGCTCCAATGATAATCGTTGTGATATATCAATGAACGGTAGGGTTACCAAACCATTGGACAATGGTTGTTCAGTGCATATAATTCTCAGGTTGATTAATGATAAAATCTAGAATTCTATATCGATGGGAAGAATGGACCATTGTATCAACTTGCATAGATACTTCCCTTAACATTGAAAATATTTTTCCCGTAGTGATAAGCAACAGTAGAACTAATACCGTCATCCTAGCTAAACCTTACAATTTTACCTGCACCTGTCTTCCAAATACATAAATTTGGGTATCGCAACGATAATTCAAAGGATTCACATCCTTTGGTCCAAGTGGTTCTACAGGAAGATATTCCAATGAATCGAGATAGAAGAACTTCATACCTATGTGTGCCATGGAGAATTTTTAGAACCCCTTCCTAAATTTCTATGTATAATAAATGGGTGAATCCCCATGATATATAGCAAAACATAAAGACTATTTTATCAATGTTATATTAGTATATATAATTTTTTGGTGAATCTCTCATTGAATTATATAATTTTGTAAAATCTTGACAAATCTTCTATTAAATTATAAAACCTTGTAAAAGCTTGGCGAATCTTTCACTCAATTATAAATCCTTGTAAAGTCTTGGAAAATCTTTTACGAAATTATAAAATCTTGTGAAGTCTTGGTGAATTTTTTGATAAAGTATAAAACCATATATAGTCATAGGAAAATATATACAAAAAATACTAAATAGGAGATAAATCTTATTAAACGATCACACAAAAAACCCTCTTTTGGTGGTAGTTTGGTACCTCACTCTAACGATCAAAGTACATAGAAATTCACCATACTGAAGAATATTCTTGGAAAACAACAATAAAAAATTTCATCACCACGACCAATACAATCAATGTTAATACGAGGGCCCACCAATACCTCAATCCTCATTTATCTTTGCATGATATTACGAGGGGCCATGAACACCTCATTTATGCACACACCTTACCAAAGATCATTTTAAGAGAGCAATACCAATGCATATAGGTATTGCTTTTAATGAATTACAAGTGTGGGAGAATCTTACCAAGAAACTAATAGCTTTCCTTATATATCTTAATTCATCCCAAGACATCCCTTCATACTGAATTGAGGAAGAGTCAGTCAAATAATGCACAATATCATCAATTCTAACATATCATCATATACACCTTTCTACGTTGTAGCCTTACAAATATAGTTAAGCATTTCATACTTTCTCTGATGTTTCACATATCCTTTTTTCAGCTCTGTAAGTCTAGATTTAATGTATTCCCCATTACTAAAAGAGAAACATTCATGCCACAACATTAGGATAACCTACCGCAAAATACAATGTCAACCCTACAAAAATCCTTTAAGAACCATAAAATTCAATAAACAAAACAAGAAACATGTCAAAATACTTGACAATGCTTAAAGAAAAATAAGCAGTAAAAGCAGACCAGGTTACTCCACCCATGGCTTGTCCCAGAAAGGAGAACACAAACACAAGTAGAGACAAAATGACATTGGTTATAAGCAATGTCATGGCCCCCTACATGCCCAAATATGTGGCTATGAATTAAGTCCCATCCCCTAGGCATGATGCCCCAAACACCCATAGAAATGTTATTGCTGCATCACTGATCGCGAGCTTCGCAAACACCATGTTTCTTGGGGAAATTTTGGATCTAAGGAAATGGGATTCGGAACTCTCCTAGATGCAAATGCGTCACTATAAGGATTGATAGTAAATATCAATTGCCCTTCTCATGTGGACATTAAGCAACTTGCAAAACGAGATTCAACCCATAAAATATGGATGAATGTAACTCCGACTTTGATTTCCATGATTGATAGAAGGAGAAAGAGCCCCTAGGAATTGTCATTTCTAGAAATTAGGGGCGAATGAGAGTTGCCTAGCAATTTTCATGGGCGAACAGAGGTTTAAATCAATTTTTAGAGGGACAAAAGTGTTTTATCTTTCCTCCCCTTTTTAAATTCGATGGGACTAACCTTCTATTCATTAAAACTAAATAAATAAAATGTGGGTTAATCATACATAATGGGTGTTTAATAAAAAATTAGCCCATTAAAAATTTAAAACCCCTAAATTTAGCCCATGGGCTAAGATTGACCCCTAAAATTTTCCATGATGTGTGTGTGCTTCTTTAACATTTACACCAAACATAGTAAACTCTGACGTAAAGTCACAAAGCAAAATACCAAACACATTTTTAACTCCTCATTTGGCACTAAGTGTCTTTAGCATCACCTCCAACAGACTAGCTTCAGTATCCATATCACTATTATCGCTTCCATGTCCCTTATCACTAGAATTTACCTCTTTGTTGTTTTTAGTTTCTTCTCCCTCATCCATCACAATACTTGTGTGGCTTGAATTATCACTAACATCATTCAGATCATTAACATAGTCTAAGCAGTGTTGGACCTTTCAGATTCTTCTATCTTTTCCAAAACAAAGAAATCTGGAGTGACCCTATTTTTGCTAGTCTTCTTGCCTTTTTCTCCAAAATCTAAGCCGTTGTCATGAAATTTGTCAGCTCATGCCCCTGAATTTGATCCCTCGCAGATTCCAAGTTCATCTAGTTCTTCAATAATGTTGTCTACATGTTCCCTTGTATCCTCGTAGATTCTTTGAACTGGTGAATCCAAATCCAATTGGTAGTCATGCTTGATTATTATATCACTAACCTTTTCATGCTCGCTTATTCTATCAATAAAATTTTCAACTAATTTTTCCATTCAATTAATTACTTCCTTTGTCTCTTTCCTAAATTGTTCCAGGATCGTAGTAAATTCTTCTATGGTGGAAGCGTATATGACTTTGATACCAATGTTACAATTTTGAAATCTTTAAAAATATTAAATAAGTATATAGATATTTGAAAGAATAATACTTGAATGATTTTTTTATAATGAGGATGGCCTAGCTTATATAGGCTTGATGGTGACTCTTAACATAAGGTCATGTCTCTTGAAAACACTTATTTCTAATTTACAAAATATCAATATCAAATATTATTAATTATAATATTGATCACTTTATATTCACAACATATTTTATGGGTCATCTTTTATCAATGAGTGCCTTGCATAATGAAACACACAAATCATAAAATATTTTTTTTACACAATAACTAAATAATTTTAGGTAAAAATGTATTCGTGACAAACAATGCATACATTATAGAAATTATACACTAGCGCATAATATACGACAAAACACATCAGTGTGTGTTATATGTAAATACACACTGTAAATGGCTTTTCTTTTTTTAACAAACAAATTTAAACGATGTCCCCTAGAAATATAAATGCACAAATGCGTCATTTTTGTAAAATGCGAATCGAAAATGACGTAAGCATGTTTGAAAAAAATTATGACGGGGACAGTCCAAACATGCCGACTTCTAATTAAAACACATTATGATATCGGTCCAAGAGTGACCTAAATCCCCATATATTAATATATATAACCAATAAGTTTACATTGCTAAAAATCAAATCTTATTGTGAAATAGAAAAGGAAATTTAAATCAAAAAGAAAACAAGAAGAACCCTAGGTTTCTAAGATTGGATGTTTCCATAGTGGTTAAACATTGCATTGAGTCTTCTAGAGTCACTGTGTAGATAGCTGGAGCTGATCAGCTCCAACTATCTACATAGTGAATCCAAAAGACTCAATACAAAACCCTAGGTTTGCAGTGATGAAGATAAATCTTAAGGAAGAAGAACATAAGGGTTTGCATCATTGAAGGTGATTCTTATATTCTCTCTTTACTTCAAATATATTATAAAATTTATGCCATTTGTTTTGTCTTTTGAAGGAAAACTTACTTGAAATGTCTCCTCTGCAGAGTTGTATGTGTCCACAGTGTTACGGAGAAAACTTCCTATGGCTTGGGGTAGACCACAACAGACAGCTGACTACCAGAAAATAACTCAATTCCCAATGCATTGCTATATAAATGACAATGCTATATAAACTTGAACCTGCATATTAGTCTCAATAACAAGTAAAAGCAAGTGCATATAACATGTGAAATACATTAGCATAATCAACAACATGATCCATGATGTCATAAGCAAATATAACCCAATGTAATTTAACAATATTCACAACATCAATTGGATGAGAAAATGTGTATTTCCATTAATGAATAACAAGAAGTACAATATACGACCTCTTGCCGGCAACCAATCTGAACCAAGAATTGAGTCTCTCCACTTGTGCCTCCACCACTTCAATCCCCCATGCAATGGAAAACTCAAACTATGAAAGGAGTTTGGTAGGTGGACATAAGGAGTTCACAACAACAAGGATCAATGAGTGTAGACTCAAGTCATGGCAAAAATCTACTAGAGTTATCTTGCTTTCTCTTTCTCCTCCCTTCCATACACCATAAGAGCTCAATATATAGCCTTCCAAAGCTAAGTGAAAGGTTGAATCGAGTTGTTTTGGGGTATATGGAGGGCCAAAGGTCACCCTAAGACTGCTTTTTGGGAGTAAAAAGTAATTATTTATTGGTTTTGACCATTTAACTTGGTGTCCGTGGGCTATAGTGGAACAACCTGTGTGTACGCTGGCTATAGTGGAACAACTAGCGTACAGGAACAAAAATAGGGATTTGTGTGTTCCTAGAGGGAAAATGATAGATCTGAGTCAGTAAAATGGATCCTGAAGGCCAATCAATACTAATGCTCACAAGGTGGAAAATCACGTTGTAATAGATGCCCCCTAACGTGTGAGGTCAGAGAAGGTACTATGATGGCTGAAATACATTATAAATCTCAAAAGTGGAGTGATGGAGAAACAAATGGAGAGAGTAGCTCACTCGTCATAATACAATAATATCTCTGAATACATGTCGGTACAATACAACAATATGATACGATGGCCATGATAGGCAGTATATAGTGAATACATGCCATGAGTGGTCATAGCCATGACCCATACAGTAAGATATGGTCTCCTGCTGAAAAGGAAACAACTGGTGCAATACTGGAGGTACAAACTGCTGATGTATGAGAATAAGATCTCATGAGTACAATCACGATCAAGAGCAGCATACTGAATGCTACTAACATCTAGGGTCTTCTACACAAATCATCTGCAATGCAAGTCCCATCAAGTGAATAAAGGTGTTGAGGTCGAACTTGATGTGACATCGTCTGATTACCGGTCAATGATGTATAACGTTAACAAACGCGAGATAACCCACCAATAATGAAAATGGGCATCAAGGAACATAGTACAATCATCAAAGTGTGAATAGATGTGTTGAGGTCGAACACTAAGATGAATCCATCGATTAGGGGACATTGATGTATTCCCAAAATTGTCAATGTCGAGAGAACCTACCACTAATGACTGCAAGCCTCAAGGTACTCAATCGACTCTAAGTCTCAATTCTGGAATAAATGAGTTGAAGTTGATAGAACGAAACTCGCTAGAAGGAGGGCATTAAGGCATCCCCCATCAACCAACACGAGGTAATAGCTATGCTGAAATATTTGGAAGAACTCGGACGAATGGACTGACTCAATAAGGATGGCCGACATGAAATAGTCAAGAGATCTGAGGAGTGGCCGACTCTGGTTTCAGGACTTCCTTTGAACAAGAGCATGAGTAGATGGATAGACTCAGGTAGCATGGACTCGAGATAACCACAACTGTGCGATGTAGGAGGCATCAACAAAAGGGATCCATAGTGACTGGAAGCTTAACCAATTGGTGGAGTAAACTCTGAGAAAACGAGTACAACTCCTAAGGTCCTACTATAGTCCTGACTCATGATGGATGGAGTGGAATGAATGCTCTGTTCAAAGGCGACACAACAACTGCCAACAAAAAGAAGTACAATATACGACCTCTTGCCGGCAACCAATCTGAACTAAGAACTGGGTCTCTCCACTTGTGCCTCCACCACTTCAATCCTCCATGCAATGGCAAACTCAAACTATGAAAGGAGTTTGGTAGGTGAACATAAGGAGTTCACAACAACAAGGATCAATGAGTGTAGACTCAAGTCATGGAAAAAATCCACTAGAGTTATCTTGCTTTCTCTTTCTCCTCCCTTCCATACACCATAAGAGGTCAATATATAGCCTTCTAAAGGTAAGTGAAAGGTCGAATCGAGTTGTTTCGGGGTATATGGAGGGCCAAAGGTCACCCTAAGACCGCTTTTTGGGAGTAAAAAGTAATTATTTATTGGTTTTTACCATTTAACTTGGTGTCTACGGGCTATAGTGGAACAGCTGCAGGTACGCTGGCTATAGTGGAACAGCTAGCGTACAAGAACAAAAATAGGGATTTGTGTGTTCCTAGAGGGAAAATGATAGATCTGAGTCAGTAAAATGGATCTTGAAGGCCAATCAATGTTGATGCTCACAAGGTGGAAAATCACGCTGTAACACACAGTGATCCCTTACAAAATTTATCTTCAAAGAAATATCTCTCCAAACTCTTCCTTGGTAAACCTCTCTTGCATAAGTCACTCCTCAAAGTTTTGGCCAAAAAAGCTTTAGGGATTATGACTTTATTTTATTGATAACCTTACTGTCTTAAAATTAAATTCCCTCTTTTTTTTCTTTCTTTCAATATTTGAGGCAATCGATGATAAACATGCATATTATTTGCATCGGTGTGCTATTTTCATATAGGTGCATCGTGTAATTTGTCATAAAATTCAACATTTTTATTCGTGCATTTTTTGAAATAACGGTCCACTGAGTAGTCAATTTGGCACCATGCAATTTCTTCACATAAGCACATCGATGGCACAGAAAGACAAAAAATACAAGTGTAAACTTCCACAATGAATAGTTTGCGGAGGTTTGTCCTTTGAATAGGTTGTTGTGAATGTTCTTACCAATGTGCTTCTATACATAACACATTGGTGCGTATCTACTGTTATGATGCACCAGTGTGCTTATAAATTTTTTGGCCCACCGTTTATGATATATGAAACTAGAACATAGCCCCTTTCCCGATTTATTTTTTAAAGAGTGATTAGATGTATTGATTATATTATTCACTCAACTAAAGGGAAAAAAGAGCAGTAAATCAAATGGTTGAATCTTCAAATTCTAGCTCATTCCATATCGTTCAAATTTCAAGTTCTCCATTGCCGTCACCGATAAGTGCATATTTATTTATATTTGAATTTATGTTGTCTTTTCATGTGCATTTGAATAATTATTCATTTCCTTTTGCAAGATCCTCATTATAGGTCAATTTCGAATGCACATGATATTCCACCACTCCCAAAAATATGCAAGGTCTTATCTCAAGCAACATATCGTAGGAAGATGGTAGATGAAAATGGAAGGCCACTTTACCCCATCAATTGTAACATTCCATCATCCAGTAGCCATCTCAGACCAATGGTACTTCAGTGTGAACTAGATCTCTTTTATGATACCCCAGTAGTATGTAGTTGTCCAAATTGTAAAGGGTTGAAGGTGAACACTAGATGAGTCACAGTGTTCCATTATATTAATGATCGAATACCCCCCACTGCGGATAATGATGCAATAGGTAAAATATAAAATACATATAGAAACACTTCCATATGCTTATTATTTGAAAAGTTGGAAGCCAAATTAACCTTATTCCATCCTAAATTAACCAACTCGTCTCCTTTTGTTGAGACAACTGAGAGTTTTAGTGAGCTAATGTATAGTATCAATACTACCCAAAACATATCCACAAGGAGATCAAAAAATTAGTATGAGCTAATAACAAAATTGTCCAAGTACAGACAAGGGTTGGTTCAATTGTTGGAGGGTAGCGAATAATTATCTCTTCCCATACATCTACAAAGTAAATACTAAACCAATTACAATCTCGCTATGTATGGTGCTTGGTCGTCTTCCTTGCATGTGCCCGATCTTGAGGATGAATTATCCTATTGTCGTAATAGTTACATGATCACAAAGTGTAAAATAGATGCTGAAAATCTTGGGTTGTTTATCCTTTTGCATGTGTTTGTTCCTCCCAAATAATTAGTAGAACTTATTCCATACTGTGGTTTTCTTTATATTCAATATGATTACTTGAATATTGTGAAATAAAAACATAGTATTAACATGTATAGTATGTCCATGAATTGTTTTACTTTGGTAAAATTTAATATGAAGAACCTGTTATATATCGATGGTTTTCCATGCACTCATGGAAACATTGCAAGGTTCATAAATAGGTCCAGCGACTCATTTTCAGTAGAAATTGTTCATTGGAGGAACACTCCAATGAAAAAGATGGCATCCATATTTGTTGTTGTGTATGCAATATGTAGTTTGTATCTTAGTGACGAGTTATTAAAAAAATATAAATTTCGTAGACCACCAAATGCTTGTAAAAAACGACTTGCATTGGGGCTTCCTTTAGACATCCCCTTGGAGCGTAATAAAAAAATTATTGAGTAATTGTATGTTTGTATTTTCATTGGAATTAATGTTAATGTATTTATTAATTCCACATTTGTTTTATAAAGTGGTTGATTGCATCTGTACTATTGGAAAAAAATTCTATGTTTCTAAAAAATGTTTTGTATAATGTTTTAACATGCTAAATCCATTATTTTTACTAATATCATTGATTTAATGTTCAATATTTTTGCAACTAGGATTCTGACAACGATCAACCTGTCTACCATTTCCCATTGCACCATGGTACTCTGTCAAATCGAGAGAAGGACACTAAACATGTACATATCAGAGAGGAAGCATACACAGCATGGTTGAATCAACCATCTATTCAACTCCCACTACGTCCCAAGCTACCAATTTAAAACATATATAGTAACACTAGTTCTTCATGGGTTGGGGAAGAAAACAATGATATAGAGGTTGGTATGGATGATATTTGATGGGACACCCATGCCATGGAGGGAATTTTGTTAAATGCATTACAAAAATATGAGATGGGAAATGATGCTAATATTGTCGATGCCTTATTCAAAATCCCGAGAACTGCTTCCACCACCCCTCTCTTTGGGAATGGATCAAAGTCTACCCAACTAGGGACACTAATGTTGTTTTACAACCTGTAAGAATTGTATGGTATGTCGGACGTGTGCTTCTTGGCACTTTTGAGGTAACTAACCATTAATTCCCCATTAAATCAACAATGAAAATAGATTTGTTGCATGCTCAGTGATAATGTACATTTATATTTCTCGCTAATTCCAAGTTACTCAAAGAAAAATTAGTTCTTATTGATAACGTCCTCCTGGACAGCTACAAAAAGGAAAAGAAATTGTTGAAAAATTTGGGTGTTGAGTACATATCATATCATGCTTGTTCGAATGATTTTGTTTTATATAGAGGCGAATACGAGGACAAAGATATATGTCCTAAATGTGGGCATGATAGGTACCAAATATAAAAAAGGGGGTAAGGAACATGGCCCTCCTCATAAGATATTGAGGCACATGCCTATAATCCCAAGGATTCAAAGTATTTTTCATTGCAAATAATTAGCCATGTTACAGGGGTGGCATGCCTCTCACAAAAGTGAGACAAGAGTTATGCAGATTCCTACAGATTGAATAGACATGATGCATATAGAGGATACATGGCTTGATAAGTTGAAGGATGAATTATGAAGCCTTCAATTGAACATATACATGGATGGAGTTAACCTGTATTCCCTCCAAAACACCAATTATTTTGTTTGGCCAGTGGTAGTGATCAATAACAATATCCATCCATGGTTTTCAATGAAGAATGAACATCTTATGTTGGCTCTTATAGTTCCTAGTAGAAGACATGTGAAGAATATGGATGGATACCTCCAACCATTGATCGACAAATTCAAGCAATTATGGAAAGAGGTACAAGTATACGATGTATCAAAACCCATCTCGGTGTATGATGCTTTTACATTGTATGGCATATGTACATACACTAGCATAGATCCATTTTAAACCTGTATCTATCAAGCACCGAGAGGGATCCAATTTCTTGAGGTGTATTTCTTTTTTAAAATTTAAACTCAAGAAATTTGATCTCTCTTGATTGATAGATCCAGGTTTAAGTTTTAAGTTTTTTATTTTATAAACGAACATCTATTTCTTAATTACTTTTCATAATAGATTTTTTTTTAAATACTTTCCATAATTTTCTATTTTATGATCCGACATGAATTTTTTTAATTATTTTGTTATATCACGTTACAACATCTCCCCCATATGGGCTGTAGAGCACCTCGTTTCACTCGGTGCAATCACGCATGATTATCCAGGACTAGGAGTTTGCTCTGGAAAGCATGTTGATTGATGTGGTTATATCTGTAATGTTATTTTACAAAATTAATTTGGTGCAAACACCTTATTTGGAACTAATCTGTTCCGTATACAATAACATCACAGGTCTTGTAACAAAAGGGTATTATGGATGTAAATTTTGTGGACCTTCAATAAAGGCTAGGTGGTCCAAACACCTACAAAAGTCGTTGTACGATTGCTCAAGGATGTTCTTCCCGAATGACCACCCTTATACAAGAGAATCATCTTCTGTCACTGGTAAACTAGAGAAAACCTAGGGACCTAAAATTATAATGACACTGATGAACTGACTTAGGGAATATGCCACAAAGAAGGAGAAGGAAATTGCATAATTTTTCGATTCAAATGGGGAACCTATGTTTGATGATCTTGAATTTTTTGAGACTGATGTTGAGAAAATTCTTGCTGGGATGAAAAGGAAATTTGTATTTTGTTAGCTTCCATATTGGGAGCATCTTAAGATTTTCCACTTACCGGATTCCATGTCATATATTCAAAAATGTTTCATCTTCTTTATGGAGGCACATATCATAAAAAAAACTGACACATTGGTTGTTAGGAGAGATCTTATTGCTTCAAAGATTAAAAGGAAACATTGGCTAAGAAATAAAAGTAGAGGAGAGACCATAATCTCTTGGTCTTTTAAAGAGGGTGATGTCCCATGGATTTTGAAAAAAAATGATCTTTCTTTGGAAAAGGATGTTATATTGAGTGTGGAGATGCATTCATTGTATGGGTCTACTCTATGATGATGCTTCACAATAGAAGGAGAATAATTATCAAGGTTGAAATCAGATGACCATCTGAACCTTCTAAGGGTATGTATGTCAATTACATGCTTATTTTTCTACAATTTAGGTTATTATAATATGTTATGCATTTACAATTGTTGGCAGGCGGTTTGGACAAGTTAGCATCGCAGCATCGCAGATGCTACGCAAGGCCGAAGATACCACAAAAGGCGAAAAGTTGAGCGCAAATGATAATATTTTATGTAATTTTGGGTCAGTTGAACCGCGGTATGCGGGTTTTTGGGTCATTTGGACTACAATAGCTAGATTTTGGGTCATTTGCTTTGAAGTGTTGGTTAGGAAGTAGTTAGTAAGTGGACAAACAATGTAAAGGCGCAAGCCTATAAATAGATGTAGGTTTGTAAGCATTGATAGATCTATCTTTTGCCAAGTATGATTGTCGAATCTTAACATCTGAGAGATATTGATCCGATGTTGAAGGCTGAATATTTTGTATTTGGGTTTTTGCGGAGTTAATATGATGTGACAGAGTTGCTGAGTAGAATCCCTATGTTTTTCCTGTTTATCTGTGGTAATGCATTTTGTGATATGAATATATGAATGATGCGATGTTTTATTGCTGCGATTAATGCTTTACTGTTATATCTGTTGCACTTATGAATTGTCCTGTTGAATGATGCCATGAATATGAATGATGCCTGAGTTAAATGTGTAGATCTATTTCGGAAATGTTGCAATAAGTTGAGTAATTGATCCACAAACATCCTCCTTCATTTGGCGGAAACATGGTTCCGTCAACTCTCCCTTGAACATCTTGGGTGAGACCTCATCTTCTCTGCAGGTGTTGCTGGACGGGGTAAAACCTGTCTGGGCTGATGCTCAGGGAGATTGCGGTGGTTTGGGTGTCGACAGTGCTGGGAACCCCTGTCGACTGGGTTTGTGTTAACAAATGGTTCCGTTGCCGGGACAAATGGGTCTACTCTATGATGATGCTTCACAATAGAAGGAGAATAATTATCAAGGTTGAAATCGGATTACCATCTGAACCTTCTAAGGGTATGTATGTCAATTACATGCTTATTTTTCTACAATTTAGGTTATTATAATATGTTATGCATTTAAAATTTTATGAAAATTAATTTCTTATGTGTTTTTGTTGTAGTTTCATTATCCTTTGCTCATGCATGGTTGTGTGAACCATGACTTCCCCCAATATCTACGAAAAGCCATGTCTAAATTATCTGCATTTGTACGTTGGATTACATCAAAGGAGATACACATGGCTATTATTCCATAGTGGTGTTGAGAGATTGTTGAGATTGTTTGTATGTTTGAGAAGGAACTGACCACAAGTTTCATGGACTTATAGGTCCTTTTTCTAATTCAACTACATGATGAGGTCAAATTAGTTGGGGTGATGTCATGTCATTGGATTTTTTCTTGGATATGTTCATGAAAAATTTGAATGGGTTTGTTAGACAAAGGGAAAAACACGAGGAGTTTATGGCAGAGGGGTACATAGTATATGAGTCATTCTATTAGGTTAGTGAATACAACAAGCAAATCGATGACACAACATGCAGAGTGGTTTGGGACAACCAATGAGATGAGGATAAAAGGGAAGGAGAGCTACTCCAAATGAATGGAAAAAGGCGCATGATAAAGAGTAAGTCACTTATATTTTGTCAATTTTCAATAGAGTAACTTTTTACAATGAAATTGATCATATATATTTGATCTCATACTAATTGTTTTCCTTTTGTGATTACATTAGCAGATGCATAAATTGATTCCATCAATAAATTTGTTCTCTACAATGTGGAGGCAACACAACCACGGGTCGCATTGTATGAAGAAAAGAGAAGGAAATGCGATAGTGACAATAAAGAATTTAGGTTGAACGATAGAAGCATGTCTTATCCTAATAATTTAAAATAAAATATGCCAATGATCTGTCCCAACAGTTGGGTGGTTGACCAGATCAGAGAGAAATATGGTGCATTTCGTCGTTACCTGTGTGGTGAAGAAGATGCACTAAACGTAGGGATTAGGTGCAACAACTCTGTAATAATCTCTCCGTCTACATTGTTGATTTTATAATGCATGTTTGAATTATAACATGTATTATGTTTTTATTAACATCAATTCTTCATATTTTTTAGGTGCATTTGTTCCCATCCGTGTGGGAACATGGACATAATTTCCGCACTAAGGATACAAGTGATGGATGTGTCACATTTGACTATGGTGTGGAGGTTGAGTTCGACCAATCTAGTTGTGCTAGCCTTCATGATCAGAACATAATAGAGGGGAAGATAGGTTATGTCATAAAGATACGAGATATCATGCAAGTGGACTTCCCATATTTCCAATGCGTTATTTTTAGGTGCAAGTGGTCGGATACTTTCGACTGGAATAATGTAAAGAAAGATTGTGACAGTGGGATAATATGTATGACCTCTAAAAATATGTGGGATGAAAAGGAGCCTTATGTTTACCCAAAACATTGCATCCAAGTTTTCTTTTACCCATATGTGTTGGATAAGGATTGGTGGTTCACACTAAGACATGATCAAAGATCAAAACATATTTTTTGATAACAACAGTGTTGTCATGCCCAGTGAGAAAGATAATCTAGGTGATGGTAATGAACAATGATATGCACATGTTGCATTTCAATATTTATGTTATGGTCTTGTTTTAAACTGATGAAAGTGTGTTTCAATTATATCTTCATTGTACAATATCAGGTTGGTTAGTATTATGTTAAATGTTTCCGATTTTATGATGGTTTGGGTGTAAATGTTGTCATTTGATTTACAATATATAAGTGTTAAATCCATTGTACTTTATATTCAAATATGGCCCAACTAAAACTAAATTACACTACTTATGTTGAGGGCTTCTGACAAAGTTGTTTTTTGAGGGATTTGACATAAATATTGCATATCCAAAGTAAAAAAAATAGATTATGAAATCCTTTCAAAATTTTGGATGGTAAGCCCATGTGCATCACTAAGGGCCTTTGAGATATTATTCAAAATTTATATATCCTCCTTGGTACATACTTGAATTCAATAGAAAAAGGAATATATATTGGTAATTTGAATACAAATAATTCATAATATATATTGGAAATGTGCATAATATCATTGGTCAACTAGATATCTATAAATTAAAAGAATTTAATTCTATATTAACAAAATATGGGTGAATATTTGTATATTAAAGTTTCTTTTTGAGGTGTTCCTTTCCAATATATATAACATAAAATTAGATGAATATTTTGCTCGAGTATATGTTTTCTTCTCTAGTGGCGTGAGAACATAATTTGTAAGACATGCTCTCATAAAATCAATTGGTAGTTCATTTCCCTAATTTTTTATCATCAATATAGATTCCAAGTATAATGGGAAATAATTCTAGTAGGACATTAAAATTTTAGGGGATAATTTTCCAAAGGTATTGGTATTTATATATTTGAATTAAAATTTGTAGAATTAAGGATAAAAATATGTAATTTAAATATTTTATCATTTTGATACAAAATTTGTAAATTTAATTTATAATTTTGATATAAAATTTGTAAATTTAAAATGCTTTGTTAAGTGCATATTTTGATGCAAAAAATTATAAATAATTTTGATTGAATTTTATATATTTAGAATACTTTAACCATTGTATATTTAGAGGCATAAAATTTTATAAAAACAATATTTTATTTTGAATAAGAGGTGTAATGGATTTTTTTTCAATTAAATCCTAAAACATTACAAAAGATATAAATTAAAATCAAAAGTAATAACTTCTATTACATTCTTATAAAAGTTGGTCTTTTCCCATTAAAAATATGACTATGACTAGAGACTTAATATATAAGCATACGACAATTCACATCATTTTTACTATTTTTGTATGTTTCAATCACATTGTAATCAAACAATCAACAACATCTTTGATTCACAATTAAAAATGCATGCCCATCAAAAGAGCAGGGAGTGCATGCCCCATGTGGCTCTTGTTAATATAAGAGTGGAATTATAATAATAGCATCCAATGTCGATAATTCATACTATTTGTAACTTTACTAATACAAGGCTATGACCAAATTATTCAATATTCAACCCATATGTTTTTTATATGAAGATAACATTTTTTTAGACAAAGGCAAAGCAACAAATGACACAAAAACATTGAAATCATTTTAATGAGATTTGTAACTATTGTTCCACGTAATATTTTAAACTAATATTAAATTCACACTTAATCAACTTTAAAAAATACATACATTTAAGCCATGTTGAACCTATAAGATTAAAAATTTATATAAATTTTAGACTATTTTAAATAAATTATTTTTTTGTCGAAATAAACTATTAAGATAGTAAAATCATACCTTCGCCAGTTAGCCATCAAACTAACTAAAAAAAAAATCAATTAGTTATCGTATAATGACATTAAATAATTACTGCAAAAATAACATTAAATGATCTTCAACTATAGTCAAACATTATATTGCCTCTCCAATTTAGATCATTGCTACATAACACATTTTATAAATCAAACAACATCAACATAACATGAAATGATAGAAACATACATCAATGATATATGTAACATGATATACATCAACATTAACATAAACTGATATGAAACAAGCATAATATATATGAACAATAATATGAAAATCATAATATATGATAAATATACATATGAAGACAAATATAAAAGTCACATATCTACATATTCTCAGTAACTACTATGAGCTAGTAGGTCCACCACTAAATCCAAAGGCATTAGTAACTCCTCCAGCATATCCAGAGGCATCAATACCTATGACATGTACAAATGTGGAAAAATGTATGTGAAATATATCTCCATGATGATCAATATAACCCAAGCCACTCATCGTATCCAAAAGAGCACCGTGTTGAGATGTACTAGGAGGTGGTGGTTGGATGAGTGGGTGAGGATGAGGGTGGTGACTCAACTAGGTGATGATGAGAGGGTGGTGGGACTAATGGATGGTGGGAATAGGGTGGTTGGTTGACTAGGTGAGTAGGAGAGGGTGGTCAGTTGACCTATAGTGGGTCGACTGGGTGAACAAGAGAGGGTGGTTGGATGACATGTGGTGGAGTACGAGAGGGTGGTCGTTCGTCTTGTGGTGGAGGAGAGGGTGATTTATTGACTTGTGGAGAAGGAGGATGCGATGGAGGAGGAGGTGGAAGTGGTGGAGGAGGTGGAGGATCACCACCCTCATCAGATGAAACATAAATAGTGCTCCTTGTTGATTTCCACCTCTCTATTAGTTTGGTTACAACCACAATATGACACATCAACGATCCCATATCACTTGGGAGGCTCCTCCAAATCTGATAAAGATATGGGTCTCTCATGATCTCGTTGACCTGAACAAGGCGTACTCCCTATTGAGCCAATAACCAAGACAACTAATTCACCATCTCCCGGTGGAATCTAAAATTAGGTCTTCATAGCAGGCTAGGTCTCTGTATATGTGGCAACTCCACTACCTCTGCCTCTGCCATATGCTCATCGGTTTGGGGAGGCACATCCCCAATATAACGATTAATATCTTAAAAATGGTAGAGAACAATAATATAAAAATTTAATTAAATTAAATTACATTACATATGCATTAAAGTGGACAGTAAAATGCAACTAGATTAATCAAAACATAAAGATAATATTGCCTCTACCATTTGGTGTCTCATCTAGGGTGAATACGATGATGTAACATCCTCTCCAATCCAACCTTGCGTATGGGGTGTTATCATCCTCGTTGGAAATTAAATCAAGTATCTCCTGAGTGATCTTGCAAAGGAAATTAGACTAGACCCTCTTAGGAAAAATATGCCCCCACATGCGCGCACACACTTCGGTCATCGTCCTAGGAGGTTGGTTGTGGAATGAGGGATGAGTGACTGGAAAACTCTCAAAAAATAATGAAAACAACTTTGAAGCAAACTGGAAGACTGTCCTACCATATCGAACATAGCATGAAAATAATCTAGAGAAAAACAAAACTGCCGCAAAAAAATGGAAGACCACCTTATGCATTTAGGTCTCTATAATAAAGAATCAACATAATATAATAATGGGAAATTAATGTGTTTCCCATCGGTTGTGACATGGGCCACTATTGTGACCAAAAGCGAGAGGCACCTTACCTCCTCTCCATGAAAAGAAGATATATGGAGCTGGCCAACAGCTACCTGGAAGTCACTAGTGGTAGTGGCATCCTCACTGACATATCTCAGTACATATGTCATCTGACTAACTATTACAAAACTAGGTGGTACATTAGGGAAATGGGGAAAATCCTAGGGAAATGGGGAAAATCCTCCCCTCTCCTGTATAATCATTTGATGAAGTAGATGTCCTCATCTATGGGTTGGAACTATAGATCAGGATCCACCCTAAAATCTTGTTGTTGTTTATCCCAATGATGGATCAATTGCATCAACACCTGAGAATGTCCCCTCAGCAACGTAGCCTCCCCATAATAATTTTGGAGGCCAACTCGGTGTAGGAGCTATCTGGATCATGGGATGATACGTCAAGGGAGAAAACCCCTCTCCATATCTATGATCTCTCACTCATGTACAACATTATATTGGTCCTGCCACTACTATCGTTCTTGTTGGTTCCCTCGTCGCTCATGTCTCAAATTAAACAAATATAACTTTCATCATAAATATATAGATAGAGAGATATGTACATAAATAAAACATAATTTTCTTACTAAAGTACATTTACATTTATCAAAAGCAGACAATAAATTTTTATGTCAAAACAAATTTCAAATTGTATTGGTATGCCCATAAAGCAATCACGCACTATTACCGATGCTTATGTTATCTAATAGCATCGCAATTGGTTCTAGAAAACCAAACATGCACTAGCCTTGGTGTTTGAAAATATTTTAAGTGCACTGCTTAAATAACAACATTTTTTAAATATAGAACTTCGAACCTACAAAAAACAACACATCGAAAATGGTGCGGGAGAATATTTAAATCACATCGTTTAATTATATTTTTTTCAATATAAAATTTTATGTGCTACAAACACAACATGCACCATTTCGAGTGCATGTAAATATTTGAAGTGCATCAATTAAATAAAAACATTTATTTAAATATAGATATTAGTATGTACCGGTGCATCCGTATATATCCTCAGCACTGGTATGATGTAAAATGTACTTTTATGGATTTGGTGTTAAAATTTATTCACGTGTTTTCAAAATGCTTGTATGGTGCACATTACTCATATTAATGCATTGTTAACGGTGCATTTGAATTTTTAAATAGCATCGTGTATGTGTTAATTTTTCGGTTGAAAGGTAGTATCTGTATGGGTTCAAAAAATGTGAACGGTGCATCATGTTTATGGTAAGGAACCAAAAACAGTGTGTGAATTTGTTTAGACCGCATCATGAAATTTAATAATTTATTTGTTTGTCAATTTTAGCGGTGATTTATGTTTTTGTGAAAATTTCAATTTTTAATCTGCGATAAAATTAAATCATAAGCTAATAAACAAAATACTTGGACCCTTGCTTGCTTGGGAGGCATGGTTGCCATGTATATAAGAGACCAAATTTTCCATCCTTTTGGAAAATGTCTAACTCCAACAATCATTGAAATCGTAGGAGAAATCCAATGTGGTGCATCGAGTACAGGGGCGTGGGTGTCATAAAGCAACATTGGTGCTTGGGTAGGACAAGGTGGTCCCCAATACTGAGAAAATGACAAAATGACACTTCATTGTCATTTTTTAACTTTATTTAACCATGTTCTACTATGCTCGATTCCGTAGCACACTGGTGTGCATTTGTTAGATACATACCATTGCACTTAGTGTCGTCATAAGCTCCACTCAAGATTCTTTTTTTTTAAATTTGTTTCACATACCATCTGGTGTGTGGATTCCTTTTATGCACCAATGTGTAGTTAGATCTAACACAATGGGAAGTCATAACAGATATATGAGACAATTTCTTTTGAGTGCGGTGTGTTGTGACATTGCACGCACCGGTGTGTCCATTTCATTTAGATGCATCCTAAATGATGGCTTGATGGGAAAATAAAATAAAGATATTTATTAAAAATTTCATTGAAATATTTCCATACCAATGTTTTTTTATTGATGCACACCGGTGCGTTTTGGTAGATGTGGAGCATCATAAGTTCATTGTATTCGTTTTTTAGTAACTGGTTGGTGTTATATAGGTTATCCTGCACTACTGCATCTCTTTCATCATCACACACACACCCATATTTTTAAAATGTATCGAGCTATGTTATCTACGAAATCGATGCTTTTTCTTCACATATGCACACCAAGAGTGTGTTTTGTGTTGGCGGTCCAGTGCATATGAATATAAGAAGAGGATCATTTTTTAATAAAAAATATTTTTGTTTGCTTTTGTTCAATGCTTCATTACGCCCAATGCTTCATTACGCCCATGCACACTAGTGCATCTAGTTCCACAACATGCACCATTAAGTATTGACAATATATATATATATATATATTCAATCGAGCTATATTGTCGTCGGTGTGCATAATAGAGGGTCGGTGCGTGTAATAGGGGGCACACCATTATGTTAGTGCTCTTAAATTTGTGAGGCACTGATGCGTGTTTGGTGTTTTAGTGCGCTAATTTAAAATGTCTGCTAAAACCTCCGCCCTACCACCTTTTCTACCATCCTCCGCTATCAACAAATGAATGGTTTTTATTGGGAAAGATTCGCAAAAACCTCCGGTAGAAGGTGTTTTCCTTGTAGTGCACTATCGAGTCTAACCATAATCATAACAAACATAACACTCTCAACATAGAAATAGAAACTACAAAAAATTGTATAATTTTTTGTCTTTCATATAAGAAGAAATGATTTAATAGTTAGTGTAACTGCTCGAGTACTCCCTCACTACACCACCCACGGAAGGCAATTATTTAATATGTCGAATATTTTCATAAAAATTTCAAATATATCAAATATATCCAAAATCATGAGGCCCACTATCTAATCCACAAGCTTGAAGAATCTATTAGTGGGAGGGATCCGACGCCCTATGGGATTAAAGGTCTAGTCCATCGGGAATGAGCAAACTTAAAGCCCAACCGAAAATGAGCTGTGAGATCCCTCTGATTCAAGAGCTCTTGTAATGGTTGGAGTCCAAGGAAATACTTTCAAAGGGAAACATCATTTAAGAGAAGACATAAATGTCCTCATCCTTGGTGATCTAGGAACACAAAATATCAATTTCTGAAGTAAGTACAAACAACTTTTCCATTTGATTTTTTGGAAATTTGAATTAGGGGTGATCTTTTCCTAAAATTACAAGGTGAGTTATGTTTATATGTGTCATATTTTAATGGGAAGTGTCTAATCTCTATGTTTGCATATCTAATATAGGCCTGTTCAAAGTCTAGGTAGGATGGCTATTCTTTTCCCACTCACACGTCATCTACATTCAATGAATTCCATCTCCAGAATGGGTCTAGAAAGCCCATATAAAATGGTTGAAACCTAAGCGAGAACATATACTTGCTCTCAACCCAACATAAAATATCGCTCCTGCTTTCTTGAACCCCTTAGTATAATAGTAGGAGTAATTACCCTATTATTGGTTATTTCATTATTTCTTTACTATTTTATTATTGACTTAAAGCTTTCATACCCTTTCCATTAAAAGTAGGGGACAAAAGATATTATTTATTTATTTCTTCCATAACCATGGATGGTTGAGAGAAAAGGATTAGTTAGTTAAATATTATTGTAGAGGGTTGGGGGAAGCCTTAAGGGCATCTTATATGATGGCATTTATTTAATCCCCCATGTGGGTCTCCATGGAGATTGATCAACCCCACCAAGTAAGAACTAAAAGAAAAATGGCCCTCCCTCTCTTAAGTAAGCTCTCCATTGATATTGTAACATAAATACGGGAGATAATTCTCATGTTGTTTGAATTCCATGGGTTGATTTTACTCGAGAGTGCAACTCTTCTTCATTGCGCCAACAACTCTTACTTAATTACATCGATAGGTGTGATATATCTTAGAATTTGGGGTGGAATACCATCTATGTTTTTCCTAGATCGAAGGAGGATGGAACATGTGTACTGTCCAAATTGATTTTATGGACATCGTTCAAATTTTGAAATAAGTAGTTATAAAAAAATAAATAAAAAATAAGTAGTTGCTGACGCATGGATAACTCATAGCTGATGCATGAATAACAAGAAGTGACAATAAAGAATCTAATAGTTAGTTGAGGCATAGACAACAAAATATTACAACTAAGCATGGAGAACAAGTAATAGATAACTTGTTCATGGCACTTAACTTGTGACCTATCAGTGTTCACTGATCGCAAGTTAAGTGGTTGTGCTAGTTGGAAGATATCTCAGGCTCATACTTGTCCCAATAAACAAAAATATGTCCATCCCTGGGTTAGAAATATGGCCCTATGGGAATGAGCACACCATATTCCTTCATAGCCATATCCAGGATTCAAACATATGAGTTGAGCAAATTGCAAAAGCAATCCCCCCGATACTTGAATGGATTTATTCAGTCGATTTCGAAAAGGGGGAATTCATACTGATGTCTAGGTCTAATGCTAGGGCATTTTTTTCATTAGTATATACTATCCATAATATCCTTAGTATGTGCACACCACAAAAAAGAATATCCCCACAACAATGACAACCCACCCTCCCTTATTCAGACACACCCATGGAAAAAAGAGATATAAAACAGGTAACGATATCCTCAACTAGGTCAGGTAATGAAGGTCCATGGGGAAAGACACATAGTTCTTTCCTTTGTTGTTGAAGCTCTATCCGGTGAGGAGGAAGAAAGCTACAGGGTATATGGGGGATATTTTGTACCAAGTATCCAATAAAGCCATTGGAGGCAATGATAAATTGAACTAAAAAAACATAACTCGTTGAACTAAAAAAAATATATATCATTGTGTCGTTAATGTTGCAAAGTGAATTAGAGAACCCTTTGATCCTCATAAATCCTAGAAAAAGTATTGCAAACAAGAACGAAAATGATGAAGAAAATGATTATGAAAGGAAAGAATCATAGGAGGAGGATATATGTATAAAAGGGTGATAGGTCTAGAAGGTGACAAATACAAACAAAAACCATCACATAAATTAAAAATAAAAGAAAATTCATGGATTTCCCATACCTTCACTTAGAGCACATAGAAACCTTGACATCACAACTCTCCCCAGTGCTTCCACTAGGTGAATCTTGCTTTGCAGGTGAGCCAGGAAAATCACATGATTTGTTATTTGTTTCCTCTTCAAGACTATTGGACGAATGAAGCGCTTCCACCAGCTCACAACGATAAAAAAAATTGTAGGTTGAAAACCCTTAGGACAACCCAACCCAATAGATGTTAGGTGGTGGTTTTCTAGATGAGAATCTTGAATCCTTCTTTAATTGGAGATGTGAGAAACAACCCTCCATTGATAGCAAGACTTTGTTTGCATTGACATCCCACAACCCAATATAACTATCGAGGCCTTGTACTGAAGAAAAAGGGATCTTTGTTTTTTTGGGTCATTTGCATTTGCATATGGGTATATTGGGGTCTAAGTCACAATGGATTGAATGGCTTATTTCTTCGCCACCACCCCAACAACATCATGATCACACCCAACAAGTTCTTCAGGGAGTCCACAAGACCCATTGATTGGGGTCTCTCTTTCCTTTTAACCACTTATGGCATTAAAAATTCCATTGTTGAAGGTATGGGTTTCGAAACCCAGAGGTCCACCACTAATACCCATATTTATTTGGGCATTTAAGACATTCAATATGTATATTCTCTTCCATGCTCTTCTTTTCTAAAGCTGAGAGATAAGAGCAACCTTGTTTCAGTTGTTCGACCCCTCTCTCCACACCTTCTAGAAGGTCGTATAAATATAAGCCCATATCTTAAGAGGAAATTCTTTAATATGTTGAATATTTTCATAAAAATGTCTATATGTTGGATAGATCAGGGACCTCCAAAGGCATGAGGCCCACTATCTCATCCACAAGCTTAAAGACTCTATTAGTGGGCGAGCTCTAGTGCTCTGTGAGATCGAAGGTATAGTCCACCGAGGATGAGCAAACCAAAATCCCAAATCAAGAAGGGGTATTTAGCGTCGAAGGGGGTTTCTTCAAGATTGAAACTTTAGCGACATGTCATAAACATGGCACATTTTTATTAAAGTGGTAGACATGAATATGGGAAGGACACATGGTGAGTGTGGAGTGGACAGAGTGACGACAATTTTGGGAGCAATGCCCAGAAACAAGGCTTCATAGAAAAAACATAGTTGACGTAATTACTACTAGGTGACGAATCAAAATTATTACAAAATATTTATTAAATTTGTAATAAAAAAGAAAGTTAATTTATTATATGATTATTTTTTTATTTATTTATAAAATTTTAATATTTTGAATAAAAAATTTCATATAAATGATGATGATAATGATAGTTAATGTTCATGAGATCGACTTTAGTCTATTAAATTTTAATAAAAAATAATTTGGTGTGCTATAAATTTGTATTCCTATACTTAAAAAAATAAATAAAAGAATCGGTTAATATATTAAAAAGATGTTATTAATATGTTAAAAAAACCTTTTACATAAAAAAAAAAAATCATTTTAAATCAACAAATAAATTGTTTTAAATCATGAAACAAATATTTACAACAAATTTATTTTCATAATCAAAATTGAACATTTTGAAATAACATTTATTTTGTTTCCATCGTAATGAAATGAAAACGCCTCATCTCTCAACTAAATGAAGAAAAAAAATGATATCAAACTACTTTGAGTATTTCATCTCCAAAAAATTTGGATGTTGAACATATTTACGTTAGCTAGAAAAAGGTATAATGTTTTCCGCCATGTGCCTCTTGCATTGCTCATCCCCCACGTTATACATTGGTGGAATGGGGACAAGACATGCTCGTCATGTGAACACTTGTGTCTAGACACTACCTGTTACTTGTACAATAATCCACGTGTTGCAGTTCATCTTGTAGTTGCTAAGTAAAGGAAGAATAATGTCACTTGGAAAAACTGTTGGGGCATGTGTCATATGGCTTGGCGAAGCTGTTGGTTGATCTACGCCTGCGTGTACTTCTTCAAGCTATCGAGTGATTCTATGTATTCTTCGATGCTGATTTGGCATATGAGTCAGCTGGGTTCAAAGTCTTTGGCACCATAATCAAAAGGCTTAGTTGGTTCACAAGTGATATAGTAATAACGGTGTTTACATCTTAGAATTTTGGGGTGGATTAATGTTTATTTTTTTTCTAGATTGCATGAGCATGAGACAAGTGTACTGTTTAAATTGATTTTATGGCAGTTGTTCCAAATTCAAAAGAAACAATTATAAAAAAATTTATCACTAGCATAGCCACTTAACTTGTGCCCGATGAACACCGATATGTCACAAGTTAAGTGCCATGAAGAAGTTATCTCTTACTTGTTTTCCATGATTAGTTGTAATCACATGTTCTTCTCCATGCCTTCAGCTACATGCTACTTGTTACCTTCTTTAGTTCAATGGGTTGTCTATATGTTATCCTTACATAAGCTACGAGTTATCCATTCATCAACTACGAGTTTTTTTAATAGTTGTTTATATCAATTTGAACAGTACACTTGTCTCATCCTCCTTCAATCTAGGAAAAACATAGATGATAGTCCACCTCAAATTCTAAGATATAAACACATATCGGTGTAAAAAAATTGGTAGCTATGCAGGGATAACTGGTAACTGATGCATGAATAATTGGTAGTCGATACTTGGATAACATGCAGTTCGTACAATACTTAACATGTGACCTATCAATGTTCATCGACCACAAGTTAAGTGGCTTTGCTAGTAATTTTTTGTTTATAAATTACAAATTATATCTTATTTTATATTTTTTTATGTATATTTATTATTATGAAAAAATTAAACATTATAAATATATTTCAATCCACTTAAAAATTATGTAGGTAACTACCACAACCACTTAGCCCGTGGTCGGTGAACACTGATAGGTCACAAGTTAAGTGCCATGAATAAGCTATATGTGACTTGTTCTCCATGTGTATGCCTCAACTACTTGTTACCTTCTTTGGTTAAATTGATTATCTCTCACTATGTGTTATCTATACATGACGTAGAGTTATCCATGCATCAATTACTAGTTATTTTTTATATTTCTTTTTTTTAATAATTTTTTATTTCAAATTTTGAACGATGACCATAAAATCAATCTAGACACTACACTTGTTCCATCCTCCAATCTAGGAAAATCGTAGATGATAGTCCACCCCAAATTCTAAGATATAAACACCTATCGGTGTAAAGATAAGGGTAAATTAGCAAGTTATGTAACATTTTATAATATTATATAATTATTATGCAGATAGACATTTTTATTTTAGAATTTGAGGTGGACTACACGTGGACTACGACCTATGCTTTTCTAGGTTTGTACGAGGATGAGACAAGTGTATTGTCCAGATTGATTCTATGGCAGTCGTTGAAAATTTGAAATTAACAATTAAAATAATAATAATAATAATAATAATCAGTGGTAGTTGGTTAACGAATAACTGGTAGGGATGCATGGATAACTAGTAGCTGATGAATGGATAACCAATTATTCATGGTAGATAATTAGAAGAATGTGAGAGATAAAAAAAAAGAATATAAAAAATAACTGATGGTTAATGCATATGGATAACTCGTAACATATAACTTATGGTGGCACTTAACTTGTGGCCTATCGGTGCTCACCAGCCACAAATTAAGTGGATGTGCTAGTGTTAAGCATAGATGTAATTTTTACTTTAACGTACTTGATTTAAAAGCATTTAAAGAAAAATCGTGCTCAGGGATCAAAATTATGCACGTCACAGCGCATCAAAGGTCTCCCAGCACTTTGATGTTTTTAAAAAAGTGCACAACTTATATCAAAATTTCATAAAAAGGGTTATGTTACAAATTGCTCGTCAAAGATTAATCCTGGTAGTTGGCAATTGGCAAGTTTGTCCAAGTCACCTCCAATTTCTCAGTTTTACGTACATACTCTAATGTCTTCCATTTATTATGCCACAAGACCCATCCGTGAAGCCTGGGTCTTATACATTGTATATACATCGACCTCATATGGATAGAGGCCACATGATGTATAAGCTAGCCTAGAGATGTTGATATGACAAACTTTATTATATATATATATATATATGCACTTTTGGGCCGTGACAACCATTGCTTTCTCTCTTTAACCATATTTGAAGCAATGGCATCTACATTCATTTCATTCTGCTCCATTGTCCATGATATCAATTGAGCCTTCAATGCACAAATGAATTAGAAGGAAACATAGTTGCATGAGCATAGATCCATCTTAAACCCGGATCTATCGAAAGGGATCAAATTTTTTGAGGTGTAAATTTTTTACATTCATTTTTTAATTATATTTTATTTTTGGTAACGTTATGTTACACCATTACAACATCTCTCTCATACTAGGTTGTAGAGCACCGAGAGTACTTGACTCTAGAGCACCTCGCTACTCTTGATGCAATTAGTGTTTTTTCTCTACCTATGTTATCTTAATAATGATATCTAACACCCTCATTGATATGACCAAATTGAATTATTTCACATTGATTTCAAATATTTTAATGGACATGAAATCCCAAAGATTTAAACTTTTAGATTGCAATCAAGGTGTTAATTATGTAGATGAAAAAATTATCCTAGGAAAAGCCTGTTGGTTTTCCTGCTTCTTTGATTCACCTTTCCCGACCCCAAATCCCCACTATGAGTGCCCATCTTGCCTAATTCTCATTCCCCATTGCTAATTTTCCATTTCCCTCTTTCAAGTTTCTTTTGTTTGTAGTGGTCTGTTATAGCTTTGGAGTGTTTGGATGGTTTATATCTACTAGAGTCCACCCCCTCTTTGTTTTTCTTTTTCCTTTTTAAAAACCTTACGGTGTTGTTGATTTTTTTCCTAGGCATAAATTTGATTGAAAATGTAATATTTTATTTAACACACATTTTTATGAAGTGTGTAATTAATTTATTATTGTCAATTGAAATGTAGTTTTTTTCAAAGCTTTTCATCATGGAAGGGCTACATGAATATATACCCTTCTAACTGAAATTAAGACCAACCTTTCAAATTTGATCATTGGTCACATTTATAAGGTAAGGGAGAGAAGCTTAAAAGGCCATAGTCATAAAATTATTGATTATGGGCCAACTATCGATTGTTAGATTTTGAGCATTAATTCAATATGATATAGCTTCCTCAGAGATAGAAAGAGCAATGATACAAAACCCAAGTACAAGAGATAGTCTCCTTAGCAGCTTCTCCTCCTCCACTAGTGCGCATCACTCAATGAGAGAGATAGATGAGTAAGTGAATGATCAAATAGAGTGACACCCTCACTCTATTTATACACAACTCGACTTGCCTAATAACCTAACAGGGCCGACTTCTCTAGGAGAGTCTAATAACCCATGGTAACCCAACTTAGGGCCGACCCCACACTTGGTGGTCTAATAACCCCTCTTGTATAAGTTACGACACTTGTGACACTTGTAAATACAAATGACGACACTTCCATACAGAGGAATAATAACCTCTCTGTAGGGATACAATATACATATATGAAATACATTTTGAGTTACATATACATCAACACTCCCTCTTAACTAGGAAGGTATTTCTCGACACAGGTCTTCTAGCACAAGTCTTCTTCTCTGGATCATCAGATCATCGTCATCATCACTGCTGCTATCTCAATCAATCTCCAATCTACTCGTCATAGGAAGTTCTATAGAGCCAACCCTTTTTCATGCTGGTTGTAGGCCTAGCATCCATGTAGGTCTTCATCATCTTTGCGAGCAAGCCATCAAGTAAGTACACCTCAGGACTGATTACACTGCCTCTGCAAAACCTGCAAGATCTCCCAGGACTGATTACACTGCCTTTGCAAAACCTGCAAGATCATCTCAGGACCAATTATATGCCTCTGCAAAACCTGTGTACCATACTGTCACCTCATCGTCTTCAGATCATCATCATCGTCCACGGAGCACAACCCAGATGCACACACACATCACTTATATACACCAGCATTGGAGGACCTACCTACCACCATTCGGGAATGGCTCAACACTTACATCACGACCATGGGAGGACTTACCTACCACCATGTCACCATGGGAGGACCTACCTACCACCATGTCGAAAAGGCACAACACTTACATCATGACCATGGGAGGACTTACCTACCACCATGTCACCATGGGAGGACCTACCTACCCCCATGTCGAAAAGGCACGACAATTACATCAACGAACATGGGAGGACTTACCTGCCACCATGCCGGAAAATCCCGACAATTACATCAACGACCATGGGAGGACCTACCTGCCACCATGTCGGAAAAGCCCGCCCAACCCTTACATCTCACCATGGGAGAACCTACTTACCACCATGTGAGAATGGCCCAGCCCTTACATCTGCACCATGGGAGGACTTACCTACCACCATGTGAGAATGGCCCCATCCCTTACATCTGCACCATAGGAGGACCTACCTACCACTATGTGAGAATGGCTCATGTGCATCTGTGTCTCCAGACTCATCACTTCCCTTTGGAGGGAATCTGGATCTAAAGTACACCAAGTCTCTCTTTGAAGTATTCAAACTTCACTCTGGCCAGCGGCTTAGTCAATACATCGGCTATCTGCTCATCCGTCGCAACATACTGGAGCTTCACTGCTCCTCTCTGCACCATATCCCTGAAATAGTGATATTTGATCTCTATGTGCTTCGACCTGTCATGGAACACCGGGTTCTCAGACAGCTTCACACAACTTTGGTTGTCACAAAAGATACTAGTAGCATCCAACGGGAGATCAAATAACTCAGACAGTAGCTTCCTAAGCCATACTGCCTCACAACTGGCCGAACAAGCCGCGACATACTCTGCTTCGGTTTTACTCAGTGCTATGCAGCACTGCTTCCTGCTAAACCAAGAGATCACACCTGATCCCATACTGAAGCAGCACCCTGAAGTGCTCTTCCTATCTGCAGCACTTCCTACCCAATCTAAATCAACATAACCCTCCAGGTTAAACTTTTGATTCGCATCATACTTGAGCCCATAATCAACCGTACCCTTCAGGTACCTCAGAATATGCTTTACAACAACTAGGTGAACACTTCTCGGATCCGTTAGGAACTGGCTCAATGTTTTCACCGCAAAGCAAATATCTGGTCTCGTGTTCATCAGGTACATCAAGGACCCAATCATCTGACGATACACCGTGACATCAACCGGCTCAGATGAAGCATCACACAAAAGCTTCAGGTTCGATGCCATAGGTGTGGCCATGGCCTTGTAGTCCATCATCCCGAACCTCTTCAGGATCTCTACTGCATACTTCCCTTGTCTAAGGAAGATCCCATCTGCACTCTACCACACCTCCATGCCTAGAAAGTAGTGCATCATACCCAAGTCCTTCATCTCAAACTTAGCAGCAAGCTTCCTCTTCATGTCCGCAATCAACCCATCCTCACCTGTCACAAACAGTCATCCACATACAATAGTAGTATCACTGGATTGCCTTCCTCAACCTTGTAGTAAAGGTTGGAATCCGCTTTACTCTTAGTAAAGTCCAAATTGGATAGGAAGCTGTCTATCCTGCCGTACCAAGTTCTCGAAGCTTGCTTCAAGCCATACAAGGCTTTCTTCAATCTGCACACATATGACTTCCTGTCATGTGTCTCAAAACCAAGTGGCTGCTCCACATACACTTCCTCTTCAACTACACCATTCAAAAAAACTGTCTTGACATCCATCTGGTGTATCTTCCACTTCATCCCCGCAGCCAGAGCAAGTACTGTTCTGATGGAAGTGTATCTGGCTATAGGAGCAAATGTCTCTTCATAATCAATCCCTTCTTTCTGGGAGAAGCCACAAGCTACAAACCTTGCCTTGTATTTCTCTATGCTACCATCTGCAGCATGCTTGATCTTATAGATCTACTTGGAAGTCACCACAGACTTCTCTTCTAGTCTTGGGACCACATCCCAAACATCATTCTTCATGATCGACTGGTATTCCTCGACCATGGCATCCTTCCATTCTTTCTTTTCCGCTGCTTCTTCATAACTGGAAGGTTCTCTGTTCATAATGTCACAGAGCAAAGCAACATAACTGGTATGTGATCTAGTCCTTTTTCTTTCTCTGTGTTCCTCCTCTGGAATACCATACCTTTCTGCATCTTAAATGAGCTCTCTAGCCCAAGCTGGTTTTCTCTTGTGAGAGTTCTTCTCACAGGGTGGATCTACAGATTTCTGTGGATCTTCTATTTCACGATCTTCTTTGGGAGTAACTTCATTCATGGTGGTGTCTTGTGTTCTCGATATTCTTGGTTCTTCATTGTCTTCAGCAAGTGTCTTCCTCGATTTGATGTATGCTGAGTCTTCATCAAAAGTTACATCCCTGCTGATATCAATCTTCTTGAACCCTAGAAAGTAGACTATGTATGCCTTCGAGCTTTCACTATAACCCACAAAGATGCCCTTCTTTCCTGAAGGATCTAGCTTTGTCCTCTTTTCCTTTGGAATGTGTGTGTACACTGGACAGCCAAATATTTTGAGATGGCTAACTTCTGGCTTATTACCAGTGAACACTTCTTCTAGTGTTTTGTTGTCAAGTATCTTATGAGGTGTTATGTTCTGCACATATACAGCTGTTCTTGCTACTTCTGCCCATAAGTGCATTGGTAGATATTGGTCATGAAGCATTGCCCTTGCTGCTTCCATAATTGTTCTATTCTTCCTTTCGACAACCCCATTATGTTGTGGATTGTAAGGAGTGGTCAACTCCCTCTTAATCCCTGAATCACTGCATAGCTTCTTGAAGTCTCCTGAGGTAAATTATCCGCCATTGTCGGATCTGAAGATCTTGATCTTCATATCAGTTTGATTTTCTATCAAGGTTTTGAATTCCTTGAACTTGTCAAACACTTCATCTTTGTTCTTCAAGAAGTAAATCCAATTCTTCCTAGAGAAATCATCAATGAAGGAAACATAGTATACATACCCACTCAGAGAACTGGATGACATCGGACCGCATACATCGGAGTGGATGATTTCCAAGATTCCTTTTGCCTTGCTTTCACTGCATGGAAATGTCTTCTTTGTGTTCTTTCCCTTTGCACAACCTTTGTAAATGCCTTAATGTTTTGTCTGGATTTCAGGAAGACCTTCCATTGCTTTGCTTGCAATTGGTAGTGCCCTATAGTGCATGTGTGCAAGCCTTCTATGCCAAAGTTCACTTGGCTCTACTGAGTCATGGACCAAGACTTGTTCTAGTTGGCCCTTCACCTTGTATAATCCTCCCTCTTGCTCTCCAATCACCACTACATCATCTATAGTTTTACCCTTTGGCCACATAAGAACTTGGCCATCTATAAATGCAACCCTCATGCCTTTTGCATCCAATGCAAATATGGAGAGAAGGTTCATCTTCATAGACTTTCTAGAATCTAGCTTATAGGAGGCTTCACCACTTCCTTTTATTGGATACTGGTAGTCATCCCCAAGTTTCACCCTGTGGGGTGAATCATGTTCAGAGGTGAATCATGTTCAGATAGGTTCATAAAGGATTCCTTGAATCCTGTCATATGTTTGGAAGCCCCACTATCTATAAGCCAATCATTACTTCCACGAGTAATGGTACCGGTGAGGGCAGAAATCAAAACATATTCTTCATCACTTGAAGAATCTTCACTTTCTTCCCTAGCCCTTTTCCTAGGAGGTTCATCATCCTCTGTAGTGTGAGCATGATGTTTTCTTTTGATGTTCTTCTTTTTCTTGTGGGAGCCATCTTTATTGTTCTTGGGACAATCCTTGGCATAGTGCCCTTTTTCATCACATGTGAATCATCGGTCATGTGATGTGTTTCTTCGAGATCTGAAGTTGCCTCTTTGATTCTGATGGTGGTGCTTTTCTTTCTTACTGTGGTGATGTCCGTTCTTATCATCATACTTCTTGGAGTGTGCTGTGAGAGCTTGGTCTTCGTTTCCCATCTTCTCTTCTCGAGCTACAATCCGAGCTTCTTCCTGTGAGCATTCTTCCCATAGCCTACTGAATGTGATAAGTTTCCTCCTAGCACAAATTCCTTGGATGAAGGAATCCCATGACCTAGGAAGGCCATTAAGAGTGGTCATTACCAATTCTCCATTCTCTATATCTTCTCCCACAGCTTCAAGTTGTTCTTTTATCTGGGAGACCCTTGAGAAACAAGACTGCATGGTCTCTACATTCTGGATCTTGATATTCTTTAGTTGATTCCTCAAGGTCATCTTCTGATTTATATTCTTCCTTTCAAATAGCTTGGTCAAGGAATCAAACATCTCCTTAGGTGTCTTCAGAGATGACACATGTGGTATGAGATGGTCTTTGATAGAATCAACAATGATTCTTTTAGCCTTGACCAAGTTTTTCTTGTGTAAGGCCTTAGCCTCATCTCCCTCTGGGACAGGGACCTCTTCACTTATGTAGGTGTCCAATTCATTTTCTTCCAGGATTAACCCAATCCTATACTTCCATGCTCGGAAGTTATCAGCCCCTTCAAGCTTATCCTAAAGCTTGGTGTGGTGAGAAATTTAATGAGAAACTCAAATGGAAATAAAAGATTTAGGTCTTACCACTTGATTTGCTTAAAACTGGATCTGGAGCTGGATTAGGGTTTGTCAGAGAAACCCTAAAAATTCAAACTTTGAATTTCAAACTTCTGAAAGGATAGAAAGATGCACCTTGCTGAGCTGATCAAGCTGGCATACTCAAAATTTGAAACTTTCAGATTCACTAGGGAGGGCCCTGAATTAGGGTTTGACTTTCCCGGACCTTCACCCAACCAAAAAGTTCGATCCAAAGCTCTAAACTTTGATTTTTCCGAGGAGCATCCACCCATGGACTTAGATTCCAAAAATTCCAACTTTCTTCGAAACCCTAATTTCCCGTAGCAGAGATTAGGTCAAAACTGAAAATGCTCAGAATTGAATTCTGTTTCGACATAAAGATGTGCCCTTGCTAGGAGAGTCAATCTAGCCTCTTGCCTTTGAATATCTGTGGAGAGAAACCCAAAAATCAAGAAGCCCTAGCTTCCATAGCTGCATAGTGTCTTCTTCTCAGGTTAGCTTTGATACCATGCTAGATTTTGAGCATTAATTCGATATGATCTAGGATCTTATTTGAGAGAATAACAAGCACATCATATCAATCATAAGAGACAAGCACAAGACACAGAGTTTCCTTGGGAAAACCAAGAAGGTGAAAAACCCCGTAACTTCCTCAGAGATAGAAAGAGCAATGATACAAAACCCAAGTACAAGAGATAGTCTCCCTAGTAGCTTCTCCTCCTCCACTAGTGCGCATCACTCAATGAGAGAGATAGATGAGTAAGTGAATGATCAAATAGAGTGACACCCTCACTCTATTTATACACAACTCGACTTGCCTAATAACCTAACAGGGCCGACTTCTCTAGGAGAGTCTAATAACCCATGGTAACCCAACTTAGGGCCGACCCCACACTTGGTGGTCTAATAACCCCTCATTTATAAGTTACGACAGTTGCGACACTTGTAAATACAAATGACGACACTTCCATACAGAGGATTAATAACCTCTCTGTAGGGATACAATATACCTATATGAAATACATTCTGAAGTTACATATACATCAACATCGATGGCTCATCCAATGCAAGGATCTCGATTAAGGTTTGAAGGCTGTGAAGACATGACATGAGAATGATTTCAACCTGTGATGTGAGAACAGTGTTTCACAATTATAATCACTGGTTACCTTCATTTGGGTATGTAATGGTTGTTGCTTGAGCAACTCAGACGAAGTGAATCAACACGTAATGCTCAGAAAAGTGCATAGAAGCCAAATTAGGGATGGATGAGGTTGAACAATTAAAAGTGCACGGAAGCGAAGTCATGGATGAGATTTGAAGGAACGTTTAACATGATTATGGTTGCATTTGGTGCGCACACTGGTAGCTCTGGATCATACATGATACAACAGTATGAGTTAACTGGGAATATTATAACAAACTCAGACACTTAAATGGAGTTCTTCGATGTTACTGGGAAATTACATAATCGATAAGAGAAACTAAATTGGTTCAAAGGCAAGGAGCTTTGACAATTCAAACATTAAAAAATTAAATTTTGTCTAAGAATTGAATGGATGTAGTAGGGAAAGAGATGTTGGGATGCATTGAAGGAAGCTCCTGCCATTGCCACCTGCGATGAATGATGGAAAGAGTTGATGGGATGCATTGGGGATGAACGGTGGAAATGGGTTGGATGGTCGCCTAACAAACAAGAACAAATTGTTAGATACGAAAGCGCATAATGTAGTTATTAGGTGCTTTCATAGAATTATTTAGTTTGAAGTGTATTTATTAGAATCATTATGTTACATAGTGCGTGCGCACCGATGTTGCATATTTGTTTCACCCTCCTTCTATATATATCTCCATTTCTCAATATAATCCCACTCCCCCTCCCTCTTTATAACCTCACTTCCCTCTCTCTCTCAACCACCTATATATCCCCTTACCACAAAGCATAAGCCCCTGATTAAAAACATATACCATAAATCCCAAGCCCCCCATATCTCTATTACCCTAATCCCTAACCCCCTCCTTTCTCTATTTATCTAACCCCCTACCACTAACTTTTCCCCCTCTCACTTAGTCCTACCACTAACCATCACCCCCCATCTCTCTCTCTCTAAACCCCCAATCCCTAATTTCTCTCTTTATATATATCTCCTTCCCCAAACCCCCACTCTTCACCCTCATACCCCCACCCCCTGTCTCTTTCTCGCTCTCTCACCTACCACTAACCATCTCTCCATCCCTCTCACTCTGTCTATATCCCTCCTCACCTACTTCCCCACTACCCTTAACCACCCACTCTCTCTCTTCCTTTTGGTCTCTCACCTACTCCTACCACTAACCACCTCCCCTCTCTCTCTATATACCCTTCACCCCCAATCTCTCTCTCTAAACCAATAACACCTAATTTCTCTCTTTAAACCACTAACCACCTCCCCATCTCTCTCTCTCTCTCTAAACTCCTAACCCTCTCTCTTCTCTCTCTCTCTCTCTCTCTCACTCTCTCTCTATCTCCGTAACCCACAATATCCCTCTCTAGATATCTCTAAATGCCTAACCCCTAATCTCTCTCTCTCTCTCTCAACCCCTTCAATACTTCACACCCTCTCTCTCTCTCTAAACCCCTAACCCCCAATATATCTCTCTCTTTAAACCCCTAAGAACCAATCTCTCTCTCTCTCTCTCTCTAAATCCCTAACCCCCAAACTTTCTCTTTCTTTCTCTCTCTAAACCCTTAACCCCAAATCCATAAGAGCCTTTCACATTTGATACTCTCCATGTCTCTCTCTCTTATGGGTATCCAAAACTTAATAGTAGATATTGATTAGATTCTGCATCTTTTCCTTCAAGACTTCACACTCTTTCGCATCCGATACTCTCCCTCTCTCTCTCTCTTTTTTAAACCCGTAAACCCCAATATCGATCTCCCCCAACCCCTAACAGGCATCCAAAACTTCATATTACATATTGGTCAACTTCTGCATATTTTCCTTCAAGACTTCACACTCTTTCACATCCTATGTACTCTCTCTATCTCCCTCAACGCCTAAATCCCAATCTGTGTGTGTGTGTGTGTGTTTGTGTAAACCCCTAAGCCACAATCTCTCTGTCTTTCCCCCTAAACCCTTAAACCCGAATCTCACTCTTTCTCTATTTGAAAACCCCTAACCCTAATCTTTCTCTCTCTCTCTAAACTCCTAACCCTCAATCTCTCTCTCTCTAAGCCCCTAACCCCCAATCATTCTTTCTCTCTCTAAACCCTTGACCGCCAATGCCTCTCTCTCTCTCTAAACCCCTAACCCCCAATATCGCTCTCTCTCTCTCTCTCATATATATATATATATCCCTAAACCCCAATCTCTCTCTCTCTCTAATCCCCAAACCCTCTCTCTCTCTAAGCCACAACCTCCCTCTCTCTCTCTAAATCCCTAACCCCCAATCTCTCTCTCTCTCTCTAAACCCCTAACCCCCATCTCTCTTTAAATCTGTAACCCCCAATATCTCTCTCTCTAAATCCCTAACCTCCAATCTCTATCCCTCTCTCTCTCTCTCTCTCTCTCTATATATATATATATATATAAACCCCTAACCCTCTCTCTCTCTATCCCCCTAACCCACAATCTCCCTCTCTCTAGATATCTCCAAACCTCTCTCTCTCTCAACCCCTAAGCCACAATATCTCTCTCTCTCTCTCTCTAAACTCCTAACTCTCACTCTCTTTCTCAATCTTTCTCTCTCTCTCTCTCTCTCTAAACTCCTAACTCTCTCTCTCTTTCTCAATCTTTCTCTCTCTCTCTCTCTCTAAACTCCTAACTCTCTCTCTCTCTCTTTCTCAATCTTTCTCTCTCTCTATCTCCCTAACCCACAATCTCCCACTTTCTAGATCTCTTTAAACCCCTAACCCCCAACCTCTCTCTCTCTCTCTCTCAATCCCTAAGCCACAATATCTCTCTCTCTCTAAACCCCTAAACCCTAACCCTCTCTCTCTCTCTCTCTCTCTATATATATATATATATATATAAACCCCCAACCTCTCTCTCTCTCAACCCTTAATCCACCATCTCTCTCTCTCTCTCTCTCAATCTTTCTCAACCGATGTTTCGGCTGGTGTTTCGGCCAGTGTTTCAGCATTCTCAATAATGGGAATTGTTGCGTCGATTGGGCTCTTCACTTGTTTATTTGTTCCTTCTTCAATCACAAGGGATGGAACATCCTCAATGAAAATAGGTTCTACCACCCTCCCAGATCACAAATGTAATCCATTACAGGGGATATGGGTGATAGAATAAGCTGGCATGTTTGTTGTTTCAAATTGTTGCATTGCATTATTATTGGGGTTAGGATTGGGTTAATCAGGCAGTTGAGGTCGTAGTGGTGAATTAATTGGTGCTGCATTAGTAGGGAGTTGCAACTGTGGTTACTGATATTGTTGGTGAGGAAATTGGTTATGAGGGAATTGATTCCTTGGATAAGGATTTCTCCACCCTCGAGGCCAATAGGTTTGTTGATTTGACTGAGGTGCCCATGACATCTAGGGAGTAGGATATAGCATTGGAGATTGAGTAGATGTTTTCCACTGGTTATTATGATAAGAGTATTGTGGAGGAAATTGATTATTCATATTATTCCATGAATTAAAAGATGTGGGATCTAGATTCATACATGGAGCACGAGGTTGCCAATGCTTATTTTGTGAGATAAAGTAAGCTTGTTCCACAGCCCCATTGGATGCTTGGAAAACTACCTTAGCTTTTGGAAATGAAGGGAACTCCTTAGTGTTGTGATCCAAATCACACAGACCACACACATCTACCTTGTCAAGTGGCATTCCCTTAATGTGTGTCTCTTTCTACATTTAGCACAAAATATGCCCAGTGCCAAATCTTCCTCTGCCTGCCTCTACTTTGCTTTCAGAATATCCAATTGTGAGGAAATAGAACTCATCATATCATTTTTTAAGTTTTCAAGAATATTACCTATTTTTGCTCGTGTAGCTCCACCACTATCTGAATTTTGTGCCCTTGTAAGGACATCCCGGTCTCTTGTGCTGGTTCTAGAAGATCCCCTAGAGTATCTTCGACACAGATCTATAATATCGTCGAAAGGTTCTCTTGAGATATACACTTTCCGTAACAGGTTGATCATATCCAGACAGTATTCTCTCATTCATCGCAATAATATGGTTTTAAGGACATCTCTTCCAATGTCAACATGGCCAGATCCTTGCAAATTATACAAAATTCTTTCCACGAAATCTTCCAAACTCTCATCCTCTTTCTGAACCATTTTGAATAGTTCTTCCCTTCTATCCTTGGTTATGCAATAATCTTGATTTTTATAAAGGAAGACTTGTTTCATTTGGTCCTATGATGTAACAGTCTCACCACCCAGACTCATAAACCAACGTAGGGCATTTCCCTTTAAGGTGGCAGGAAATAGTTTTAACTTTTGTTCACTGGAGGTGTAGTCATAACTTCGACAGCGAATGTCAAACTCAAAAAGGAACTCGTTTGGGTCCTCAGTGGACTTACCATAAAATTTAGGCAATACCGAGGGAGAAATGTTCTTCATAGGAGCCACCCCAAGCGTTTGTCGAATGGGGAATTCAAGTGTAGCAACTGTTTCTCCATGTGGATTATTTCCATTGTCCCCCATCACTTCTTCATGATCATCAGGGTTCTCTCTACGTCCTCCATTATATTCGTTGTTCATTTCTTCCTTGTCCTCTTGCTCCTTTCTTCTTTCTCTTCTTGTTTCTTCCACTCCCGTCGATACTCCAACCACTTTTCCTTAGTGACTTCCTGCTCGTTAATTCGATAAAATTCCTCTGGGTTTCTTGTACCCACAACACTTCCCTTATCTTCTCGAGGATGATTCTCGGAGGTAGGAGTGTAAGTTTTTGTTACCTTCTCCATGGTTGATACTAATGATTCAATCTTAGGCAGAATATGGCTTCCTCTTCCTGAAGATGTTCGCGATAATCTGGTCGAGGAATCAACTTTGGAAGTTAATTCGTCAATAAATGTTGCTCTTCCTAGACCTTGGTTACTGCCACAACCTATTCCACCTACAAAGTTAGTGCTTTTGGGGGTTTCACGTTCTTTTATTCTTTAATTCATGCAAGCTTAAATAATCATACCTTGATTTTAGGGTAGGAACCCGTTTGGTCTGTTGAAGGATGCACAGCTCTTCACTGCGACTTATCGTCCCCGCAACCCCAAAAATCAAGATAGCTAAAGAAAAACAAACTAATCAACTACAATCTATGTCTACAAATTACCTTCCCTGGCAACTGTTGGAATAATTAAGTCTTCCTACCATGTCATTTAATTACATAACATGCATTAATTAATCATTTTTGGTTAATTCTATGTAAAAGACTAGGAAATTGCCATTGTGTGGACCACAAGGCAACATGGGAGGATCAAATACATCCAAGGTGTGGACCACAAGCCACCTAGGCCACTTGGGCACCTTCCAAAAATATTTTGGATAAGATAGCTAGGAAAGGCACATTTTCTGAGTTTTAGTGCTTTTTACCGTATGGGGAAAAGCTAGTCTACCTGGGAAACTTGTTTTTTGCACCCAAGACTTTCCTTAATGAGTTTTCCTTCCAAACTTCGTATTTGGAATTTTTTTCCATCATACTTCACCTTCAGATCACTAATTAAGCAATTCGTGAGCTTTTGGACAGTTTTGGAAAGTCTACCTACCACCTAGGGGGGATGAGCATTTTTAGCAAGTCTGATGAAGAGAATATTCCTTTGGCATCTTTAGCCATTCAAATTAATGTTGTAAAGGTATTTAAAAACAACCTATTACTTTCATATGGTTGGTTGATGTATTTTATCCATGAGAAGTTAATACATAATTCTACTCTTGTGCATAATTTTTTTGTCTTTGACTAGTTGCATGATATTTTCTTATGAGAGAGTGTAATTTCTTGGATAGATCTTGGATGTGAACTAAATTTCACATGGTATCAGAGCTATTAAGCTATTCCTATCATCTTTGATTGTCTTACAGGATCCAACAATCTCAGGAAGGGCGCATTGATCAATTCACCGGGGTGAATTCTATTCTCTGCAGGGCGCATTTTGGCATCTAGAAGTGTTCTAAATCAGTCCATAAGTTTATTTCAGAGCATCAATGGATCACACACAACAGATCATCCTCACTCCCTTCAATTATTTTGATTGGAAGGCACAGATGGAGATTCTACTAAGGAGCAAAGGGCTCTACAGGGTGACCATGGCAACTGAAGCTGAGCCAAGCTCAGCAGTAGAGAAATCAAAATGGCACAATTGAAGGGATGAAGCCTATGGGCTGTTATGTCTCACTACATCCAGAGAGCTTCTATTTCATCTTTATGGCCTCACTTCACCCAATGAAGTATGGCTGAAACTTCAAGAATTGTTTGGGAAAACCGATGAATTGAGAGGCCACCAATAGGATAACGAGCTAGTCTCTTTGAGTCCACAAATTTTTGATAATCTACAGGATTTCTTCTCCAAATTTAAATCTCTTGTATTGCAGCTGAAGCAATGTGGTATTGAAAAAAAATATGAGCAATTAGTTTTGGCCATTCTCTCCAAGCTTGGCCCCGACTATTCAATCTTTGTCTCGACCTTCCATTCCACCCGGAAAGCAATTAAAAATTGGAAGAGCTCGACACTTTCAGAATTCATGGAGTCTTTGACACAAGAACAAGACAAAATGGTCTTGATGGGAGCCATTAAAAATCCATCCAAATACCACTATCTGAATGTTGGAAATTCAAAGGGTTCGAAAGGCAAGAAGAAAGGTAATTTCAAGAAGCCAACCGGTGAGAGGAAAGACAGGCAGAATTTTAATGGAGAGACATCTAACTTCAAGAAGAATCCGAACAAGAAGATTGAGAGGACAAAGTGCAATTATTGCAGCAAGGGATTTCATCCTGAAAGCTCTTGGATGAAGAAAACCATTGACCAATTGACTTCACTGTTGGAGAAATCCAACATTCGTCTTCCAAAGAGCGCAAGGAGGAAGGATGGAGGACAAAATTCCAATGATAAAGAGAGAGTTCATGCATTGATGGCCGTCAATTCAAAACCTTCTTCATTCATTATTGATTCCGGTGCATCAAGACACATGGTGTCTACAAGTAAGTTTTTCACTTCACTTGACTCTTCCAGTGGTCCAAATATTGTATTGGGAGACAATTCTGAAACTTCTAGCAAGGGCAAGGTAGCATAGATCTCGAGTTTGGGTCATTTAATAATGTTTTATATGTCCCTGGACTTGCTGCAAACCCATTGTCAGTCTATCAGATGACCCATACAGGGCTTCCCAAGAGAGTAACCTTTACCACCAATGATGTTGAGATAGCAAAAATTTCAACAAGAAAAATTATTGCATTTGGTATTGCTGATCATTGTTCTAGAATTTCCAAGTTTTCTCATTTTGTGCCAAATCCCTCACCTTCTGCTCTGTTAACCCATGCCAATGAGTCCAGCAAACTATGGCATGAAATATTTGGCCACCTAAATTAAAAATACGTTTCCCAACTTCATGAGAAAGAGATGGTTATAGGGCTTCCCAATATCAAGATTTCCAAAGGTGTCTGTCAATCTTGCATCCTAGGAAAACACCCTGAGCATAAGTATGGGAGATCTAATTCTGAGAGAACCACTGCACCATTAGACCTTGTTCAGATTGATATATCAGGTCCATTCCCTCATGAGTCCTTGAATCATGCAAAATACATCCTCACATTCATAGATGACTTCAATAGGTATTGTTGGATTTATTTCATCAGGTTAAAGTCAGAAGTTTTTGAGTTGTTCAAGCTATTCAAAGCCTCGGTTGAGAACCAGTCTGGTAGGCATATTAATGTTATAAGATCTGATAATGGTGGTGAATATGTGAAATCAGAGTTTCAGCAATTTTTTGCATCTTCAGGCATTCAGATGCAACACATAGTTCCATATACACCTCAGCAGAATGGGGTTGCTGAGAGGAAAAATAGGTCTCTAAAGGAGATGGCCACTTGTATGCTTGAGGCAAAGGCATTGTCTCCCAATATATGGACTGAGGCAATAAATTTTGCCACTTACATTCATAATAGAGTGCCACACAAATCTCTCAAAGGTATCACTCCTTTTGAGGCTTGGATAGGTCACAAACTTGATATCTCTTATTTCAGGATTTTTGGCTCAAAGGCTTGGGCTAGGATTCCACTTGAGAAGAGGAGGGCATTGCAGCCCCAAATCCAACCATGTTTATTTGTTGGATATTCAGAGGACTCCAAAGGTTATAAGTTGCTGAACATGACCACTCATAAAGCATTCATTGAAATAAGCGTGCAGTTTGAGGAAGAGCTCTCTCAGAGCGCTGAAATTGGAGAACAATCTTCACCACCACTTGAAGAAGAAGTAAGTGATGTTCTTGATGTTTTTGATTTTGATATATTTGATGATTAGGATCATTTTATTGCAGATTCTAACTCACCTACAAGGCCTAAATGGGCTGCAAAAACCTTGCAAGCAACATGTGAACTAGTTGGCAATCCTCAGGACCAAAGGAGGACTAGATCACAATTTGAGACTGCTCTCAATGTGAATGATCCTTATCTTTCTGAAAAATGTTTTGTGATGATACATTCTGATCCTCAAACATATGAGGAAGCCTAACATGATCCAAGATGGCAGATTGCTATGGATGAGGAGTTTGAGTCATTACAGAAGAATGAAACTTTTAAGCTAGTCAAGCTCTCCGCAGGCAGAACATTGGTAAGATGCAAGTGGATTTATAAGACCAAATGTGCAGCGGATGGTACAACGGTAAAGTACAAGGAAAGGCTGGTAGATAAGGGATTTTCTCAAGTCCAAGGACTTGATTATAATGAAACATTTGCACCGGTAGCACGAAAAGACTCCATTAGACTAGTTTTGGCAGTGGCAGCTTCCAAGCGTTGGGAAGTACATCACATGGATGTGAAAAGTGCTTTCGTCCATGGGGAGCTTGAAGAAGAAATATATATGCAGCAGCCACAGGGGTACACATCATATCCAAATCTTGTTTTCAGGTTGAAAAAATCTTTGTATGGACTCAAGCAATCCCTTAGGGCTTGGTCTGCAAAGATGGACAGTTTTCTTTTGTCACAAGCTTATGTTCGGTGTAAATATGACCCAAATGTCTATATGAAGCTTGTTGATGGTTTATAATGATAATAGTGCTGTATGTTGATGATTTTCTGATTACAGGTAGTAGCAATGACCAAATAGCATCATTAAATGCAACCATGCACCAAGCATTCTCCATGAGTGACTTGGGAATTCTTAAGCAATTTTTGGGGCTTGAGATTTCCCAAACAAAAGATGGAACCAAGGTATGTCAGTCAAAGTATGCTTCTGATATTTTAAAGAAGTTTAAGATGGCTGATTGCAAGCCTTCTAAGACTCCATTCCTTTTTGGAGTTAGACTAGAAGATGCAGAATCTACACCATTGTTTGACAACACTTTATATAGACAGTTGATTGGCAGCTTGCTCTACTTGACACACACTCGACTAGATCTTGCTTATGCTGTGAGTGTGGCATCAAGATACATGGAGTAGCCACATGAGCTACATTGGAGGGCTGCAAAAAGAATCCTTCATTATGTGCAAGGCACAAAGAGTGATGGGATTCACTATGCTGCAGATTCGAGCCTAGATCTCTTGGGATTCACAGATTCAGATTGGGCTGGTGATAGCCTTGACAGGAAATCCACATCAGGATTTGTATTCATGATTGGAGGTGGCCCTATTTGCTGGTCCAACAAGAAGTAGAATTCCATAGCACTCTTCAGCGGAGGCAGAGTATAGGGGAGTAGTGGATGTTGCTACATAGTGTGTTTAGTTGCAGGGAATTTTGTCAGAGTTTGAGATTTCTTTCAGTATTCCTACTGTCATTTTTGGTGACAACCAGAGTGCCATTAGAGTTTCATGTGATCCAGTACAGAGGCGGAGGACCAAGCACATAGAGAGTCATATGCACTACATCAGAGGCCTAGTGCATGACCAGATCATAGATTTGCAGTATTGCCCCACAGGTGAGCAAACTGCAGATATCTTTACCAAGGCTTTCACAAAGAAGACATTAAACTATCTTAGATCACTGCTTGGGATGGTTGAACATGTGGTGGAGTGAAGGGTTGATCAGCAACCTTTCAATTTTGATATGTCCATGTTTTGAGGGGAGGTTTTTCACATAAGGTTTTCCTTCTATCCTTGTTTTTGTGGATCGACAGTATTGTACGGGGTGACCAAGTCTTGTTACTGGGCCCTTACTATTTCATTTTATGATATTTAGATAATTTAAGTTAGACTTATGAGGGGTTGTTGGAATAATTAAGTCTTCCTACCATGTCATTTAATTACATAAGATGCATCAATTAATCATTTTTGGTTAATTCTATGTAAAAGACTAGGAAATTGCCATTGTGTGGACTACAAGGCAACATGGGAGGATCAAATACATCTAAGGTGTGGACCACAAGCCACCTAGGCCACTTGCCTTACTAAAAGATTCTGGATAAGATTTAGCTAGGAAAGGCGCATTTTCTGAGTTTTAGTGCTTTTTACCCTATGGGGAAAAGCTAGTCTACCTAGGAAACTTGTTTTTTGCACCCAAGACTTTCCTTAATGATTTTTCCTTCCAAAATTCGTATTTGGCATTGTTTTCCATCATACTTCACCTTTAGATCACTAATTAGGCAATTTGCGAGCTTTTGGACAGTTTTGGAAAGTCTACTTGCCACCTAGGGGGGATGAGCATTTTTAGCAAGTCTGATGAAGAGAAGATTCCTTTAGCATCTTTAGCCATTTGAATTACTGTTGTAAATTTATTTAACAAAATCCTATTACTTTCATATGGTTGGTTGATGTATTTTATCCATGAGAAGTTAATACAGAATTCTACTCTTGTGCATAATTTTTGTGTCTTTGACTAGTTGTGTGAGATTTTCTTATGAGAGAGTGTAATTTCTTGGATAGATCTTGGATGTGAACTAAATTTCATAGAAACAACGCCAAAATGTTGGTCACTATAATTTCCTATTAATTTGAAGTTAATAAACAGAGTGTTCAATATAAATTATCAACCCAGGGAAGTCTGATTATTTCAAAGGTAATCAATCAAAATATATGCGTAAACATTTCAGTAACTGATGAATCAATTAGAAGTTACCCAACCTATTTAAGTGATAAGTCTATGCTCTGATTACTGCTCAATCCAACTCCAATTACTAATTTAGCTATTCAAGATTAAGAAGGTTACAATCCTTCTACAGTATCGGTTCTGGAATTAACTGCTTCAAGAATAAATTAATAAACTTGATTTTGCAAGAAGTTAAATCCTAAATCAACATTATAAAAGAGATTCAATCCAGAATTGCAATATTCAACCATGAAGGAGATTAATCTTATTTATACTCTGTTCTTCTATACTTTTTGCTAGTTAAACCATTCATGAAAGGAATGAATCACACAATGATATCCAGTAGCAGAGCACAATTGTATCAGTATAATAAATAACACACTTGCAATAAGGAACCACACATTACTCAGTCGACTGTTTCAGCAATTAGGAAAAATCCATTAATGGGAAATCCTATCCTAATTACTCACACTATTTCAGCAAATAAAAATCGGAAATTAAGAAATCCTACGCTTAGTTTTTAACTGTTTCAGTAATGAAAGCTAACTAGCAAATCCACACCAAACAAAATAAAAGAATTAAACAACTAACTAATTCGACAACTCTGTGAGAAGGCGGGCCATGGCCTTCCAACAGAGATGTCGCTAAAGGTTACCAAATCAACTCAGCACACAATGATTCGGGAAAACACTGCCTCTTTCATTAATGGATAAGTTCAATTGCAAAAACTCCCCACTCCTGTTACAATTCTTCTCAGAAAAATAAGCCTAACCTTCTGAACCCTCTTGTCTTTCTATATATATATATTAGATAAGACAATCCAGGTCCTCTTAATTCAGGAAGCCATGAAGATTGAAGATCCTCAGGCTTGTTAAATTTTCAGAATTTACTTCAATCTGATCTAGGATCTTAACTGAGAGAACAACATGTACAGCAAATCTACAACATATCAATCATGGACACAATAATGCAAGCACACAAGAGACACAGAGTTTACTTGGGGAAAACCATAAAGGTGAAAAACCCCAATAACTTCCTCAGAGATAGATAGAGCAATGATACAACTAGAATACAAGAGATAGTCTTCTCCTAGAAGTAGAGCCTCCTCCTCCACAAGTGCGCCACTCTCCCAAGTGTGAGTGAGAGAATAGAATGTGTAAAATGAGAGAGACACACTCTCTATTTATACACTAACTTGACTTGACCTTTACTCAACTAGGTCGGCCTCAACTTAACCACTTAACATAATGTTGACTGGGCCGACCCCCACTAGGGTGGTCTAATAACCCTTTGACCCACATGGCCGACCCCCAATAGGGTGGTCTAATAACCCTTTGACCCACATGACTTATACAGGGCCGACCCCAACAAGGTGGTCTAATAACCCATCAAGTATAAGTTACGACACTTACAATATAAATGACGACACTTCCGTATAGAGGAATAATAACATCTCTATAGGAATAAAATATACATATATGTGAAATACATTCCGAAGTTACATATACATCAACACTCCCTCTTAACTAGGAAGGTATTTCTCGACATAGGTCTTCTAGCACAAGTCATCTTCTCTGGATCATTGTCACTGGATAATCATCATCAAGTCATCATCATCATCATTGCTGCTGCTATCTCAATCAATCTCTGAATCTACTCGTCATAGGAAGTTCTACAGAGTCAGTCCTTTTTCATACTGGATGTAGGCCCACCACCTCCAGGTCTTCGTCATCACTGGCCATACTGTGGAATCCTCAGGACTTATTACGTGTGTCACAAAACCTCGAAAGAGCATCCCAGGCTGTTACGAGCACACGGCTCTACCTATAGGATCTCCCAGGGCCATATTATATGTGACCTCACCACAAAATCTCACAAGAGCATCCCAGGATGTTACGAGCACACAACTCTACCTATAGGATCTCCCAGGGACAGATTATATGTGGTCACCACAAAACCTCGCAAGAGCATCCCAGGCTATTACGAGCACATAGCTCTACCTATAGGATCTCCCAGGGACAGATTATATGTGGTCATGGCAAAACCTCGCAAGAGCATCCCAGGACTTATTACGGGCACACAACCCAACCTATCGGATCTCCCAGGGATAGATTATATGCCATAGGACAAAACCTCGAAAGAGCATCTACCAGATATCCCAGGGCCAGATTATATGCCACAGGAAAAACCTCGAAAGACTATCTGCAGATCTCCCAGGGACAAATTATATGTCCTCCCAGAGAAAAACCTCGAAAGAGCATTTTCCAGATATCCCAGGGCCAAATTACATGCCATAGGCAAAACCTCGAAAGACTATCTACAAATCTCCCAGGGCCAAATTATATGCTCATCTGCACAACTTGATCCACGGCCATAGAGTATCAACTTGATACTCACCATACATCATCTTGATGTACACATGATCATCCTGATCATCATCACTGCAACATCCTGCTGCATGTCATCTAGAGCAACATCCTGAAGCTCGTCATCCATGATCATCCTGATCATACAATGCATCTACTTGATGCATACCAAGTATCTACCTAATACATATCATCATACATGATCCACCTGATCATACAATGTATCCACCTGATACAAATACAAATACATGATACATATCACCATACATGATCCACCTGATCATACAATGTATCCACCTAATACATATACAGCTACATGGTCCAAGCATCCAACATGATGCATATATAAAATACGTACGAATGATCCTACTGATCATATCCAACATCCAACATGATGCGTACATACATATAAATATAAATGATCCAACTGATCATATCCAGCATCCAACATGATGCATACATACATATATAAATGATCCAACTGATCATACAAAGCAGAAACCAGAACATCATCCTGATGCTCATCATCCAGCGCTTACATCCACAGCCATGTGAAGGATCCTCCTTCAACATGCTTGGAATGGCTTCAGCAAATGTGTCCATCACTTCTTGCTTGAAGTGTCATCAATCTGAAGAACGCCAAGCCTCTCCCTGAAGTACTCGAACTTCACCCTGGCTAGTGGCTTCGTCAACACATCTGCAATCTGCTTGTCCGTTGCAATGTACAGGAGCTTCACAGCTCCTCTCTGCACCATATTCATGATATAGTGATATTTGATCTCTATGTGTTTCGACATGTCATGAAACACTGGGTTATCGGACAGCTTCACACAACTCTGGTTATCACAAAAGATACCAGTAGCATCCAATGGGAGATCAAATAACTCAGACAGTAGCTTTCGTAGCCATACTGCCTCACAACTAGCTGAACAGGCTGCAACATACTCTACCTCAACTGTACTCCATGCTACGCAGGACTGCTTCCTGCTAAACCAAGAGATCACACCTGATCCCATACTGAAGCAACATCCAGATGTGCTCTTCCTATCTGCAGCACTTCCAACCCAATCTGAATCAACATAACCCTACAGGTTAAACTTTTGATTCGCTTCATACCTGAGCCCATAATCCATTGTACCCTTCAGGTACCTCAGAACATGCTTTACAACAACCAGGTGAACACTCCTCGGATCCGTCAGGAACTGGCTCAACGTGTTCACCACAAAGTGAATATCTGGTCTCGTGTTCGCCAGGTACATCAAGGACCTAATCATCTGACGATACATAGTGATATCAACCGGCTCAGATGAAGCATCACATAGAAGCTTCAGGTTCGATGCCATAGGTGTGGCCATAGCCTTGCAATCCATCATCCCGAACCTCTTCAAGATCTCTACTGCATACTTCCCTTGTCCAAGGAAGATTCCATTACTTTTCCACACATCTATGCCAAAAACAAATAGTGCATCATCCCCAAGTTCTTCAACTCGAACTCGGCAGCAAGCTTCCGCTGCATGTTGGAAATCAATCTATCCTCACCTGTTACAAACAGGTCATCCACATAGTAGTATCACTGGATTGCCTTCCTCAACCTTGTAGTAAAGGTCGGAATCCGCTTTACTCTTGGTAAAGCCCAAACTGGATAGAAAGTTGTCTATCCTACCAAGTTCTGCACACATATATGACTACACCATTCAAGAAGGCTGTCTTGAAATCCATCTGGTGTATCTTCTATTTCATCACTTTTATATTTCTCTATGTTTCCATCTACAACATGCTTGATCTGATAGTTCCATTTGGAAGTCACAACAGACTTCGATGGATCATGGCATTCTTCCCATATCCTGGGAACTTCAATATCTTCAATAGATAATTTTGTTGTTGAACAAATGTTGTAGTTCTTCTTTTGTAGGTGATGGCATACGATCTTTCCTACACAACAAGTTAAATTGCATGATTAGAAAACATCTCATAGTTTTCAGAACAAATTCTTACACATAAAGAAATTTGTCATACAGTCATGCAATTATCTTAGCCAATGCTTCAATACAACATTTATCCATATCCCGTAACTTTCTTAGATGCCTTCCAATCTCTACCAGAACATTGTTAAGAGTGTGCACAACTCCCAACATGTTAGCTGCCACAGAAAAATTAGGACGCGAGATCCATATTGAATAAAATATATATAATTGAATTGATAAGATGCTTAACGCTTTACAAGAGCTCGCCTTTTATAACGTTGGAGCATTTCTTAAGAAGGGTTACGTCCCTTCAATTAAACTAATTAATAATTTAATGATTAATTTGATACAATATTTAATATTCATAGCATTGCCACTCCCTTTTAAAGAGCTTTGTCCTCAAAGCAATGGTAATGAGGGATGTAACTGTCGAAATTGTTCTGATTCCCATGTTGCATCTTCTTCGGGAAGATTTTTCCATTTTATGAGGTATTCTTTAATGACTCGCGTTCTTAATCTCTTCTCTCTAGTAGCAATGATAGATTCTGGCTCGAATATGATTCTTCCTTCTTCATCTAACAAGGGAAGTATTGTTTGTGCCTTCTGGTGTTGACCTATCATATTTTTCAAACATGAAACATGAAAGACATTGTGGATGCAACTTGTAGTTGGCAATTCCAATGCATATGCCACCTGACTAATCTTCTTATTGATTTGATATGGGCCATAAAAACGTGGAGCCAACTTATTTTTTCCACCTTGTTTAAGTGATAATTGTTTATAGGGTTGTAGTCTTACATATACCCAATCTCCAATTTCAAATTCTCGTTCTGTTCGATGTCGATCTTCTTGTTGTCTCATTCTATTCCTGGCAGTATTCAAATTCTCTTTAAGTACTTGGACAACCTTTTGGTTTTCTTCTAAATGGTCATTTACTGATGCGACCCTTGCTTGGTTGGTGATGAAATCCTTCCATTTTGGGGGTTCATATCCATATAGGGCTTGAAATGGTGTCATTCTTGCAGATGTATGATAAGTAGAATTATACCACCATTCCGCAATATGTAGCCATTGGAACCATTTATTTTGCTTATCAGTTACAAAACAACGGAGGTAGGTTTCTAAGCATTTATTGACAACTTCTGTCTGTCCATCTGTTTGGGGATGATAAGCTGAGCTCATGTTAAGAGACGTTCCAATTTGCTTGCAAAACTCTCTCCAAAAGTTCCCTTTAAACTTGGCATCCCTATCACTTACTATAATCTTCGGAAAACCATGTAATTTGTAGACATTTTTATAAAAAACTTCGGCTGTTTCTTTTGCCGAATCAGTTTTCTTCACTCCAACAAAATGTGCATATTTGGTTAGCCTGTCTACCACAACTAGTATTTTGTCTTTTCCATCTGATATGGGTAGACCTTCAATGAAATCCATTGAATTTTCCTCCCATTTCTTATTCTGAATATGTAACGGATGGAGTAACCCCGGACTTGAGATATTCTCAGTTTTATTCCGCTGACAAATGTCACAATCTGCAACATACTTGTGAATGTCAGCATACATACCCTTCCAAAAGAATGATTGCCTTGCATTATAGTAGGTTTTAAAAATTCCTACATGACCAGCGGCTGGGCAATCATGTGATTCTTTAAGCACCTTGGTCTTAAAACTGGAATTGGAACTTAAGTAAATACGTCCTTTGTACCATAACAGTTCATTCTTCCATTCAAACTTCGGATACTGATTTATGTTGTTAATTATGGAGCAAACCTCTGAATTCTTGGCATATTCTTTACGAATTTCGTCCAAAAATTCTGGGATCACCATGGATACGGCGTAGACTTGTATCTCTTCATCTTTCCTTGATAAAGCATCAGCTACTACATTGTCCTTCCCTCTTTTATGTAGGATCTCCATATCGAAGGTAGAGATTTTCTCTATCCACTTTTGTTGCTCGGTTGTTAATGTCTTCTGCTGTAACAAGTGTTGTAGACTATTATGATCTGTTCGGATTAGGAATTTACTTCCCAAAAGGTATTGTCGCCATTTAGTTAATGCATGCATGATGGCAAGCATTTCCTTGTTGTATGTAGACTGTAGGTATTCTCTTTTGTTCAACTTCCTGCTTTCAAAAGCGATTGGATGACCTTCTTGCATTAGCACAGCTCCTATCCCAAACCCTGAAGCATCACATTCGATTACGAATGGTTTTGCAAAATCAGGTGTTGCCAAAACGAGAGTTGAAGACATAATTTGTTTCAACGTTTCAAAGCATCTTCTTGCTTCATCATCCCATTGAAAAGAATTTCTTTTTAGGAGATTTGTTAGTGGGGCAGTGACATGTGCATAGTTCCTTATGAACCTTCGATAGTAACCTGTTAATCCCAAAAATCCTCGCAATTTTGAAACATTCTTTGGTTCGGGCCACTCCTTCATTGCCTGGATCTTATTTGGGTCCACCTTAACTCCTTCCTTTGAGATTATATGACCGAGATACTCCACTTCTTGCTTCCCAAAGGTGCATTTTGACTTTTTTGCATAGAACTGGTTTTCCTTCAGAAGAGATAGAACCTCTTCTAGATGCGTCAAATGTTCTTTCCATGTCTTGCTATATATAAGGATGTCATCGAAGAATACTAACACAAATTTCCTTAGGTATGGTTGAAATAGTTCATTCATAGTTGCCTGGAATGTGGCAGGGGCATTAGTTAACCCAAAAGGCATTACTTTGAATTCATAATGTCCTTCATGAGTTTGGAAAGCAGTCTTTGCAATATCCTCTAATCTGACCCTGATTTGATAGTACCCTGACCTTAAATCGAGTTTCGAAAAATATTTTGCGTCATGAAGTTCATCCAGCATGTCATCAATGAAGGGGATTGGAAACTTGTTCTTAATTGTTATTTTGTTTAATCCTCTATAATCTATACATAATCTAAACGATCCATCCTTCTTCCGTACTAGTACGACTGGAGCTGCATAAGGGCTTCTACTCTTGGTGATGACACCACAATTCAATAGATCTTGAACCAACCTTTCTATTTATGTTTTGTGGTGGTGGGGATACCTATATGGTTTAACCTTGACAGGATTTGACCCCGGTTTAATCTCGATTATGTGTTCTATACTCCTTTCTGGTGGTAGCTGCATGGGTAAGTCTTGAAATATGTGTTCATGTTTCTGGAGTAATTTTTGGATTTCCTTTTTGAACTCATTTGGTTCCTCCTCTTTTCCTTCCAGTTGATGACATTGTATTACATATGCAGATGCCCCTTTTCGAATGAGTTTTTCCATTTGCTGAGATGAAACTACTTGTGTGTTTGGTGGATGAAAACCATATAGCTTAAAATTTTGCCTTTGCCACTTAAACTTGATGAAATGCTTTTGATGATTGGCATAATATGTTCCCAATGTTTGTAACCATTGGACTCCCAAAACGATGTCTACTCCTCCCAACGGTAAGGTGTAGAGTTCCGATTCCAGTTCGAAGTCTTGTATTTGAAGTCTCACCTTGTGGCACTTTCCAACTTTTTCGATCTTTTTGCCATCTGCAACCATCACCTTCATGTCTGGAACTGGATGTATGAACAACTTGAGTTTTCGTGCCACTCTTATATCAAGAAAGTTGTGAGTGCTTCCAGTGTCTACTAGCATTGTAACATTCTCATTTTTTATATGCCCTTTTAACTTGAGAGTCTGTGGTTGACTAATGCCTGTCATGGCTGATAGGGAGATTTTGGGGTTCTCGTCGTTCTCGGCTGCCATATTTGTGGTTTCCTCCTCTTCATCTTCTGGCTCTTCTTCTTCTTCTTCTTCTGATTCACTATTCTCTTCTGCTTCACAAGCATATAATTTCTTTGAGTTGTCCTCGGGGCGACACCTATGTTTAGGGTTCCATTTGTCTCCACATCGTCGACATTTTCCTTCCCTCATACGTTGATTCTCGAGGCTCTTCCTATCGTCCCTTCTAGGCGGAGGGATGTATTTGTTTGTATCATCCTCTGGAGTTGACTGGATGTTTCTTTGTGAGTATGACTTCCCTTTATTTGATTGAAAACTATCAAATTTGGCCTCGGCTGCTTTTTCTTTTCGTCTTGCTGCCTCGACATTTGTTATGTCATGCATTTTTAACTCTTTTTGTATGTATGGTTTTAGTCCTCCTAAGTAGGTTTCCAACCGTTGTTTTTCGGATAGCCCAAATACTCTGGTAGCGAGGGATTCCCATTGATGCGTGAATTCTTCGACGCTTCCCTTTTGTTGTAATCTGGTAAGTTTTGAGAAGAATTCATCTTCTGTGATTCCTTGAAACCTTTTTAAGAAATCATTCTTGAATAAGTTCCAAGTGTATGCGAAGTTGTCTCCCTTCCACCACATATACCAATTGTAGGCATATCCTTCAAGGTGCATTGAAGCATACTTGACCTTTTCTTCGTCCATTGTAATGTTATATATGTCGAAATACTCTTCTGCTTTATTCAACCAAGCGACACATTGGTCTTCTCCTCCATTATATTTCGTCATCTCTATTTTTGCTCTCAGCGGGTACATTACGAATGGTTGGTATTGAGTACCTTTCATCCTGTTGTGTTCTGGTGACTCAGAATTGGAAGATGGGGTAACCGACATATCTGAGCCATGTTGTTTATGATTTTTTCCTCATCATTCATTTTTTGTAATATCTCCTCGATACCTTTCTGGCTCTCAGTCACTTTTTGACCTAACATTTTTTGTTCCTTGCTTATAATGTCGAAATTGTTGTCTATTTTCTGCTCCATTACCTGAATGACTTCATCCTTAATTTCTTTCTTAAGTGCTTCCTGGCTCTTGGTGATCATTTCCTTGAAGGTTCGGAAATCCTTCTCTATTTTCTCCATTTGGGCTTTTAACTTTGTCGTCATGCTTCTTAGGTGTGGTGGTGAATAATTGGACGCAATTTTGGCTTATGGGATATTGAGAACAATTTTAAAAGGTCTTCGGAAAAATGGTGATCAATAATAATTATAGTAATTATTATAGCAATAATAATTACTATAATAAAAATAATAAAAATAATAAAAATAATAAATATTATATTTAAATATTTATTATAAAGTGGAAAATTTTAATAAAATAAAAATATTATTTAATAATATTATATTATTATAATAATATTTATTTTATTAATTTGGGTTTTTTTTTTTTTTTGCAGGTTGCGAGGAATGGTGGAGAATGCACAGGGGCTGGAGGTGTTGTGTAAGCGATGGTGAGTTGTGCGCAGAGCATGGGCGAGAGGAGGAGCAGGTGGGCGTGGACGAGTAGCAGATGTGGTAGCTGCGGGTGGTGTAGGGTGTGTGGTGAGTTGTGCAGAGAGCGTGGGCGGGAGGAGTGTGTGCAGGAGATGGCAGGAGGACGCGGAGGTGGGAAGCACGTCCGGGGGATGGAAGTGGTGGTGGATGGGGAGAAACGTGGGGATGGAGGTGGTGGAGGGTTGATATGGGGAGAGGCAACGCAGGACAGCGAGGCAGGTGAAGACACGAGAGGCAGGTGATGAAGGAGAGGTGCGGAAGGGAGTAGCCTGAACGAGTGATGTATGGAGGAATGGGAGAATTAATGGGTGTTGGAGCAGCCGACGTCACTTCGAACTATGAGCAGAACTTGACCACGAGCAACTATAGAGTGCACCACCACGAATTTGGCTCAGATACCAAATGCCACAGAAAAATTAGGACGCGAGATCCATATTGAATAAGATATATATAATTGAATTGATAAGATGCTTAACGCTTTACAAGAGCTCACCTTTTATAAGGTTGGAGCATTTCTTAAGAAGGGTTACGTCCCTTCAATTAAACTAATTAATAATTTAATGATTAATTTGATACAATATTTAATATTCATAGCATTAGCAAAGAGGTTTCATTCTAGATAAGTAGCAATGGAATGTTGTACAGTGCCATAGGCCACTTACCCATGCATATTAGTAGTATACTGTTCATCAATGCAACTATTCTAATATGCATAATGCACAACCTAATTCTAGGAACATCAGTATATACATTATTGAATAGTATTATTTAAACAATAAAATATGCAAGTAATGACAATTCAAATACTTATCTTTGTTTGTTTGTTGGGTTGACTCCCTCTCAGTCTTTGCTTCTTTTCTGCAACTCAATTCTTATGTGGATTGTGAGAAGTGGTCAACTTCCTCTGAATATTTGCATCCTTGCAGAAACTACTGAAGTGTGCTCCTTTGCTTTCTTGCAGGAACAACTAGAGTGTGCTCCCTCTTGATCTTTGCTTCCTAGATTACCTGTCCTTGAACTTACATCCATCCTTAATCACTATGCATGCTTATTAGTATCATCATTGTGTTATCCTTGAGGTCTCATACATAATCACACATTTATTAGTATAATCTTAATACTATCAAAACACAATAATCTTAAACATGTATATTCATGATCATTCACAGATAATAAACATTAGTATTCAAGGTTTCAGGGAAGTCTTCTTTTATTCATACATATTCTTATTTGATCATAGGACTCTTCTGGTTAGTTGAATCATCAATCAAGATAAGAGATATAATATGCATAAAACCCGTGATTATTCAAACCTATACCTTCATGATTCTTCTGGTTAGTCATATCATCAATTATGGTAAGAAACATAATATGCATACAACCATGATTATTCAAACCTATGACTTCATGAATAATCATTATCAACAACACAACAGTATAAGATCCTAACACAAGGTAGGATTCTAGCTTGATATAGGAAAAACATACCTGGATTAGCATGCTAGCTAGTTATGTCTAACATACCCACATAACTTCTGGTTCTCTTCAGTGACATGTGCTAGTAACCTGCATGTCTCATAAGTTAACCATTGTAGAACCAAGTTGTACATACCTCGAAAGTAGATCTTCTATGTGATCCATGACAATGGATGAATCTTTGTCTTCATGTCACCATGAGCATATGTTCTTGAAGTAGAACATGATTTGACTTTCTTGGTGTACCTTTTGTGTTAGCAAACAACATAAACCTCATACAACATCACAATGCATTAGTACAATCATAAGTGTCAAAACCTTACTCAATGAATATCTTCTATTAAGGTGATACGACAAGTCCAGTAATTAATCAAGATTGTACTGTAATGATATGAAGACAAACATATGATAAACTTAACCATGAAACATACCTGTAAGTCATACCTGTCAAGATTGCTTGTAATCTTCTTATGGAAGGCCTTAGCCTCATCTCCCTCTGAGACAAGAACTTCTTCACTTATGCAGGTGACCAATCCATCTTCTTCTAGGATTAACCCAATCCACTTGATTTGCAAGAACTGGACCTGGAGCTGGATTAGGGTTTGTCAAAGAAACCCCAAAAATTCAAACTTTGAATTTCAAACTTCCGAAAGAATATAAATATGCACCTTGATGAGCTGATCAAGTTGGTATATTCAGAATTTGAAAATTGCAAAGTTTCACCCCTCAAAATTGCCTTTTAGATTTCTGGATTCACTAGGAAGGACCCTGAATTAGGGTTTGAGTTTCCTGGAGCTTCACCCAACCAAAATATTTGATTCAAAACTCTAAGCTTCGATTTTTCTGAGGAGCTTCCAGCCGTGGTCACAGATTTCCAAAATTCCAATTTTTGCAGAAGCCCTAATTTTCCATCTTTCTGATCAAAGTCCCGAACTGGGGTTTGATCAAGCCCGACCTTCTGCCCAACCAAAAAATCTGATCTTGGTCTCTAAATTTTGATTTTGATGAGTAGCATCCAACCGTGGTCTCTGATTACAAAAATTCCAACTTTCTTCGAAGCCCTAAATTTCGAAAGCCATGAATGAAAGTACTAAAAAATAATTCTGTTTTGACAGAAATATGTACTTGATTGTTTCTAGTGTAACTCCAAACTTTTTGATCCACAGGGTCTGAAAAAGTTTCTTGAGATAGCCCGACTTTTATCTTTCCATCCTGATAGGTCTGACCTCAATTGGATTCTCTGAGAGAGAGTTATTCCAAGTGTCGCAACGTGACCTGTTTATGGGATAATACATGAGAGCGAACTTGTACGGCGTGCCACGTGTCACTGCTTCAACTTCGGCCTTTGAAAAATTTTCCTGAGATATCCCGACCTGTTATCTTTCCATCTCTATAGGTCTGACCTCAATTGGATTCTCTGAGAGAGAGTTATGCCAAGTGTCATAACGTGACCTGTTTATGGGATAATACAGGAGAGCGAACGTGTACTGCATGCCACATGTCACTAGTTCAACTTCAGCCTCTGAAACATTTTACTGAGACAGTACAATCTGTGTACTACCTGTCACTTTTTACTAAATTTCATTTGGAGCTTCCTAGCCCAAGTTATGACCTTTTTCCCAAGGTCACCTAATTTTGACTCTGATCTGGAAGAGGCAGATACCCTATATTGTACAGATCATAAATCACAAAGTACAACGAATTAGTGGTTTTCCTTTGGACACAAGGTACATGGGGATCTGATCTTCGACTTGTAAAAGTTTCAGCTCTGAAAACTTCGCCAAAACGGATTTATAGCGAAAGTGCTACGATGACTGGTTTTTGCTATATCAAGCCCTAGCATCGTAAGTGCAACAAGTGTCATACATGCCATATCATGCCTTCTTTCAGGCTAGCTCTGATACCATGTTAAATTTTCAGAATTTACTTCAATATGATCTAGGATCTTAACTGAGAGAACAACATGTACAACAAATCTACAACATATCAATCATGGACACAATAATGCAAGCACACAAGAGCCACAGAGTTTACTTGGGGAAAACCATAAAGGTGAAAAACCCCAATAACTTCCTCAGAGATAGATAGAGCAATGATACAACTAGAATACAAGAGATAGTCTTCTCCTAGAAGCAAATCCTCCTCCTCCACAAGTGCGCCACTCTCCCAAGTGTGAGTGAGAGAATAGAATGTGTAAAATGAGAGAGACACACTCTCTATTTATACACTAACTTGACTTGACCTTTACTCAACTAGGTCGGCCTCAACTTAACCACTTAACATAATGTTGACTGGGCCGACCCCCACTAGGGTGGTCTAATAACCCTTTGACCCACATGGCCGACCCCCAATAGGGTGGTCTAATAACCCTTTGACCCACATGACTTATACAGGGCCGACCCCAACAAGGTGGTCTAATAACCCATCAAGTATAAGTTACGACACTTACAATATAAATGACGACACTTCCGTATAGAGGAATAATAACATCTCTATAGGAATACAATATACATATATGTGAAATACATTCCGAAGTTACATATACATCAACAAGGCTGTCGAATCAACAGGTTGAAAATAGAAACAATTATGTTCATAATTACAATTGGGACAAAATCCGTTTCATAGGTGTTAATTCTCTTTACAGTCCAACTGATCTGATACCAAACTAGTCTCAGTAGGCCACATGGATAGATGCTCGAGCCATTCCTGTAACAAGTTGAACCAGAGCCCATAAAAGCGTGACTGATAGCCACGTACTCCTTTGTCTACGTGTCTCGGCAAGCTGATACACTTGAACTTTATTACTTCCATCGATCCTTCACAAGTCAACACAATTAGGAATAAAACCCATTATCACAAGTAATCTTTAAGCATTAAATACAATAAAGCAATAATGAATTATAACTGTTTGAATCCATGCTTTTCCTTAGAAAGATAATGACTTTGGTTACAATAATAGGCAAAAACAGGGAAAATGATCTCAATGAAAGTGAGCACAACGGAGCATTTCTAGCACCCAACAATGGGTTGTTTGTTTGGGGGTTTGGTTCTTGGTTTTCTACCATTGTGATGAGGTAGAGATTAATTGCAATTAAAAAAATAGAATTTGTTACAATATTGTTTGTGTTTTTTGGATTTTTTATAATGTAATTTTTAAAAATCATTGAAAATACAAAAAAAAAATAGTAATTAGAAGTAAAAATCTTACCTGGATGAGTATTGGGGGAATTGGTGAAGGAATCGGTGCGCACACGCAATCGTGAGGTGTTGTTGGCAAGTTATGAACCGAAGAAATCGGGAAAGGTGGGTAACAAATGGGCCTCGACCCAATTTTTAATATACATAGAAGCGTGTGTGCACTATTAATGCATGCGCACTAATAGTGCGTGCATGTTAAACGTGTGCACGCTAGTAGTTAGCACGTGTTCTTCATACCTACCTGGACGCCTACCTAGTAGTTCGGGACTTTACCAAACCTTTGCGCACACACGGTCTTAGCAGCGCTCGTGCGCACTATATTTTTTTACCCCTCGCGCGCTCCCATTGCAATGGATTTGCGGATAATTTTCGTGCGTGCTCCCTTAAGAGAGAATTCGAATTGTTAAAATTTAGTGAATACTTCAGTAAATCAAAGGAGAACTTGAATTTATCACTACAGTGATGTTAACAAGAAAAAATCAGTTAAAGAGAGTTAACTAAGTAATAACAAAGAATATCTAGTTACCTAAGTGTTATTGCATGACGACACTTATGTTAAACTAAAATACGACACTTATGTTAAACTAAATGGCGGAACTTGAGTTATGGAACTTGCATGACGACACTTAATTTAGCCACCTAACTAAGTGGGAAAGCCTCCTATTAAGGTGCGAGTTCATCCTAAGACTCAGTTCAGTGAGTTAATGTACTACATGAGAAGTGTGCGCTCTTCTTCTTGCAAGATTGATACATCCATATGGAGGGCGAGTTCATCATGAAGTCAGAAGATAAAAATAGAAGTTGATGCATGTGAAGAATGTATAAATATGTTATACAGGATTGATGAATTCAATGTGAAGAAAATTCTCTTCTCCCTTGAAGGCATGGTGCTTCTCTTTGCATAGGATATTATTCTGAGTCTCTCTTATTTATCTTTCTCTTGCTCTATAATTGCACTGGGAGTGCTTGATGTATTATTCGTTGCACAAGCTATGTTAGACACCCCATTAGAGATGACCCGATCTTTCTCAGACAAGGATTGGAAAGAAAGAGAAGTCTCAGTTGGATGTTCCAATGGCCATCTTTGGATGCTGCATTCTTCCTACAATTCAACCCCCACATTTTCCAAGTAATACACCACCTTGTTGGATAATATTTTGACATGAGTAGGGATGATGGCGATCTAGAGGTGGATCATATCCGCTATGGAAAAGAGGAGATGATCCAAATGCCAGCTTTTTGAGAGCTTTGTAGGTGGCACACCATGATAGAGGTGAGTGAGCATGTCTATTATCATTTTGGAGTCGCCTTTGAGCACCAATAATCGAAAGAAGTATTGAGAGGAAATATTCATCCCATTGAACAGATCCCAAAGGTATGCTGTATTATTCGTTGTAGTTCCCATACCTACTGCAAAGGTACAAGTATTTTCCTGCTAGAATTTCTAAATACTCCAGCATATCCCGCACTTCCGGGATTACCTTTATAGGTTCCATCAAAATTAATTTTAACAAATCTCGGGCTTGGATCTTGCAAGGAAATCGCACTAGGGTGCCGTAGCGAAGGAGTTCTAGGAGTTCCACATGAGGGGGGGAATATTTTCCACTGAAAAAGGATCTGTAGTTCCTCTAGATATCCTTCGAAGTCTACAACCATCCATATGGAGATCACTATTGTTTCTACTATGTGCTTCTTGATATTATTCCAAACTTCTGATGGAGAAGAATGTGATCGCTTGAATATTCTTCTGTTGTGCTCTTTCCATAGTTACCACATTATAAATCTACGGATTAATTTCCATATCTTGTTGAGAAATGGGTTCTTGTATGGCTTAGCCCTCCATGCAATTAGAATACCTTTAGTATTTTATCTATGTTGATATGCTTGATGCATGATGATGGCCATTTGGTCCCAAAACTATGAGCTATAAGGGTAGCTGACTAACAAATGATCTATCATTTCTGAATATTGGGAACATGGATGATAGTTGGAAAGACCGATGAAACCTCTTCTTTGAAGGTTGTCCTAGGTGAGGATTCTTCCTTTTCCCATAAGCCAAAGGAATGAACAGATCTTAGGCTAATATGCACTATGCCAAATATTATCCCATAACACATCCTTATTCATGAGGTGGTTTCCTGTTTTCAAAGAGTAACCCTCTTTTACAATAAAGTTTCCCGAAGAAGAGTATCCCCATAGAAGGATATCTAGTCCCTGCTTAATTTTTATCTTTCTCCTTGTAATTACGTTCAACCATGGTTGAATGTCCACGTGATTTGGGTTTCAAGAGATTTTGTTGTGACCTTCCATTATTTCCAAGTACCCGCAATAGTGGGCTATTACCAGTGATATGCAACCGTGTGATTTTGGTAGTCCACTATGCTTTCCATTATTTCCTGAAGAGTGTCATCTGATTGTAGATGATGAAGTTGTTTCTAGGAATCCGTCCAAAAATGAGATGAGTTACCATCACATACTTCCCAAACATAGTGTTTATGAATAAGATCTCTATGCTACCAAGCTGCATTCCATATCAGTGATCCCGTTCTTTTCTCCTCCCATCGAACTAACTCAGAATCATGTATGTTGGGGGTGTATTTAGCCCACCAAATTTTTTCCAACTATCAATAAGCCTTTTCAGCCAATACCATCAAATTTTGGCATTTAACACTTGGTTCGTAATTTCAGGATCTCGAAGCCCCAGACCTCCTAAGACCTCCTAAGATTTTCAACAAACAAAGATCCGCCCATTTGACCACGACCCATTTCTATTTTCCATCCCTAGCTCCAAACCAAAGAAATTTTCATTGGGTAGTGTAGATGGTTTTGAGGAAAACCTTAGGGGATACCAAGGTGGAAAACAAATATAGAGGGATAGCTTGTAGGACATATTTAAGTAGAGTTATATGACTTGGAAAATTTAACGTACAAAAGGTCCAAGAGGAGAATCTTCTTTCCAAGGAGGTTAGAAGGTATTCCCAAGAACTGTTTAGGAGGGCGTTGTCAATAAGCAGAATCCAAAGGTATTTGGACAAAAGGGTGCTCCTTGCAAAACCGAGAATTCTAGCAATGTGATGCTGGATGGCGAGAGGAGTGTTAAAGAGGAATATTTTTGACTTGGTCTTATTTATCGACATTCCAAAGGATTCACAAAAGTCATTCAGAATGGTTTGGAGGGATGTAGCTTCTTTGAAAGAGGGGACTGCCATTCAGAGAGTGTCATCAACAAATTGGGTATGAGAGGGGGGTGATTCATACCATGAAGGGGAAGTCCAATTAGGGAATGATCCGAAAGATCCGCTTTAATTCTTCGACTAAAGTCTTCTGCCATGAGGATGGAAAGGAAGGGTGAGTGTGAATCGCCTTGGAGGATTCCTCTGCAAGGCTTGAAAGCTTCAGTTGGGGATCCATTTAGAAGAATGGAAAAGAAGGCTAAGGAGGTGAGAGCCATGACCTAATTAATACAAAGGTGATCAAAGCCAAAAGTAGTGAGCATTTCTCGAATGCATTTCCAACTTAGTTTATCAAAATCCTTTGAGAGATAGAGATTGATAAGCATATCTAGGGTTCTTGTGACTCAGAGTGAGTGAATTACCTCATGATCCATGTTAACGCTATCCATTATCTTCCTGCCCTCAACATAACTTGTTTGTTCCAGGGAGATGAGATTGGTAATAAGGGATTCATTTGGAGCACTATAACTTTGTTTATGACTTTGTAGATGACATTGCAAAGGGATATCAGTATGTAGTATTTTGGCTCCTCATCTCTATTCTCTTTTGGAATGAGAGAAATGAAAGTGGCATCTAGTGCTGACAGAACGCCCTGATATTTCCTAGAGTCCTCCACTAGTGCCCATACCTCTTCTCGAACTAAGGGCCATCAATGATGGAAGAAGTCTGTGGTAAAGACGTCCGGCCCTAGAGATTTTCCTATTTCCATTTCCTTCATAGCATTGTCCAGCCTTTCCTGGCATATTGGTCACATCAGGGTAGCATTTTCTTCGGCTGTGACCAAAAGGGGAATGTGTCGGGTAATCCTTCTAATTGAAGCTATACGGTCTTTGTTCGGCTCTGTCATTAGGTCCTTGTAGAAGTTCACCAAATCCTTCTCAATATCCCTGTGATTAGTGACCACCTCTCCTTGAGGTGCTTTGAGCCTATTGATACGATTAATGTGCCTTTGTTGGATGGTGGGTTGGTGGAAGAACTTAGTGTTGCGCTCCCCTTCTTTGAGCCATTGCACCATAGAATTTTGTCGCAAGAGGATTTATTCTTGGTTCCACAATTTGCTGCGCAAGAAACAAGTTATACAACTTAATGAGAACTTTATACTCAAAACTAGAACTCTAGCCATAAAAACTCATATTTTTGCATAAAAAACACCAAAAAAAACCCCCGAATAAAAAAAGTGGTGCTATCAGTAGCACCACTTTTTGATTCGGGGTCAAAAATATAGAAATGGACCAAAAGAATTGTTATTGTTGTTTGCAAAAACTTTAAAATCAAGGTCCAAATTGAAAACTAATGCTACCGGTACCACACTTTTTCAAAAAATGGCATCATTATATCATTTTATCATAATTTAAAATTGTATTTATTAAATCTCTTAGTAACACTATATAAAACTTTCACTGAGTTAAACACAATTTTTTTACGAAATTATTTCACCACGCTTTCTATATAAAATAAAAGGATTTATGATATTCATAATAAAATCATATATTAAACCATAAGACGTAAAAGTGATTCATATCAAAATTCATATTAAACAAACATTACAATAAGATGAGATGGGGCATTATGCTAATATTGTCGATGCCTTCTTCAAAATCCTAAGAACTACTTCCACTACCCCTCTCTTTGGGCATGGATCAAGGTCTACCCAACTGGGGAAAATAATTTTATTGTACAACTTGCAAGCAATGTATAGTATGTCGGATGTGTGCTTCTCGACACTATTGAGGTAACTAACCATCAAGTCCCCATTAAATCAATGATGAAAATAAATTTGTTGCATGCTTAGTGATAATGTATATTTATATTTCTCACTAATTTCAAGTTACTCAAATAAAAAATGCTTCATGTTGATAACGTTCTCCCGAACAGCTGCAAAGAGGCAAAGCAATTGTTGAAAAAGTTGGGTATTGAGTACATATCATATCATGCTTGTTTGAATGATTGTATTTTATATAGAGGCAAATACGAGGAAAAAGATATATGTCCTAAATGTGGGAATGAGAGGTACCAAATATAAAAAAAGGGTTAAGGTACATGGCCCTCCTCAGAATATATTGAGGCATGTGCCTATAATCCCAAGGATTCAAAGTCTTTCTCATTGCAAATAATTATCCATGTTACAGGGGTGGCATGCCTCGAACATAAGTGAGACATGAATTATGCAGATTCGTATAGATTCAATAGCCATGAAGAAAATAAATGATATCGTGGCCTGATTAATTCAAGGATGAAGTACTAAGCCTTCAATCGAGTATAAGAATGGAGGAAGTTAACCCGTATTCCCTCCAAAACAACAATTATTCTATTTGGCTAGTGGTAGTGATCAATAACAATATCCCTCCATGGTTGTCGGTCGAGAATGAACATCTTATGTTGGCTCTTATAGTTCCTGGTAGAAGACAGGCGAAGAATATGGATGTATACCTCCAACCATTAATTGATAAATTCAAGAAATTATGGGAAGGGATACATGTGTACGATGTACCAAAAACCATCTCAGTGGATGGGTCTTTTACATTGTATGGCATATGTGCATACAACATGCATGATTATAGAGTACTATGAGTTTTCTCTAGTAAGCATGTTGATTGATGTGGTTATATTTGTCATGGTATTTGAAAAATTCAATTTGGTGCAACCACCTTATTTGGCACGAATGTTTTCCATATACAATAACATCACAAGTCTTGTAACAAAAGGGTATTATGGATGTAAATGTTATGGACCTTCAATAAAGGCTAGGTGGTCCGAACACCTACAAAATCCAATGTATGATTGCTCGTGGATGTTCCTCCTAGATGACCACACCTATAGAAGAAAATCATCTTCTTTCAATGGAAAAACATAAATAACTTAGAGACTTAAAATTATAATGACACCGACGAACTGAATTAGGGCATATGACACAAAGAAGTAGAGGTAAATTGCAGAATTTTTGGATTCAAATAGGGAACCTATGTTTGATGATCTTGAATTTTTTGACACTTACGTTGAGAAAATTCTTGTTGGGATGAAAAGGAAATCTGTATTTTTTGATATTCCACACTGGGAGCATCTTAATATTTTCCACTTACTAGATCCCATGCCATATATTAAAAAATGTTTCATGTTCTTATTGAGGCACATATCATAAAAAAAACTGACACATTGGCTATTAGGAGAGATCTTATTTCTTCGAATATTAAAAGGAAACACTAGCCAAGAAATAAAAGTAGAGGAGAGGCCAAAACCTCTTGGTCTTTTAAAGAGGGTGATGTCCCATGTATTTTGAATAAAAATTATCTTTCTTTGGAAAAGGATGTTATATTGAGTGTGAAGTTTCCTCCATTGTATAGGTCGACTCTACAACGATGCTTCACATTATAAGTAAAATTATTGAGGTTGAAATCACATGACCATTTGAACCTTCTAGGGGTATGTATGTTAATTACATGCTCCTTTTTCTGTAGTTTAGGATATTATAATATGCTATGCATTTAAAATTTTATGCCAATAAATCTGTTACATGTTTATGCTGTAGTATCATTATTATTTGTTCGTGGGTGGTTGTGTGAACCATAACTTCCCTCAGGAACTATAGTGAGCCATGTCTAAAATATTTGCATTTGTACGTTGGATTACATCAAAGGAGATACACATGGCTAACATTCCAGAATGGTGTTGATAGGTCGTTGAGACTATTTTTATGTTTGAGAAGGAACTACCCACAAGTTTCATGGATTTATATATCCATCTTCTAATTCACCTACCTGATGAGGTTGAATTAGTTGGGGTGGTGTCATGTCGTTGGATGTTTTTCTTGGAGAGGTTCATGAAAAAGTTGAAGGGGTTTTTTAGACAAAGGGAAAAACTGGAGGGGTCTCTTATAAAGGGGTAGATAGTATATGAGTCATTCTATTATGCTAGTGAATACATCAAACAAATCGATGACACACTAGGCGGAGTGTGTTGGGATGACCAATGAGATGAGGATAAAAGGGAAGGAGAGCTACTCCAAATGAACGAAAAAATGTGCATGATAAAGAGTAAGTTACTTATATTTTGTCAATTTTCAATAGAGTAAATTTTTATAGTGAAATTGATAATATACATTGGACCTCATAATAATTCTTTTCCTTTCATGATTACCTTAGCGAATGCAAAAATTGATGCCATCAATAAATTTGTTCTTTACAATGTGGAGGCAATGAAACGAAAATAAAGAATTCGTACGATTGAATGGTAAAAGCATGCCTTATCCTGATCATTTAAAATAAAATATGCCAATGATCTATCCCAACAGTTGGGTGGCTGACTAGATCAGAGAGAAATATGGTGCATCTGGTCATTACCTGTGTGGTGAAGAGGATGAACTAAACATAGGGATTGGGTGAAACAACCCTGTAATAATCTCTCCATCTACATTGTTTATTTTATAACGCACGCTTGAATTATAACATGTATTATTTTTTTATTAACATCAATTTTTCATATTTTTTAGGTGCATTTGTTCCCATCCATGTGGGCATATGGACATCATTTCTGCACTAGGGATACCAATGATGGATGTGTCACATTTGACTGTGGTGTTGAGGTTGAGTTCGACCAATCTAGTCATGCTAGCCATATTGGTTGTGGAGGCTGATCTTCCAGTCTCATAGATGATGATTCAACCGTGTTTGTACACCAGGTTTGGTTATGATCTCGGCACGATCCCCAGGGGGTCCGGGGGAGCGAGGGGGCCAGCGCCCCCGAGAAATTTTTTTGGACTGTTTCGCCAACAGATTTCGGGCCCATGGTTTTGGGTAACCCGTGGTGTTTTCCCATTGTATTTCCCTTATAAAAGAAAGACATTGTAACATGATGTTGTTGCAGCAACATCCCCCCCCCCAATTTTTTTTTTGTACATATTGGGGCCCCTCCTTTAATTTTTTAGAAAGGCTTCCTTAAGAGGCCATTTCCACTTTTCGCTTTGCTTTCAATAGAAAATATTGCCATAAACCTTTCCAATTTTCCTTCCAAAGTACAGAATTCATGGAAGCTTCCTGAAGATGCGGAGATTTTTAGACTATCTCCCCGCAGTTGTGGAAATTTTTGAGTTTTCATCCCGAAATGGCGGAAGCCTTTTGTTTAAACCTCTCGAAAAGGAACTTAGAAACTTTTCCAAAAAAAAATCGTGGAACGATTCGGGCTATCCTCCCGCAGTTGCGGAAGCCACTCGCACAAGCCTCCCGAAAAGACTTAGAAATTATTGATTGAAAATTTGTGGAAGGTATTGGTGAATTCCTTCCGAAAGGGCGGAAGAATTCAAGAAAGCTTCCCGAAACGCGGGAGCCATTCGCTAACTTTCCCCGGGTCCGCCGAATGACTTAGTCTTTTTCCGTAAATTTCTAAGTCCCGAAGTTTTGGAAGCTATTCGCCAAAGCCTGCCGCAATTGCGGAAGCCCTCGCGTTATCCTTCCGAAACCCCACGGAGAGTTAGAAATTCTTCAAGTTGCGGGAGCCTTCAGTTTATCTCTCCGAAACAGCGGAGCCATTCGCTAATCCGTTCCGCGGAAGCCAATTGCGAAAGCTTTCCGCAACCACGGGAGCATTACCAAAACCCGCGAGACTTAGAAAATTTTCGAATTACGGAAACCATGCGCGAGGACCTCCCGAAACAGCGGAAGCCTCCGCGTTATCCTTCCAAAAGACTTGAACTTTTGCGGAACGTTTTTGGGTTTCCCTTCCGTGACGCAGGAGCCTTTTGCGGAAACATTTGCGATATTCCTCCCGAAATCCCGCGGAGCATTTTTTTCCAAAGATTTGCAGGAGCCATTCGTCATTTCTCTCCGAAACGGCGGAAGCTTTCGCTATGTCTTTCCGCAGTGGTGGATGCAATTCACAAGTAGGACCCACGGGTGGCGATCGTGCACGTAGATCGAGATTGCTCGACATGACCACAACGTACGATATATTAAAGCCTGTTTTAAATGCGCCACCCACCCCGCACGTGCCCATTTCATTTAAATAACCGGTGGGGTTTTGGGGCAAACACATTGTTATTTTTCGATTGGAAAATGCTGTGGAATGCCGCGCAACCGCTCCAGCTTAGCTCGCTCGTCCACATCTGCATCCACCTCATTCAGCTATCTTCACGGTTCCAGGTAGGATTTTTAATTGTTAATTTTGTCTCTTCTACGCGTCAGATTACCGTGGGATTGTCCTTTTTTCGAGGACGATAGGCATTGGTCACAGGGTTGGATTTTGACGGGCAGAATGCCCGTCATGGGCTACTTTGCCCGTCAAATGTGGGTCTAAATTTCATATTTCTCGTCATATAAAAACAAAGAAATTGTGAAAACGTTTGTATATTGTGTAAAATCGTCAGTTCTAACGGGTAGAATCTTTCCAAATTCCTACCCTGGCCGCATACGTCGTTATTTTTTGCTTTTAAATTCGCCAAGACCCGTCAATGTCTCGTTCCTATTAGCCGAAACCACAGAGTGATAGCCCAAGTATGCACCAGCCACTACCCCGTTCAAATTCTAAGCCAGCCATAGGGCGCCTCGTCAAATATTATAAATAATAATCGCGGTTAGGCTGAAACCCCTCGCCGGTTCATCAACGTGGAGGGCCATCCCTGGTTTCGTCTTAAATTTGTTTCAACCCCATACTAACCCGCCACTAACCATTAAAAGGGCACCATGGCGAAGGATACCATCCCTCCCAGAGCTGGACCGAGAGCAGGTTGCTTCCGCAACATGCTTATCCTCTCAGGATCATTCCAAACTTGCCCCTTTAAAAGAATTAGGATGATGAAATCTAGATTTCTTGTTTGGAATGGTGTATTTTGCTTCCCAACATGCAGCTTCACAATTTATGTATATATATCATTAGCATGTTAAATGGGCACAGCTCTTGGTTAAAATCTCACAGTATGTTGCACATTGTGATGATGACTTGTATTTGGTTGCTGGTAGGGATAAGTCAAAATGCCAAAAGGTGGTAGGAAGAAGGCTAAGATGACGGAAACACAGTCTGCACCACTTAGAACTGAGACTACTTTCCAAGATACCAGGTGCACCACTGGTAGTCCTCCTGAAACCCGATGGGGTGACATCTACAAGATGATCCAAGACCAAAATATCCTGGATATGTTGCTGGAAGAGGAACAGATTTATCTCAATATCAGAGCTTCAGGCATAGCCAAGGCTTCTACCTGCCCTGAACTGTTCCCATGTTCTGAAGTAATTGGATGGATACTCCAACATGCTGATGCAGAGACAAGAGTAATAAATGACAGCGGGAAGATAGCCATTGCCTAGTTTCACCCAGCATACCTGGCCGCGGCCTACAAATTTCCTCACACCCAGCAAGCTTTGACTGATGAATGGCTGGGCCAGATGAACAACATTGAAATGGCCAAAAAACTACTGGTTGTAGGCAAGCATTTAAGAAAGAAAGGTAATGACGAATATGACGTCCAGAATCTGAGACCTCCTTTCAGGTTGATTGCCTTGATGTTGTGCAGAATCTTCGGCATGCCTGATGGCACCGTGTACAAGATTCAGTGGGTCTCCATCATCCACTTCGTGGCATTTAAAGGAACTGTGTTTGACTGGGCCACTCTCCTGTCAGACAGTTTGGCCTCAATGATAGTTGCTGCAAGAGAAGGACTGGCCTTAAAGAAGGCATAATTCTACATGTCCTCATATCTTATTGATTGTGTTTTGGCCAAGTTATCTTTTCCTAAATTAGGCTGCACATGGGATAAGGCCAACAACCCGGTTTATACCGCTTTCAGGATGTTGTGGGCATAGAATTACAGACCCATCTATAAGCGCATCTATGAGGGGTTCATCGTGCCCCTATATGAGAAGATATTCAAGGAGGAGCCCAATTGCCTGTCGGAGAATGCTATGGAAGTCCTTGAAAATTACGGGGATTTTTATTTTTCAGAGCAAGGCACCTACCTCATAATGTTTGGAGGGACTAAAGCTCCATACATTTTGTCGAGGTATGCCACTGACTATGTGGTCCTTAAGGAGGTAGTAAGACACATTTTTTTGGATGGAATTGGAGCAGTACTGAACAAACAGCATAAGGCCTCTTTTCCCCCTCTACCTTTCTGCATAGGGGCTTACAAATTCTTAGGGGTTTCCTCAGCCGAAGAGTTTGTTCAGGAGCTAAATGCCTTCCACTTCGGTGAGGTAATCTTCCATAGGAATGACAGGAAGGGAAAAGTTGCTGAGCATTGTAGAGAAATTTATGCTCATTTTGAGTACACTCACTATCATGATGCTGAGGAAGAAGTATTCAGAGGCATCAGCAACATGGCTGAGCTGCGAACCTTTCACCAAGGTAGTGGAGCAAGTTCTAGCTCTACCAGGACCCAGAAAACTAGCCAGCAGAAGGAGAAAGAAGCTGATGATTCCCGAGCCCAAGAAGAACAAAGGTTGAGAGAGGAAGCAAGGGCACAGCAGGAAGCTGAGGAAGCAAGGTTACTGCAATAGGCTGAAGTTGCCAGATTGTAGCAAGAAGCAGAAAGTGAGAGGCTACAGAAAGAGGCTGAGGAATCCTAGCAGCAGAAAGAGGCTGAAGATGAAAGACAATGGAAAGAGAATGAAGATCAGCTGCAAGCTGAAGGAGAGGTGAGAAGGCAGGAAGCTGAGGAAGGGCAGAAAGCGGAAGAAGAGCTTAAAGTAGGTGAAGATGCCCAAGCAGGTGGATCTGGTGCCCAGGATATGGAGATAGACGCACCTCAAACAAGTGTCTCCGGCACTCAAAACGTGGAGGCGGATGCAGTACAAGAAGGTGGCTTTGATACCCAAAGTGTGGGAACAGATCCAGCTCAGGTAGTCCAGACCCCACCAGCTGAAATAGAAATAGACATTACAGATCTCCCAATCGTCCCATACACTCCATCAGGGGAACATACCATGTCCAGATGGGATGAGTTTGTCTATGATAAAAGGAGGAAGGCAATGGTCTTTAAATCGGAAGAAAGGATCAAAAGACTCTTCCAGGAGGATATCATTACCCACCGTGAGATCACTGTAATGTGAAATACAAATAAGGATCCCTTAGCTATGGCATCCTCCGTTGTAGAGACCGCAAAAGCATCACTGGACAATGTAGGTGATATAGTTAGAGAAAATGAATCGACAAAGAAGAAAGCTCGTATGCTACAACATACTATGGCTAAGGAGCAAGCCTACATGGATCTTGTGGTGAACAGGTATAATCACTTATCTGCTGAGCATAAAGAGCTGTCGGACAAGTATAACCACTTGGAGGAGGAAAAGGACCAACTGACACTCCAGATGATGATTGTGGAAGCAGAGAAGAATGAAGCAGAAGATAAAGCATCCCAGCTAGAAGCAGACAAGCTGGCATTAGCTGAGCAATTAGAGCAAGCTGAGAGCAGAACGATGGACATGTCTCCCTTCCATGAGCTATCCTGCAGCATCCTGAAGCAAATGCATGACACTCAGGGGCTAATCACTAATGAAGTTTGCAAGCTCAAGGCCATGGTGATCAGGTTAAAAGAAGTTAATGCAGAGGCCCATACGCTCAAAGCTAAGCATACGCGGGTTAAGGCAAATATCCTAAGCCAGATATAATGGCGAGAAGGAAAGGGGGATTTCCCCACACATCTCCCATTCAAGTCTGTGGAAGGTTTTAATGAAGACATCGCCCTTTTGGACTTCTGCAGAAACTGTGGCAGTAAGCCGATGGCCAGTGTACAAGGGACAAGGGATAGGATTAACGGTCTGTATCAAAGAATCCAGGGAGTGCATGACAGGTGCAAGTTGAGTTTCCTGCAATCCCTCGATGATTTCCCGGGTGAAGAACAACGTTTGGCTGAACTGAAGGAAGAACTAGGCATCCAAACTGAATATGTGAAGAAAATTGATGTCCTAGCAATTGATGACCTCCAACATTATATTGGAATGTCCTCAGTCCACAACAACTTGCTTAAAGAAGTGCATCAAGCTGCAGTAACAGAAGTTCAAGGCATTGGAGCAGAGCTTAGGAAAAATGTAACTTCTCAGAAAATCTTGCTCCCTGCTTCCGCAAATGTGGTCATAAGGGACACTGGTGTGTGGTATAGCTACATTGCAGAAGAGGAGAAGAAAGTAGGAGCAGCAGCTGTGACAGCAAACCCGGACTCTTCTCTCTCAGTAGCACCAGCTATGGCAGCTAGCTCGATTCCCTCTCTCCCAGCAGTAACAGAAATTCCAGCTAGTTTGATTCCTTCTCCCCAAGTAGTAGCAGCAGCTGCAGTGGGTTCGAGTGCCTCTCTTCAAGCAGCATCAGCCAGTTTGAGCGACTCTCGTCCAGCTAAAGGGCATGCCCAGGAGTGAAGGCACTGTTTTTAGAGCATAAATTCTGATATTTTGTATTTTGGGCTTTTCATATGTGTAAAAACGTGGAAGCTATGGGACAACTGTCCCTATTTTCTTTTAAAATAATTTCTGTAAAGAGAAAAGGAGTCACATTTTTGTCTGTTATAGAAGGAAATTTCTGTAGATGACAAGTGTAAAAGGCCAGGTGGCAGCCCAAAGGGCAATTTTGTAACTATAAATAGAAGTTAGGAAGGGAGGAATATGACTTTGGGCAGGGAATTATTTTCAGACCTGTACGAGCTATCTTGTATATGTTCTAAGAAAATAAAATCTTCTAATAAAAGCCTGGAGATGGATGTTTTGCATGGGAATGAAGAATGGATGTATATTGGATTATTCTGGTGACTTCCATACTTTAATGTGAGATCTTTCTTGCTGTCTGAATTATTTCTTTGTAACTAATGATTTTACTCCTTTCTGTGCAAACGAATTCTCTGTTTCATGAGTAATGAATGTGTTTCATATTAAATTAGAAGCTATCTTCTGATATCTCTCATCTTTGCTGTAGCTTTACCTGTAAGATTTAATGGCTATCTGTTCTTTCTTTACGATATTTCCTACAGCTCATTGCTCATGCTTTTAATTCGCTCCTTGCAGGGATAGTTAGATTTATTTCAGCCTTAAACTTAGATCTGTTTTTCCAGTCTTGCATTTAGATTAAACTTAGACTAGGCACTTGCATATCATTATAAAACATAAAATTCAAAAAAAAAGGTGGATCGGGCCATAACCAGTATAATTGGAATAAAAATCCAAACCCATGGTTGCCGGAACCACTAACCGGACGGATTCCCTATACCAAACGGTAGATAATCTAATTGGGATAATCTATCGGGGAGAATCCCTTTCTGATTGATGCTATGATATCTGAGGCATCAACAGTTTTTGGCGCTAGAAGGAGGGCCTAAAAGTGCATGGCTGATAGAGGAAAATCTCCCACTGTTATAAATGCCACTGAAAACCCGCTTAAAGAAAGCATTTCAAACAGCCCAGATCTTGAATTATTAAATCGAGAACTCCTTATTTATGATCTTGAGCCTCAAGAAGCATTATACGGTGTACCTTTAGCAGAAATAGAGGATTTGAGAAGACATATGAGATCCTACGTTAGACAACTAGGTGGTTTAAACGCTGTGAATTTTCTCCCTAGGAAAATTACCCCTAGAAAAGAGCCACGATATACCCGAGATTCGATTCTTGTTCAAAGTTTTGAAGATCTTGTAAATTTAACTTTAGAAGAAATTTCAGACCCTCTGAACAAAGAAGATCTTGAAAACTCAGAAAACATTTCAGATCGTGAAGGCCTGGGAGAACTAATTACTCCAAAGAATACCCCACAGAATTCACCTTACAATTCTCCACCAGGTTCTTCGCATATGAACATGGCTGTACCTGCTTGGAGAGCAAGGGGAGCGCTGAATCTAGCTGGGCCATTCCATAATCTTCCAAAAAATCCAGAAAAGGTCTTACCTAAGTTCGACCCCGGGAAAGCCATTTCGGCGGAAGACCATCTCAAGAGTTTCTACTTAGCTCTGAACCTTTTGAATGTACATCATGAAGACGTAGTCTGCAGGCTGTTTCCATATACATTCGAGCCAAAAGTATCATCTTGGTACTTTAGCTTACAACCCAGCTCGATCTCTAGTTGGGATGAATTCGAAAACTATTTTTTAAAGAAATAAGGAAACCAAAAGACTGTGGCAACACTTATGAAAGAGCTCTTATCCATGAGAATGGAAAAGAAATAAAAGGTTCAATATTTCAATCAAAGATTCACAACGCTGTTAAATAATTTCAGTGAAGCTAATAAACCGGTAGAAGAATCTCTGATTGAATACTATACAACCGCTCTTGAAGGACCCATAGCAATGTTCGTAAAAAGGTCCAAGAAAACTACCCTGATAGAAAACTTTGAGGAATCTAGAAAGGTAGAAGAAGAAGCTGATAGCATTGCTAAACATTCCTTAGATGCAGAGCCAAAACCATCAGCCAGCAAAAAACCTTTGCTGCTCACTAGAGGTAAAGAAGAATCATCTACAGACATGGAAAATGTAGTCAAGATGATGCAGAAATTATCTAATAAAATTGTAGACCTCGAGAAAGACAAGGCTGCTAGCACATCTAGGAAACCTTTCAAGCTATTTTATAAAAGGAGGGAAGACAGTGATCAAACTCATCCACCAATGAATACTTCTCCTGTTCTGAACCTCAACGAAATCGGGATGGAAAATTTTTGCACTTTTCATCAAGAACCGCATTCGGAAAAAAGCTGTCCGCAATGGATTAATTCCATGAGCTTAGTCATGAACCAAATGCTAGATTCGCAGATCCTAGACCAAGATGATTCTCCAGAGGAATCGAGCCCTGAATTAGAGGAACCAACTCCAGACACTACTATGGTGCTATGGGATTGGGTACCTATGACTGAGTTAGCAGAAGAGGATCCCATAGAAAGCTCTCCCTCTACCGTAAACGTTGCTACTCGCAGCAAAGGCCCTATTGCGGATCCTGTGCCAAGCTCAGCTCCTCATAAGCCTAAAGTTTCAAAAGAACTGCCTAGGAGGCATATAACAATTATCCCACCACAACCAAAAGTTATCCAAACAGCGACCAAGCAGTCAAACGCTGACACCATAGTTCAGCCACCTAAGGTCACGACGAGCAAAACAGATCAACCAGCTCGAATTGGGAATGAATCTGACATAGGATACGATATTATTGAAGATATCAAGAAGGTCAAAGCAAATGTGTCAATATTTGACATGTGCAGCTTGCCCCATCAACGAGACAAGCTGCTCCATGTTCTGCAACCCCAGATCAGCATTCCATTAGCAGACTCTCAAGAAAATCCCAAAATTAATGAAGCTAGCATCGGAGGGAAATCTAAATCTCAAACATTGCCATTTCTATTGACCTTTGAAATTTTTAATCACAATGTTCACAACTATTTGGTAGATTCTGGGGCATCTTCCAATGTCATGCCACTGTCCATTTGTAGAAAAATTAATGGGCAGCCTGTGCCATATCCAGCCCAAATTATCCAATTAGATAGGACTGCTGTCAAGGTGATTGGGGAGATGAAAGATGTTCTTATTAGACTATCAGCTGACTCTAGAGTCTGTCAATTCATTGACATAATGGTGGTTGATATTCCTGAAGCCTATGGGATGATTTTAAGTAGGGACTGGTCTACCAAGCTTAATGGCTACTTTGCCACTGATTGGTCTCATCTGTGGTTGCCTTATCAGAACAGGTAGAATCAGATTAAAGTCCTGAGAGAACCTCATATGAAGCAAAATGTAACTCAGTTAGAAGAAAAAAATGAGGCTGTTGCTTTCTCATCCTTGGTTCTGGGGAATTATTTCTTAGAAATGGATCCGGGTAATTATCAGTCTGAAGCCATTAGCCATGAATCAGATAAATATTCCGATCTCCTTCATTTCTCTCGGACTGATGATGTTGATTGTAACATAGTTAGTTTAGTTACTGATTTAGATCACAGAGAGACTAACTTAGTTGAATCTAAAGATATTTTTTGGACATTATACTTTGATGGTTCTAAAACTCTGGAAGGATCCGGAGCCGGTTGTGTTCTAATGGATCCAAAAATAAACAAGTATTTTTTGTCCTGTAGATTAGAATTTGATTGTACTAATAACACCGCTGAATATGAAGCTTTAGTACATGGATTGAAGAAGGCCATTGATTTAAATGTTAAGTACCTGAAGGTCTTTGGTGACTCTGAGATAGTTGTAAGACAGGTAAGGGACACCATTCATTGCCTCTCACCTCATTTGAAGGGTTATCAGGCTGAGGTATGGGATTTAATCATGCATTTTGATGCTTTCAATATAAAATCTATTCCTAGGTTGCAAAATGCTGCAGCTGATTTGTTAGCAACATCTGCTTCTAGATTGGTGCCATCAAATAATAAATGCTCGATTGAATTGATTTTCAGGCCTTCCGTTCCCGATAACATCACCAACTTCAGAGTCTTCGATGATGATGAACAAATTATCAGCTTCCTAACGAACGAAAATAACTTCCAAGGAGCTGCAATAGATGAAGAGGAACACGATGCTGATTTGATGAAGAAGGATGATGAGAAAGGAAATTTCATCCCCAAAGGGGTAAGGTCCCTCAAAATGTTGTTCGATCTTCAAAATAAGTTCAAAAGGCCAGCTAATACCAAAACTAACAGGTCATCAATGCAACATGAGTTAGTAATTTGGGTACCGAGGCAGAAACAAAATTTGTCAACCTTGGCAAATGTTGTTCGCCAGGAGAAAGAGATAGGTTCATTAAGCTGTTTAAGCAATATAAGGATGTTTTTGCATGGACCTATGAAGATCTGAAGACGTATGATGTCCGCATTATTCAACATGTTATACCAATGAAAGTGGGTGTCAAGCCATTTCAGCAGCAGTTAAGAAGGATGCATCCTACTTTAGAACCGCTGATTCAAAAGGAATTAAGGAAGCTCCTGGAATCTAAGATAATATTTAAGGTCCGGCATTCTGAGTGGGTTGCAAACTTGGTTCCCGTAAGAAAGAAGTCAGGAGAGATAAGGCTATGTGTAGATTTCAGAAATTTAAACAAAGCTTCGGATAAAGACAACTACCCCGTCCCTTCAATGGAACAAATCCTTCAAATGGTGTCAGGATCTGAGATGTTTTCTCTTCTCGATGGTTTCTCTGGATACAATCAAGTATTAGTAGCCGAAGAAGATCGTCTTAAGACTACTTTCCGAACTAAGTGGGGAACTTTCGCTTATAGAAGGATGCCTTTTGGTCTGATAAACGCGGGAGATACGTTCCAAAGAGCAATGGATATCGCCTTCCGAGGATTAGGTGGGAAATGTGTTGTTGTTTACTTAGATGATGTGACAGTCTTTTCAAAGAAAAGGGAAGATCATGTTGTTCATCCGAAGCATATTTTTGATCGCTATCGGAAATATGGTATTTCTTTGAATCTTAAGAAGAGCGTATTTGCTATTCCCGAAGGTAAACTCTTGGGCCATATCATTTCTAAAGGGGGAGTGTCAATAGATCAAGAAAGAGTCCAAGATATTAATAAGATTCCCATGCCTTACAATAAGAAATCTATGCAGTCCTTTATGGGCACCATCAATTTTGTCCGCAGATTTGTCCCAGATTTCGCACAAATTGTCAAGCCATTGCAACAGATGGTTAAACAAAGCATACAATTCAAGTGGATAGATTTGGAAAAGGACGCATTTAGAGATATCAAGGCAGCTATAGCTAAGGCTCCTTCCTTAAGAAGCCTGGATTTTGACAAGGATTTTATCTTATATACCTTTGCTTCGGATGATTCCCTTGCTGCGGTACTTACCCAAAAGGTGGAGTTAGGAGACGAATACCCAATTTCGTTCATGAGCACTGGTCTGCAGGGGGCCGAGCTGAACTATCCCATGGTTGACAAGCATGCATATGCGGTCTTCAAAGTAGTCAAACAGTTCAGGCCATATATCCTTAAGAACAGAACTAAAGTCATAGTTCCCCACCCAGCTGTTAGGTCCCTTTTCGTTCAAAAGGAATTGGGAGAAAGGAGAGGGAACTGGGTCACAGCTCTGCATGAATATGATTTAGAATTTAAACCAACCATGATCATCAAAGGGAAAGGCCTGTGCAAATTACTTGTGGGAAACTCGACTGATGAAGAGCAACATTGGAAGAATGAAGCTGAGCTCAACTCGGTTGAAGTATGCCCTATCTTCTCGACTCCCCAGTCATGGTATAGAGATCTGGTGCACTATTTACATCAAGGATATCTACCTGAGCACTGGAACTCCAAACAAAGAAGGGCACTATGCTTGAAATCAACACCTTATCAAATCATCGATGGAATACTTTTCAGAAAAAATTATGATGAAATTCTCCTTAGATGTCTAGAAAAGGAAGATGCAAGTAAAGTTGTTAAAGAATTGCATGATGGCCCCGCGGGTGGACATTATTTAGGAGAGACGACAACACACAAGATATTGAGAGCCGGATATTATTGGCCCACTCTGTTCCGAGATGCCCATACGTATGCACGAAACTGTTGTTAGGATATTTAGACACTTAGGAGTTAGTTAAGATCAACTTGTGTAATATATCCGTTAGGGATAGTGTGTTTCTTTAGTATGCATTAGTATGCATTTGTATATACTTAATCCGACGGTCACGATATGTTTCCGACATAGAGTGATCCGACGGCTCAACTTCTCTTAGATCAAACCTAACCTTGATCCGTGGCTTAACACCCGATTGGTCCATGATCTCTATTTAAAGAGCATGGAGGGTCATTGTTTAGTTGATCGATTATGAGAAGCTCATTTGTAACTTTCTTTCTTTGCATAATAAATTGTCCCGTAGAAGCTATTTGGCCGGGGCCGTGGAGTGTTTCCCTCAAGAGGGTTTAAACCACGTCAAAACATCGGTGTGTTGATTTGTGATCTATTTGTGTGAAGTGGTTGCTATTGGTGTTCGGTCCTTTGGTAGTACCCTGTGTACCCGAACATGGTATCAGAGCTTTTATGAAGTGCCGCTTCCGGTTATGATCTAGATCTTGAACTGTTGTTGCCGAAAGTCGAAAGGGTTTCTAGTTCTGGTATTTCTGTGCATTTCTGGGCTGTGGGAGGTGTTCCATTGCGTCCGGAGCGTCGTTTCCATTGGGAAATAGTTTTCGTTTGATCGAAAACGGTTCCCGGTTGCTCCAGAAACGCGTTTTTCATCAGATCTGAAGGTATAATGTTACAGTGACGCATTTTTTGTATTTCGTTTTTGCAAAGAAAAAATCTCATATTTCATTTTATTTTACTGTTAGATTTTTTTTGGTTCGGATTGTTGCTTTCCCGTCTGCGTATGCTCTTTGCCGTGCACCTTGAGCGATCTCGGCAAATCAGAAACAGAAAGGGAAAGGGTTTTTTCGACTGCGTATGCTCTTTGCCGTGCACTTTGCGCGATCTCGGCAAATCAGAAACAGAGAGAAAACGTAGACTTTCCGGGCAAGCTAACAAGATCTAACTCCACAAGTGTGGAAAAGTTTTTTTTGTTTCGTTTTGTGGTTTGTTTTGCAGGAAAAAGGGCAAGCACGCAAACCGAGCAAGAAGAGTAAAAAAAAAAAAAAAAAAAAAGCCCCCTTCCTCATTTCCATATTTTACATACCTTTTAAACTAGCTCACTTGGTCCAAAGTTGCTTTATTCCTTAATAGGTCTTGAGTTCAAGTCTTAGGAATTTACTTTTAAAAAAAAAAGTGCATGCAATTTCTATTTTCAAGTTACTTTATTGTAAAAGTGCATCTCACTTAAATAATAAAAAATAAAAATACAAGTGAGTCACTTAAGCTTTTTATTTATTGTTGCACTATTTAAAAGTAATATCATTGTAAAAGTGAAATCACTTATTTTACAAAAGTGATTCACTTAAAAGCAACCTTTTTTTGTAAAGTGATTGTCAAAAGGTTCATCTTGGGAAGAGGGGGGTTCTTTTTTTTGCTGGACATTCTCTAGCTGCCACGTCACTATTGGGGACATCTTCAACAGTTTCTTTGTTCAAGCATAACTTCATCATACAGAGTCCGTTTTCAGTGCCGTTTTTTTTGAAACCGCCTATTTTTTCGAGCTCTTCACATCCAGACTATTGGTTTCTTCTTTTACAGCCATTAATTTACAAATATGGCCGCCCTTTGTGATATTCTACTTAACAGTTCCAACTATTTCTCATGGAAATCTCGTATGGAGGATGTTCTACGAAGTAGGGGACTTTTCAGAATTACAACAGGGAAAGAAAAAGAACCCACTGATGATGATAAGAAAATAAAATGGGCAAATAGATGTGATGAAGCTCGTGGATTGATTGGGATGTCAATCTCTACTGATTTGCGATTCCACATATCTGGAATTGATGAACCTAATGCTGCTTGGGACAAGTTGGAAACTGTGTTTGGTAAACACAATGAAATTCGAGGTCACCAACTCGAAAATGAGTTGATTTCTTTAAATCCAAGTGACTTTTCATGCATTCAAGATTATTTATCTAAGTACAAAACTCTCAAGCTCTTATGTGCAGAATGTAAGATTGAGAGGGAAGACAAACAATGCATTTATCATATTCTTTCCAAACTTGGACCTGCATATTCTGTTTTTGTATCTACATTTTACTCCATGAAAGCGTCATTGAATGCAGCTAGCTATCAAGAGCCTAGTCTTGAATCCTTTTGTGATTCCTTGATTAGAGAACAAGATAAACTCATTCATCTTGGAATAATCAACAATGCAGATACATCTGGGAAAGCCTTATTGTCCCAACAGAAAGAAAAGTCCAAGCCTCCCAAGAAACAAAATTTTCGCAATAATAAGTCAAACAAGGGTCCAAAACCCTCTCAGTCAGCTCCTTCTTTAAAAAATGACAAAGGATCCAAGCCAAAAGGCAAGAAGACTGAGCGTCATTGCAACTATTGCGGGAAAGATAATCATGATGAATCTAAGTGTTTCAAGAAGATGGTAGCCTTGGAAGCAGCAATGAAGAAGCACCACATCAGCCTAGATTCACCTTCAGAATCTGCCTCTCATGGACATGCACTTTGTGCTTCTGGTTATTCTTATAATGCATCTTCTTCTTCTACTTCAAATGAATGGCTCATTGATTCTGGAGCATCTTATCATATGGCTAAGGATCAAGCCATATTTTCTACTATGCATGAATGTAACACCAAACAAATATTTGTTGGTGATGATAGATCTCTAAGTGTTGTAGGAGCTGGAACAGTTCCAGTAGATAATGGTCATTTTAGTGATGTACTATGTGTTCCAAGAATTTCCTGCAATTTGTTATCAGTCTATCAGATCACTCATTCTGGTGAAGGTAAAACTGTGACCTTTACACCTCACCAAGTTGTAATCAAGGATTTTAAAGATCCTCAACAGGTTCTAGCTACCGGAATTGTTGATGATATTACCAGGTTGTACAAGTTTAACAACTTTGGGTCATCACCTTTCCCTTTAGTTTTTGTTGCTCATAGTGATAACTTGAGCAAACTTTGGCATGAGCGATTTGGTCACTTAAATTATCGCTCATTGCAACAACTATGTAAAGAAAATATGGTGACAGGTCTTCCGATGGTATCTTGCAGAGATGGTGTTTGTTCCGGTTGTGTACTCGGAAAACATCATCGGGACAGTTTTGACAAACGTGCCTCTTGGCACGCCTCGGTTCCCTTGGAGCTTGTGCATAGTGACTTGTGTGGTCCTCTTCCATCTGCTTCCTTTTCTGGTTTCAAGTATTTCTTAACTTTCATTGATGATTACACCAGACGCACTTGGGTTTATTTCCTAAAACTTAAGAGCGAAGTATTTAACATGTTCTTGGCCTACAAGGCCCTTGTTGAAAAACAATCTGGTCATCAAATTATCAAGTTAAGATCTGACAATGGAGGAGAATATGTTAACAAACAGTTCACTACTTTCTGCACTGAACAAGGCATCCAACAACAACACACTGTTCCATATACACCACAACAAAATGGTGTAGCTGAGCGGAAGAACCGCACTTTAAAAGAAATGGCAAATTGTATGATCCAATCTAAGGGACTAAGTCTTCAATTTTGGGCTGAAGCCATAAATTGTGCAAATTACATAGTTAATCGCACCCCCACAAAAGCATTACAAGGTATAACACCGGAAGAAGCATGGAGTAAAGTTAAACCTGATGTAAGTCACTTTCGTGTGTTTGGTAGTGAAGCATGGGCTCACATTCCGGATGAAAAACAGAAAGCATTGCAGCCTAAAAGTGAAAAGTGCATATTTGTTGGATATTCTGAAGATGTAAAAGGTTATAGACTTCTTCAACCACATTCTCATGCTATAATCATTAGAAGAGATGTTAAATTTGATGAAAATATCTTGGCCTGCGAGCCTAACTCGGCGAGTGTGCCATCTTTGGCCTGCGAGCCTGATTCGGCGTTTGTGCCTTCTTCTTCTTCTTCCAACTTCCTTGACAGGTTTCCAACTCCAGTTTCTGATGATGACAGTGAGGATGAAAATCCACCTCCACCTGCTCATGTTCCTCCAGTTGCACCAGCACAAGTGCTTCCTCGATGGGTCCGTTCAACATGTGAAGCAGCTGGTGATCTTGCCGGTGATCCTAGAGATCAGCGTCGAACACGTTCTCAGTTTCAGCGAGCCTCTTCTCTTTTGGCTCAAGTTTCCGAGAATCATGATCCAGAAACTTTTGCAGAAGCTTCAGGGAATCCAGATTGGGATGCAGCCATGGATGAAGAATATCGTTCCTTAATGGCGAACGATACTTGGGATCTTGTACCTCTTCCAAAAGGAACAAAACTTGTCAGATGTAAATGGGTCTACAGAACTAAGTATGCATCAGATGGAAGTGTTGAAAGACTTAAGGCAAGGTTAGTTGCCAAAGGTTTTTCTCAAGTTGAAGGGATTGACTACAATGAAACCTTTGCTCCTGTCGCCAAAATGAACTCCATCCGCCTTGTTCTTTCCCTTGCAGCCTTACACAACTGGGAAGTCCATCAAATGGATGTCAAGTCTGCCTTCTTACATGGTGATTTACAGGAGGAAATTTACATGGAACAACCTCCTGGCTATGTTCAGAATAACTCTAGCCTTGTCTGTCGCCTTAAGAAATCCTTATATGGCCTTAAGCAAGCTCCTAGAGCTTGGTATGCCAAAATGGATAACTTTCTCCTTGACACTGGTTTTTCTAGATGCCATTCTGACCCCAATGTCTATACCAAGAAAGTAGGAAACCATCTCATCATACTTGTTCTATATGTTGATGACCTTATTCTTACTGGTAGTGACCCTAAGCTTATAACCCATGTGAAATCCAGTCTTAAACAAACTTTTGAAATGTCAGACTTAGGACATTTGCATTATTTTCTTGGTCTCCAAGTTCTGCAAACCAAAGAAGGAATCTTTCTTTCTCAGTCTAAGTATGCTTGTGACCTTCTTCGTCGCTTTCACATGGAATATTGTAAACCAGCCCCTTCTCCCTTCCAGTCTGGAGTCAAACTTTCTGCCACTTGTACTTCACCTGAAGTAGATGCCACACTGTATCGTCAGCTTGTTGGTAGTCTTTTATACTTGACTCATTCCCATCCTGACCTTTCCTTTGCCGTTGGTCGAGTTGCCCGTTATATGCAGACACCTCATGAAAGTCACTGGAAAGCAGCTAAAAGAATACTTCGATATATTCGAGGTACAGTTCAGTTTGGGATTCATTACAGTACAGGGGGGAAACCTTTGTTGGTTGGTTTCACTGATTCAGATTGGGCCGGCGATCCTGATGATCGAAAGTCTACTGCAGGTTATGTTTTCAGTCTGGGATCTGGACCTATTACTTGGGCTTGTAAGAAACAACAAGCTTTTGCTCTTTCTTCAGCAGAGGCAGAATATCGAGCAGCCGTCAATGCCAGTCAGGAAGCTTTATGGCTTCGACAGATCCTTTCAGAGTTTGGATTCGAGCAGCAGCAGCCTACTCCACTTTGGTGCGACAATCAAAGTACCATCAAGCTTGCCAAAGATCCAGTTCTACATCAACGCAGCAAACACATTGAGCTACATATGCACTTCATCAGAAATCTTGTTCATGATCGTGTTCTCGAAGTGCTCTTTTGCCCTACAGATGATCAAGTTGCAGACATCTTCACCAAGTCTCTTACAGAAGCGAAGTTTTCTAAACTTCGATCTATGTTAGGAGTTCAGGAACTTGTCATTAAGGGGGGATAGGCTCTAATGCCTCCTTCCTTCTCCTAATAGTGTCACTTTTGTAAATCCTTCAATCCTATCCCAAGTTGTTCTTAAGGGGGGATGTTAGGATATTTAGACACTTAGGAGTTAGTTAAGATCAACTTGTGTAATATATCCGTTAGGGATAGTGTGTTTCTTTAGTATGCATTAGTATGCATTTGTATATACTTAATCCGACGGTCACGATATGTTTCCGACATAGAGTGATCCGACGGCTCAACTTCTCTTAGATCAAACCTAACCTTGATCCGTGGCTTAACACCCGATTGGTCCATGATCTCTATTTAAAGAGCATGGAGGGTCATTGTTTAGTTGATCGATTATGAGAAGCTCATTTGTAACTTTCTTTCTTTGCATAATAAATTGTCCCGTAGAAGCTATTTGGCCGGGGCCGTGGAGTGTTTCCCTCAAGAGGGTTTAAACCACGTCAAAACATCGGTGTGTTGATCTGTGATCTATTTGTGTGAAGTGGTTGCTCTTGGTGTTCGGTCCTTTGGTAGTACCCTGTGTACCCAAACAACTGTGATGTATGCCAAAGAAGTGCTGGGAAGTTACCTAAGGCAGCAGGACCATTGCAGTCGGTTATCATCTCTGAGCCTTTTGAGCAGTGGGGTATAGATGTTATCGGAGAGATAAATCCAAATTCTTCTTTACAGCATCGATACATCCTGACGGCTACCGACTACTTCACTAGGTGGACGGAAGCCATCCCATTGCGCAAGATCAATGAAGACGTAGTCATCAGCTTCTTGAAAGAGAACATCATAACCAGGTTTGGGGTTCCAATTTCCCTTGTTTTTGATAATGATACTTATTTTTCGTCTTGCAAGATAAATGAATTTGTTTATGAATGGGGAATTAAGTTGCATTATTCAGCCAATTATTATCCTCAAGGGAACGGATTAGCTGAATCCTCAAACAAGAATCTGATTCGGATTCTTAAGAAGACTGTGATAGAAAACCAGAGAAGTTGGCATATAGCTCTCCCAAACGCCTTATGGGCAGACAGGGTGACTCCAAAGAATGCATTAGGAGTTTCCCCTTTCACTCTTGTATATGGCAAAGAAGCCATCCTTCCCCCGAACATCTTGCTCCCATCCTTACAGTTATCCCAAGCCTCTCGGGGTTCTGGTAGCCAAGCCTTACAATCCAAGATCAATACCCTGCTTCAACTTGAAGAAGCCCGACAAAAAGCGAAAGATCGATTCCATCAACACCAAGACATAGTTAAGAGATGGTTCGACAAGAGGAAGTTCGGTAAAAGAAGTTTTGAAGTTGGGGACTTAGTCCTGAAATGGGACCATAATCATGAAGGTAAAGGAATGCATACGAAATTCCAACATCTATGGGTAGGCCCGTACCAAATTTCGGCAAAATTAGGTCCATCTACTTATAAATTGACAAATCTCGAGGGAGAAGAAGTAACCCTTCCTCTCAATGGCCTCGCCCTGAAACAATACTTTGCATAGTCTCATTGAGACTTCCTATACATAAATAAAGTTTTCTTTTTGCTTTAGCCTTTATTTGCTTTATTTTCATCCATTTTCTTTCATTGTCATTTGAACCTTTGCAGCAAGATTGTTTTCTGAAAGCCCTTATGGTTGAGTTTCTCGTCGAGGATAGGTCTCTCAAAGAAATCTCATAACCCATGAGTCCGGAACTATGCTCGAATAAAGTTTGTCTGTTGTGCTCTCACTGAGATGTTCAGAAGGAAGGAAGCCTACTCTGCTAATCACACTAATCCTGTTTAAAATAGCAGAGACCCATGACCATCTTCATTACTATCTTTGGGCTCCACCCACCCTCACACTTAAAGGCATCTCAAGAAGGTTATCAAAGTTGGACCCATGGAAGGTAGCACATCTTGAGGACATAGGGTATTGAAATGACTCCATGCTGCAAATCTAACAGCCAAAATGGCTTATATTCAAAGGATCTGTTTTCCAGAGATTCTCGCCTCAATTAAAGCATGGCTGAGACAAAAGCAAAAGACATGTAAAATCAAGAAGGTTGTCCAAAAGGCTCATCCCAAAATGGGCTCCTCTCTGTCCGTGAGGCTTGATCAAATCAATAAAATTTCTAACTCACACAAAAGGACATTATGGATTGAGGAGCCTAAATCAAAGATCATGTCCAAAGAAAATGTGTCTGGAAGGCTCGAACAGCTAAGCTGTCCAAAGTACGAGCATCCAAAAGGATGCAAGCGACATGGGAATGAGGAACAAGAGCAATAATGTCCATGAGAAAGTGTTGCAAATCCTGTGGAGTCCGACAATAGTAACCATCTGAAAGATGACCCTTCTAAAATGAATCTCATATGTTGGCCCTTTGAGAGTTTTAAAGATGTCTCTGTCAAAGCTTCCCTTTCCCCAATGGCTAGCAGGAAAAGTGCCTTTTTCCTTCACAGAAATTCAAATGCTCAGCTGAATATTGCACATAAGATGGATATCTTAGATAAGGTGTCGGACCATGGAGAGGAATTTTTTAGAGATCTGTGTTCGCCAGCGACTCGCCATTGTTGTTGCAGCAACATCCCCTCCCAAATTTTTTTTTTGTACATATTGGGGCCCCTCCATTAATTTTTTAGAAAGGCTGCCTTAAGAGGCCATTTCCACTTTTCGATTTGCTTTCAACAGAAAATCTTGCCATAAACCTTTCCAATTTTCCTTCCAAAGTACAGAATTCGTGGAAGCTTCTCGAAGATGCGGAGCTTTTTAGACTATCTCCCCGCAGTTGCAGAAATTTTCGAGTTTTCGTCTCGAAATGGCGAAAGCCTTTTGTTTAAACCTCTCGAAAAGGAACTTAGAAACTTTTCCAAAAAAAAATCGCGGAATGATTCGGGCTATCCTCCCGCAGTTGCGGAAGCCACTCGCATAAGCCTCCCGAAAAGACTTAAAAATTATTGATTGAAAATTTGCGGAAGGTATTGGTGAATTCCTTCCGAAACGGCGGAAGAATTCAAGAAAGCTTCCCGAAACGCGGGAGCCATTCGCCAACTTTCCCCGGGTCCGCCAAATGACTTAGTATTTTTCCGTAAATTTCTAAGTCCCGAAGTTTCAGAAGCTATTTGCCAAAGCCTGCCGCAATTGCGGAAGCCCTCGCGTTATCCTTCCGAAACCCCACGGAGAGTTAGAAATTCTTCAAGTTGCGGGAGCCTTCAGTTTATCTCTCCGAAACAGCGGAGCCATTCATTAATCTGTTCCGCGGAAACCAATTGCAAAAGCTTTCCGCAACCACGGGAGCATTCCCGAAACCCGTGAGACTTAGAAAATTTTTGAATTACGGAAACCATGCACGAGGACCTCCCGAAACAGCGGAAGCCTCCGCGTTATCCTTCTGAAAGACTTGAACTTTTGCGGAACGTTTTTGGGTTTCCCTTCCGCGACGCGGGAGCCTTTTGCGGAAACATTTGCGATATTCCTCCCGAAATCCCGCGGAGCGTTTTTTTCCAAATACTTGCAGGAGCCATTCGCCATTTCTCTCCGAAACGGCGGAAGCTTTCGCTATGTCTTTCCGCAGTGGTGGATGGAATTCACAAGTCGGACCAGCGGGTGGCGGTCGCGCACGCAGATCAAGATTGCTCAACATGACCACAACGTACGATATATTAAAGCCCGTTTTAAATGCGCCACCCACCCCGCACATGCCCATTTCATTTAAATAACCAGTGGGGTTTTGGGCCAAACACATTGTTATTTTTCGATTGGCAAACGCCTTGGAACGCCGTGCAACTGCTCCAGCTCAACTCGCTCGTCCACATCTGCGTCCACCTCATTCAGCTATCTTCACGGTGCCAGGTAGTATTTTTAACCGTTAATTTTGTCTCTTCTACGTGTCAGATTACCGTTGGATTGTCCTTTTTTCGAAGACAATAGGCATTGGTCACAGGGTTGGATTTTGACGGGCAGAATGCCCGTCATGGGCTACTTTGCCCGTCAAATGCGGGTCTAAATTTCATATTTCCCGTCATATAAAAACAAAGAAATTGTGAAAACGTTTGTATATTGTGTAAAACCGTCAGTTCTGACGGGTAGAATCTTTCCAAATTCCTACCCTGGCCGCATACGTCGTTATTTTTTGCTTTTAAACTCGCCAAGCCCCATCAATGTCTCATTCCTATCAGCCGAAACCACAGAGTGACTGCCCGAGTATGCACTAGCCACTACCCCGTTCAAATTCTAAGCCAGCCATAGGGTGCCTCGTCAAATATTATAAATAAAAATTGTGGTTAGGCTGAAACCCCTCGTCGGTTCATCAACGCGGAGGGCCATCCCTGGTTTCGTCTTAAATTTGTTTCAAACCCAGACTAACCCGCCACTAACCATTAAAAGGGCACCATGGCGAAGGATACCATCCCTCCCAGAGCTAGACCGAGAGCAGGTTGCTTCCGCAACATGCTTATCCTCTCAGGAGCATTCCAAACTCGCCCCTTTAAAAGAATTAGGATGATTAAATCTAGATTTCTTGTTTGGAATGGTGTATTTTGCTTCCCAACATGCAGCTTCACAATTTATGTATATATATCATTAGCATGTTAAATGGGCACTTCTCTTTGTTAAAATCTCACAGTATGTTGCACATTGTGATGATGACTTGTATTTGGTTGCTGGAAGGGATAAGTCAAAATGCCAAAAGGTGGTAGGAAGAAGGCTAAGATGACGGAAACACAGTCTGCACCACTTAGAACTGAGATTACTTTCCAAGATACCAGGTGCACCACTGGTAGTCCTCCTGAAACCCGATGGGGTGACATCTACAAGATGATCCGAGACCAAAATATCCCGGATATGTTGCTGGAAGAGGAACAGATTTATCTCAATATCAGAGCTTCAGGCATAGCCAAGGCTTCTACCCTCCCTGAACTGTTCCCATGTTCTGAAGTAATTGGATGGATACTCCAACATGCTGATGTAGAGACAAGAGTAATAAATGACAGCTGGAAGATAACCATTGCCTCGTTTCACCCAACATACCTGGCCGTGGCCTACAAATTTCCCCACACCCAACAAGCTCTGATTGATGAATGGTTGGGCCAGATGAACAGCATTGAAATGGCCAAAAAACTACTGGTCGCAGGAAAGCATTTAAGAAAGAAAGGTAATGACGAATATGACGTCTAGAATCTGAGACCTCCTTTCAGGTTGATTGCCTTGATGTTGTGCAGAATCTTCGGCATGCCCGATGGCACCGTGTACAAGATTCAGTGGGTCCCCATCATCCACTTCGTGGCATTCAAAGGAACTGTGTTTGACTGGGCCACTCTCCTGTCAGACAGTTTGGCCTCAATGATAGTTGCTGCAAGAGAAGGACTGGCCTTAAAGAAGGCAGAATTCTACATGTCCTCATATCTTATTGATTGTGTTTTGGCCAAGTTATCTTTTCCTAAATTAGGCTGCACATGGGATAAGGCCAACAACCCGGTTTATACCGCTTTCAGGATGTTGTGGGGTTCATCATGCCCTTATATGAGAAGATATTCAAGGAGGAGCCCAATTGCCTGTCGGAGAATGCTATGGAAGTACTTGAAAATTACGGGGATTTTTATTTTTCAGAGCAAGGCACCTACCTCAGAATGTTTGGAGGGACTAAAACTCCATACATTTTGCCGAGGTATGCCACTGACTATGTGGTCCTTAAGGAGGAAGTAAGACAGATTTTTCTGGATGGAATTGGAGCAGTACTGACCAAACAGCATAAGGCCTTTGTTCCCCCTCTACCTTTCTGCATAGGGGCTTACAAATTCTCAGGGGTTGCCTCAGCCGAAGAGTTTGTTCAGGAGCTAAAAGCCTTCCACTTCGGCGAGGTAATATTCCATAGGAATGACAGGAAGGGCAAAGTTGTTGAGCATTGTATAGAAATTTATGCTCATTTTGAGTACGCTCACTATCATGATGCCAAGGAAGAAGTATTCAGAGGCATCGGCAACATGGCTGAGCTGCGAACCTTTCGCCAAGGCAGTGGAGCAAGTTCTAGCTCTACCAGGACCCAAAAAACTAGCCAGCAGAAGGAGAAAGAAGCTGATGATGCCCGAGCCCAAGAAGAACAAACGTTGAGAGAGGAAGCAAGGGCATAGCAGGAAGCTGAGGAAGCAAGGTTACTGCAAGAGGCTGAAGTTTCCAGATTGCAGTAAGAAGCAGAAAGTGAGAGGCTGCAGAAAGAGGCTGAGGAAGCCCAGCAGCAGAAAGAGGCTGAAGATGAAAGACAACGGAAAGAGAATGAAGATCAGCTGTAAGCTAAAGGAGAGGCGAGATGGCAGGAAGTTGAGGAAGGACGGAAAGCGGAAGAAGAGATTAAAGCAGGTGGATCCAGTGCCCAGGATATGGGGATAGACGTGCCTCAAACAAGTGTCTCCGGCACTCAAAACGTGGAGGCGAATGCAGTATAGGCAGGTGGCTTTGCTACCCAAAGTGTGGGAACAGATCTAGCTCAGGTAGTCTAGACCCCACCAGCTGAAATAGAAATAGACATTACAGATCTCCCAATCGTCCCGTACACTCCATCAGGGGAACATACCGTGTCCAGATGGGATGAGTTTGTCTATGATAAAAGGAGGAAGGCAATGGTCTTTAAATCGGAAGAGAGGATCAAAAGACTCTTCCAGGAGGATATCATTACCCACCGTGAGATCACTGTAATGCGAAATACAAATAAGGATCCCTTAGCTATTTCATCCGCCGTTGTAGAGACCGCAAAAGCATCACTAGACAATGTAGGTGATATAGTTAGAAAAAATGAATCGACAAAGAAGAGAGCTTGTATGCTACAACATACTATGGCTAAGGAGCAAGCCTACATGGATCTCGTGGTGAACAGGTATAATCGCCTGTTTGTTGAGCATAAAGAGATGTCGGACAAGTATAACCACCTGGAGGAGGAAAAGGACCAACTGACACTCCAGATGATGATTGTGGAAGCAGAGAAGAATGAAGCAGAAGATAAAGAATCCCAGCTAGAAGCAGACAAGCTGGCATTAGCTGAGCAATTAGAGCAAGCTGAGAGCAGAACGATGGACATGTCTCCCTTCCATGAGCTATCCTACAGCATCCTGAAGCAAATGCATGACACTCAGGGGCTAATCACTAATGAAGTTTGCAAGCTCAAGGCCATGGTGATCAGGTTAAAAGAAGTTAATGCAAAGGCCCATAGGCTCAAAGCTAAGCATACGCGGGTTAAGGAAAATATCTTGAGCCAGATAGAATGGCGAGAAGGAAAGGGGGATTTCCCCACACATCTCCCATTCAAGTCTGTGGAAGGTTTTAATGAAGACATCGCCCTTTTGGACTTCTGCAAAAACTGTGGCAGTAAGCTGATGGCCAGTGTACAAGGGACAAGGGATAGGATTAACGGTCTGTATCAAAGAATCCAGGGAGTGCATGACAGGTGCAAGTTGAGTTTCCTGCAATCCCTCGATGATTTCCCGGGTGAAGAACAACGTTTGGTTGAACTGAAGGAAGAACTAGGCATCCAAACTGAATATGTGAAGAAAATTGATGTCCTAGCAATTGATGACCTCCAACATTATATTGGAATGTCATCAGTCCACAACCACTTGCTTAAAGAAGTGCATCAAGTTGCAGTAACAGAAGTTCAAGGCATTGGAGCAGAGCTTAGGAAAAATGTAACTTCTCAGAAAATCTTGCTCCCTGCTTCCGCAAATGTGGTCATAAGGGACACTGGTGTATGGTATAGCTACATTGTAGAAGAGGAGAAGAAAGCAGTTGTAGCAGCTGTGACAGGAAACCCGGACTCTTCTCTCTCAGCAGCACCAGCTATGGCAGCTAGCTCGATTCCCTCTCTCCCAGCAGTAACAGAAATTCCAGCTGGTTTGATTCCTTCTCCCCAAGCAGCAGCAGCAGCTGCAGTGGGTTCGAGTGCCTCTCTTCAAGTAGCATCAGCCAGTTTGAGTGACTCTCCTCCAGCTAAAGCGCATGTCCAGGAGTGAAGGCGCTATTTTTAGAGCATAAATTATGATATTTTGTATTTTGGGCTTTTCATATGTGTAAAAACGTGGAAGCTATGGGACAACTGTCCCTATTTTCTTTTAAAATAATTTCTGTAAAGAGAAAAGAAGTCACATTTTTGTCTGTTATAGAAGGAAATTTCTGTAGATGACAAGTGTAAAAGGCCAGGTGGCAGCCCAAAGGGCAATTTTGTAACTATAAATAGAAGTTAGGAAGGGAGGAATATGACTTTGGGCAGGGAATTATTTTCAGACCTGTACGAGCTATCTTGTATATGTTCTAAGAAAATAAAATCTTCTAATAAAATCCTGGAGATGGACGTTTTGCATGGGAATGAAGAATGGATGTATATTGGATTATTCTGGTGACTTCCATACTTTAATGTGAGATCTTTCTTGTTGTCTGAATTATTTATTTGTAACTAATGATTTTACTCCTTTCTGTGCAAACGAATTCTCTGTTTCATGAGTAATGAATGTGTTTCATATTAAATTAGAAGCTATATTCTGATATCTCTCATCTTTGCTGTAGCTTTACCTATAATATTTAATGGCTATTTGTTCTTTCTTTACGATATTTCCTACAGCTCATTTCTCATGTTTTAATTCACTCCTTGCAGGGATAGTTAGATTTATTTCAGCCTTAAACTTAGATCTGTTTTTCTAGTTTTGCATTTAGATTAAACTTAGACTAGGCACTTGCATATCATTATAAAACATAAAATTCAAAAAGAAAGGTGGATTGGGCCATAACTAGTATAATTGGAATAAAACTCCAAACCCACGGTTGCCGGAACTGCTAACCGGACGGATTCCCTATACCAAACGGTAGATAATCTAATTGGGATAATCTATCGGGGAGAATCCCTTTCTGATTGATGCTACGATATCCGAGGCATCAACACACAACTAGGGTTGATGTATTAGGTATTATGCATTGTAAATATCTCTGAGATCGGAAGAGAGACTGTGAGACAGTGAAGAGGAAGTGCAGCAGTTGTGCTGAAGGTTGTATCCCTTCACTTTGTTGGATGGTATAGTAATAAGGACTGGAAATTTCAGTGTGGACGTAGCCCATCTTGGGTGAACCACGATATATTGGTGTCTCTCTTGTAATTTGTTTGTGTGATTATATTTGCATTTATGTTTATTGTTATTGCTCTGTGATCCTGTTTTTCTAACAAGCCATCGTGATCAGAACATAATAGAGCAGAAGCTAGGTTATGTTAGAAATATATAGGAGATAATGCAAGTGGACTTCTCATCTTTCCAATGTGTTATTTTTAGGTGCAAGTGGTGGGCTTCTTAATTTCGACCGGAATAATCTAATGGAATATTGTGATAGTGGGTTAAGATGTATAAACTCTAAAAGTATGTAGAATGAAAAGAAGGAGCCTTATGTTTACCCAAAACACTTCAACCAAGTATTATTTTACCCATATGTTTTGGATAAGGATTGGTGGTTCGTACTAAGACATGATTTGATATCAAAACATCTTTTTTGAGAACAACAATGTTATCATGCATAGCAAGGAAGATAATCTAGGTGATGGTAATGAACAACGATATGTACACATTTTATTTCAATATTTACGTTATGGCCTTGTTTTATATTGATGAATGTTAGGATATCTCATCATTCACTTTTGTACTTTGCATGCATGCATGAATTCTGCATGCATTGCATGCACCCGCATGCTGCCCAGTCATCAGTATGGTACCTCCAGCACCTATTCCTTAGTCTTCCAACACTCGGGAGCTACTTTCTACTCAGTTTAAGCCCTCCTAGCCTATCATGTGCCCAGTTCTCACCTACCACTGAAGAAGGGCGCCTTTCTCACCTACCAGTCCAGTTACACTTCAGTTATCACTCCGATTTACTTCTGATTGACCCATAACTGATGTTATCACTCCAATTGACCTCCGATGAGACATGACTGACATTTATGAGTGCAGTTAAGCCCTCATGTGCCCTACACTGAGCCTCCATCCCTAGATTAGTGCCACTTACCATCAGTTACACTTATTACACTCAGTTAGGCTCAGTTTAACACCTGTTTGACAGTGACTTGTGCATTGATGACCACCACTGACTGATGATGAGGACTCCTAGTTGGAGCCAAGCTATGCCATTCAGTTAATTCGAATGACCTCCTTATGTAATTCGAATTGCTCACTCATTTTCAGATTATTGTATTGTAATTATTCACCCTTATTGGGATATTGAGCACTGATGCATGTTTTGCACAGTTTTACACCATATTTTCTATGTTCATCTATTGTGATTGATTTACTTGTTCAATAGATCTGTTGTGACTAATTTTACATGGTATCAGAGCCATGGCAGGGACACGATTTCTTTTCTACAGGTGTTCAACATGAAGAGAGAGCAATCTTTGCTCACATTGCAGTAGTTTTCTGCAGGTGCAGTTATTTTTGAAAACATAGTGTTTGTTTGTTTGTGATTTGCAGGTTCTTACTTCCTCCATTTGCATTCGCTATCGCAAAGATGGAGACTTCTTTTTCACAAAATTTTCTTACTCCATTCAACTATGATGAATGGAAACCAAATATGATTGCATTCTTGAAGAGACAATGTCTCTTTGATATGTGCATTGGTAATACAAGAGATTTTGATTCCATTGAAGAGGAGAATGATTGGCTTAATGATTGTGACAGAGATTTTGGGACAATATGTCTTGCTATGTCTCCTTGTATGCGCTACCTCAGTACTACTGCTGAAAATCCAAGAGATCTATGGGCCCAACTCAATAGAGAATTTGGAAAGCAGGAAGAAGAGGATCATGCTATCCTTTTGGAGAACAAGCCCAGTGAGATCTCCTTATTTACTCTCTCTGATTATGTCTTGGCCTCATCCATTGTTCAAGATGAAGAAGAAACTGTAGATTCAACACTCATTCTCTCAAAGTATTCTATTTCAAATTTTGAGCAAGATAAACTAGCTCATACTCTAGATTCCAAAGAGGTTCTTGAGTCCTCTCTTTCACATGAGTTTGCCGGCATGCAGAATAATCATCTACTTGATGTTTTGGAGGTAAAATCTGATTTTGGAGGTGAAGCATTTGTCCTCCTTGATTGCATGCCTCCTATAAACTTTTGTTCTATCATTTGCACAGTTTCTCAGAGTTTTACTGAAGATGAAGAGCACTACCATTCGCTTGAGTTCAATTCTCATGCAATTTTTGTTGATTTTGGTTTTGATCTCACCCCTGTTGGTTCAAAGGAGATCTCAAGAAACCATTTGTCAAATCTTGGAGCTGATTTAACTTCCACTGATAAGAAGTTCAAGTTTCAAGATCTATTTGATCCGATTGGAGCTATTCCTACCTCACTTGGTTCGAATCACAGGTTCTAGGATCATCCTCATATTTTCAGATTTGTTCTCACCATTTTCGGTATGAAGAGCAAGTTCATAAAGTCTCCGCATTCGATTGCATCCACTGATGGAGAATTCAAGCACATGTTTTTGAAGCATGATCCATTTACTCCCAAAAGTACGATACCTCCAGACATATCTATTTGAGTTTGGGGCAGTTAAATCTTTTGGTGTGTTACAGTCCATTTTGAGGGGGGGTTTTTCCCATGAGGTTTTCTCCATTTCCTCGGTTCATGGATTGTTCTTTATTTGGATTATTATTGTATTGGGGTGACCTTTGGTCTCAGTTACCAGGGCCCTATAATTTGTTTTTTACATCATAGTATAGATTGAGGGGGGGTGTTAGGATATCTCATCATTCACTTTTGTACTTTGCATGCATTTTGCATGCATGCATTGCATGCACTCGCATGCTGCCCAGTCATCAGTATGGTACCTCCAGCACCTAGTCCTTAGTCTCCCAACACTCGGGAGCTACTTTCCACTCAGTTTAAGCCCTCCTAGCCTATCATGCACCCAATTCTCACCTACCACTGAAGAAGGGCTCCTTTCTCACCTACCAGTCCAGTTACACTTCAGTTATCACTCCGATTTACTTCTGATTGACCCATAATTGATGTTAACACTCCGATTGACCTCCGATGAGACATGATTGACAGTTCTGAGTGCAGTTAAGCCCTCATGCGCCCTCCACTGAGCCTCCATCCCTAGATTACTGCCACTTACCATCAGTTACACTTATTACACTCAGTTAGACTTAGTTTGACACCTGTTTGACAGTGACTTGTGCATTGATGACCACCACTGATTGATGATGAGGACTCCTAGTTGGAGCCAAGCTATGCCATTCAGTTAATTCGAATGACCTCCTTAGGCAATTCGAATTTCTCACTCATTGTCAGATTATTGTATTGTAATTATTCACCCTTATTGGGATATTGAGCACTGATGCATGTTTTGCACAGTTTTACACCATATTTTCTATGTTCATCTGTTGTGATTGATTTACTTGTTCAATAGTTCCGCTGTGACTAATTTTACAATGAAAGTGTGTTTCAATTATATCTTCATTGTACAATATTGGGTTGGTTAGTATTGTGTTAAATGTTGTTGAGTTGATGATGGTTTGGGTGTAAATGTTGTCATTTTCCTTACAATATATAAGTGTTAAATCCATTGTACCTCCTATTCAAATATGGCCCAACTCAAACTAAATTACACTACTTATGTTGAGGGCCTCTAACAAAGTTGTTTTTTGAGGGATTTGACATAAATATTGCATATCAAAAGTAAAAAAAAAAGATCATGAAAAGTTGATAAAATTTTTAGATAGTAAGCCCATGTGCATCACTGAGGGTTGTTGAGATATTATTTAGTTTTTGTATATCCTCCTTGGTATATACTTGAATTCAATAGAATAAGGAATATACATTGAAAATTTGAATAAAAATAATTCATAATATATATTGGAAATGTGTATATCATCATTGGTTTACTAGATATCTATAAATTAAAAGAATTTAGGACTATATTAAAAAAATCGATGAATATTTGTATATTAAAGTTGATTTTTGAGGTGTTCATTGCCAACATATATAACATAAAATTAATGAATCTTTTACTGGAGTATATGTTTTATTCTTTAGTGGAGTGAGAAGATAATTTGTAAGACTTGCTCTCATAAAATCATTGGTGGCTCATTTCCCTCATTTTTTTATCACCAATATATATGGCAACTATAATGGTAAATAATTCTAGTAGGACATTAAAATTTTATGGGATAATTTGCTAAAGGTATTGATATTTATATATTTGAATCAAAATTTGTGGAATTAAGGATAACAATATGTAATTTAAATATTTTATATTTTTGGAAAAAAATTGCAAATTTAAAATGCTTTATTAGTGTATATTTTGATGCAAAAAATTATAAACCAACATAGATCCATCTTAAACCTGGATCTATCAAGCACTGAGAGGGATCCAATTTCTTGAGGTGTAATTTTTTTTAATGTTATCCTCAAGAAATTTGATCCCTCTCTTTCTTCATAGATTCGGGTTTAAGTTTACTTTTTTTTATTTTACAGGCTGGATTTTTTAATTATTTTTTATTTTTGGTAATGTAGTGTTACATTACGTATGTGACAACATATCCCCCATACTGGGCTGTAGAGCACTTTGCTCCTCTCGGTGCAATAATTTTTATTGAATTTTGTATATTTAGATTGTTTTAACCATTGTATATTTAGAGGCATAAAATTTTATAAAAACATTATTTTATTTTGAATAAGAGGTGTAATTTAAAAAAAAAATTAAATCCCAAAACATTACAAAAGATACAATTTAAAATTAAAAGAAATAATTTCTATTACATTCTTATAAAAGTTGGTCTTTCTTCCCATTAAAAGTCTGACTATGACTAGAGACTTAATATACAAGCATAAGACAATTCACATAATTTTTACTATTTTTTGTATGTTTCAATCCCATTATAATAAAACAATAAACAACATCTCTTATTCACAATTTAAAAATGCATGCCCATCAAAAGAGTAGGGAGTGCATGCCCTCATGTGGCTCTTGTTAATATAAGAGTGAAATTATAAGCATCCAATGTCGATAACTCATACTATTTGTAACTTTACCAATACAAGATTGACCAAATTATTCATTCTTCAACCCATATGCCTTTTTATATGAAGTGAGCATTTTTTTTTAGAGAAAGACAAAGTAATAAATGACACAAAAACATTGAAAGCATTTTAAAAAAAATTGTAACTATTGTTTCACATAATCTTTTGAATGAACATTTAATTCACACTTAATCAACCTTAAAAAATACATACATTTAAGCCATGTCGAACCTAGAATGAATTATAATTAAACATTTATATAAATTTTAGTACTATAAATCTTACTATTTTAAATAAAATTTTAATTTTGTTGAAATAAATTATTAACATAGTAAAATCATACCTTCACTAGTTTGTTAAGGTTAACCTTGACTCGGGAATGAGCAAGGATGTAAGTGGTTTCAGGCACACGGTTTTGGTAGCCCATGGTTTCTTGTTAGTTGTATTTGTATGTAAAGAACCCTATTTATAGGGTTGGATTCCTCCATTGTAAGATGCCAAAGTGAGCAGGAGAGATTGTCTTGGCGGCCTTGGCATAGTTTGGCATAGATCTATTATTGAATGTTGGTTTTTCCCTACGAGGTTTTCTAGGATAAATCTAGTGTTGGTATTGGTGTTTGGTTATTATTTCTTTTATTCTCTCTAGCAAATTTTTATTTGCTTGTTATTTGTTTTATTCTCAAAACTATGTTTCTAAAACCACAGCCTAGAAATTTATTTAGCTAATTCCCATAACACAACGGAAATAGAATAAGTCATAAATACTGAATTTTTTTTTTCATTTTTTTTCTTTTGTTTATTATTATTATTTGGTCTCATATATAACATAGCCATCTAAATAACTCAAATAAAAAATGAGTTAGTTATCGTATAATGACATTAAATAATTACTACAAAAAATGACGATAAATGATCTTCAACTACAATCAAACATTATATTGCCTCTCCAATTTAGATCACTGACACATAATGCATTTTATAAATCAAACAACATCAACATAACATGAAATGACATAAACATACATCAACGATATATGCAACATGTTATACATCAACATCAACATAAACTAATATGAAACAAGCATAATATATATGAACAATAATTTGAAAATCATAATATATGACAAATATACATATGAATACAAATATAAAATTCATATATATTCATGTTCTCACTAACTATTATGAGCTAGTAGGTCTACCACTAGAGCTAGAGGCATCCGTACCTCTTCCAGTAGAGCCAGAGGCATCAATACCTCATCCAACAGATCCAGATGCATTAGTACCTCCAAGATGTAAAAATGTAGAAAAAAGGTAGCTGAAATATATCTCACTGACGATTGGTATACCCCAAGCCAATCATCGTATCCAAAAGATCATTGTGCTAAGATGTACTAGGAGGTGGTGGTAGGTCGATTGGGCGAGGATGAGAAGATGGTGGCTCAACTGGGTGAGGATGAGAGGGTGGTGGGATGAATGGGTGAGGAGAAGAGGGTGTATGGTCGACCTATGGTGGATCGATTAGGTGAGTAGGAGAGGTTGGTCATATAACTTGTAGTGGGTTGAATCGGTGAGGAGTATATGGTGGTCAGTTAACCTGTGGTGAGTCGACTGGGTGAGAAGGAGAGGGTGGCCGGATGATATGTGGTGGAGGAGAGGGTGTTCGATCGTCTTGTGGTGGAGGAGATGATGCTCGATCAACTTGTGTATAAGGAGGATGAGATGGAGGAGGAGGAGGTGGTGGTGGAGGAGGTGGATGATCACCACCCTCATCAAATGAATCAGAATTAGTGATCCCTATTTGCTGCCACCTCCCTAGTATCCTAGTCACAACCATGATATGACACATCAACGATTCCATACCATGTGGGACGCTCCTCCAAATCATATCAATATATGGGTCTCTCATGGTCTTGTTGACCCAAATAGGGTGCACTCCCTATCGAGCCAACAACCCAGTCAACTAATCCACCATCTCTTGGTGGAATCAACATCAAATTTGCGTAGCATGCTGGGTATATGTATCTTTGGAAGCTCCACTACCTTTGCCTCTACCATGTGTTCATCAGGTTGGGGAGGCACGTCCCCAACATAACTACCGATATTTGCAAAATTGTAGAGAACAGTAATCAGACAATTTAATTACATTACATTACATTACATTACATTACATTACATATGCATCAAAATACACAACAAAATGAAACTATATTAATCAAAACATAAAGCTAATATTACCTCTATCATCTGGTGTCTCATTCGGGTTAAATATTATGTTGTAACATCCTTGCCAATCCAACCCTTCACATGGGGTGTTATCATCCTCACTGGAAAGTAAATCAAGTATCTCCTAAATGATCCTGCCGGAAAAATTAGATTGGACCCTCTTGGAAAAAATCTGCCCCCACATGCACACACACACTTCGTTCATCGTCCTAGGAGGCTAGTTGTGGAATTCGGACCGAGTGACTGGAAACCTCTCAAAAAATAATGAAAACAAATTCGAAGCAAACTGGAAGAATGTCTTACGATATCGAACATAGCATGACAACAATCCAGAGAAAAAAAATTGCCACAAAAAAATGGAATGCCACCTGATGCATCTATGTCTTTGTAGTAAATAATCAACACAATATAATAATGGGATAATAATGGGAAACTGACGCATTTCCCATCAGTTGTGACATGGGCCACTGTTGTGACAAAAAGTGAGAGACACCTAACCTCCTATACATGAAAAGGAGACATCCAGAGTTGGCCACCAGCTACTTGGAAGTCGCTAGGGGTAGTGGCATCCTCACTTACACATCTCAGTACATATGCCACCTAACTGACTACTACAAATCTAGGCAGGACATCAGGAAAATGGAGCAAATCCTCCCCTCTCTTGGATAATCATGTGATGAAGTAGATTTACTCCTCTATGGGTTGGAACCATAGATCAAAACCCACCCTAAAATCTTTCCATTGTTGATTCCAACAATGACTCAATTGCATCAGCAGCTGAGAATTCCCCCTCAACGATGTAGCATCCTCATAATAATTTTGGAGGCCAACCTAGCATATGAGCTATATGGTATGTGGGGTGAGAAATCGAGGGAGAAAATCCCTCTCCCTCTCCATGATCTCTCACTCGTGTACAACATTGTTTTGGTCCTGCCGCTACTGTGATTCTTGTTGGTTCCCTTGTCGCTCATGTCTCTGATTAAACACATATAACTTTCGTAAAAAATATATAGATATATACATAAGAAAAACATAATATTTTTGATTGAATTACATTTACATTTATACAAGAAGACAATAAAGTTTTTTGTCAAAACAAATTTCAAATTGTATCGTGCACCCATAAAATAGTCATGCACTGTTATCGGTTCTTATGCTATCTAATAACATCGCCATCGGTGCTAGAAAACTAAACATGCACTGACCTCAGTGCTTGAAAATATTTAAAGTGCACCGCTTAAATAATAACATTTTTTAAATATAGAACTTCGGGCCTACAAAAAAAAAACACACTAAAAATGGTGTGGGAGAATATTTAAAGCACATCGTTTAATTATATTTTTTCAATATAAAATTTTATGTGCTACAAACACAACACACACTGTTTCCGGTGCATGTAAATATTTGAAGTGCACCGATTAAATGAAAACATTTTTTAAATATAGATCATTTGGTGCTTTGTATATTAGTACGCACCGATGCATTTGTATATACCGTTAGCAAGGGTATGATGTAAAAAGTACTTTTTATGCCTTGGGTGTTAAAATTTATTCGCATGTTTTCAAAATACTTGTATGGTCCGCATTAATCATATCAACTCCTCGTTAATGATGCATCTGAATTTTTAAATAACACTGTATATGTGTTAATTTTTTGGTTGAAAGTTAGTCTACGTACGAGTTCACAAAATGTGAATGGTGCATCATGTTTATGGTAAGGCATAGAAAAAAGTGTGTGAAGTTGTTTAGAACGCATCATGAATTTGTAATAATTTATTTGTTTGTGAATTTTAGTGGTCAAATTAGTGCGTAAGGGTTATTAAAACACACGATCCATGGTGCATCAATTTTTTTATAAGGGTGTCTATTGCTGGTATGCCTTGTGTTAAAACACAGTGCATTGATGCATCGATGACGGTGCGAGCCGAACAGACAACGCGCATCGTGCAAGTATAATTTGTTTTTAAATAAAAAACACAATTGAAAGAAAATTTCAATTTTTAATCCGCTAGAAAATTAAATGATAAGGTAGTAAACAAATACTTAGACTCTTGCTTGCTTGGGAGGCATGGTTGCCATGTATATAAGAGACCAAATTTTCCAATCGCGTGGAAAATGTCTAACTCCAACAACCAATGAAATCGCAGGATAAATCCAATGTGGTGCATTAAGTATGGGGGTCGTGAGTGTCATAAAGCAACATCGATGCTTGGGTGGGCCAAGGTGGTCTCCAACACTAAGAAAATGACAAAATGACATTTTGGTGTTTTTTTTTTTTTTGCTACGGTCGATTCCATAACGCATCGGTGAGTGGTTGTTAGATACACACCTTTGCGCTTAGTGTCGTCGTAAGCACCACTCGGGATTTTTTTTAAATATTTGTTTCACATACCATCCGGTGCATGGTATCATTTTATGCAATGGTCTGTAGTTATAGATCTAATGCACTGGGAATTAGAACGGATATATGACAAAAAAGTTTTTTCGATTGCAGTGCATTGCAACATTGCACGCACCAGTGCACCCATTTCATTTAGATGCACCGTAAATGATGGCTTGATGGGAAAATAAAATAAATGTATTTATTAAAAATTTCATCGAAAAATTTCCATTCCAGTGCTTTTTTATTGATGCACACGATGCGTTTTAGTATATGTGGAGCACCATATGTTCATTCTATTAATTTTTAAGTAACTGGTCGATTCTATATAGGTTATCCCGCACTAGTGCATCTCTTTTGTCATCACGCACTGCCGATTTTTTTGAAAATGCATCGAGCATTGTTGTCTACGAAACTGGTGCTTTTTCTTCACATATGCGCAACGGGAGCATGTTTTGTGTTGGCGGTCCGGTGCATATGAATAGAAGAAGAGGTTCATTTATTTGTTAATAAAAAATATTTTTCGGTGCTTCATTACGCCCACACGCATCAGTGTGTCTGGTTACACAACACACATCGTTATATCTATATCTATATCTATATATATATATAATTTCAATCGAGCTATATTATCATCGGTGTGCGTAAAAGAGGGTCGATGCGTGTAAAAGAGGGGTGCACTGTTATGTCAGGGCTCTTACATATGTGTCGCACTGATGTGTGTTTGGTGTTTTAGAGCTTTGATTTAAAACGTCCACTAAAACCTTTTCCCACCCACCTCCGCTTGCGTCCTCCAATATAAATAGATGAATGGGTTTTTTTTTGCAAGATTTGCAAAAGCCTCTGCTAGAAGGTATTTTCCTTGTAGTGAACTATCAAGTTTAACCAGATCATAATCACCATAACACTCTCAACATAGAGATGTAAACTACATACAACTGCATCTTTTTTTGTCTTTTATATATGAAGCGATGATTTAATTGTTGGTGTAACTACGCGAGTACTTTGTCACTCCACCGCCCATAAGAGGCAATTATTTAATATGCCAGATCTTTTCATAAAAATGTCAAATATATAAAAGACCTCCAAAAGCATGAGGCCCACTATCTCATCCACGAGCTTGAAGACTCTACTAGTGGGAGGGCTCTGACACTCTATGGGATAGGAGGTCTAGTTCGCTAGGAACGAGCAAACCAAAAGCCCAACAAAAAATGAGCTATGAGATCCCATTGATTCAAGAGCTCTTGTAATGGTTGGAGTCCAAGGAAATAATTTCAAAGGGAAACATCGTCTAAAAGAAAACAAAATGTCCTCATCCTCGGTGATCCAGGAAATTTCCATTTAATTTTTGGAAATTTGAATTAGGGGTGAGTTTTTCCTAAAACTACAAAGAGAGTTATCTTTATATGTGTTCTATATTTAATAAGAAATGTCTAATATCTATGTTTACATTTCTGATATAGGTATGTTCAAAATCTAAGTAGGATGGCTATTATTTTCCCACCCACACCTAATCTCCATTTAGTGAATGCCATCTTCTGAATGGGTCTAGCTCGTCCATATAAAATGGCTGAAACCTTGGTGGAAACATATAATTGCTCTCAACCCAACGTAAAATCTCACTACTGCTTTCTTGAATCCCTTATTATAATAGTAGGTGTAATGACCCTATTATTGCTTATTTCATTATTTCTTTACTATTTTATCATTGACTTAAATCTTTAATACCCTTTTCATTAACAGTAGGGGACATAAGGTATTATTTATTTATTTCTTCCATCACCGTGGATTGTTGAGAGAAAATGATTAGTTCGTTAAAGATTTGTCTCCATGGAGATTAATCAACCCCCCAGTAACAACCAAAATAAAAACAGCCCTCCCTCTCTTAACTAAGCTCTCTAGTGATATTGTAACATAAATACAAGAATGCTCTCTAGTGATATTGTAACACAAATACAAGAGATAATTCTCGCGTTGTTTGAATTCCATGGGTTGATTTTCCCCGAGAGGGAAACTCTTCCTCATTGCGCCAACAACTCTTGCGTAATTGGAAGATATCTGAGGCTCACACATGTCCTCGGGGTTAGAAATATGGCCCTACAGGAATGAGCACGCCATATTCCTTCACAACCATATCCAAGATACTTATTAAATTTGTAATAAAAAATAAAGTTAATATACTATATGATTAAATTATTTTTTATTTATAGAACTTTAACATTTTGAATAATAAACTTTATATCAAATAAAAAAAATATTGTTGATGTATTTTAAAGTTTAGAAGAACAAAAATCTTATTAAATACTTAAATCATTTTAAATTTTGAAATAAATAAATCATTTTAATTATGAAATAAATTTATGACAATCAAAATTGAACACTTTGAAATAATATTCTATTCCGTGCCTAGCCGCAGTAGAGACTATAAAAATCGTTTTCAATAAATTTTATTACTTTGACACAATTCCCATAGCATATCTTAAGTTTTTAGCATATATTATGTTTTGATCAACAACCTTATTTGGCCTCAAACCGAGGCTAGGTCATATTATTATTATTTATTATATTTAATAACTGCCATAAAGAGGAAATCACGGTTAATGGGCCACCTGAACTAGGCTTCGAAACTATGTGTATGCATGGATCTATCCACCTTGAAATTGACACGTTATAAGCAATAGCTAATGCTTGGCCACATGTTAACCTGTGTTTCCTTGTCATATTGTTGTTCATAATTTCCTTTGAATGCTGAGGTGATATACAGGGTACCTAGACTTCGGGTTAGCATAGAGCAATAAAGATAGATTTTGTTTTTTCATTTTTACACTCAATTCAGTCTGGTAGGTAGAAAATTCAGAGCTATATGGTTTTTACCCTATAAGCAAGCTCTTACATGTAAGCAAGCTCTCGATGGAAGGGCGATTGCTTTATTTGTGGTAGATTATTCTATTTAAAAATATTTGTATTATGTCAACAAATATTTATGTATAAGTGAAATCTGTATGTCATTTTTTATTTATGTATAAGTGAAATCTGTATGTCATTTTTTCTTTCAGTAATTTTTTTATTTATGAAGTTGGGTGTTTCTCTTTAGTTTATTTCACAATAATTAAATATTTAGATATTCTAATATTTTGGACTTGATATGTCATTATCTTTGTTTTTATAAAAGCAAAAATAAAAGTTTATAAAATAAAAAAATAAAAAATTATATTTTATAATAATGAAAATGTTTTAAGGTTTAAGTAAATGTATTTTTATATTTTTAAATAAATTTTTTATATAGAGTAATTGGGAGGAATGATTGTTACCTTCCTTACCCAGGTTCAATTCTTGTAAGTGACATGATGCTCTTGTTTAACCCTTATGTATTGACCATGTAAATCTGACCATACCTTGATTCTTCCGAATAACAAATATTGACATATCTCCACTTGAAAAAAAAATTATATTATCCATTTCATCAAATAATTATATCATCTATTTCATCAAACAATGTTTTTAAATATTTAGATATTGTAATATTTTATTCTTGATATATCCTTATCCTTGCTTTTATAAAAAGTAATTTTTTTTTTATTATTTTATAATAATGATAATGGTTTAAAGTTTAATAAAATGTTTTTTTATATTTATAAATAAAATTTTTACATAGCCATTAAAACAAATTTATATCATCCATTTCATCAAATAATTATATCATCTATTTCATCAAACAATGTTTTTAAATATTTAGATATTCTAATATTTTGTTCTTGATATGTTATTATCCTTGCTTTTATCAAAGCAAAAAAAGTTCATAAAATAAAAAAATAAAATTTATATTTTATAATAATGAAAATGGTTTAAGGTTTAACTAAATGTTTTTTTATATTTTTAAATAAAAAATTTACATAGTCATTAAAACAAATTTATATCATCCATTTTATCAAATAATTATATCATCTATTTCATCAAATAATGTTTTTATATTTGAAACAAAATCAAACCAAACATCACCATTCTTTGCAATCATTCTACTGATTATAGTTGCTTGAGCATTCAACAATATTCCAAGAAGGAATTTGCTCAAACAAAAACCAGCTCTCATTGCAAAGCAACGAGTCCTCAAGTCAAACAAAAACCAGCTCTCATTGCACAGCAACAAGTCCCCCCCAAGGCAGGGACTTGCTGCTTATTGGTATGTTTTCCTTCGAACTTATCTCATTAAATTTATGAACATTCTCATATATTGTCTCATGCAATCTGCCATTGATTGGAAACCACATCGAGACTTTGTTAACTCTAGTTAGGGTTTCGGTATAGTGCACTGTGCAACCGTGAAGTAATATTACTACTTTAGGGTGCGGGTGAATAAGGGGTTTGGTGATTTCTAGGTTGTGGAGAATTGTGGATTGAAGGAAAGAAAGTTATTCAGTGGAGACAACAGCGTAGCCTAGCGAGATGAATCAATTGCTCTCTAAAATGTGTTCTATGCTATCATATCAAATAGTCAAGGTACCATATTAACTGCATCATTTTTTTTTCTTTCATACTGACGTCACTCTCATCATGTTCTGTTTTCCTCCTTACAAACAATAAAATCTCCAAAATATTTTTAAGAATTCCATCAAAACTCCATGAAAATTAGCTTGACCAAGATCAGATATAATAAGATAAAAAGCTTTGAGAGTAGCAATAGGTTTTTCTCTTTCATATTGCCTTACTGACAGTGATTAATAAATTGAAGTGACAATTTTTATCTACTTTGAATTGGATTTGTCAAAAAATAAAATTAATTTAAAAATAAAAAATTACAAAAATAACTTACTGTGACACTTGTATGTACATTAATATAAGATATCTTGTAAGAATAAAAATCAATTTTTAAAATGAAAAAAATATAAAAACAAGGGAAAAACCTGCAACGCAGCTAATTAGCTAATTCCCTGCCAATATGAGAAATGTGGATGTTTTATTACTTTACCACGTGGATGTTAAAGTTGGTCACTAATGCACTGATATCATAGTCAAGTAATGAGCTGCTGAGTGGAATAATGGGCTGATGACAGCCATACCTTAGCTTAGGCTTAAGAGTCTATGCGCTGATGCCTTTTAGCGAAGCCTTAAGAATTAACACTCGGACATTCTTTAGCGAAGGCTTAAGAATTAATGCTCTGACGCCCTTCAACGTAGGCTTAAAAGTTAACACTCAGACATCCACACATCCACATCGACAGCTTAAGGATTAAGCCACCGATACACACAGTAAGCTGTTGTGCTTTCTTTCCTTGTTTTTCATGAATGACATTTCGGTAAAAGCACTCATCGACATACATGCATATGAATAAAAACTACGTTATATACAAAGTGTGAATGAAGTAACATGACAGGACCTGTAGATTAGATTAAACCAAGATTTTTAAAAAATGAACTAAACTAAATGTAGACAAATAGAGGTAATAGGGATAGCTCTACTTGAACTTTTAGCTAGAATCAAAGTAACCTCCTTATCAGGTTCTTCTTCACAGTAAGTGCCATTGGTGCTCTCGGGGAGGTCCCGGGGTTTCATTGATACTCCGAGGGGTAGCTGTTGTTGTATGTTGACTGTTCTCCACCCTTCCTTGCGACAATTGAGGCATGTGCAAGCTAATGAGGGCTATTTTTGGCGCGTTAGACGCAATATAAAACTGAAAAATCAGGCATCCCTCAACTTACTTGGTTTTTTTGAGATACTTACACAAGATATCTTGCATCGAGTAAAAAATATGAAACGTAGGAAATTGAGTCACATTTCCGAATATATAAGCTTTAAGTATTGAAAATTTACATAACTATGTCAAATTTCATGTTTTCTAATGGTCACATTTTTATTTTTTGGCAAATGATAAGGTATATGTTTTTGTGGGTGCAGCCTTTCAA